>CM052543.1:127544335-127623496 GCA_028533065.1 Trachops cirrhosus
AAATAATAAAGGAGAACTTCCCCAATCTGGCAAAGGAAATAGACTTCCAGGAAGTCCAGGAAGCTCAGAGAGTCCCAAAGAAGTTGGACCCAAGGAGGAACACACCAAGGCACATCATAATTACATTAGCCAAGGTAAAAATGAAGGAGAGAATCCTAGAAGCAGCAAGAGATAAGGAGACAGTCACCTACAAAGGAGTGCCCATCAGACTGTCAGCTGATTTCTCAAAAGAGACCTTGCAGGCAAGAAGGGGCTGGAAAGAAGTATTCCAAGTCATGAAGTCAAGGACCTACATCCCAGATTGCTCTATCCAGCAAAGCTTTCATTTAGAATGGAAGGGCAGATAAAGTGCTTCCCAGATAAGGTCAAGTTAAAGGAGTTCATCATCACCAAGCCCTTATTGTATGAAATGTTAAAGGGACTTATCTAAGAAAAAGAAGGTCAAAAACATGTATAGTAAAATGACAGCAAACTCACAATTATTAACAGCCACACCTAAAACAAAAACAAAAAGAAACTAAGCAAACAACTAGAACAGGAACAGAACCACAGAAATGGAGAACACATGGAGGGTTAGCAACAAGGGAGTGGGAGGGGGAGAGAAGGGGAAAAGGTCCGGAAAATAAATACCATTGATGGTTGTGGGGGGGGCTCCGCCCACAGGACCCCCCTGCTCTGGCCACCACAGCTGAGAATAAAAGTTTACCAAGACAAGATCTGCTTAGGGAGGAAAGGGATCTCAAAGGAGAAGGGCCAGGAGCCCGTTCCTCAATGGGCTTTTATTGGATTCATTTGCACAGGATTACAGATAAAGCTCATTAACCATTGTCAGGCAGTAAGGATCAAACAATAGATAACAAAGAACACTGAAGGCCTATTTTGAGTCAGGGTCAGATAGCTAAAGAGCTGTCAAACTTTGAGGAACAACCTCTCTTCTTGCTTGGACCCTTATCATTTAATTGAGAGCATTCTAAACAAAGCAGTTTTCACAGGATTTTACATATTTTTTCTTAGGCCTGATCGCCTGAGGAACCCGCCCTTTCCAGCACAGGGCTGCACCACCCTGTCATTGTTTCAGGCTTAGGTGGAGCAAGGGAAGTAAGGCAGCCAAGGGATTAGGAGACTTGTTGCCCACAGAATGAGGACTCAAGTTTTGTCAAAGCCAAGGGTTGAGGGTCCATTACCCCCTTTTGCTGTACCCCCCAAAGTCCTTCCTTGGGGGCCTCCCACATGATCGTGCCAGTCTTAGGTCGTTCCCCCCTTAGGGAATCTTACCCATCATTGGCTAACCGACCAAGCATTGGGGGCCAGTTATGAAAAGAGGAGCAGAAGCAGCGCTCCTGCCAGGGAGATAAGCTTTTGTCTCCTTGGTGGCTTACAGTCCAAGGTCGCTCCCTCAGCCTTAGCCTTGGTGGGGGTTACAGCTTCTGAAACCAGGCAGGGCTGTTCCCAACAGATGGTAGGTAGAAAATAGATGGGGGGAGGGTACAAATAGTATAGGAAATGTAGAAGCCAAAGAACTTATATGTATGATCATGGACAGGAACTAAAAAGGGGGAATGCAGGTGGGAGGGGGTGTGCAGGGTGGAGGGGAGTGAAGAGGGGAAAATGGGACAACTGTAATAGCATAATCAATAAAATATATTTAAAAAAAGAAAAGGCATGATAAAAAGCTTACAAATAGCATGAGCATAGTTATATTGAAACATATGCAAACCCATTTAAATTAAACTGGAGGAAAGAGAACTGCAGTTATCAGAGGTTTCTGCATTATGTGTAATTTTATATTTTAAAAATACTTTTCTGTATGTTCCATATTTTTAGAAGGAGGATGTATTATTTTTATACTCATAAAAAAACCACAGCAAAGTTCCTAAAAATAAATTACAATGTAAAAGAAATATGTTCAGAGAGATTAGTTAACTTGCCCAAGGTTACACAGCTGCCAAGCAGAAGAGTCAGCACCTAAACCCAGTTCTTTTAACTCTAATCCCAACGTCTCCATCCCCATACCACAACGTCTCTGAAAACAACTTAACTTGATTGACACATCATTGATGTTTGAGACGTTAAAAAACAAAACATTTGTGAAATTATGCAGCGTGCCTTACATCTTTGATTAGACTCAGGAATACGAGTCAGCTTTGGCTATTGCTCACCTTTCAGAGGCCTACAAGTGGCTGACACCCCCATTTAGAGCACTGAAGTATGCTACACTCACTGCGGGTATCACGTATACTAGAATGAAACACCCTTAATACATAGAACCCTGGAGAACCAATGCAGAACACGACCTAGAAAGGTTATTTATTCCAGAAATTTCCAAATTGAACTGAACAGCAAAATTACCAGGAAGATTTTCTAAAAATACAGATCCACACCCCACCCAAGAGATTCTATTTCAGTAGGTCTTGTGGTGGAGCCCTGGCCTCTGTATTTTTAAAAGCACTCTGGATAGGCACATCTTTAAACCATTGTAGCCAGTGGTAGAAGTGTGTCTGGTGTGATCCTTGTATGCACAGTGAGTCACACGTGGTGATTCCACAATGTGAGGTTAGAAAAACTCCCCCTCAAGATCAGCATTCACTTAGGACTTAAGTGAGCTGGCCGCTGAGTGTTGTAACCACTGGGCTCATCCGCTCACTGGTTAACGGTGGAATCACCTTGTCTCCCATCGCTGCCTATAGCTGTTATCTATTGCTGCTTAACAAAGGATTCCCCAAATTTAGTGTCTTCAAACAACAAACATTTATTATGTCATTGTTTCTGTTGATCAAAAAGGTAGATACAGCTTAACTGAGAGTCTCTGGGTCAAGGCCTCTCTGAGGCTGCAGGCAAACTGTTGGCCAGGGCTGCACTCTCATCAGAATGCCAGAGAGGGGACCAAAGGGTCGGGGGGAGTTAGTCTACTTCCGTGGTCACTTACATAACTGACCATGGAAGACTCTGTTCCTCTCCACCAGCCTAACTTCCACAGAAAGAGTGGTCAGAGATAGGAGAGAGAGGGGTGAGGGAAGAGAGGGAGAGAGAAGAAAAGAGGAGAAGAGAGAGAAAGAATGAGAGAGAGAGCACTCAAGCTGGAAGCCACAATCTTTTATGATCTAATCTCCAAAGTGGCATCCCATCACTTTTCAGTATCCGTTAGATGCAAGTTGGTAAGTTCAGCACAGAACAAACACGGGGAGGAAATTACCCAAGGATGTAAATACCAGGATTCAGGGCTCCCTGAGGGGCATCTGAAAGGACGCTTGCTGCACTGCCCTACGCAAACAGCAGGGTTAAAATTCTACACTAAACCACCTTCACCTCTATCCTCCAATCTCTACACTGTAAGTAGGCAGAGGTGGGGCTGGAGTGACCTTTGCCTATCGATGGTAATTGCATCAATAGGCCCAAAGCAAATGTTTGAGTTTAGTGTAACACATACAGCATGAGCTATAGATGTCACCTTAGTATCAACAGAGGGACTTGATTAATCACTCACTGTTTTTGTCTTTTAAAGGAGTGCACCTTTCAAAGGACCTTGAGAACTATTACTTTCAACTGTGGCCCCAACTGGAGAAATGATACTCAGTTCTCAGAAAACATGTTTGATCTTCATATCCTGATCTCAAATGCAACTTGCTCTGGGGCTAATATAAGTAAGTTTTGTATTCTCTCTGGGAGATAGACAACAAATATTGAGTATAAATAAATAAATATATTTTTGTACATATATATTTGTATATGTACACATGTACACATATACTTGTATATGGGTGTACGTACCCCACACACACTTCATTGGGACCACCTGAGGCACCTCAGCATACTCCAACTCAGTCTTGGAAACAGAGCCTTCTAGTAATGCGAATAAAGCTAGGCATCCAGATACAACTAGTTTATCCACCAGACTTGCATGTGGAGTTAATGCCAACTTGCCATCTGGTTGCCGGCTGAGCACTGCTGCAAGCATTTTCCAGCATCTCAACTTGCTATTGAGCCAGAGCCACAGATTAAAGCAGCAAATGCAGCTGCACCATGGCTGCTGCGAGGAGAGGGTGTTTTCTGTCTCTCCGGTGAAATCGCTGGTGAGGAGGGAGTCCTCATTGTCATTTCAGCTGCCAAGACATTTTATTCTAACGAATTGTGAAAGGAGAAGTTGCTAATGATACGCAATCTGTTTTATGGCTAGAGCCGGGCCAAGGCCACCAGACAAGCCATGGTTTTCCTGTGCTGCCCGACCACTAGCAGAAGTTCTCAACAACCAGTGCTGATCCCTGTTCATGGGAGGTGGGAGAATGATGGGCCAATCCCTTGGCGATGCCCAAGGACTCTGGAAACATTGGCATAATTCCATAACCCACTATCCCTTCTCCCCCAATGCCTCAGAATTTTAGAAGGGAGCTTAAGTTAGCTAGATAGAGAGGAAACTAGAAGGGGAAATACTTTCGGCAGATCACCTAGGAAAACTAAAGTTAATTCCCAAGGGACCTGTTTGAGTTACGGAAAAGCCCCATAAACATGGCTATCCCACTGCAGCCTGTCTCCACCCCTCATTCAAGCCAGCTGGTGATGGCCTGGAGACTTGCACTGAGGAATTGCCAGGGGAGGCACTTCTGCTGCAATGGGGTGACCCCTGCTTCGGTGCCAGAGAACATTTTGTTATGTCCTGGCTACGTGACCTTGTATAAAACAACGGACCTTTCTGAATTTCATATTCTTACTACATGTTATTTACATATGATTGTTATGAAGTTAACTGAATGTTCAGATAATGTCACTAGACATAGAAGGAAATATTAAAATAATATCGCTATCAAAATCTTTTTGTTTTTTTACTATTTTGTCCCTGTGACAGAAATTCTGCCATCAGAGATATGACTCTTTGGGATAAGCCTCTCTTCTCTAGGGCCTGTTTTTTAAAAATTAATTTATTTCTTATTTAAGTATCATTGTATATAATATTACATTAGTTATATTGGTTTAATGTGGGCAATACAGTGATTTGACATTGCGATACCTTATAATGTGATCACCTCACTAAATCTAGGAATCATCTGTCATCCTATGAACTTATCCCAATATTACTGATTATATTTTCCTTCACCATTTTTACTCACCCTCCACCCCTCTGGGAATCATTCCTTTGGTCTCTGTTTATATGAGTCTGTTCTTGTCTTGTTTGTTTGTTTTGCCCTCTTTTGAAAAGCAAGGGCTTTTGAAAAAAGGTAATGCAGAATCTGTGAGTAAGGAGACAATAAGTTTCATTTTCCCAGCAGATATGTATTTGAAGGTACTGGAGAAATGGGGCTGTGAGAGAAAGGGACTTGGGAGAGTATGGAGGCTGTGTTCCAGGAACAGAAATTCGGTCAGGTATCTGGTCTAATGTGAAATCAGAGGCTGCGTGGGGTAGGGAAATTACTAGGAAGGAGAAGGGGACCCTTGAGGTGGGGAGAGCACTCCATCACAGTCTGATATTTAACTTAGTTAAGTCTCCATCCACACTGAACTGTAAGTTCTTGCTTCCTGTTCACCAATGCTTTCTCGAGGCTTATTATAATGCTTGGCATATGATAGTTGCTAATGAATGTTGTCGAATAAAACTGCATTTTGCAGATTTGACCCTTTTGTCCAGGGCCATCCATTGAAAAGCTGATTCCCTTGAGCTTAGGGGGCACCTCTCCTTGACACACTTCCCTCTGTGACTCCCTGACCTCTGGCTTTTTTCCCTGACGTTCTGAGGTGGATGCAAATCCCCGTACCTCTGAGGTCTTCCGACCCTGCCAGCAGCTTCCTGAATGCACCAGAAGCCCTGGACGGGGGTCTGCATGGTACGGCCCCTCCCACAGACAGGTCAACCCCTGATCATTTAAGACTCAGAATCCAAACAGGCACTGACTCCAGGCATGACACACAGCTGTAGGTGACGTCCCTGAGGCAGGTGCCTGGCCCAGCAGAACAAGCAACACTGTCATCAGGGCCCAACGAGCCAGCAGGCTCCCCAGCCAGGGGCTGGCCTGACCCAGAGAGTCCACGCTTAGGCCTCTTGGTAACTTCTGGTTCCTGTCTTCATAACTAGCCCCTCTCTGATCAGTTTTAGGATTCTTCTGTATAAAACTAAAATAAACATTACAGCTCTTGGGTAATTAGAGGGCAGATATAGAATCAGAGAAAAAAATCTTTTTGTTTCCCCAGTAACCAATAAACAGAATTCAGGGGCCAAGAAAATCAGAAAGTGTCCAATAGTGAAGTGTCAAATGGACTTTCACCTGATTAAAATAGCAGCTAAAATTTCCCTTTTTATAGGACAGCCTTGATTGATTTTTAAAGTGTTCAACCCCTGATCCTCAGAGGATCCCCATCCCTGTGTTATGCTGATGCAAATGCAAAGGCCTTTGAGGGAATGGGAGGCAATGACCCCACTGGTAAAACTAGTGAGACTTCTCTTTGAGAAGAGAAATCTCTCATCAGTGTTTTACCTTATGACGCGGTATTATCATCCCACCTCTTCCTTCCTCTCTAGAAAACTGTGAAGGAAAAGCTGCTCACTATTTATCCCTCCAAGACATGTGTGTAATTTTTAAAAATTAATTGAAAATGGGTCACTAATGGGCCATGGTGTAGGGGTACAGCGGGGAATTGTCTCGTGTCGAGAAAGTCTCCCTGGAATCTCCCAGACTCACCCCAGAAGCAATCACCTGTTCCACAGACGTGCAAGGGCAGGGCGGCCAGGGCTGATGCTGAAGTTTTAAATGATTAAGGAGGAGAATGGATTTTCTCCTGCAGAAATGCCTGTTGAAGTCAACAGAGGTAAACTTGGGCTGTGGGAGAGACTTAATCCCAATCCCAAAGCTGCCGTGGCACCCAGGGCTGCAGGAATTCCGCAAGAAGCCTCGCTGAGGGATGGGCCACCTCTAACTGTGCAGTGGCTGGCTCTGGTGAGAGCAGCAGGAATGACTGATCTGGAACATTCTTCACTCTAGACAAGGCAGGAAAACAGACCAAAATATTCTGTTGGAACTTCAGGCATTAACAGAAATATACTTCAAGAAATTTTTCACCGCTGACCCCTGCCCTCCATCAACTGAGATTTTAAGATGTTTTCCAGGAAGTGTCACTTGGTTGGAAGGGGTTCCCAAACTGATTTCTGAGTCTCTGTACTGACTCTGGTTCTGTTGCACAGATGAGTTTCGTACTTAGGTCCATGGAGGACACATCACAGAATTGGGACCTCCATGTCCTTGGCTCCTGTTATTATTAAAATAGTTAAGAGTAAGACACAGTGTGAAAATGCTAAAAATAGCCCCAATTTACAGAACAGAGGCTGCACATTAGGCATAGTGCTAAGTGCCATATATATCATTTTTTAAACAGCATCACTGACATCTTTTAATATGTAATTGACTACACATAGTTAACATACACAATTTGAGTTTCAAGGTATGAACACAGCCCTATGTGCATGTGCATCCCTCCAAGAGTTTCCCGAGGTCCCTCTGTAATCTCTTGCTCCCGCTCTTCTCTGGCCCACCGCCCCACTCTCAGACAACCAACCATTCATCTATTTCTGTCCCTATAGGTTACTTTGTATTTTTTAGAACTTTATAATAAACTGGAATCATCATACAATGTGGCCTCATTTTTGGGGTCTGACTTCGTAGCATAATTATTTTGAGATTCATCCACACTCTTATATATGTATAGTAATAATATAATTCATTTCTTTTTATTGCTGAGTAGTATTCCATTTGTAGATTCACCATAATTTGTTTATCCAGTTACTTACTGACAAACACTTGGATCATTTCTAGGTTGACAGCATATTATGACAGTTTTTATAACTTGAGGTAGCTTGTTTCCATCAGTCCCAAGAGTGGAGTGTCAGAAAATCTACTTTCTGGTAACGTCCAAAAGCCAAAAAGTCTAGTCTCTTCAAGGGATCAACCTCTCTGTGTTAAGAGGCCAAGGATCCAAACGTTTGAAGTGTTCATCCAGTCCTATCTCAGAGCACTCATCACAACAGAAGGATGTGGATGGCTGAGTAGACAATGCCCATGCCAGAGTTCTAGCTCTCTGCTTCCCCAGAAGCCTACGTGTGAGTACTCTATCTTGTCTCAAACAATTGACGTTCTTCAGGACCAGCCTGGCTCACCTTCAACATTACGTTCCGTGAAGGTGGCTCCCAGCCTGGCTGGCCAGGTCCCTTCTCATTAAAGGTCTTCTTTCTCCCCGGCTCAGCCCCCAGCACAGGGTATCAGGCTTCCCCAGGGTGGTGGGAATGGGCGAGTTTCTGGAGTCAGTCAGCTCGTGAGCAAGGGGAGTGGAGGAACAATGCCAGTGGAAACGAAGGCCACAGGAGGCAAAGCTTCACTTGGGGACCACTGCTGCAGAGGATAGTGGCAGATGTCTTTGCTCTGTCAGCTCCCACAAATGTTGGTGGCACAGAATGCTCTCACAGTAGTTTTCAAAGGAAAATGACTTTCTACATACTCAACTTAGAGGACTTTGTACCCTCAGTCACCTGAGCCACAATGATCAGCTCTTGGCTTTTAGTTTAATACATAGTCTGCCCCAGTCTAAGCCAGCTCTGCAGAAGAACTCATTGCCTTGTCTACAGCTCCACAAACCCCGAACTATACCTTCCACTGGTTGTGTCCCAGTACTGGGCTAGTCCTCTGGTCCTGTTACATCTTGAACTCAAGGTAATTATGCCAGTGGCCCAGGATTTGCACCCATAACTAACTGAGAAGTCTATGCTCTTAGCACTACATAGCAAAGGTAGAAATAGATTTCTCTGTAAATGACCCTTGGGTAGCAAGTGGTAAGCTGGACAGGAAAGGTAGCTCTGCTAGAGTCAGAAGTAAAAGAAAATATATTTCTAAAATGCACATGTAAGAAATATGCCGGGAACATGTGTGCTGGGAACATATATGTCAGAAAGAACATATGGATGGAAACATATATGTCATGGAAGGAAGGGTCTTGCCCATTCCAAGCAGGTTGTATCATACTTCTTGTTGGGGTTATTGTTACCTGGAGTTGGTCTTTCTTAGGACTTTGGTTATTTAGTTCAAGAGCTACAAAACACTAAGCTGGCCATGGAAACCCTCCTCAATGCAGAGAACTGTGCTCTCAAAAACAGGAACTGGCGTCAGATGCCCGGGCTACACAGCCTCGGGCAGGCCACTGGCATCCTGTGTCTCAGCTTTCTCATCGATAAAATATGGAAAAATAACTGGTTCTTCCCTGAGGCATATTTTGAGGATTAAATGTGTGGATATACTTAAAGAGTTGACACCGTGTCTATCATGCGGTGACAGGTCTTACTCTTCCTCTGACGGGCATGTTCTCCTGACTTAACATTGCAGACAGAAGAGCCACTCCCAGCACAGAGGCTTGATACGAGTCCTCCCTGTGGGTCCCTAGGGTTTTCCTGAAGGAGAGCACCCAGAAGTCAAGGCTGCTCTAATGAGGTATTTGCATGTAGGTACAGCTTGTTTGCTTGAATCTACAGGCAGATTGGAAGCATTAGTGTGAACTTTTGGAAATTTTCTTTATAAGAATTTTTATACGATACCCAGAGCAAGGTCTTTCTTTGCCCATGTGAATGGAGATTACTCTATTAACATTGAGAATCCACAAGGCAACTTGGATATAAAGCCAGGGTCCTTTGGTACTTGCTTCTGACAGTGAAACATCCCTCAATTGCAGCCATAACTCCCTGGAATATTAATATTAACCCTCCACACACCCTGCCCACATGCACACACACATCCCACCTAAACTTGCTACACAACATCTAAGATATTATCCAGAGAAAGAACCTCAGTCTGGGACTTTAGAACAGAAATGCACCCTTTTCCTATCACTAAAATTTTAATGCCCTCTCCTTACCCTGTCCTCAAAGTGCAATAAGATAGAGCTGTGCCTATAGTTTTCAGTGACTTACCAAGTCACTTAAATCTCAGCCAGGGATGGAAATTGCTGCTCTTGGGGATACCCTCAGACCTCAGTGACATCAATTTTGCTGGGTTTTCTTCACTTTTTTTTTGAAAGGGGAGTGGGGAGCATCATCTTTATTATGTTTATGATAGCTAATCACTTTCTGTGCTCTGTGCCAGCTTGCTTTACAAAAGGCTTCCTCTGGCAGCCCATGTGGAAATGAATTCAATCGCCTGTAAGTGGGTGAGTGTGTCTACGTGTACTCCATTTCCTTTTATTAACTTAGGGGCCATTTCTCACCTTGTTCTCTAGCTTTGCAGCCAAACTGAGCACAGGGCTCCTATTGATTTTTGTGGCCTGGAGTTGGGTTGCTCTCAATGAAAATGAATCATACTCAGATCTGTCCCATGGAGCACGGAGCAAGCAGAGAAATGAGCCATAAATTCAGGTGTACCCAAGTGGGGGCTGCAGTTGGCTTTAGTTCTTTCTTTGAGTGCAGGCCAAATACCGCACTTGGGCTTAAGCTGGCTGCACAGGGCAGATTTTTGGAGCTTTTACCATGGAACATAACTTCCATCATTCATCACACTAGTATGCATCCTACTAGCAAAAGGAACTATGACTATAGACTGTACACAGCTCAGCTGACCTGGAGGACTAGTTCCTTGAGGCCAGGTACATTTGAGGTGGGAGAAAGTATAAAAAGAAAGCAGTGAAAGGAAGAAAAAGGAAGAAAGGAAGGAAGGAAGGGAGGAAGGGAGAAAGAGAGAGAGAGGGAGGAAGGGAGAGGGAAGAAGAAAGGAAAGGAAAGGGAAGGGAAGGGAAGGGAAGGGAAGGAAGGAAGGAAGGAAGGAAGGGAAGATTCTTACTCTACCCCTGTTTGTTTAACATTGCTTTGGCATATATGTGTTGGGGGAGAGAGGAAATCTAATACTGTATTCAACACTGCAAATGGTGTTTTTGTTATGTAACCCAATTTGGTTCTATGTTTAAACTCAGTGGTTATTAACAACTTTTGAGAGGTGCTTGAATTGTATTTCTGCTGTTTCTGTTGGGTAAACACAACTGAATGACTTCTTACCTCTGTCATTGGAGTGGTGGACTTGGAACCCTTATTAAAGCCCATGGTCTTGCATCATTATGTTTTGAGGATGGGTTTTCACCTAATGGGATACCCACATTTATGCAGAGTGAGTGTACATGCATTTCTTACCTAGAATCAGCCATGTCAACCCCTGAGGCTGTGAACATTTTGACCTTCTGAACAATCTCTGAAGAGATTAAATTCCGCAAAACATTTTAACCTCAAAATGTCACATGTTGAAAAGAGCAGAGCCTGTAGAGGTCGCTCACTTAAAATATTTTCCTTTTAATTATTTTCTCAATGATATAAAAAGACTGTTGGCTGATTGTTGTTTTTTAATGAAACTTCTGTGAGGAGAGTTAAGGTAGAATTTCCTCTCTGTGTTTTGTTTGCTTCCTTTCTTCCCACTTCTCTTTGCTCATCTTGCCAAAACTAACGTTTCTCTATGGCTTTGGTATGCTTTATCCTCTCACAGGATTTTTGATCTTTAAAGATTTAAAGTTTGGAATAAACCTTGGTGGCCTCGGGTTTGAAAAAAAAAAAACCTTCTTCATTTCCCTAATGTCTTGCTTTTATGAACTTGCCATTGCTCGGTAATGTGGCTTCTCTTATATAAGATCTAATTAATCAATTCAGAACGGTGTTGGGCAATTATCTGGTGAACTTGGAAAACTATAGAAAAGGTTGAAATAAGCTTTTGAGAAGTCATAAATTCACCATATATGACTGTCAAAACTCTGCTAAGCATTATTCATGCAAACCTGGCGGAGGGATCTATATGAGGCCGTGAAATAGGGAAAGACTCTCATCGTAATTCTAGTTGGTTTCGGTCTAGCAGCTTCTTAAGGAGCCACTGTAGTCTTTCCTTTCTCCCAATCCTTTGTTCATTCTTCTGAGGAAAGGGAGGTATCATTTGCTGATTATTGTGCAGCATCTAAAGCACAAAACAAGTAAGACCAGAAACTCTTTATAGTGAAAAAGTTTTATTAACAATAATAAAAACAAAAAGCTAATATGTTAAGTTGAACAGTCATTAGGTGGAAATTTTCTTAAATGGTAATGAGAAACTTAGCCCTTCTGTGAGGCCAAGGGCACCACCATCACTGAGGGTTAGTTTCCAGCAAGGTCCTTCACACCCACTGGTCCCCAGACTCTAATGTGACACTCACTGTAGCTAAGGACTTGGTGTCCTGCATCCATGGTTAGCCTGTGACATTGACATTGTGCTCCCTTAATTTCTATAATTCCTATCAAAAGGTTGCCAAACATCATTCATTTTTTTATTCATATTGTAGTCAGCTAAATTATTCTAGCACATGGAACTTTTTTGTGGAACAATGTAATAGAATTGGCCCACATGCGCACTCACAGTGAGTCTCCAGATAAGCTTACAATTGATGCAGAAAGGCAGAGAAAGAAGCAGAAGGGCAGCCTGATATTCAGTTATTGTGTGGAAGGGAAGGGAAAGGCACCTTCCATGAGCCAAAGCATTAGTTACAGGTAGCCCAGCCCCCATAGGGTTCAGGAGAAAACAAAATACAACCAGCAAAGATAAACCAGAGGTGACTAAAAATGCTTCTTGCAAAAAAAAAAAAAAATTGTTTTTTTGAGAGAAAGGAAAGGAGGGAGAAAAAATAGGGAGAGAAACATCTATCGATTGCCTTCTGTACCTGCCCTGACCTGGGACCAAACCTGCAGCCCAGGCATGTGCCCTGACCAAGGATTGAACCAACAACTTTTCAGTTTACAGAATGATGCCCAACCCAATGAGTCATACCAGCCGGGGCACCTTTTGGGAAATTCTGAGCAATACTCCCCCAATCCTAGTGAATCTACTCATTCCTCTGTCTGGATTCAGAGTCAGAGACCTTAGAGCTAGAGACTCCAGTCATGGCAGGTCATCCATGCTTCCATTCATTTATCTATCCATCCATTCATCCATTCACCTGTTTGTCCATCCATCCATTCATCCATCCATCCCTCCAGCCAGCCAGCCAGGCTTTGTATCCTGTGTACTACATGATATAGTCCCAGTCTCTGACTTTTGGTTGAGAACATACATACACACACTTTTATGTTACAGTGACTAAGTGAATGACTAAAAATGAAAATCAACCTTCTCCATAAGTGCCAAGAAAGTATCTTTTATGAAGATTTTATTTATTTATTTTTAGAGAGAGGGGAAGAGACAGAGAAAGAGAGGGAGAGAAACATCAATGTGTGGTTGCCTCTTGCATGCCCCCAACTGGAAACCTGGCCTGCAATCCAGGTATGTGCTCTGACTAGGAATCAAACTGGTGACCCCTTGGTTTGCTGGCTGGAATTCAATCCACGGAACCACACCAAGAGAGTATTTTGACAGCAGAAAAACATTTAATGACAAGGACAACATCATTACCTCTGTTAAGTATCCTACTTATAAACACCCTTACTCCATAGTTAACATCCCCATTCTCCAGTAAATAAAGCCTCCCTTCCTAACAAAACCACCCACATCAATTTTTTTGGTGTGTGGAATAATTTTTAATAACTATCTAGTTATTCTGTTCAAAATCCCTCCCCTAACTCTAAGTGATCAATGTCGTATAGTGTCCCTCTGACACATCCCAGCACCGACTCACATCAGCGTCCTTCCGTCACAGTCAGGAACCTCACACCTTGGTGTCAGCTGAGCAAACACTACCTTGAGCATCTGCCCATTCCAACCTGTCATCTCTGAGCAAAGAAATTTTACTCCCACTTATGACTCTCAGCACATATCATTGCACTCCCTCATTTGAGGGAAGTGTGATAGTGAGGTCATTTCCAAGTCTTAGTTGAGGAAACAGCCAAGCTTGGTGCCTTTTACCAGGATGGGATGGGGAGCAATGCAGCAGCACCCTGAGTAACACATTTGACAGGGGCTTACACTTAAAGCTCCCCTGGACCCCCGAGATGGTGGACAAATTAGAAAGAAGGGGAACGGGAAATTTTTTTATTATTAAAAACAAATAACTCTTTGCCGAGAGCCTTACCATATATTTGACCTTCTCAGCCGTGGTCCAGTTGTCCCTCATGTAGACACCCACGGCCCCTGTGTTCACATTAACCACAGTACTTGCTCCACAGGGTAGGGTGAATAATGGCCCCCTCAGGTAGCCACATACTAATCCCCAGAAGCTATAAATGTTACCTTATATGGCAAAGGAGTCTTTGTAGACGTGATCAAGTTACAGATCTTAAAATAGGAAGACTATCCTGGTGGCCCTAACATCATCACAGTGGTTCTTACAAGAGGGACACAGGAGAAGTAAGGGTTAAACAGAAGTAGGAGGTATAATTGTGAAAGCAAGAGGATGGAGTCAAGAGCCAAGGAATGCAGGCATCTCCAGAAGCTAGAAAAGGCAAGGAAATAGATTCTTGCCATAGCCTCCAGAAGAAACCAATCCTGCTGATGCCTTGACTTCAGCGAAATTGATCGGAGATTTCTGTCTTCCAGAGCCATAAGAGAATACATATTTGTTGGTTTAAGACACCAAGTTTGAGATAACTTTCTAGCAGCAGCTAAAACTCCACTCTCTGACATTTCTACTTAAAATCCAACTTCTTGCCTAAAGACTGCAAGTTCATCTTTATCTCTCTAGCAATGGCACACTGTCAGTTAGGTTCTTTCAGGATACAAGCTGCAGAGATACATTCCACTGAACTCGAACAAAGGATATTCATCATAATGGTACTTAAGAAAGAACAAAATTGGCAAATCTGTCCCAGCAGCTGCTGTAAGCCTCATGGTCACTGGAACATCTTTTAGCGAACAGTGTTAGTTTTGGTCATTGGGCAGCAAGACCAGTAACTCAATACCGACATGCACGGCCATCGCTATAGAAAAGTGAGTTTATTTTAGTGACTCATTCCCCTGCTGCCACCAATTACCTGCTAGATTCTATGTGAGTCATTCAAACTCCCTAAAGAAAGAAGCTGACTTCTGTTCCAGCACCACCCAGAGTGGAATTCTCTTTGGTGGCAAAGACTCTCACTAAACCAATGTCTGTGGCGTTGACCAGCCTTTGGGCAGGTATGATCCCTGGCTCACGCAGCTGTGGACAGAGCAGCAGAGCTGCGTGTTACTAAAATCAACAACCCCCAAGTGTGTTGCTGCTCTCAACGTGGCTTTGGACTTGACAGTCATCTAGAACTCAGAGGTATCTCTCCCATCCACCGGTGTATAATCCACTCTCCACAAATACTTTTGAAAGGAAGTGACTCACAGAGGTAAAAAAAAAAAAAAACAGTAAGACACAACCATCCCTGCCCATAAAGACATTGTCACCTTGGAGTAAAAAGAAAAATATATAGGACCATTAGTGACAGAGCAGCATTACATTCAACAGCATTCTTTTGTTAAACAAAATCAGAATGTTACATTACCAATATCCCTCCCTGTTCCCTAAAGAAATAATGTTAGTTTGCGTGAATTTGCTTCCAAGGTCCTTTCTGGCAGTTCTGAGTCTTAGCTTGCAATAGATATGTAGTGGTGGTTTGGGGATGGTTGTAAGCCTAGCAGGGTACTCCCCCCCACCCCACCCCACCACCTGTTGCTGCCTCTGCAGTAATGAGAAAATCCTAATGTTTAAGGAGAAGCAGTTTTAAAATGGCAACTTGGATATTCACCTAATAGAAGAAACTTTTATGGCAGAAAAGGTAATGGTTCTAGGTTTGAAGCCAGAAAAGTCAGCGTTCAGGCTGCCTGTCACTATCAGAACAAATAAGTAGAGACAAGGATTGAGTCTTTATGGGCACTTTATTCAGATGCTGGTGATCTGAAAAGATGATGGGCTATGTACCCTAAAATCCATCTTCACATCTCACCTCAAGCCAACATTTTTATAAGGAGAAGAAAAGGGTAGGTAAGGGGTTTGGAACAAAAGGTTAATCAGATAAGAGTTGCAGCCCAGCTGCAATTTTCCTAGCCTTTCTTTATCTGCTGATCAACAATTCTTTATCTGTATCACTCCCTGGACACAATGGCTCAGATACCATCTCAATCATAGCTTGCAGACCCTCTGGGGCACAAAGGTTGAACTTCTTGTTGACCTCCTGGAGTCAGTAGGTTATGCATTCCAGTTCCTGGAACAACAGTTTCCACATGCATTAATCACTTAAGCCTATCAACTATGACTACACCTAAAATCTTTAACTCTTGAGTTCCCCTATCTGGTTCTCATGAAAAAGAGTCACAGTGTGTTACTTAGAAGGACTATCAATGGAGCCCATTGACTCCACTGAGAGGCTCTGCAGAGAAACAAGCCCTCACAATGAGGTACATTTAATTTCAGAAATTCGAGAGGAAAAATCCCAGTACACAGAGGGGATCAAAACCACTCTCCTCCTTTCCTTCCCAAGAGCTTGCAGTCACTGGGGAGGAAGCCAGCGGCAATCCAGGAACACCTGATAGAGTCAAATCTGCCTGTCACCAAAGAGTCCAAGGGTCAGGAGCTAAATTATTCCTGTAAGGGAAAAGGGCTTCCTGAAGAAAATGGAGAAAAAGAAGCATTTAGAGGGCAAATAGGTCAAAAGCAGAGGCCTAATGGAGGAGAAGAGAAGGAAGGGAAGGTTAAGCAGAGAGGGCATGTCCCCAAAAGAATCCCTCAGAAGCCCTAGGTAGTGAGGTCTCACTTTCTGTGTCGAGTAAGTAAAGAGAGATCTGGGGCAGGGATGGGGGGCACTCACAACATCCGATTTCCTCTCCTTGGGAGAGTCCAGCATTGAGCATAAGGCAGAAACCCTTCAGTGAAAACAGACTTAACTCTTTAGATTCAGAGTACTCTTAGTTTAGGGAAGCAAGGAAAAGAAGGCCTGCATGGGTCAATTTCTTCAAGGATGTTATGATAGTATAAGATGGTCTGGGAGGAGCAGGATCGGAAGGCAGAATCTGGGAAGCAGGAGTTGATAGCTCCAGATCAAAAATGGATTAAACATTTGGGTAAAGGAACAGGAACAGAGCAGGATACCGCATGGCACAGGCATGGCTGTTCAGAGCGAACCGGATATGTCAGCATCCTTTTGAGTCTGCAGAGTCAAAGGGTCCGAGAGAAGTTTCTGGTGAGCAAGAGATAGGGAGTGGAAATTAATTCCCACTAATGTGATAGGCATAAAATACTACTATAGCTTCTTTGTTTAATGTTCTTCCTTTGCTGGCTTATTTTAATGAATGTAAATGTATTTATAATGACTTTTATAACTGTCACATGACCTCTGCTTCTCTAATCCATGTTTCTCATAAAGGTCCCAAGTTCCTCAACTGGAACTTCTTCTACCACAAGGGTTTTCACAAACTTAATTTCTGCAATTGGACATGAATTAAATATAACACGGACACATTGTACAGCACTGCCATTAGTTGACAATAAGGTAAAGATGTGACAGCTCTTATGGGAGGATGACATTAATGGTTATCATTTATTGATTGATTACCACTTACTATTCCCTGTGCTCTACACTTCAGCTCATTGAATTCTTCTAACGACATGGTAGGTGGTGTTATCCCACGTTGCAGAGAGAAATCTGAGGCAAAGAGAGTATGAGTGAATTGCTCCAAGTTCCACAATCAACAAGTAGCAGAGAGAGGGCATTCAAACCCCAAATGATCTGAATCCAGAGTTCATGTGTGTCACATGTGTACGGGGAGACAGGGTGGCAGAGGGCTTGTGATGGCCCTTGAAGTCTGAGTGAAAATTGGATATAGAAGGAGCAAAAGGGAAATTCAGACTGAGGTTGAGACATAAGAGTAAGGACACAGACAGAGAGTAGGGAAGACCTACCTGCTAGGGCCTCAGGTTCATATTGGGACCAAGCTGAAGATGGAGCGCCAAATGGGCGAAAGGGCGAAGATCTTGAAATGCAGGCTGAGGACTTTCCACATAATTCATTACAGAACAGGGAGTTCTTAGGTGTTACAGTCCTAGTTTGAGTAATGCAACCAGTTATTCTTATTTAACAGTCCTTTAAGCCATGTTTAAAGTGATTGTTTTTGGTAACAATGATGTTGGCAGGAAATAAGGAGGCATGGGTGTGGAGTGAGAGAGGATAGGAAAGTGGTGTAGAGAGGGTATTGCATTGGTTCAGTAGAGAATATTTGCCAGGCTACAGGGAAAGATTTTGACAAACTTATTCACTCATGTAAACTGGTTCTTCTAATATGATTCCCATGGGATAATCTCAGGCCCTCCAAATACAAGAAAAGAAGGCGGGGGCAAATTAATTCTTTCATTTCTGCAGAAATCTTTAGCTTGGGTTCTGTTGAGAATAGATGATACCGATACTGCCATCAAGCTGAGTGGTTTGCATCCTAAGCTTGGACCTTCTCAGCAGGCGTTGCAGCTGACTTCTGTCCACGAGTCACTTACCCCAGCTTTGGCAGGTGAGCCCTTTGGGTAGGCCTGCTAATTGTGTGTCCTGTATCAGAAGAGCAGTTAGTCAGGGGAGTGTGGCCTGATAGGTTTTATTAAGGGCCTCTGTGCCCAGCACTTTTGTATATGTTATGTCATTTGGTTCCCCCAATAACCCTGTGAAGTTACAATTTCTGAATTATAGCTATGGAAACATGCTGAGAGATGGCACCGAAGGTCACACAGCTAGAAAGCAGAGAAGGAGAAAATTGAGCCCGGTTCTCTCTAATTCCAAGCTTAGTGCTCTGCAAACAAATTAAGCAGAGGAGGAGAAGAAAGTGTCATGATGGGCTTATAAGGAGGGTAAAGAATAAAATCCAAGAGGTTTGCTTTGTTGTTTGGATGCAAAGTTAGGTTTGGATCCTAGGTTAGGATCCAATTTAGGATCTCAATGGGACTAAATCGACATTGAGCTGGGGGCTGCTGAATGCACTGCTCTCCTCCAGAATTTGCGTTTTCTAAGAGGGATCTCTGTCTCTCTGTCTCTTTGTCAGAAAGTGAACCTGAAGGAGTGCCTATGACGATATGAGCATGCTGGATTGCTCTGGGAATCTTCATCCTGGGAGATTTATGTCTGTGACTTCACTATGAAAACAAAACTATTTTCCTCGGCCTGTCAAGGAGCTACATTTAGAAGAAAAATGTGAGGTTTACTTTTGATGAAGCATGTGGTTCTGTACCTATAGATTCTCTCTTACCAATGAGGTGATTTGTAGTGAAAATATACAAGCTTTGGGCAAGAAAAGAAAGAAAGAAAGAAAATTTAGAATTTCTATTACTCTACTCCAGAACGGGAAAATAAAGGAGTAAGCTTCAGAAAGAAAATATGATACGTTTCGTATATTTTTTCTGCATCAGGATGCAAGTCATTCTGTACTTTAAGTTGGTTTTGTATCAATTCACATAGGGTGGATCTATGTTTCCCTGTTGTTATAAAAACAATGCAAGACATGCATGACAGGGCTTCAGAGAACGCTGTCGATTCCTGAGTTGCTGTGGATAATGGCACATTAATACAAGTTGGCGAGGGCTAGTTTGATCCCAGTGTATGCCTGTCAGGATAATGGAGGGTCCAGATGGTTAGTCAGGTGGGTGTAATTGATTCAGAATCTGTTAAAGCCCTACTGTGTGAAGTCAGTGGGATAACAGCAGTAGCAAAGTTCTAGACGGAACAGTTAGGCAGTGTGGAGGTGGTAGGGCCAGCGTAGTAGGTCCAGGCAAAAGGCAGACTCAGGCAGTCTGAGAGTATGAGAGTATCCCTGGCTCAGGATGTCCTATATACCTGAACCCTTCTTTCTAGCTCTGAACCTCTCCTGTGTGTGGGGTCTCTGACTCCCTTATGTATACAGGGTTCCCATGCATATGTATGCATTATCTTTGGTTATTTTATCTTGCTAATCTGTCTCGTGTCTATTTGACTATTAGACCAGCCAGAAGAACCTTGAGAGTAGAGGAAAGTTTGCTCCTCCCCCACAGTTGTCGCTGTGAGCAGGATAAACTCACTGGCTGGAACCCCGCTCTTTTCCAAAAGGCTGCTGCTGATGACAAGATCCTGGGGTGTTTGACACAGGTGCTCAGAAGGCAGGGGTTCTTACCATGTCAGCACACCCTGAGCTCTGTGTCTGCAGGATCTAGTGGAGGTGAAGGAGGTGAAAATCTCTCTCCCCCTTCTACATTTAGATTGGCAGGAGAAAATATTTGTGAAACTAGTTTCTTGAGCTAGCGACTCTTGGTTACTTGACATGAGTACCCATGGGTTTTGTTTTTCTATGTCTGGTTTCTCTCCTTGTTACGTGTCTGCAGAGCTTAGCCTCATGGCTATTGAGAATATTTTCTCTCTCTGGCCTCTGCCACGCAGAGGATAGGTTTCCAAGGCGCACCTTGCTCAGCTCTCTGTGACCACGACATGCTCTCAAGGAGTTTTCTGTATCCCGTTCATCCCAGAGATGGCTGATGTCATGTATCTGGCCAGCAGCTGAATAGGTTATGGATCCAAGCTTAGGGAATCTTAAACCCTATTCTGTGTAAGGGGGGAAAGCTGTTTAAAGACAGGACTCTCCATCTTTCTTAGGCTGATTCTGGGAGCAAACTTTCTTTGGCATCTTTTTCCACTCTCCTTCTGGGATGCCTCTTGCATCCATAGTATTGGTTTGAGTCACTATAGGCCTACCATCAAGGCCAGGTGATGGGTCCTTTCAATTGGAAAAATTTTTTAATTGAAAAGAAAGAAAACAATTTTAGAGAGCTCTCATATTGTTATAATAGTTAGTCATTAAAATTTCTTCAAAGAACATGTATAAAGGACACATGGACAATGACTACAGGGTGGAAGAGGATTGAAGGTGAGAGGTAGGGGTGGATAGGGCGGAGGAGAGTAATGGGGGGAAATGGGGACAACTGGAATTGAATAACAATATATTTTTTAAAACCCTAAAATAAATAAATAAATAAATAAATAAATAAATAAATAACTTCCTCAATCAGATGGAAGAACAGAAATACGAACAAAAATCAAAGACCACTCAGACCCCTTCCTATTTGCCTTCAGACATTTGCAGATACTGTTAAAATTAAAAAAAAAAAATCAGGATATTGGAAGTGTTGATGTAAGAAACATCCAAACCTGTAGAGAATGTTAGTGAGTTTGTTTGAGCCAAACTGATTATAATTGCTGAGAAGCAAAATCTCAACCGATGGAGAAAATGCCCCAGAGAATGGCAGTTTTGCAGCTTATGTTATGCATGAGAATCAAAGGAGGAAACATAACGAGGGTTACATGAAATCCATTGGTGGTAGATTAAGGGGTGGGAAAAAGCAAAGCTGGGAAATCTCTGGGATTGAATAAAAAGGAAACACATACATTTTTTTACATGGTGGGTACAGGATAGTTAATAATTAACATTTACAGCACATAGAAATGTCATGCAGAGAAGAAAATAACAATAAAGTGAAGGGAACCAAAGTTTTGCCACCCAGAAGTGGCTTCAGGGATGTTGATTTTAAGCTGTTTATTAAGGAACAAGACTCAGAAAGAGCCTTTGAGCCTCCCCGCTTTCCTGTCCAAGCAACTCTGACAGACAGAGAGTCCTGGCTGAACCACCCGAAGCATCTTCACCCTGGCTTTGATCAAGAGGACGCCAGGCCTGTGAGCTAGCTGCCCGCTGTGTCCCACTGTTGCTGAGTTGCCCAGCAAGAATTTGCCAGCCAAGAGTGTCTCCCCTTCCCTCAACTACCTGTAAGTCACCCATTCTTGCTTCTGAAATGTGGTACCCTGTTCCTCACCTTTCTCCTTTGTCTAAAATGTCTTATATATGCCTCACGGTCTTTGGAATTTTCATGTCTATGTGAGTCCCCCAGGTGCACGTATTAAAGCATTGATTTTCTGCTGTTAATCTGTCTCTGTCAATTTGATTATTCGCCTAGCTAGAAGAACTTGGAAGGTGGGAGAAAATATGCTAATATTTTAGCTCCCGCAAGAGATTCTGTGCTCTCTTGCCGTGGTGCTGGTGGTTGTGTCTTGAGGGGTCTGGACAATATTATTCTGACATTTCAAAGCTATGTTATCTCAGATGCAAAAAGACAGTAGATAGGCTCACTTAAGATAGAGCATGACCTTTGGCAAGGAAGACGCAGGCCTAGGACTTGCCTACCCTCCATGCCCTGCTTTCAGTTGGGAATTTTTATGTTCGGACCATCTTGTGGTCACTTTAAGTCTCTGAGTTCGTAAGGTCCACCATGTGGACCTCCCCTGAACTTGTCAGGTTTAGTATGTGGCCCCCTTTACATCCACAGAAGTACAATTGTCTCTTAAGTAGAAAATTGTCTACACTTAAGTAGAAAAAAAAGAATGGCAAAAATCTTAATTAAATTTTATGTCCCGAGAATTCAGCTTGGTAACTGTTAGGTTGGAAGCTCCAAATAATGACCAGACAGAAATGTGAGCTAAATTCCATTTACAGCTAGGGTATTACCAAGCTACTGTTAGTCCTCAAGGAAATTATAATGTAAAATCACCATGGTAATTATGAGCACTGTGCCAATTAGGGAGAAAAATGGGCTAAATAAAATGGACACTGATGGAGTTAAAACAAAAGTGTTAGTAGCATTAACAAACACTGAATGGGCCACAGTGACCACCTGTTACTCCCTGCTCCCCACCCTAAGATGTGCCACCACAGGTAATCTCTAGGCAATTTTATCCTCAGCTCAAGAGAAACTTCGGCCTCTCCCTTTAACTACTCTCTCCATAGGACAAGGCAAACTTCTATTTAATAAGTGTCTGTTCTTATCCTGCAAGGATTCTTTGAAGCACCCAAGGTGCAGTACTTCATCCCTAGCTCAAGATGCCTTATACACCTCAGTCCCCCTTTGCACTCTGAACCTGTCCTGCATGTGAGCTCTCTGACGCTCTCATGCCTGTGCGGTCCCCATGTGTACACATTGTGTATTAAATTGGTTATTATCTCTTATCAGTCTGTCTCATGTCTGTTTGATTGTTAGACCAGTGAGAAGAACCTGCGTAGTAGAGGAAAGTTTGTTCCTTCCCCACAAGGGCATGGGATCAGAACTATCAGAGGAACCCAGAGAGTATGTTAGAACAAAGGAGAGCTCCGTGGGAACTAGTGGATTTTTTAAGAGTTGGTACTATCTACCCCTGAAGAGCAGGGGCCATGTTTTATGCAACATTCCATTTCACCCAAACCTGCCACAGATCCTTGTCCTAGAACAACATGTGAACTCTGTAATGACCAGGTACACCCATGAGACTCACGTCTATGTGACCCAAAGAAAAGAATCCCAATGAGAAGTGGCCCCTCACATGATTTTCTCCACCCAGAGCTGAGGGCCAGTTTGCTTGGGATGGTGTTAGTGCTTCATTCTCTGAAAGTGGACGGATTTGGATCCCACTGGGGTCTGATTTTAATAACTGAGACCTTTCATATAACTTGACTTCTTTTTCAACAGAGAACTTTCTGCTCTAGAGATGTTTACTAATAATCATTTACTTAACTTTTCCAGCCCATGTTGGAAGCACATCTGAGCTATACACACGTTAGAGTCAGGGTAGTATAACGTAGATTGGCAGCACCCTGTCCAAAGGTCAAGCCAACGTGCAAATCCTTGCAGACTTTAGCCCCTTTTCCCCCTTTTCCCCTTCAGCCTCTGCAAGGATCACAAACATTGCCATTCATCCATACCGCACTTTGGGGGTTTTTTATTTTTATTTTTATTTTTTATTTTTTCTCCTTTTCATCCTTTGTTTTTTGCCTTTAAAATTATTTTGTTCATTTCTTTCTTTTGACATGTTGTTTTCATTATTTGATTTGATAATGCAAACTCTTTGTGGGTAAAGGCCAAGCATAGTGCTTGGTACATAGTAGAACATCAATAAACAGTTGCTGCTGATGAATTTAAAAGTAATGAATTAATGAGTTTATAATGTGACGCTGGATAGAAAGCTAAACAATTCATATTACAATTAGCTCAGTATACTTTCTTCTAGATATTGTCTTGCAACACTCTTTTCACATCCATTAAATCTTGGCTTAATGCATGAATTCATATCGTCTTGCGTTTGATTATTTTATGGCCATCCCTTCTGTGACAGACATGCTGCTAACAAGTTCCTTCGAGAAAGAATGTGACGTTCAGCTGTGCGCAGTACAGTCAGCCATCTGCGGTGCCTTCGGAGTCCATCCACAGAATTATTTTTTTCTCGGTTTCAGGGCTAACAAAGTCTGAAAGGCGTGCAGCTGATGGATGCTCTTCTGCCACTGCGAGGTCCGTAGGCAGTGGCTGAGCCATTAGGAGGTGGGGAACCCGGGCATGGCCATTTCTGTCCAGGGTGGGACTCCTCTACTGGGCAATATTTGTTCTGGAGTTTCCAGGGGTTAGCCTGAAGCTTTCCTTGCCCAATTGTGCTTCTCGCTCCCTTTGTTTTTAAGAATTAGATCTGTTATCAGTCTGAAGACTTTCCCTACCCAAAGCTGCCCTCGGTCTTTATCTCCCCTTTATCTTTCACAGATTTCACCTCTCAATAAATCTGTTACACTCCCATCTCCCTTCCCAGAGCTGGCTTCCCAGAGGATCTAAACTGACACACCTACACAATACCTCATCAGATTTATTTTCTTCCTTTAATCATGATAGAGAGATTTTATTAGCTCAAATGTATAGTGTCTCCCCATCACAATGGCAGCCTTGTTGAAATGCCCCTCAAAGGAAACCATTTATCATAACAACAAAGCCTTTTCCAAATCGTGTTTTGGACCATCACGTTGTTCCTGCAAAAATGCATCTTGTGGGGGTGACATTATACATCAGCACCCCACACTAGAGAACAGGGCATTCTAAGTTGGCACCCCACACAGAAACGCTTTGGCAAGTCTTTTCAAGCCTGGATCACAGCCTGAAGGAAACCGGAGAGCTCCTCTGGGGGTGGGGAGGAGCCCTGAGCGTGTTGGGAGGTGATAATGAGACCAATCGTGTTTGAGTGGGGTTTATGAGGGCTCTCAGATGGGGCCCTTGAGGAGCCTAGTGCTTTTCTTCCACTGGGGCATTTTGCATTTTTGGCACAAGATATGTTGAAGTTTGAAATGAGGTTATCACAAGCTATTTGTTTTGCCAAAGTACCAACTACTGCTTTAAGTCTTGTGTTCCCTCATCTCTTGTTTGCTTCTGCCTTGCCAGGGAGACTGCTCTCATGTGACTCCTGGTGGCCCCACTGGTAGCTGACAGTGAGACCTGTCGAGGTGGGTAAAAGCTGTGCCCAAGAAAATCAAAAGAACCTGAGTCTTGTTGTTTGTTTATGCACTTGCTGCTTGCAACTTGGCATTCTTACTGATTCTATGGGAACCCCTCTCCTTATTATGAAACATATCAGCTAAACAGTAGACACATACTTCTCTTATTATATAATGCTTCAACATTGGGCATTGAAAAAATATTAATTCCTTCCAGCTGTGACTTTGTGTACTCAACAACATGAAAAGAGGAAAACACTAAAAAACACTTAATTAGGCATGTTTTAATATAACGCAGCAATGAGGTGGCTGGTGCACTGCTTCAAGCAGCAGAATGTAAAATGCAAATGCAGTTTTCTTAGGTTTGCTGCCCTGCTTCAAACATATTGCTGTCATTGTTTTTTCTCCCATTTGTCCCACCATTGTTGCTTTATGCCTTTTTAAAAATTTGGGACTTGGGGAGGGAGTGAAATAGATGTACACGTATATATTCCATCTATCATCTTACCAGAATCCACTGTTTAATTGTTCTCTCGGTTTTGGCTTCACACACACAAATAATCGAATTTACATACATTCTATGTTCATATACTTTGTCCTTCCAAGGATTAAAGTAATATTTGTTGAGTATTTTATAGTTTACAACTATTTTCTATTTTTTCACTCCTGATCTTATTTGGGGTTTACTCTGACCCAGTAAGGTAGAAACTATTATTCTTCATTTTTAAGTGCAAGAACACTAAGGTTTAGAAAGGCTTATCCAAGTTCCATTAGTTGGTAAGGAGCTGAGATGAGACTCAAAACCAGATTTTCTGGCTCCACATGTGATTTTCTATCGTCATCTGCATCAGGCCTTTTTGGTGAACAGCTTCTGTAATCAACCTGCGAAGAGGCCTGTCTTGGCAGTGGACAGCCCTGCTAAGAGGGTCCTCCTGATTAACAGCTGAAATTCACCTTCAATATCTCCCCACGGATTCTGTTTCTGCCGCCTTCAGCTCCATGGCATAGACCTACTTCTCCTTGTCAATATAAGGCTTTTAACTCTTTGTAGTCAGCTGTCGGGGTGTAGGTGAAGGGCAGCGGGGTTGTCAAAGTTAAGGAGGTCTGAGCCTAGGATGTTGGATGAGTGTTGAAGTTGTCCTTGGTCACGTTAGATAGAGTGTAAGTGACATGCCAAGATTCCCAAAGAATCTCCGTAATAACTGATGGGAATTGGCAGACGACAGCAAAAAGGCAGGAACGAGAGAACATGGAGTGTCTGAATAGTACGAGTCTCAGAGGAAGAGGTTTTGCCTGTGAGTGGATGGCAGACATGCAACGAGAAGACTGCAGAAGGCTGCCCCCACCTCCTGGCCATAAAATTAGGTCCTAAAAAATCCAGATAATCATATAAGACAAGGAGCCGGAAGAAACAGTGGGTGTACAGGCTGAAGATGTGGAAGTGTCCATGATAAGGGAATGAGGTTTACAGAGGGTGAAATGGAAAAAATTGCATTGAGAGTTACTAAAAACAGAGTTTGAAAAAAGTAAGCTCAGAACAATTCAAGGATGTGTATGTGACCTGAGTCGATTAAAAAGCACGTTAATTCCTCCATTCCTAATCTGCTGCTGAGTCAGTGGAGGGTAACACCGAGACAGCCTGAGCCGTGTTTCTGTCTCTCCCTTCTTCCTATGGCAGCGAGCCTGTGGGTGAGGGACGCCTGCGTCCTCACCTGCAGCATGCCCTGGCTTGCCACCTGGCCCACAGGGCTCTTTCTTGTCCGTCATTGCTAAAGGCACTGGGTGAAGGCTTTGGTCTGAAGCCAAAGCAAATAGCAGCTGAGAGACACACAACAGTTGGCGTCTGGCTCAGATGCCTCTGGCGCCTTCCGAGACAAACCTTTTTCCCCCAAAGAAGTCTGCCTGGCTCGATGAACCCTACGACTCACATTTGTGCAGTGCTTTGGGGTTTAACAGGCACTTCCACATATAATATCTCATCCTATCCTCTCAACTCTGCTGGTAGTAAGTTTTATGATTCCCATTTTACAGATAAAGAAACTTCCAGCATCATCTCTTATAAGTGAGTGACACTAAATCATTAACTTTCTGTGAATATCAGCTTTCTTAGTAATAAAATGGGAATGAGATTTATGACAAAGTTGTTTTGAGAATTAAATAGGATTCTGTGTGTTTGTACACAGGTGGCTTCCCACAAATGTCTCTTCTATATTTCTGCTTAGATGATTTACCCCAGTTCACTCAGCCAGAGAAAGCCAGATTTGGAGTTGCCATCTGCACTTGCCACTGGAGAGCAGGCCACTCCTAAAGGGAGAGAGGGATCGTTTATACCTATGAGGCTTTGGTGACTGTGATAAATTATAGGGATGGTTTCAGCAATTTCTTCCATCTCTAGGTGCATGTTTCTCTGCAATATGAAATCGTCATCCTTCCAATAAAAGGAGGAGTTTGCTTTCCCTCCCCCTCAAATCTAGGCGGGCACTGTGAGTTGCTTTGATCAACAGAATGTGGTAGAAGTGACTTTGGGCCTTGGGTGTCTACTCTCACCTGCTCGATGCCCTGCGACTCTCACGTAAGGAAAGCCGGGCTGGTCTCTGTAAGGGTGAGGGATCACATGGAGAGAGAGTGCTAGTCATCCCAGTAGTTGAAGTCATCATCACTGAGGCACTGGTCATGGGACTGAACCAGCTGGACCAGTCAGCCCCCTAGCTGGCATTTCCCCCTCGCTCTCACCTGCCGACAGACAGCAGCATAATGAATCCAGGTGAGACCAACAGAGGAACTGCCCGGTTGAGCCTGGCCCAAATTAACAAATCATGGACAAATGCATGATCTTTGTTTTAGGCCACTAAATTTTGAGGTAAATTGTTGTGCAGAAATAGATAAGGATGCATGGCCAAGATAAGATCCTGGGAGAACATCAGTAAGATTGCACAGACACTGAAATCAGGTACAAAAGGAACTCACGACGTCATCTTTATCTTTTAATGTATGTTTGAAGCAAATATAGAACTTGAAACTGATGAATTTTCAAAGACCTGCTCTTCTGATGCATATAATTCTTTGGATAAATAGGTATAGTCTGATCTTCCATCAGGAGCTCCAAGCTCAGACTCTCATAGATTCCCACCTCATGGTTATGACCAATGAAGGACCAGACCACACACGTCTGACAGAGGATCCTGGGAATATTACCAGCCTCACACTAGGAGGCCGCAGTCAAGCTTGGGCCCAAATCTCTGAGTCGTCGATGCCACCAATCCCTTTAGTGTGTGGTGAGAGCGGGCTCACCTCATCAGCATCTGATCAGCATCACAGATACCTCCAAATTGTTCTGGAGCAAGTAATGCTGAGAAGAGGGGATACAGAAGCAGAGAGGATGGAACAAGATAGTTCAGGGTAGGCTGGACTGACTGCCCCAGCCCTGACTCTGTCTGGGTCAACCTGAATCTTTCAGAGGCACTTTGGTCTGAAGGAGCTGAGACTCCCCGACGAACTTCACAACCTGAGTGAAACATCTGAAGTAGACTGTCCCTCTCTGAGCAGGAAGAGCCAGGCTGTCCTTTTCAGGCCACCTGACAGTTCCTACCCTCAACTTGCCTATGGACAAGGGAGAAGACTGAAGTGACTTCATGCAGTGGAGAACAGAACAGGGGTCTATGTTCGGTTGGGAAATGCTCGTAAACTATTCATATGCTCATCTGCTTGTTTTTGAGTAAAGTGAGATTAATAATGTGGGTCCCAAGTCACCTGTGAAGCATGTGTGGCAACCTGAGGTGCAGGTTGCTGTGCAGATTCTAAGGCCCTCGCTCCTCTTCTGAGGATCAGTCCAGGTGATACTGTCTTTAATGAACTACGATCTCTTAGAATTGTCCCTCTCACTCTCCCCTCTTGTTCTTTTTGCCAGCAGCAGAGAAAAGGCAAAGGAGTCAGTGACAGCAGAAATGGCCACTTGCTTTCTGAGCTCTGCTTGCTTTGCACAGTCCCATTGCCCATGGTTGCAGGCGGGAACGAGGGTGGGGCACAGGCTGGGGACTGCCACTGCTCAATCCTGGGTTCTGGGAGCTGTGGTAAGCAGCCCACCTCTCCAGCCCACAGGCGATCAGCAGCATTTATGAAGGTTCCTAGGGGCCTCAGGACAGCCTGCTGGAAAGGACACCAAGAATAAGGAATTCTGGCTCCAACACTGACCTCCTGCATGAATTTAGGCAGGTTAATTAAATTAACATTTTTGAGGCATGTCGCAATTTACAATACGTTTTCAAAAGTACTTTTGAATTTATCCTCCCAAACCTGCTATGACATATGTGATATATGATGTGATTATTCCTATTTAAGAGGTGAAGAAGCTGAGGCTCAGGGAGGCCAAGTGATTCGTCCAAAGGCACATAGCCAAAGTGAACTAGACGGCTGCCTCCACCCTTTGCTTTTTCCACCCCACTTTGCCTCCATTTGTAAGTTAACTTCTCTGAGCCCGAGTTCCATCATCCTTGAAATAATGACGATTTAACTGGGCACTGTCTCTGTGTGTGGTAAACGTGTTACCTGTGCTGTCCCATTTAATCATGTAATCCTTAAAATAACCTGTGGGCAGGAACTCTTTCTATCCCTGTTTTACAGATGCAAGGCCTGGGGTTCAGAGAGATCAGAAACAGGCCCAGCCAAGCCCTCACCCTCAGCCACTTTGCTGTATAAGTTCCCACCGGTAATTGGAATGAATCCCCAGCCCACCAACCTCACCCGCTAATAGGTAAGGTGATTTTGGAAGATAAAATTAGATGGTAGATATGAAAACACTTTTTGACAGTTAAACATATGTGGCAGAAATACAAGGAAAAATAAAAATCTCCTCTTCAAACTCCCAACAAACCGACACAACCACAGATCTTCACCGACTCAGTAGTGGAGACAGCCAAATCAAAGGTGCAAAGGGAGGGTGCTGGAGCCCAGAAGCCCCAGTCCTGGAGGACTTCCTGAAAGAGGTAAGTTTTGCTTAAGTTTCTGGCAACAAGGCAGGCAGGGCATGTGAGAGAGCAGAGGCGTTCCAAGCAGAAACACTGCCCTGTCCAGGGGAAGGTAGCAGGGATGGAGATCCTGAGAGGAGTGAGTATGAGAGGTCAGTGCTCTTGCAGTCGCAACAACGAGTGTGTGCGCGCGCACATGTGCGCATGAGTGTGCGTGTGCATGTCTGAGTGACAGGCAGGGCCGCTTGCCCCCACCCGCCACAGGGTCACACACAATAGCTTCCACATCATTTTAAACACAGACCAGAACTCATCTTCTGCTGAGCACTTCTTGCTGTCACACTCTGTTATCTCCTACAGGATCTAAATACCCTCAGATATTGGCGCAGATGCTTGCTCTCACTTATGGGCCTTTTCCATGGACTTTTATGTCTCTGTTTATCTTGTGTGTTTCATGAGTGGCTCATGCCTTTAAAGGAAATGCACCAGCCGCAGCCTGGCCTGTCATTAGAGCCCTTTGCTGGCCGCCAGCTGCACTCACCCCACTCCTGGGATGGGTGAGCCTGGGCTTTTAATTTGCTGTGACAGGAGATAATTGTTGCTTGAGTTTCCACCTCTGAAAATAAATCAGGGTGGTGCTTCCCGGCTGGGGATCCACAGAGGCAAACTCACCCTTGGGGCTTGTGCCAGGGGAGGCTTAGCCAAGGCCGGAGCGGCTGGTCTCCGTGTCTCTCACCTCCTTTCCCTTTCTGGATTTTGAAGCATACAATTAGTGTTTTCTTTAAGAGCTCAAGATGGAAAAGTTAAGAAAGTTCAGGGAGACTTTCTGATAATGTATGCAAGCATTCTAAAGGTAGGGTTCTGTGACATTTCAGACTCTAAAGATACTGAACTTGCTACTCTGGCCTGCTCCCCAGTTACAGCTGCATTCAAGTTCAAGCACATCATTGCATGTCCACCAGAGCTAGCCTCTATGTTTTTCTTCTTTTTAAAATATGACATCATGCATAGACATATTTGGGCAAGGTCTCACAAATCAAAGCACTCTGAATGACAAGTCGGATCACGGTTTTTGGGTAATAGGCAAGACCCTTCTCATCTCTAAAATGAGGTAGCTGGGGACGACCTTCCAAGGTTCCTTCTAGTACAGTAATTATTTATCCTGGACTGCATTCACAGCTCATCTCACCGCAGCGGATGTGAGTGCAAGCTGTTGTGAAGCCTGAGTGGGCCATGCAAGTTCAATTTGTATACAGATGGGAATTGGACATTTCAGCTCTGGCTTAGGACTAGGATAATACAGATGGAGAGCCCAAGGGCAGGGAAGCTAAGAGTGGTAGAGGAGAATGATCCATCAGGACACTGCGCCCTCTACTCTGATATCTGTAGATGGTCCCTCCCGCACTCCAGGTCTCTCTACTCAAGTCCTGTCTCTCTACTCATTTGCTGTATGACCTTGGGAAGGTTGTTTAACCTCTCTTAGTTTTCCCATCTATAACATGGGGAGGACAATAGACATGCTTCACGGAGCTGTCATGTGGTTTAAAATAGATAGTATAAGTCATTTATGTAGCTCACTAAAAATTCTCACCCTCCTCCTTCTGGGCACCTGTTAAGACTGCATTTTTCTAGCCCCTTAATGCTGAACTTTGCCATGTGACTTGAACCAGTGGAATGAGAGCAGCAGTATTCTCTGTGGATCTATGCAGAAGCATTTAATAGCCAGCATCAGACACTCTTATGCACCCTGCTTTTGCTGTGGCAACTGGCAATGCCATAATGGCAGAAGCTGTTACTCTGGTTCAGCATATGAAGAAATACGAAGTGTGTTTGTTACCGCAGCACAAATTAGCCTACTCTGACTGTAACAATATATATGAAGCCCCTAGCATAACCTCTAGAACATAATAATCTCATAGTAAATGATAGTTTCTATCTTGATTCTTATGACAAAGGCTGGGACCACTAACTTTTGAAGCAACCACACAAAATCTAGCACAGTTCTAAGCAAATTCTGGTACACAATGTTATAGTGGCAGAGATTAATTCAAAGTCCTTGCAGGCTATCAGAACCAGGGAAAACACTGTGCCCAAGAAAAATGAAACCCTTTCCAGCATCTGGAGAGGAAGTGCCACTATTTGCCGAAGATGTAAAGTCAAGTCATTGTGTGTTTCAGTTTTTACCAATCAGAAAGTAGGTGATAGGACAACTTGTTCCTGTCCCCATCTCAATGAAATTATTTCTCAGGCATAAGCCTAATGCGTCCTCTTCTTAGAGTAACAGGTAGCAAATGCTGGGTACTGATTCCAGTATTTGTCACTGGTTACTTAACGCAGACACCAAAATCTTTGTTCATGTCAGTACATGCCATAGTAATATTTTTCCTATTAAACTCAGTAATTATAAAGTGATAGGAATCCCAGTCACATTAGAGTAAAAGGAGCCATAATTAAACAACCTGGTCATTCCTTCCTGGGGAGTCTCTAGCAACAAAGGGATTTATTATAGGTAGAGAAGAGGTAAAGCAGGTAGAAGTTAAGGGCATGACCTTGGGTGCCCGCAAACATAGGTTTGTATCCCAGTTCCTTCACTTAACTATAAGATGGGATTTGCTCAAGATCTCAGAACTGCTCCTGACACCTAGATGACTATCAGTAAATATGTCTCATCAAATACAATGGGTTGGTTAATAATTTTTCACATTTCTATTATTGCTTTAGTCATTTATTCATTCACAAAATATTTGCTTCAAATTTTCTCAGTGCCATGGCTTCATTTCACCTTCCCTACAACTCTATGAGATCGGTACTATTGTTCTCATTTCATAAGTGGTTAAACTGAGGCACAAAGATGAGAATCTCAAGACTACAAAGCTAGTTAAGTGGAAGAGTTGGGCTTGAAACGCAGATCTGACATAGGGAAGTCCCACAAAGTTGTGAACTGTAAAGAAGTGAATCTTTGGGAGTAAATTCCAAAATCTATACAGCTCCTAGCAAAGGAGAAGAGTTTCTTTTAATTCCACCCAGCCCATCTTGAAGCCCGGTGAGTTTGAACTTGATGGGGATGTTTAATATAGAAAGATATGCTGACAAAGAGTGTGAGTCATCTCCTGAGGAGGGTGGGGAACCCATCTGTGCAGGGAATGCGCAGTGAAACAACGAGATGCACGTCAATACAGTGTGTCAGACTTCCCTGGAAGCAACCCGGAGGCCACACAGGCCCAACATGGCAGCCGGGGACCAGCAACCCGTGCTCTCTGGTTCACAAGTTCTCCAGGAAGAATGTGCCGACCCAAGACTCTAAACCAATCCATCAGCACAAGTGTAGAGCCTTCCCAGGAAGTTAAACTCTCTCTCTTGAGCATCTTATCTTCTCATACCTTCATTTCATGATGAAGTGAGTCTACCTGAGAGAAAAATCATGGTTATAAGGGGATCTTCTTTTTTAGAGTCTGATTAATGGTGAACATAAAGAGCACAGAAAGATCACCAATATTTCCTAGACTAAAAGGAGGAGGCACAAAGAGCTAGGGTGTTTTAGGAATTAGCTTATTTCCTTGATAAATCTAGTCTTTAAGATTTGCTAGCTGCTGCCAAGCCGGGGAGTTGGGTACACTGTACTTTGTTAACTTTCATTCATTAATTCAACTAATACTGCTTGAGCACCCCCTAAACAAATTGTGGTTAGGTTCTGTGAGGGGGACAAAGATGAATTCCCTGTCCTAGGGGAGTTTGCAGTCTGGTAATGGAAAGAAGTACCCCCAAGGAAGGTTCTAGAAAGAGAGGGTCTATAACAAATTGCTAGCTGTCCAGGAGCAAGGTGGACTCTGGGCTGAAAGATAAACATCATTTGAGTCAGGTCTTCTAAAGTACCTATATTATTTGTAAGCCAATGTTTTTATGGCCTCCCTGGTTTTAAAAATGAGGCACGTTAACATGACCACCTACACTTCAATATACATCTTGGTCCTTGCCTGCATAATTGTATGACCCTGGCATTGCTGTCAGAGACTCCCTGGGGACTCCTGGGAGCCCTGAGTGTGCTCAGGAACAAGTGTGTGTGAACATTCCCTGGCTGAGAGCCCTGTGAATGCAGGAGCTGGAGTCCCATGAAGCACCTGCCTCCCAGCCACTGGGCAGCTTCACGTCCCAGGTCCTGTAAGATGCCGCCTCTGTGTTCAGCACAAAAATACAAGATCCTCAAAATCTCACAAGATCCTTCACCAGTGGAGCTTCCTCAGCTTTGGACTCACTCATTCGAGGGCTCAGTCTGTGGTGCCTATGGGGACAGAAGAACCCAGAATGGACCCCGGTCCTCCGCCTGTCTCTAGATTCAACCCCACTTGCTTAAGCTCAGACTCTTTCTTAACCAACACAAAAAGACCCATGCACATCAATTCCTTCAATAGTGCCTGGGACTGGGGGACTGATGTCCCTTAGAGTGGCTCCACAATTCATCAGCCAGACTGGGAAAGGCTGGAGAGCAGCAAATGAAAACTGGATGGGACTCTAGAACAATAGACATAAACCAGGACTGTGTCAGGAAAATTGGTACTGTCCCTGGGACCTGTGGCCACTCTCGTTCCCCATCACACAGGGAATGTGTCCAGCTAGCCATGCTACAGAGTCTGTGAACTCAATGCTGTCCTGGTGCTGCATTTACATTTACTGACCCAAAAGTGCCAAATAAAACCACGGCCAAATGTCAACTGCCTGCCTAGAAATACAAGACACGTACTCAGGGATTTGAATGGAGTTGGTATAGAGGTTTGAACTTCCACCAATTTGACTTAAGCTGATTTCAGAGCAACCTTTCCCTTATGCAACTGGCTTTTCTCTGAAAAGGCAGTTGTTCAAAACTCAGCCCAGTACATACTGACTTTATTGACCCTGTATCTGCAGGGAAATCATAGTCCGTTTGACTGGACTAATCAAGACCTATGAACTGCTGTCTGCACTAATAGCCTCTTTCCCAGAGATCAAAGCCACGTGGCTGTGGAGACAGACTTTCGGCTGCTTTTTTGCATCCTTTTCTGATCAGAGTGATTTATCACTTGAATGTCATAATCGCTCAGGGTCTTTTTACTCCTGCTATCTGGTTGTAGACCGTTGAATATTAGCTGGTTTAACTGTTTGAGCCCATGCTTAATCTGCCTTATAAACAACCCTGTGATTTAAAAAAACAAAACAACAAAAAACCTCCATAGGAGGATCTATGAAATGGGAAGAGGCAATACTCATTTAGTCTCATCTTCCTTTGACACACCGTGCCTGGCTTGGATGAGATGGAGGTGAGTGAGGGTGTGTGTGTGTGTGTGTGTGTGATGTGTGGGAGGGGCTGGTGAGGAGTGGCAGGGGCCCTTTGGCACTATCTCAGAAGGAGAAGCTCTAGGGCACAGGCTCCTGCCACTGAGCTCACCCTTTAGTTATGGAAAGGATACCCACAGACTCCCACAGACAGAGGAACCTCTAGGCCAAGGCCCAAATGTCAGGGCTTCTGTGATCTCCCTGCTAACCCCAGAGAACGAACTAGGATGGTCTAAGCACTTAGATCTATTCCTATGGTGCCCCTGCCAGGAAGAATGTCTGTTCTGAGCCTGTATGGGCCCTTCATACCCAGGTGGACTGGGCACTCAGCTGGGCCTGGATAGCTGGGGCAGGAAATCGATAGGGGAGGGCTTGCAGTCCAGCTTTCCTGGTGGCTATGTCCAACGACCCTTGGCAGCTCCATGGTGTTAACCTTCTCCCAAGGCCCCACTGCCGCCCTGTGAGTTTCCCAGATCCCACTCCAACCCTTGCACTGAGGACAACCTTCTTTCACCTTTGCCCTACTACCTGGTGTCCAGGGCCTGACACAGCTTGCCTGTCCTCATCTTGATAGGACTTTTGTCATAGTGCATATTTAGCATCTGGACCAACTGGTCACCAGGTTGCTTCCAAAGGGACTGCCTGGGGTCTAGTAGCAGCTCAATAAATATTTGGTGAAGGAAGGAAGGAAGTTAATTAGTTAGTTCCAGCTCTGCTTCCTCTGGGGCAGCAGAGTCTGTTTCCCCTGCACTCAGACACGGGAGTGGTTTGAGTCACCCACCACCCACTCCAGCCTGAAGACCCTGGCAGAAGAGACCACAATCAGGGGTGCTAGAAGAAGCTCCCTTGCTCTGGACACTTTCTTCAGAGCTGCTGCCATTGTATGGAACAAGGCTCTCCTATGAAGATGAGGAAGGAAGAAACATTTGCTCCAAAGCCCTGGCTTAGTACAAGCAGTCTCAGGATTTCTCCATTCGGAGCCTGGAATGTGTGGAGGACATGAGGAGCATAAGCGAAGAGTGTTTCCCTGACTCAGAGCTCCGGATTGGTTGTCTGTGATGGATGTTCCTCCTGACTAAGTGACCCTGCAATGGTCTCTTAAGTTCAGAAGCAAAGCGGCTTCCATGTCTACCCAGACCTCATCCGCTAGAATTAGCTTGCAGCACTCACAACGTCTCCAGACCAGTTAGTAGCACCCCAGCCTTCTGGCAGTCAGCCCAGTCGGTCCCCTTTACTTCACAGAAGCTGCGGCCGGAGGGAGGTGTGTTAGACCAGACATCTGAATCCTCCAGAGCCTGGCAAGTGCCAGAGATGGAAAGGGGCTTTGGGTGATGTCACAGTCAGTCACAGGGCTGCAGTACAACCCATGTGTCCCTGACTTTTCTAAAAGTTTACTGGCAAGACACACAGTCCCGTAGAGTGCCACGGCCCCTAGATGGCAGGGGCTCAGTAAATCACTGCTGATGGGCTGACGTGGTGTTGTCCCCCGGTGCCCAGGTGCCTGTTGGTGTGGAGCCATCTTCCCAGAGGCCAAGGTGGACGCCAGCCATGACAAACCCACCCAGGTGGCCTCTCCACTTAAGACATCCATGGCCCAGGTTGGCCAGAAGAGAAGCTCTGAATGGTCACTGAACTGTGTTTTGCTACTAAAAAGAGCAAACTTGGACACTAGCTCAGATGCCGTTTCTTTCCCTGTGGACAAGTGGGCTCTTGCCTTGGGAAGTGAGCCTCTTATTGTCCAGAGGATCTGCAGTCAAGTGCTTCTAGGTGAATGTTACAAAACCTCCAGAATGGTCAGAAACGCCTCCAGCCTCTCTCAGGGGCTCATTCCAATCCAAAGGGAAGGCTCAGGACTTGTTCGCTGACACCCATGCTTGTCGAGCACCGGGCAGCTCAGGGAGCCTTGGGCAGCAAGAGTACGCACATATGACAGGGGCTGTTTGACAGGTGAAGTGGGTGTGAAGCGAGGGCAAACGCAGATGACTTTGTGGAGCCTCAGTTTGACTTCAGAAATAACCAGCCTCTTGCCCTGAGCCCAGCTGCTCAGCTCCACCCAGAAGTCATCTCCAGGAAATCTTGCCCATGATGGTGTTTTCCACACAGTGGCATCTCTTGCACTTTCCCTTCTGTGGACTGCACCTGTGGGGGCTGCTGGTTGGGCAGGGACCAAGCTCCCCACGATGGCCAGTCGGCAAGCTGGCATCCTCAAGACGGCGGTGTTTGGCTCTGACTAGCTCTGTCCCCTGCCATACCAAACCCCAACACCACGTTTTCTCAAACATCCCAGTCTTAGCTTCTTCCAATGTCCCTGCCACACAGGCAGCCCCTGGGTGACATCATTCACCATGACTTCATGTCTAGTGGCACTGGGCTGATTGCATAAAAATCACTTAGGAAGTTTGTAAAAAATCCAAATTTCTGGGCTCTACTCAAGACTTTCTGGGGTCGCGGTAGGACGTAGGGATCAGCAACTTGTATTCGGGCACATTCCCGGGTGCTCCTAAGACACCGCTAGGACTGAGAATCACTAACAGTTAGAAAGTGCATTAAAATGTCCCTGTAGACAAATAAATTGGACCCCCAGAGATCGGTTTGCTTCCTGACAGCTTTAGAAGAAGCAGTCCCCTCATTTCCTAAAACAAGCCCACTCTCTGGGGTTTTGTGGATATCCCAGACCAGCAAGAAGCTGCGAATGGCTCCAGTGCAATGTGGGCTATAAACTGCCTTCCATGCATTCCGGACTCCTAGGGACACATCCCCCAGCACGTTCCCGAGCTGCTGGAGATGAGTGAGGCTGGAAGCTTTCCTTCAAAGCTCGCCAGATCCCAAAAGCTTCTAGAAGGGGTTTTCCGGAGCTCTCAAGCAGTTACAGCTCAGGAAGAGGTAAAATTTGATGCATATTGCAGAATAAGCTCTGTGGAAATGCCTAAATTTTCCACGTCAAGTGAAGGGCAAAAATGTGTCTTAAAAAAAAAATTCAGAGTGAAGCCAGAACAGACGTTGCTAACAACAAGACTGAATTAAGTAACAAGAAAGACTGCTTGTTGCCAGTGCTGAGGCAGGAAATAATTCATTTTCCTTTAACTAATCTCCTTGTTTACATTATTTCCTTCGCTCCACAGGGCTGGCTCAGAGAAGGCCTGTTTTTTTGTTTCGTGTTGTTTTAGTCCTCGGTCAGCAGCGTTTGGTCCCACTTAGCCTCAGCCCAGGGACCCCGTGGACGAAGTCATTGTCATGAGTCACAGCAGACTCACGGAGGAATGGAGGATGAAGACAGCAAAGACTGGCAACGGGTCTGCTCCCCCGCTGGGAGGATGGCACCTGCCCTGTCCACCAACACTGTGCCTGACCGGTGCCAGCTGTGTGTCCTGTGGAGGGGGAGCCACGTCTGCCTTTCTCACATTTGTGTGCCCTGTTCTTGGCACAGTGCTTGATGACTGTTGGATACAAGAATGACAGGATGAGGACACAATGGATGATGTCCAAAGTGGGCTGGACAAATTTTCTATCTCAACCTCTTTACACACTTATGCGTATGGATGCAGTTGGGAGGGGTGGCTTAGGGAGGGAGGAAGACAGAGAGAAGAAGAAGGAGGAGGAGAAAGAGGAAGAGCAGAGGGAGGAAGGGATGGAGGGGGAGAGAATGATAAATGCACAAGCTATTCCATGGTTCGAAATCATAGGTGGCTGCCCAGGGGGTGAAGGGAGGTCCCATCTCCCTGTCACCGTGACTCAGAGACTTCTTGCCCACTAACCACCTACTTCCTTCATTCCCAACATGCAGCATCGGGAGGTGAGAGCAGGCCATTCACTGCAAGTGGTTCTAGACGGGGAAGGCAATGTGTGCCCACGTGGCTCCTCTCCGTGGTCTCCACCCCAGAGCACCCTGGGAGGCATGGATGTCCTGATATTTTCAGGGCTTCTTTTTCTCTTTAACTCCAAGAATCCCCTGGTTTGATCTCTGATTTGTCCACATGGTGATATATGGGGGCGAGAGGGAGGTTTATCTCTTCTCAGAGTTGTCAATCAAGAGTGAGGAAGAGAAGACCAGGGACCAGTGGTCGCTGGGAACTGAGGTGGCATCCAACACCTTTCCTTCCCAAACAGCTCTTCCTGGCAAAGGCGTGTCATGGCAGCGTCAAAGCTCAAACTGAACATCCATGGCTCTACAGCATGACAGATGTCCTTGACGAAGAAAACAGCCCATCTTGTGTGTAATGGAGAGAATACATTCATATACATTTTGCTGCCTTAAAATAACAGAAGACGATCTCTGTTCTCTTGGCTCAAGCAAAAATAAAACTGTTTTTTGAAAGCCTTATTTAAAGGGCTCATTATCTCACAGGCTGCTAACTATACACTCTGCACCACACTCAATAAAAGCTTCATATAACTGTCTTTGAAATTAACAGCCACCTCTTGTGCTTTTCAAGTTATTAAAGACGTTGCCATGGCGGAGAGACTGTAAACTTTCTATACCGGTGATTAGTCAGCGGGACCACATCCCACCAAATCCCCCAGCGCGTTCCTAACAAAAAGTTCCTTGTGACCCAAGCACCAATTTTTCTTTCTTTGTCTGTTCATTCTAATTCCACTCAATTACTCCTGAGCAAGCTGTTTTATTCCTGTCAACTTGTGTTATTTACTGGAGCCTTTCAGGAGGACTGAAGTGGAGGCTGATATTATGTAGGATGTTTTGAGACTCATTAAAACACTTTAAAACAATCACCCATTGTGATATTCACAGCTCTATATGACCTGGACTATTTGGAGCCTGGATCACTTTATTTATTTGCTATTAAAACTTTCAGGTTAGAATGGCTTTTCCTGCTACCAACATTTCAGACCTGGGAACCCAGAACTTGGTCTGGGCTCCTGCAGCCTTCTGGGCAAGGAGCTGAAGGATTAAGTGTGTGGATATTGGGGTAAGGAAGGAGTGTCCAGGAACAGTTCTGTTTCTGACTGATAGCCAGAGATGTTTGACTTCTACAAGAGAGGGAGATTCTTCTAGGAGACCCTGCATAAGAGCAGTTTTCTTCAGAAGATGGAGGGGTCCCCTGCGGTACCACCTTTAGTTCATCAATGTACCATCATTGTTCACGTAATACCTGAACAACGTGTATGAACAAGGCACCATGCCGGATTTCCTGAGGGTGTAAAATTGATGACTGTAGTCCCAGCATCTTAGACGAAGGGTCCATTTTATTGATGGCACGTGGAGGGTCAGGTGCCAGGTGAGCCCAGGCAGCAGGAGCTCTGGGCCAGAAAGTGACCAAAACAGCCTCATTCTGTCTGCTTCCCTCCCCACTTCCTCTTGCTTCCCATTCTGGTCTTCTGTGCCCTGGTGGCCCACCCTCCCCTCTGCTGTGGGCATCTGCCCCTGAATGTGCAAGAGCTCAGCCTAGATATTTCCTGGGATGGAAGGTGGACTTCTGTGCTCCAAGCCAATTAGAATTCAACAGGGAAGCTGTGTCCAAGCTGAAGTGGAAGTAGAAGATTCTTACTTCCAAGTCCCAAAATCTGGAATTTCTTATAGGGGGAACAACAGGTCTCCCTTCTCCATCGATTCTAAGATGCTCTGTGATTTCAGTGGTCGCTGTGGTCTCAGAGCCACGCTCAGAAAAAGCCCAAGTCACCCTGGCGCACCACATCCCTCATCTCACACATTTCAAGAACATGGTGTTACCATGAGTGTCTCATCTGTTCACACATGCCATCCTCACCCAAGCCAGGGCACGGTAAGGACCACGCAGAAGTGGCACGGGCAGGGGAAAGTGAGGTTGAAGATCCAGATCCCTGTGTCACTGGGCAGGTCACTTCTTTTTTCAATGGAACTTGAACTGCATAAAAAGGAAGTTGAACAAGACCAGCCTTTTCCACACTGTGTTCCTCAGGCAATGAGATGTAACCTGTGCTCCAAGAGAAACTGGCGGCCAGTCACACAGGCTGAGGAAACACGGCCCCTGTAGCCCCAGCTCCTGGACAGGATTTGCACTACCTCGAGTTTAGAGGGTGCTGCGCTAGCTGATCTCCCAGATCCCTCCTGACTCCTGAAGCAGCCAATGGGGAATGTGCATGAGAACGGTTGTAAGGTATTATCCGAGGCAATGGTTTTCCACCCTGGCTGTGGATAATAATCACTTGGGGAAGATATATAAAAAAATAAAACCTGCAGGCCTAACTCCGAGCCCAGGGATTATGATTCGCCAAGTTAGGGGTGAGCCCAGACATCTGCATTTCTAACAACTCGCCAGTCCGTTTTGATGTGTAGCAGGCATCATAGCTGATAAATCGGGATCAAGTTTAGAACCAGATGCTTTCACAAGGCCAGGAAACAAGGGAAGAGCTAAAGCAGGTATTTAAATTGCCCACTTCTGTTCATGGGATTGGGCCCGTGGGTGATTGGCCTGGTGTGTTTTTAGAAGGCACTTTCCCAGAAACCAATTATTTAAGGTGCAGTGAGGCAGAATTTGTTTTGTTTTGTTTTAAACCTCAGAGTGACACTCAAACCACATCCCAAGGGCAAACATCTCACAGCTTAATTGATAGGTAGCCATTGCCTGGAACCAGATGGAAAGTTGATGTGGGCTGCCCACCCTCAGAATGTGGGGGACCTCAGAGGAGAAGGGCCCGTGTGAGAGGCGGCCTCCTCAATGTCCTCTGGTTGTAAGCAGAGCTGACCTAGCCTTCTGTCCAGGCAGTCAGGGCTGCAGGACAGAGAAAGCGGGAGGCTGGAAGAGAGCTGGACCAACTTTCCCAGGACAGCAAGGCTAGTTCTCATCAAGCAGGCTGTTTCTGAGTTGAGGAAACTGCCTCGGCCCCCTGCATCACTGGTCCTCACTTGCACACATGCTGCTTGGCTGCCTGACTACTGGGCCAGTGCTGCTTCTGACTGGCGGAGCCTGGTTCTACTCAGGAGGACAAGCCAGAGAGATGAATCTTTCATTGAACAAAGTTCAAGGTAAAGTGCAAGCCCAGAAAATGTCTTATTCCTACTACTCCCTCTCATATATTCTGCAATCCAGACAAGCTATTTAGACAAAAAATGTTCTCCTCCTTTGAGTACTTGCTCCTGTTTTTCCCTTTCCATGCTTGTCTGTTGGACTCCTACACATACGTCAAGGCCTATGTCAAGTCCTTCTCCACTGATTTCCCCACTCGGTACAATGATATCACTCCCCTCTGGAGCTGCCCAAGTAGATTGTGTATATCTATCACCTGGCATTTTCCATATGTAGTTGTGTGTGTGTCTTATCTCCTTCTATTACAAGCCCCTGGAGATAAAAGGCTGGGTCTTATGTCTCCCCCCTAGCCCCAGCATTTCAATATCGTGCTTTGTGTATAGCAGGTACCCAGTGAACATTTAAGGAATGGGAGGTATTTGATAGTAATTGTAAAGCATCACGGCCCTCGCTACCTGTCAGTGAGCAACCCCTGGCCCTCCCTCCATCTCTGCAACATTGCGCCATCATCAAGCACCTAGCTCGACGTGGACAGAGGGCTGGGCCTCCCGAGCAGAGCCAGGGGCTTAACTGAGGGTCTGAACTGCTTTGAGTTCCAGCTCCCACATCAGGTCGAAAGACACTCCAGTCCCCATTGCATTTGGGATTCTCCTCAAAAAATAATGAAGAAAGGAAACTTGCTCCACTGGACATAAAGCTTGGGTGGACCACATTTTACAACAGACAAGTAATTTATCTTATTAATAGGATTTATCATTTATCATAATGTTATACTTCCCACCTTTATCATGAGTTTTCATGTTTACAAATCTTACCTCCTTAAGAAAGATTAAGCTTCCTAAGAACAGGCTCAGTAACATACAGTGAAGGAAAACCGTGGGGTTTGGAGTCAGACAGACTGGATTTGAAGCTTGGTCTCATGACTTCACCGCCAGGCGCCCAGGGCAAATTGCTGCACTTCTTGGAGCTAGTTTCCTCATTTATAAAATTAGAGTGATAATGCCTTCTACTGTTATATTAGCGGTGCACATTTCTGACCTGTTACCTGTCACAAAGTTGGGGCTCCACCTTTATCCCACCTCTTTTCTCCTACTCCTTTGCTTATCCTGTAAAATACACAGGTGCGCCAAGATTTCCACAGCCATGTTTACTGGGCAAAAATTGAGCTTAGGTGGTTCTGGCGTGCTTATAGGGCTGATCAAACAAAATGTTAGAAATTAAACCTCTCTCGTGAAATGCACCTGGCCACTCCAGCAAGACTACTTGCTTGTATGAATGAAACAAAAACATTTCCAAAGCAACTTTTGTTACAGATCAAACTCTTCACATGATTACCAAATCGCCACTTCACTTTGGGCCATGGAGAGAGAGAGTGGACGAGGGGACAGGAAGGCCAGTCATCCGACTGCTCTGAGAGGCACCGAGGAGACCCGTTCCCTGTTCGTCTGACTGGCTCAGAGGTTTACATGCTGTTGGCCCACCTGCTGACCCCCCAGGTCATGGCGCCCCGTTTTCCATGCATATTGTCATTCATATCCTGTCCCGTGATGCTTGCCTCAGGAGCACCTGAGGGAATCCGGAATCCAGCATCAAACAGGCTCTGCAGTTTGGTCTATAACCTGAGACTCAAACGAAGAAAAACAAATGAGCTTCCACTGGCCTTGGGTATTTCCAGTAGCTGGAAATTCTCACTTCTGAAAACCTAGTGAAGTCGTCTCAGTATAGTGTTTTATAGATCCTGTGGCAGGAGCTGAATTACCCTGAAAGGACCACAGGGGCAGGTAGGAAGAAAACCTGTGGACCACCAAATCTCTTTCCAACTGAATGGCTGTTTTTATCCTAGTGTGTGGTTATTTTGTCATTGATGAAAAAGTGGGTTTTTTCCCTCCTAGTTTCAGGAAAAAAAGGTGAACATCTTCAATTCACTGCCCAGGAAACAGCTCCTCTTCCAAAATCCCAGCCAGTCCAAAAAGCTGACACGAGGGTTGTGAAACAGACCGCCTGTGGGAACACCATACGAAGTGGACTTTATTTTGACTAGGGCCTGGGGAAGTGGACTTTCAGCGTCCCTCCCTTAAACGCATGGTGCTTTGTGTATGGCTTTGACGGTTGTTAGCCAAAGTGGATTTAACACACAGCCTGGAAACCAGCAGCTGTCTTGGCCACAGACGTTGACCTTGTCCCACATATAGACAGGCAACGTGTGTAATGATCCTGAGCATTTGCCACACTGTGGAACAAACTCAGGGTCTCCCCACTAAGGATGTTTCTGTGATACAGTGGACTGGATTCAGCCCGAAAGAGAATAGTTGTGGTGTACACTCCAACCCAACCGCTCCTTCCCTCTCCTTGACCTACCCTTTGTGGGAAGCCAGGAATGCCAAATATTTCTTGCAGCTCTGCCCAGGCCTTTACTTTATTTACACTCCCCACCCCCACCCCCACTCCCCAGCCCCAGCTCTGTCTCTTTTCCTGTGGCCGCACAGCGTTGTTTCTCCCCCTCCGCCCCCGCGCCGCATCCCCCAACCCCCCCACCATCTCTCTCCTTCTTGTCATATGACTGTATTTCTATTTGAGATGGTGCGTCAAAGGTATCTCACATAAACAAAGACAAAAACATAAAATGACGTCTACTGGACAGCAAGCCGTGCTGTGCCAGAGGTAATGTACAATTATTCCCACGGAAGGGACTCCTTGATATTAACAAACTGCATCAACATTTCTAGGCTGTAGGTAAAAAAAAAACAAAACTGTTTTTCAAAAACTGGACTAAGATAGAGTCAGTCAAAAGCAGACCAAATGAAAAAGTGGTGTTGAAATGAGGTGGAAGATTGATGGGGAACATTTTGTAAGAAGCCGCTGGCCAGTGTGTTTGTTTCCTGAAGGGCAAAATTAAGCCCTTGGATCAGACTTTTTTTTTTTTTTTGGTTTCTTTTCTAATTCTAGAATCTCCTCTAACCACACTGGAAAGAAAGGCAGAGTGGGAATACGACTTCTTCTCTAGTTCTTGCTATGTATCTATAAGGACATTTCCTTCAACAAATTTGTTTTGCCTCAAAATACATTCTCCAAATGATTTCTAATCAGCGTAACCCTGCAGGTGGGGCCTCCGGAAAGTTATAAATGTTTCCATTGCAAACCTGCTAAGGAGCAACCGACTGAGCAGGTCTTGCCTGGCTGGCACGGACACGCGATCATTTGCCTGGGCGGGCTCCATTCGTATCTGTTGACCCTGCCTGATTACCAAGTCCCTTCCTTCAAAAGTGTCTAGTTTGAACGATAAACTATCTGGGCATCCTGCCAGTCACAAAATGTACCGTTTTCAATTTACATTTTAAACATTGTGTACAAATAACCGGGTCTGCAGATAACCTTGCAGTTGGCCTGGCTCTGCAGAGAGGACGGATGGCACCTGAATACCCAGGTGGCTCAGTGGTCTCGAGGTGCTGCTCATTCCTCTGGGCAGATCCTGAGCTTTGCATCCAGCTGATGGCTGCATACAGCAAATGAGATTTTTTAAAATAACTTTGGGCTTGAAATAAAACAGTTGGCTTTAGAAATAAAGCAAAGCAGACCTCTGGGTCTGTTCTTCCTTGTCTCAGGCCCTCAGTCTCCTGAAGATTCCTCCACTCTACCGACATCTACAGAGGACACAGGGAATCTTCTTGCTGAGACAGGCACCCCTCAGTCCCATTTCCTTTGCTGTCAGGAAGCTTGGAACATTCCTAGGTAGAAAGAAAAATACCACCCACCCAATGCAACTTTATCAGCAACTGTCAAAAATGTATCAGAGAGTTTGGCCTGGACAACACTTGTTTGCCTAATTGAGCTATTGAAACTATTTGGATTCTATGTGAGTAGGCAGTGGGAGAAATTTTGGAGATTAGGGGAGGGGCACAGAGAAAAGATTGATTCATGGTTGGAGCCTAGATTCTGGGCTCAAGGCATAAATATTTGTTTAATGAACACGTGAATATTTTCATTGGAGGAGGGAGATTTTTGTCCACTCTTAATTATATTTTGGTACAGTAGAGAGTTTGTTTACCTTTAACAGAAATTCATAGTAGCAAATATAGTCATTTTTGGATATTTTTCCTAAAGATATAGCATTTTGGTGTGTTTCACTTTACTCTTTAGGCAAAACTGATTTATAATTCTGACAATGTATGTAAAAAATCAATATGCAAAAGGTTCCATTTTTAAAAAAATTTTTAACTGGAGTTAATTTTAAATGTATTGAGAAGCAATCTGTGATGTTGCTAAATACCCTGATAACTGCCAAGCTAATCATGACACTGAGGGACACGAGTCAGATGCGGGGTCTATTACCGAGACCCTGCCGCTCCGTTGAATTTGAGTGACATTGCACAGAGAAAGAAATGGGCTGGGTTAAACTCCAGAGCTAAAAGCAAAAGAAAAAATGAATGGTCAAACCAATCCACATCCATTTTGCATATACAATATCTAAATAGGGTGACAGATAGGAGTATTGAGAAAAGAAAGGCATGTTGGTTTTAATATGGGAATATCTTCCCTGTTTCACGCCTGGGCTAATGGGCTGATAGCTCAATAGTAGAATATTCAGAACTGGAAAATTATCAAAGAAATTTAGAGACATCTCTGAATTCTGTAATCTACTTTGGAGAGACCTTCCAACACAGGGTACCCACTAATCTAAATAAGAAATGAGCACAATGAAAAAAGTTGAAGTTAAAACTCAGGTGGTAAATACCCACACATTGGTAAGCAAAACAGACTGAAACCGTGTTCTCAGTTATTTACAATAAGAGTATATTTGTTTGATAAACCATTCTTGAACAGCAACTTTTCATATCTTCTTTGCTAGAGGTTCTAATATTTATTATCTCCTGTGTTCAAAACATGGCCCACGTAGCTGCTGTGGAATTCAAGGCACAGCTCTGTTTGCAGAGCGAGCTGGTGCTGATGAGGAATCTGGAGTCAGCCCCTCCTCTTCCTTTGATTAATTAACATTCTTGACATTTGACTTGGCAGTAGTATTTTCGAAGTCTAGCACACAACTTTTGTAAACAAATATAATGTTCGTGGTGTGAATGGCTGCTCTTTATAAAAAAGGAGTCAGTACTGTTTTCAAACTAAGGAAAATTAGTTTATTGTGTTAGTTATAAGTTTCTAAGTTTTTTTTTTTGTTTTTTTTCCATTTGTTTCAGAATCCACCAAGGAATTTCCTTACAATTAACTTGGTATAGAATTATTCTGTGCTTTTTTAAAAATAGCTGCTCTATGAAACAATTGGAATATACGAGTTGTTTATTTATACACGTAAAGTGTTTGGGCATGTGGCATGTGGTATGGATATTATTTAGTCATGACACCAAAATGGATGTAAAGAACAGGATAACTGATTTTAAAAATATAGAGCCTTCCTGTTCTAAGAAAACTGCTATTTCAATCTGCACCAAATGGTATTTTCCTCAGTGCATCACAAATACCAGACTCATATCTCTTTCTAATATGTATGTTTTTAATCACACTTTGCCAATTTAGAGATGTAACCTAGTGTCCTAATTCCTTAATTGTTCTTCTGATTAAAAAACTGAGCTGGAAAGAGGTTAGTAATTACTTTCAAAGTGTAAGAAATACATAAACTTCAGCTCGTATGGAACGTAGGATTAATATGGTCCCTGACAGACCAAACGCGACCACAACACTGAGAACACCAGCGGCAATATGTTGCAGACATTAAACATTTGCATCAGCACATTTCTTTCCCAGAACATCCCAGGACTCCAAACTGAGAATTAGAATCAGCACACACCGAACAGCAGGTATTACTGCGTGCACTAGTTCTCGGTCATTTTTAAAACCGTTCCCCCATTTACTTCACAAAGAATAAGTGTTACATTTTAAAAATAAGATAGATCAAAGTTCAACTTTGTATTTGCATGATTTAATACAATCTTATGCCCTTTTTAACTATATTTTGAAATAATTTTAGACTTAACTATTGCAAAACTAGTAGACAAGTTCCCTTTACCCTACACTCAGCTTCTCCTGTTGTAGCGTCTTACATAACCACAGTACAACGGCCAAACCGATGTGTTAACCTTGATACAACACTAGTAACTAGTCTGTAGACCTATTCAAATTTCAGCAGCTTTCTCACCATTGTCTATTTTCTGGTCCAGGAGCCAACGCAGAATCCCATGTTGCTCTTATATCTTATCAACATGTCCCATCATTTTTCCAACTCTTGCTAACAACCTACATGCTCTTTTTAAAGGAATGGTCCATCTGGTTTTTATAAAGTCGATATATAGCCACCACAATAAATGCAAGCAATACAGAACACTAGTAAGCACAATGTAAAAATTATATAAATTTTGCCATGAAAGAACAACTATTAATATTGGTAAACATTGTTCCTGACATTTCATGCATATATACAATTAAAAGGATACATAAATTGATCTGTAGAATTTTGATAGACTGAAATAATTTTTTAAAGATTTTATTTATTTATTTTTAAAGAGAGGGGAAAGGAGGGAGAAAAAGAGGGAGAGGAACATTGATGTGTAAGAGACACCTCAATTGGTTGTCCCTCACATGTCCCCAAACTGAGGACGAGTCCGCAACCCAGGCATGTGCCCTGACTGGGAATTGAACCTTTTGGTTCACAGGCCAGCACTCAGTCCACGGAGCCACACCAGCCAGGGCCTGAAATCTCTAAAATACTTTTAAATGAAAGTATTACTAAGAAGTATTAAAGCTATTTTTAGTTAAAAAAAAAAACAGTTAAGTGTAGTTCCACTTCAATTTAACAGAAGAAAAAGAAACTAAAATGTAATTAAATGTGCTGAATTCCAAGTAAACAATTCTTTAAAAAACAAAAGTCCTAAATTATCTCTCTAAAGGCAAGAAAAAGATGATGAAAAACATTTAGATGTTCATCAGTTAGCTGTTGTTGCTTAATAAACCATTCCAAAACTTTGTGCCTAAAAACAAATGCCTTAAGTTTGGTTGCTTGTAGTATGGGTTTCTCCTCTGTGATATTTTTCATTTACATTTATCTCCTATAATTTCACTGATAGTCCAGAGAACTCTTTGTCGGAACTCTTCCTCTGTTTTCTTAAAAAATTTCTCCTCCTTTTGACTGTGTTTGTTACATTCCTTTCTTCTTTATTTTCTCCTTCATTTCCAAGGACCTCTGTGGGAGTGATCCTTTCTTATCATTATGCATCTCATATACCATTTTTCTTATTTCACAGGTCTGCAGGCCTGTGGGGGCAGTTCCGCTGATCTGTCTTGACTGATCTTGGGTGAACTGCCTAAGCGTCCATGGTCAAGACATTGGTCAGCTGGGGGCTGGCTGGCCTAGAATCACCTCAGTCCTGTGTATGACAATTGGTTATCTTTTGGCAGAGGCAATGGGTAATGTGATCTGGTCATGTGATCTCTCATTGTCCAAAAGGATGGCCCAGGTTTGTTCACATACCAGTAGCAAAGTTGTCATAGAGACTGGAAGTATGCAAGACCCCTGGAGGTTTATGCTTAGAGCTGATGCAAGATGCTACTGGCCAAAGCAAGTCACAAGACCGGCCCAGATTCAGGCAGGGCTGGTTATCCACATTACTCTTATGTACTGAGGACAATCATTCAAATATCCAGTTTTCGTTATAGCATCATTTGTTCAATCTGCAGATTTAAGCATTATTTTGGAATTTTTTCCTATTACACTTAACATATTTTCTGTTTCATTTGTTAATTTCTTTTTTGTAAAAAACCAATTATGTATTTGCTGGATATTATTTAACTGTCACTCACGTCCATCTTCCTTACAATCTTTTTTTTACTATTATTGTATATGACTAGAATGTCTCCCCAGATATTTGCAAACCTGAATCGTTGATGCTACCCAGATTTCAGGTAAAATGTCACATGGTCAGAGAGACTGTTCTCAGCCACCCAGTCCAAAGAAGGCCCTACCTTTCCATCTGCTATTGTGTCGTCCTGTTTTACTTTTGTTATAGGACCACACCAGTTTATTCTACGTGTACTGTTTCCTCTGCACCCATCCCAGACTGTGAGCTTCAGGAGGGCAGAGACACTGCCGATGGTAAAGACTGCTGAAACCCCGCATCCAGCAGCGCTCCTGGTGTGCATGGGCTCTTCAGCAATCACGTGCTGAACGAGTGAGTGAAAGTCCCGTTTAGTTCGTCAGGTTTATTCTAATTTTGGTTGCTTATAGAATGGCTTTCTTTTATGTAATATTTTTTCATTTACATTTATCTCTTATAATTTCCTTGAGAATCTAGAGAACTGTTCGAACTGTTTCTTTGTTTCATTGGAAAATTTCTCTTCTTTGTGTGTGTATGTGTTACATTCTTCTTTATTTCCTCGCATATCTCACAGCAGGTCTGTGGGGGTGATTCTTTCTTACATTATTCATCTTATACACCTGCTGACAGACATTCTGAGAAGGACAGGAAGTAGAGTATGATGTTAGTATGTTCTAACAGGGTATACTGTCTCCTCTCGCCTCTCACCAAATCTGTTATTTTTCTTAACCTGTGAATATATATCATGAATCAATATTTTTTTTGCACTGAAGAGATTGGTAATTTGGAAAACACTATTTCCTCCATTCTCTGTGTCTCACCTCACCTCTGTGACTAGACAGTAGGTAAAAATCGTGTTCTGCCCTGGTCTCTCCCTCATTTCTCCCTACTGTGTTCTGTGGTGTCAGTTGGGTCTCTTCTGCCATGGCCCTCGGTGTCCCTGGGTCTTCATCACCTACGGAATCCTCACGTGGGCATCTCGGGGCCGCCCCACTGCCCTGGCAGGGTGGTCGGGGGCCATGCCCATCTCGCCCAAGGCCTGAGGATATGTTGTTAGTTCTCAGTGTTCTTCCTCCTTGTGGTCCGGATTTCACAGCATTTGGCAGGTTTGCTACATAGTTTGTGGTGAAAGATTGTAGTCATATCCTTATTTTATTGGCAACTAAAATATTTGTTTCCTTTTTTTTGTTCTCCTTGAGTTTTTTGAGGAAGTGAAAGGAGAGAATTACTGTCTCTACACCATGGTCTTGAGAACTCATTTTGTTCTCTTCCACACGCAATCAGCAAACTTGTGCTGTGCAGTGCAGAGGTCACCGGGCCGTTCTCCCACCGCGGTTAGGGCTTCGGTCTGAATTCTCACCAAGTGTCGCCGAATTTTTCTGGCATAACTTGGCTTCCATCACATTTCTCCTCCATCCCCTTTGCTCAGCTTTTCTCCACCTCGGAGTCTCTAGAGGTTCTTTCTTTGTTTCATTTTGCCTCTCGGTGTATCCTCAATGTTCTCTTTTCCTTCTTTGATCACTTTTTCCTTTGTCACCTTTGTGGCAGGAGTGTTCCTGGTCCTTTATCTCTTTAACTTTTCAAAGCCAAGCCCCAGAGCTGCCTGGCCTCAAACAGGTAGTGAGTTGACCGCCACCAGCACCGTGATAATCTCACTAATCACTGCCTCTGCTAACTGAGCACCTACTATATGCCAGCGATGCTGCTAAAGCTTGTGCATACATTATCCCAGGTAATCCTTCCCATAACCCAACATAGTTAATGTGAGTCCCTGCAATTGTACTGTAGGAATGTGAACAATAACTTTAGCCTAAAGCTGGATCCAGATTTATACTCAGAGATGCCACTGTGTTTGTTCAAGAAAATACTTGGAAAGATTCTCTGGGGGTGGTTGAACTGCCTCCCAGTGGTTCACAAGTCAGAGGTAAGGAGAAGGCAACCCTTAAGTGCTTAAAAGTAAGGTCTTTAGAAACCAGACCGGACTGAGTCCCAATGCTGTGAACTAGGTAATCACAGTCCTTTCCTCACAGAGCAGTCGGGAGAAGAACTTGTCAAACTGCCCTGAGCCATGCGGCAAGGGCAGAGGATCTGTGCAGAGCGCCTGGTGAGCGGGCCAGCTAAAGGTAAATCCGAGAACACTTCCTGAAAGAGGGGACTCTTGGCAGGAGTTTTAAAGGAAAACTGAAGCATGAATGGGAGGAGCAGACGGCAACCTTTTCTTAAAAATTAAATTTATTGAGGTAACATTGGTTAATGACGGGTAAACTTCAGGTGCACAACAATACAATTCCATTTCGATGACCCAGGAAGGAACTCAGATGGGACTTCAGGGCGGGGCCCTCCCCGCGCAGAGTGACACGCAGGTATTGACAGCAGTGCGAGTCTGCTGCTGAGCCCGGCCAGTTTGGGTGGAGTTCCTCTGTGAAATAAGACTACCAGAAGAACTCCTATTTTTTAAGCAACTTGACAATGTAAAAGAGATATCCTGTAGGAAGATCTTCAGATCCTTTTTTACTTGCTCTTCTTTTAGAAATAGAGTTCACTGTGCTAGAGAATAAATTATTGATGCCACTTCTAAGAAGAAAGAAAGTTAAATTAACCACAAAAATTAAAACACCTGTTTCAACATCTGACCTCTCCTCCCCTATTTGTAAAATCCCTGAAGACCCCCCAATCAGCTTTAGGTCCTTTATATCAGTAAGAAATGTCTTTAAGCCGACAGGACTAGGTGATGGGCTGAAGCGGAAACATGACTATGCAAGGCAGTAAGCTGATTTGCATCAGGTGAAATTGTGAACAATTGCAGCCCAAGTAGAGGTAGCTTGTTCATCTGCTGTTGCATTCTCTCTGTGTGTGTGAGGCCATAAATCCACAGGAAATCCATAGGACAGGAAAACTCTCACCCCATGGTTTAAACATTATGTAACTTCCCCTGGAGGAATCATATGCCTGTTTCTAAATTCCTTACGCTTGCCCTCTGGGCTGCAGGTCAGACAGACAGCAGTGGGTAAAAGGTACCTGGCCGTCCCTGCAAAAGACTTCTCTGTCCTTTGGCCAGGGTAGAAAGACATCTAGAGAGAAAGAGGGACTTCATTTCATTGCAACTTGTCCCTCTTAGATATTTCTCACAAGTATAAAATATTAGCAGTGATGCTAGTTACACAAACAGAGTGTGTCTTTTTGTCCACGAGCTCCATCCACACAGCCCATGAGGAGCTGCAATAACACCTGAGCCTCTGCAAACTTTGACACCATGCAGCATTCTTTAAACTTTTTTGTTTTATTGTCTTATCGAGGTTATCAGTCCGCTGATGGGAGTTGTTGAATTAGTAAAATTTTGGAATGCCACGTGCCTGGAAAATTTCTAGGAAGAACATGATCATAAAAATAAAATCACACTTCAGAAAAAAGCAACAACAACAGAGACAAAAGCATAAATTAAGGCAGTAAAACACATCTATTGGGAATGACTGGGGCAAGGTGGAGGGCCTTTTCTACATGCCAAACTGAAATGTTCTATTACGCTTTAAGAAATCATGTTTACAGCAGATATAAATTAAATTAACTGTGAGGCTATAAAGGAGAGCAGCTGTTCTCCATCTCCACTGTCATAGCACAAGAGAAAGAGGCCGCTGGAGTAAGGGAAACGCTCTTCTTGGTGGTGAGACTCATAACATCACTGAGGGGATGATGAGGAGAAGCAGGAGCGCTGTGAAGCTGTATCTGAGACACATTTAAAGGGCACAGATGACACGGATTTTACATGTGCCTTGAAGTCATTTGCCTTTGACCAAGATTTCATAATAGCCCTCCGTATCTCTGTACATTTAGCTATTCCACTCTAAATAAAAGGAACTCCTAACAGAGTAGTTACAAGAATGTAAACGCCCATCTAAGATGATGGTGAAAACAAATCAGCAACTGTTACTCCAAAGTGAAAATGATCGTCTAGTCCTGCACTGCAGTAGTTTGGCGCTTTAAGGCTGAGGAACTGAGTGATTGAAGAGACCTCTGACCCCGCAGGCTGCAAGCCCATGACCAGCAGACACACAACCGGACGCACAATGCCTGGGTCACTTCTGTCTCAACTTGCTGGTGTCGCCTTTCCTAAAATGATGCTTTTGTGCAGGTAATTCAGAGTGTCTGCCTTGCCCACCAGCTTGGCCCCATCACCTAACACCCCCACTCACTGGGGCTCTGGAAACAGCAAATAGAAGTACAGATAACAAGAAGGAAAACGATGTGATATTTGAGAAATGTAGCAGAAATCCAAAGATGTCCTGTGAACCGTACTGTATTCTGCTTTTCTAATGAGGTTTGGTTCATATGAATGAACAAATCACTTTTGGTTTTTGGTCAACTCCAATGTACTGTATAAGACAATATTTCAGAGATAATAATTCCTTAAAGTTACAAAAGCATCTTAAACTTACAAAGGTGTCTGGAGGGATTTTAGTTTTGCTTTCTTTTTGGTTTGATTGCTTCCTTTATTTATTTTACTTTATCGCTAACTGCTTTTAATACAATGGTTTTGAGACTGAGAGTGTGTGAGTATGTACAATACACGCATACCTTGGAGATATTACAGGTTTGGTTTCAGACCATTGTAATAAAGCAAGTATCGCAATAAAGCAAGTCATAATCTTTTTGTTGGTGGAGGATCTTGCCTTCAGTTTGCAAAAATGCAAAACCTGTGAAGTGCAATAAAGCAAAATGCAATAAAATGAGGTATGCCTGTATACACAAAGGATTAAACAATGACCAAGTGGGATTTATCCCAGGAATGTGAGGGTGATTCAACACATAAAAATAAACCTGTGTTATATGCCAGATCAATAGAAGAAAGGCAAAAAAACACATGATTATTTCAATAAGTGCAGAAAAAACATTTCACAATATCCAACACCTTTTCACAAAATATTTTATTTAATTCTTCATTTTAGAGAGAGGGGGAGGGAGGGAGAGAAACATCGATGTGAAAGAGAAACATCTATCAGTTGCCTCTCCGATGCACCCCATTCAGGGGACAAAACCCGCAACCCAGGCACGTGACCTGACTGGGAATTGAACCGTCAACCTTTTACTTTTTCGGATGACACCCAAGCAGCTGAGCCACACTGGTCAGGGCTCCAATACATTTTCATGATAGAAACTCTTGACAAATTAGAACTAGAACAGAATTCCTCAGCCTGATAAACAGAATTCCTCAGCCTGATAAACAGAATCTATGAAAAAAAACCCACAGCTAGCTAATATCACAGTAATGGTAAAAGACAGAAAGCTTCCCCCCTAAAATCAGAAAAAAGACAGTGATATCTACTTTTGCCACTTTTAGTCAAACTTGTAGTGGAAGTTCTAGTAAAGGCAATCAGGAAAGAAAAGCAAATAAAAGTGATCCAAATTGGAAAGGAAGAATTAAAACTGTAATCACAGGTAGTATTATCTTGTAAATGGACTATCCTAAAGAATACACACACACACATGAACTATTAGAAATAACAAATGAATTCAGCATAGCTTCAGGATACAACATCAAATATACAAAAATCAATTGTATTTCTCTACACTAGCAATGAACAATCCATAAATAAAAGTAAGAAAACAATTCCATTTAAAATAGCATAAAAAGAATAAATTACTTGGGAATAAATTTAATAAAAGCAATACAACACTCGTACACAAAAATCTGCAAAACATTGTTGAAAGAAATTAAAGAAGACTTAAATAAGCAGGCAGGAAACACAAGCAAGATTTTTGTGTTATAGGTTTGAGGCAGAACTCCTTCTCCAGGAAACTCCTTCTCCTTCTCTTTGTTTTCACTCTTAAAGCCTTCAGTAAGTGTTTGAACAAATGACTGGACAGCATAGCTGAGCCAAATTGACACAAAATTTAACCATCACGAAAAAGGTACCAAGACAATTCAATAGAGAAAGAACAGTGTTTTTAACAAATGGTGCTGGGACAAGTGACCATCCACATGTAAAAGTGTGAAGTTGGGCCCCTTCCTCATACTATATACAAAGCTGAACTCAAAATAAATTTTAGCTTTAGATATAATAGCTAAAACTATAACATTCTTAGAAGAAAACATAGGAGTAAATTATGACCTTAGATTAGAGAATGGTTTGTTATTACACATGACACCAGAAGCACCAGTGGCAAAAGAAACAAATGAATAAGTTGGACATTATTAAGATAAAAACTTTGTGCTTAAAAAGACACCATCGAGAAAATAAAAAGATAACCTACAGAATGGAGAAAATACAAGCAAATGTAAATGTCACATATATCTGACAAAGGGCTTGTACCCAGAATATATAAAGAAATCTTATGATGTAAAGTCAAATAAAAAACTTTAAAATAGGGTAAGGATTTGAACAGATACTTCTCAAAAGAAGATATAACACAAATGGCCTAGAGAAGGGCCTCTCAATCTAGGTGTCTTGATTTATATCCACTTGCTCATTTACAATTTCCAAAACTTTTTAAAATTATATTTTATTAATTATTCTATTACAGTGGTCCTGATTTTCCCCCTTTGCATCCCTCTACCCAGCACCCCCCCATGCCTTCAGGCAATCCCCCCACCATTGTTCATGTCCATGGGTCATGTGTATGAGTTCTTTGGCTACTCCACTTCCTATACTCACATCCCCATGGCTATTCTGTACCGACCTGTCTGTACTTATTTATCCCCTCACCTCCTCACCCATTCCCCTAGAGCCCCTCCCATCTGGCAGCCATGAAAACTTTCTCTATACCCATCATTCTGTCTCTGTGCTTCTTGTTTGCTTAGTTTGTTTTTTAGATTCAATTGTTGATAGATTTGTATTTTTTGTTATTTTACTGTTCATAGTTTTGATCTTCTTTTTCTTAAATAACCCATATAACACTTCATATAATAAGGGCTTGGTGATGATGAACTCCTTTGGTTTTTTCTTTTCTGGGAAGCTCTGTATCTGCCCTTTGATTCTAAATGATAGTTTTGCTGGGTTGAGCAATCTTGGCTGCAAGTCCCTGCTTTTTATGACTTTGAATATTTCTCGCCAATCTCTTCTAGCCTGCAAAGTTTCTTTTGAGAAATCAGCTGACAGTCTTATGAGAACTCCCCTGTAGGTAAGCAACTTCTTTTCTCTTGCTATTTTTAAGATTCTCTCTTTATCTTTAACTCTGGCATTTTAATTATGATGTGTTTTGGAGTGGGCCTCTTTGCATCCATCTTGTTTGAGACTTTCTGTTCTTCCTGGATTTGCATGTCTATTTCCTTCACCAAATTAGGGAAGTTTTCTTTCATTATTTTTTTCAAATAGAGTTTCAATTTCTTGCTCTTTCTCTTCTCCTTCTGGCACCCATATGATGTCAATGTTGGACCTCTTGAAGTTGTCCCAGAGGCTGCTTATATACTATCTTCATTTTTTTTGGATTTTTTTCTTCTTGCTGTTCTGACTGGTTGTTTTTTGCTTCCTTTATGTTCCCTATCGATCTGAATCTTGGCTTCATCCACTCTCCTGTTGGTTCTCTGTAAATTGTTCTTATTTCAAGTAGTGTATCCTTCATTTCTGACTGGATCTTTTTTATGCTATTGAGGTCCTCACTAAGTTCCTTGAGCATCATTTTAACCAGTGTTTTGAACTCTGCATCTGATAAATTGCTTATCTCCTATTGTTTAGCTCTTTTTCTGGAGTTTTGATCTGTTCTTTCATTTGGGCAATGTTTCTTTGTCTCCTCATTTTGGCAGTCTCTTCGTGTTTGTTTCTATGTATTAGGTAGAGTTTCTTTGACTCCATGTCCTGGTAGTGTAGCCTAATGTAGTAGGTGTCCTATAGGGTCCAGTGGCACAGCCTCCTCTATCACCCAAGCTGAGTACTACAGGTGCATCCTTCATGTGAGCTCAGTAAAGCCTCCTCTTGTCATTGAGCCTTGGTTGCTGTTGGCAGATCAATGGGAAGGATTTACCCAGGCCATTGAGCTGCAAGAATTGGCTGTTACCACTGACCACCAACCTCTACCCTCCATGGAGGATTAGCTATACAGGGGTGGGGGGTGCTCTGATGTGATCTGTAGCCATCCACAGGATTTGCTGGCCTTGGGATTTCCTAGGTGAAGCAGGCCAAGGTCAGCCTCCACCTGTGTTTTGCCCGGGACTACCCTTCCTGAGCTATAAAGCAATCTGAGATGGCTGCTACTTGTGCTGGGCTTAGAGATTTCCAGATGAAGCCAAGCTGTGAATCTAGGCTGGCTGCTGCTAATGCTGGGCCTAGGGTTCACTGAGGCCAGCTATTGCTTGTTTAATAGGATTTAGAAAGTTGTGCAGCATGAACCAAGACCAGCCACTCATATGGAAAAGCAGTTTGAGTGGGCCCATAATTTGGCTGGGGGGGAGTCTCTGGGGATCTCCAAGGCAAGTCAAACAGAGTTAGCCAGGTTGATGGAGTCTCAGATATGGCACCAGCTTATCGGCTCTGTGAGGGGAGGGTTCAGGAAAGAGACAATGCCTCTGCTCATCTTGATACCAGACACTTCAGTTTCTCCCTGTGTACCACTGGTGCCTTTCAATCTGCTACCCTGGTGCTGGTGCTCAGAGGGAGTGAGTCTGAGTAGGTGAGTCTGTGTGTGGGTTTTTTAAGAGGAAGTGCTTGGGGCTCTAGAAATTTCTTCCACTGACTCAATTCCTGCTGGTTTTTGCAGCCAAAAGTTGTGAGAACTTATTTTCCTGGCATTGGAACCCTGAGCTGGGGAGCATGGTGTGGGGCTGGGACTCCTCCCTCCCAAAATATCCCTTGTGAATTTTTATCCACCTCCTGTGGGCTGAGATATGGAGCCAGCCCGTTCCATATCTACACCCCCTTGTAGCAGTCTGGATGGATGTGGATTCTTTAATTCCATAGTAGTCAGACTTTCATTCAACTCAATATCTGATGGTTCTGAGTGATGGTTATTCTATATATTTAGTTGTAATTTTGATGTGGTTGTTTGAAGAGGTAAGCCATGTCTGTCTATGCCACCATCTTGATTGGAAGTCTAGGTATAATCCCCTCAATTTTTTTTTATCTCTAAAGATCCTGAGAAGCAAGGTAAGGATTCTATGTTGGTCTGATGAGCTAATCACTCATCTATCTGTTAATCATTCATCCATTTTCTCAACAGATACTTCTTGAGCACCTACTATGCTCCAATCACTCTACTGCTTGCCAAGGTCCTCAGGGGATCCATGTGCACAGGTATAGAAAACTAAAACACAGTCCCCACCCTCAAGGAACTCACAAAGTTATATGTAAGAAAAATAAGCAACTACAGAAGCTGTGATAATTTTGCCACTTCCTGAGAACAATACCATAGCTGTGCTCTGTCCCTACTGGATTTCTGATCTCTGTGAACTGTGACATTTCTGAAGCTTATTTCCTTGGGCTGCCTGCTGTATCTTTGTGTTTCTTTTCTCTCTCAAAACTAGATTCTTCCTGAGTACTGGATTCTCAAATGGATTGCAGATGTCTGTTTAGATGTCACTGATTTCATTTTAGAAACATTTGTAGTCATTTTTGTTTTTATATGAGTGAAACAATTCCACCTGCTTCTTTCATAAGAGGGGTGTGAAGGTTTTCAAAGGACCCTACTAATGCTGGACAGAAATTGCCCATTGCTGACCATGTATCTGCAACTCTTTTTGCAAGACTGGCCTCAGAGTCCCTAAAGACATTCATTTGACCTTGTGTTTGAGAGCAGATAGAGTTTGTCCACTCAGCACTAACAGAGCCAAACACTAAACACTGAGAATTGCAGTGGAGAAATACTGGCTATTTTAATATGAATGGTGTCACTCAGGAGAATAGAAAGCTAATACTTAAAAGCCTAAAATCCCCAACTCAGGGTTCGAGGCAGGTTTTTAAAGGTAGATGGGGAATATATTTTAACTGAAAGATATTGGAACTTAGACATTTATGGTAAGGGGAGTCAACACAGGATCTTCCTGGTCAATGGACCCTTTGCTTCTAAAAGCATTCCAGTGTTCGAGTTCTGATTATGTCCTGGTCCTTCGGTTCCATGGGGGCGGTGTGGGGTGGAGTGGGGGGATACCTTGGTTCCAGGTACAGATGGAGGTGAAAGTTCTCTCCTCTGCGCATGCTCCTACTGCATGACTTGTGTTTTTGGCCTGCTGTCCCTGAAAAGCAACTTGGTATCTCATTAAACAAGACAGGTCCATTTTGAACTGGTCTTGTTGTTACTCTGGCAATTCACTTAGTTAGAGTTCATCTTGTGCTGATAGAGAATAAATTACCTGGACATTGCTGGAGGGCTGCGTCACTGAATATTTTTAGATTTGTGTCATTTAAATCAATTAAATCAGTCTGGAACTGACCTCCTGTTTGTGCTTCCACAGTGAATCCACTCTGTATCATACTCTGTGCTGGTGCTGGAGAAGCCAACATAAAAGTGAAACACAGTTTCCTTCTCATTGGAAAAAGGGAAATAAGGAAAAGGAGAAGAGAATGTTCTCTGTATTAATTAACTCAATTCATCCTCACAGCAACCCTATCATGTAGGTAAATTTCCATCCCCACTTTTCAAGTGGAATGCCAAATTAAGTTATTTGCTCCAGGTCATGCCATTGGTAAGTACTCATGGCTCTAGAGTTCCTGTACTAATTATATCACTGTACTGTGTTTCCTCTATTAAAACATAATGTTCTGTATTACAAGTCCTACAAAGCATATAAAATGAACTCTGGGAACCAGTGGGAGATGCTGAGAGAGGAAGGGTAAGAAGCAATTCAGAGAGGAGGACGTATTTGAACATATTCTTTATCTAGTTCCCTTCTCCCATTCTCCATTTTTCCACACAGACTCATACCAGACCTCCTCTGCTTCATAGGTAGATAGTAAGGCACCAAATAGCCCTTAATACAAAGTGCTGGCAATGCATGTGGGCAAGGACAACCCTGAGAACTTGGGGCTGATCTCTGTGTCCTCCCCCTTGGGTACACTGTGTATGGGCACTCCTGGAACGTCCAGGGAGAACAGCACAGGCTCTGCCTCTCACTGTGTCTCCGTAGTCCTTACAAAGGAAACTCACAATCAGTGGGTAAGAGATCTAGAGACACAGATTTCAGTTTAATAAATGGCATTATTGTATTCAGTGTCTGCCGAACACACTAGGCTAGATATGGAGAAGAAGTGGAGTCCAGAGAGGCAGGACATGGGCCACTTCCGTGCAGCTCACCATGGAGCCATTTCTCTCCCCTGCAATATCCTCAAGTGTACAGGGAACTTCCAGGCCAGCCTCACACTCAGCATCCCTTATAGTAAGGGTGACTATCCTATTTGTCTAGTTCAAGACTTAGTTGATGTTTGTTGTGCCAGCATAACCATCAGTATCTCTGTTTTCATTCTCAAAGTGTCCTAGTTTAGGTGAAAAATTGTCCAATCTCATGAGTTTTGGTGTGGGGTCGTACAATGTCCTGGAATGGCTGAATTAAAATCCTGCCTTTGCGACGTAGCTTCATGACCTGGGCAAGTTACCAAATTCTGCCTTCTCAGGATTCCTCATCTGTAAACTGGAATACTAATAACAGTACTTACCTGCAGGATTGTTGTCATGGAAAATTCTTGGAATGGTACCTAGCAAAGTAAGGACTGATATGTTTACTATCAGTATTGATTTGTATTGATTGTTGTATTGATTTGTTCATTGGTTATAGATTTCTAAGTGCTTTTTTATACTCTTGAATCCTCATAAAGGTTCTTTGAGGTAGCAGAGAAATATATTTTGTTTTTCTCATTTTACAGCACAGGAAACAGAATTGGAGAGAGTAAATGATGTGCTTACCATTAAACAGCTAATAAATGGCAGAACGGGATTCAATACTAGGAATTCCAAGGTATGTACAGTCCATGTTTAACTTTCAAATTTGTATAACAAAGAATTCTTCTGTTTCTGGGGGAGTTTTAGTCTGGATCAGCACTTCTCAGTGGGTGCATAGTGAGCCTCAGGTTGGTATTGGTGTTTCCGAGTGTCTTCATCATTAAAGGTAGAGCTTGAGATCTGTTTCCATGTAAAAAAATCAATAAGGTAACTTTTAAAATACTTTCCCTTTTATTGGCATGGGTCCATATGTCCACACAGGTGTGTTGAGAGGCGCTAGTGGTTGGCTGGGTGGCTGTGGGCATCAGGAAAGGGTGTTTATGACTTAGCTCAGTGTACCACCCGCCCTTCCAGGGTCGTTTTAATCATCATTCATGGTTTACAGTTGTATTTATTCTTCATTTCAGCCATGTAAATATATCCTAATACATTGTTTACTAAAAGCAGAAAGCATAAGGAGCACTCGTGTTAAAGACAAGTGGATGAAGAGCATTAAAGTAATACTCATTCCGCAAATTTGTCTCATGATGCTATTGACCAGATTTATTCATTGCATTCACCTCTATAAAATTCTCATTAAGAAGTGTGCAGTATTTCAAAAATCAATGTTGACAAGAGAAACTATAGACACCATATCTAATTTGGCTTACTTGAGGGAATAATATTAATAATGCTATGGGCTAAATTATCCCCCCCCAAATTCTTAGGTTGAAGTTCTAATTCCCAATACCCCAGAACGTGACTATATTTGGAGAGAGAGCCTTTAAAAAGGTAAATTAAAGTAAAATGCAGTTACTAGGGTAGGCTTAATCCAATATGACAAGTGTCCTTATCGGAAAAGGATATTTGGACACAGATGGGTACAGGAGTAAGACCATCTGAAGACACAGGGAGAAGACAGCCATCTATAAGCCAAGAGGGGAGACCTCAGAAGAAACTAACTCTGCCAATACTTTGACCTCGGACTTCCAGCCTCCAGAACTTCTAGCCTACAAGTTTCTGTTATTCAAGCCATCCAGGGCATGGTACTTTAAAGTGGCAGCCCTAGCAAACTAATGCAAATAGCTAAAATTATGCAATATTTACTATTCTAGGCACTTTGACACATGTTTACAATGTATTTTTCTCATTGAAACCTCACAACAACTCTCTGGGGGATGTTACTACCCTCTCCTGATTGTACAATTGAGAAAACTAAGGCACAAGAAAGGTGCACAATTTGCTCAATATCACACAGCGAGTAACTGACGGCCAGATTTGAACCCAGGTTATCTAACTTCCCAGGCCAGGCTCCTCAGCAGGAGTAAGTCTATTCCCAAGAACCATGTGTCATTTGCAAAGAAGGATTTACGAATTTCAGCCTGAAAATGTCTCTCTGGTCTTTCCACTTAGAGACAAAATACAAAAATTATTCAGGAAAATTTGTTTTTGTAAGAATGAAATGAAAACAAAATGTTTCAAACAGGTCATAAATGTTTTGTGATGACATAAAAAATTAAATTTTAATTTACATGTTTGTATGTCTTTGTGGCCCAAATCATGTTTTCTTATATAATCAAGCTTCAAATGAAAAATAAGAAAGTAAAATTAAATAAGAGTAAATGTATATGATTATTAAACTGGCTTAAACATTGTCATGGAAATGTTCATATTATATTTCTACCCAATAAAAATTGTATGCATTGCATCTTTATCATATGCCGATTAAATTCATCCATTCATTCACTTATTCCACAACTTTAACTCTCTTCTAGGTAGAAGACTAGACCATGGTGATAAAAGATAAAAAGAAAGACATAGGTCTCATCCTCATAGAGCTTACAGTGTTAAAATGAGTATAGGTAAACAAGCAAATTCAATTATTGTAACTCGTGGATATGCTAAACAAGGATAGAGAGCAACAGCAGGGAAATTCCCCCTAGATTTGGTGGGCAGGACAATCTTTCTGGCACTTCAGCTAAGACTGGAAGGAAGAAATGGAGCTGAATTGGAGGCAAGAGCATTTTGGGTGGGGAATGAGTGGTTTTGAGCAACTGAAGGAAGAGGGAAAACAGGGAGCGATGACATTGGAGAGGCAGTGGTGTCCAGGTCAGGTGGGGCCTCGGGGACTATTGTGAGTACTTCTGATTCCATGCTCAATGCAGTGGAATGCCATGAAGAGTTTCAAGTAAGGTTGTGGGGGAGGAGCACAATGAGTGGTGTGATCTGCTTTAAGAAAAAACTTCTGCTGTTGAGTGGAGATGGATTGCAGGAAGCAAAGCACTTGTGGAAAGTCCCAGTAAGAGACCCTTACAATATTTCAGGTGCTAATGAGATCACTACAGAAGTGGCAGCATAGGTGAAAGCAGATGAATTTGAGATACATCGTGCTGGTAGAAGTGACAGACTTGATAATACATTGAATATGGAAGGGTAGAGGGGAGGTAAGGGACAAGAAAGAATCAAGGATGACCCCTAAAGCTTTTGGGAGGTGGGTGGTTCCATTTCCTGAGATGGGGATGTATGTATGTGTGTGGGGGGAGGGGTTTAGAGAAGGATGCAGTCCAGGACTGGAGTGGATGATTCATAATGTCATCACTTCTCAGGCTCCTCCCCTCTTCCTTCTCATCTTAGTGCAAGGCTTTCTTTCATTCTCATGGTGCCAAGATGGCTGCTGTACCTCCAGCCCCATATGTACATTTAAAACAGGAAGATGAAAAAGAAAACATAGAAGAAAGAAGTTGTGACCCTTTATCTGAAAAAAGAAAACTTCCCTAGAAAGCTCCACAGACTTCTCCCTGTACCTCCTTGGCCAAAATTTTTTCCCCAAGGCTAGTCCTTACTGGCAAGGATGCTGGGAAATGTAGCTTTAACATTGACGCAATTAGGCCCCAACAAAATCAGGGTTCTTTGATTAGGATAATGGCGAGAATGGATATTGCACAGACAACCAATAATGGCTGATAGACCATTGTCTGCTAGAGTTGGCCTGTGAATCTGAGTAGGCTGAAGGACAATATATCTTTCAACTCACTTGGATCTCAATTCCTCATGAGTGAGCAAAATGCATAATGAATGCTGGCAAGTCTGGGGCTGTTCTATTTCTGGTTATAAAGAATCTTTCATTTGTGAAAAGGCAAGACCAATCTTCTGTCATTGCCCTCCCAGCCATCTCCCAATGGCATCTGTCAGTGCCAGAACTTTTCTCTTTTCATAGTGATTGTGTCACATGGAAGCATTGCCTTCAGGCTTGGTGTCCTGCCACCGATAGGCTTACACCAAATGTCCTGAGAGAATGGCTTAGCCAAATTGAATGTTGGCTCTTTTATTGTGCATAATGCCTCATGATTCTTGGAAGGTGAGTATTACCAGATTTAGCTATAGAATATTCTCCTTATCATAGTCTCCAGGGCAGTCTAGAGCACCCAGACAGCCCTCCCCAGCGTGTGTCTCTGGGATGCTGAAGCCTTTATTCTCTGTGCATTATAGGGCCCCTTGTACCTGAACCGAGACAAGAATTGCCTGGCAGAAAGCAGAGAGCTGTCTAGGAGTTGTAGCCCATTACTCCTGCACAAAGATAGACTGTACTGTGCTGGAATCTAATCTGGAAACATTTAATATATTTGCAACACCAGTGCCAGCTACTTTACTTAAAAGTATGGTCTTTTTTAAAAAAAAAGAGAGAGAGAAAGAAATGTCAAACTAAATATAAATCATCCTCCTCAATATGCCCATCATACCTCATAACAAAAACAGTTTTCAGTGAAGGGAGTCGTGGTCTCCTGGGAAGACCTTTGGCGAACAAAAAGGAGAAAGAGAAAGAAGAGACCAACGAAAAGAAGGTAGAGGCTCTTACTGTGTTGAATCAGAAACCACTCTTTCTCTGGAAGAAGTTCAGCAAATGAGCGTCTTGTTAAATTACTCTAGTGAAAACAGGGTCAATTAAAACAGTTCAAACCATCTCCAAATGCTCAAGTTTGGGATTTGCTAAACATCTCAAGCTTTTTTCCAAATGTTTTGGTTTTGGCACATCCAGGCTCACTCATAGTTGGGAAGTTCTCCTGAAGGCCTGTCTAAATGCTCCTATTTTTATTCCATTTCCACCCAGCTAATTCATTTGCTCTAAATTCTGCATTTGATATGTGTTAGATATCTTCAGGTTCTGCACACACCCACTCCTTCTTCCCTGTCCACCATTTTTGGGGGTTGGGAGACTGTGAAAAGCATGTAAAGGGGGCCATGTCAGGAGTGGTACTGCACAAGGATTTGGGAATGCTGGCTTTGAGAAGATGAGATAGCTGATCTCACAGTTCTGAAAGGATGGCACATGGACAGAGATTCAACCCATTCTCTATGGCCTTGGATGGATAGAACCAGCACCAGAGACATATGTGGGCTCAATACAAGAAAGACTTCATCATTTCAGAGCAGCCAGGTAGAGAAAGAGCTGTCTTGTCTTCACCAGAAGAGATGGGTTTTCATTAGACATTTGTAATGCATCTCCATTAATTTTGGGAGACTGAAAAATGGATTAATTAAGTTATTCAAATGTAGAATGAGCAGTTGGATTTAAAGACCTTAACATGCCTTTCTCTAAGTGTTGGACATTATACACACAATACTTAGCACCATGCCTTGTACATAAAATGTGTACAATATTTATTTGTGGACTTACTGAATAGGTAATTGAATGAAAATTGACACAGCTATGGCATGTCAAGCACTGTGACACCCTAGAAAAATTGGGGGAGGTAGTAAGGACATTCTAGTGTTAAACATGTCCATCCCTGTCTCTGAGCAAAGTCACCGTTTCCTGCCTCTGAGAGGTGATACGTAAAGACTAAAGAAGACAGCCTTCCCTACTGTACTTCCATCTTTAGCCATTCTCCAAGCCTGGGGGTGCTGTTGTTCCTGTGCTGCCCCACAAGCTGAGACTGTGTGTGGGGAATGGCAACCTCTGAACCTGGTTGGGTTTAAATGACACTGGCGTTCTTTACGTTTTCCCTACATAATTTCACCAGATAATTATAATAATTCATGTCTTATCACAGAGCCCACTTGAGAGGGGCCTGGGACATGAATGAATACTCAGGCCAACCCTGTTCATTTATCACTCAGTAGCCACCTTTGAAGGCCTACCAATCACCAGCTCTGTGCACCCTGGGAAACGGAGGGGACAGCGTAGGTGCAGAGGGGACACTGCTGGGGAGGCAGCCTGTGAAGGGAAGGAAATGCTGAGTGTCCCCATGGGGAAGGTAGTTGAAATGTAACGGCCTCATCATTCCAGGAGGTAACAACTCCAAACTCAGCTTTGGGAGCTCAGACCATCCTGGTTGTATTGTAGAATCTGAGGCAAATGGAGAAATTAAAGAGCCAGAAAGGAAAGTTTGCATTGATAAAGCATCCATGTTTACCAGTATTATTAAGCATTAAAATCTCATTGAGTAGTCACAACAGTTCAGTAGAGTAGGAATTTATATACCCATTGAACAGGCCAGGAAATGAGGATTGGCGGAGCAAACTGAGTTGTACAAGATCACACTGCAAATACTAGCAGAGACAGGATGCAAGCTATGTCCGTCTGCCTGGCCCAGGGTCTGTACTCATCACGGCCAAGAGGGCTCAACACACTTTTATTTTTCAAGGTTATTTGTTGTTATTGTTTGCCTGGCAAACAGTCTCACCCAGCCTTTGGCCTGAAGCATTTTTTGCTCCCAGAGATTGTCACACACAGATAAGAAAAATAAAGGAATGGGGCTAAGTCAGTCACTCCCCAGTAAATCCCAACAGGAGGAGAGGAAACATCTTCAGGGGACGTTGTGGACTTCAGTTTTCGGACAATGACTTATTTTTGGAGGTCTGAGCCCATATCCACCCACTTTAGTAGGCGCGTTCCCACCACTTTGTTTGAGTTTCTGAGGCCTGACTAACTCTATGTGTCGGTGAAGCAAGTCCATCATTACCGCAAATGTGCCTTCACAGATTAAAGAGTAATTCTTCATGGCCAAATGATGAGCTCTTGCCCAGACCAATCACTTCACAGCCACGTGATCTTGGGCCTTGTGCTTCACTTTTGAAGGTCAGGGTCAGTTTCCTTGGGTGCCAAATGAGGATGGGAGCTACTTCAAAGTACTAGCACGGCACCAAATGAGGAGAAATACATGAGGACATTTTGCCACCTGCAAAAAGCTAACTACATGAGTACAGTTAGTCATTGTTATTTTAGTTCTTTTCTATGGGAATTAAAACACCTTTGGTTTGATATGTTGAATAGATTTAATAACCTTGCATGAGTTAGTTTTAAAAAACAGACAATTTTTTTATATAATGTGAAAATGGAAAGTTCAAATTGAGTCTCATGATTTCTAATCAAGCTTGAAGGCAGCTTCCTAAAATAAGAACTGGCTTCTTCTTCAACTGGCTCCATAACTAGATTATGCATTTCAAAGCAATCAGACCTTGGTTTCAGAAAGTAGAAAAAAATACGCACACACAGGGTGGGACAAAAGTAAGTTTATAGTTGTTCCTATGGAAAATAATACAACAATTAATAAATAATAACACAAGAATACACTCTGTGTTTCACATACTCACAACTGCAAACCTACTTTTGCCCCACCCTGGATCTACAGCAGCTTCTAGTTTTTCTTGGATTATTAGCTGGTACTCTGCAGGATTTCAGTATTTTTCTTACAAATATAGTTTCAGAATTACACAAAGCTTAATGCTATCAGACTGTCACCACCCAGAAGGTAGGGAGGGGAGGGGAAAGGTTCAGGTCGATCCCCCATTCTCCCTTTCTTTCCAATATGTAATAAAGTATATGAGTGAGGGTATCAGTAAGGTGCATTGGAACTTCTGGTGCATTGGAGCCCGGCCAGAAATGCTAAAGGTCAGGCAGGGTGGGGGTGTCTCCTCCTCATGAGCACATCTGGAGAGGGGACAGGTGGGCTGTGAGCACCTTGGGCAGGCTTTGGGGCTCTGCAAAGGGCAGTGGAGAAATGGCATTTTCTATTTTTTAAAACATAGCTTCAAATTTTATTTTTCAATTACAGTTTACATTCAACATTATTTTGCATTAGTTTCAGGCCTGCAGCATAGTGGTTAGACAATCACATACCACACAGTGTCCCCCCTGATATTTCCAGTACCCACCCGGCACCACGCATGGTCACCACTACATCATTGACTCTGCGCCCTGGTGCTTCATACAAATGGGAGCTGAGAACTTAATCATGTCCGCTCCTGGTTGACAACAGTTACCTAAAAGTGGTTTGAAAGGAATGAACTTGAGGTATTCTGCCTATTGATTAAAAAAAGAAGTAAATATGGTAAATGGCATCTGCCTAATATGTTCAAAATCAATAATTTGTTTGTTTAAAAAATATACCAGCTGGTCTGTAAAATTTAAATCCGTAATAAAAATAAATTTGAGTCATCAGACTCAAGACACGTCCATTTGCTTTACAGTCATTAAATTAAAATTTATATTTAATTCATACTTCTTTAACATAAAGGGTACATTTGCAAGTGTTTCTCAGAGAGCATCTTTTACTTTAAGACCCCCTAAAGCATTTTGACCACTGTATTTTGTTTTTATAATTATAAATTTATACAGTGACATACTTTAGAATTATTTAAAGATGCTCATCACTTCCAGCTTAGTGAGATACTGTTGGCAGAATGAGTCGCCGTATTAATGAACTTGCCATCAGTATCTTTTATGTCCTCTGGGCTGTGACATAATACGGACCCAAGAAGGGGCTCTGATTTGGGGGTGCACTTCCTGCTTCTGAGATCTGACTGCAGAGATCTTCAGATGTGTGAGAATGGGAAGGAAAAAGGGCTGAGACCGAGATGCAGAAGTCTCATTGCTGCCCCTCACCATGAGGTTCCAGACAGATGGAGAAGCTCAGCAGGTTCGCAGCTCTCTGGAGAAGCGGGCAAGGCCAGGCCCTCAGAGCCTGGGCTACCGGCCCACCTGACATGGTAGTCTCGTTCCTGGGACTCTAGAGGGAAGCTCTTTAGTTGCTCACCTTATGATCTGAGGCCCCTTCCCTTTGGCAGCCTCTCTCCACGGTCTTTTCACTTATTGCCCCTCTGGAGTTCCCCAGCCCGATAGTGCTCCTCAGACCCCTCCTGGCTCAGCTTGACCCTGATACCAGTCTGCCCTGCTAGCCCTGAACAAAGAACAATGCCCACTTGGGCTTCAGAAAACCCATGACAGTAACCACAGAGATGGGGGAGGGTCAGGAAGAGTCGACTGGCTCAACAAAGTCTTCTTCTGAGTCCCTTGTTGTGCTCTACGTGACATGGCCACATTCGGATGGATGGGAATGAGGAGGAAGAGCGGGCAGTGCCCACTTTTCAATGTTTATCATCAGTGATGATGGTAAGGAGCACACACTGGGATCCCTTCTGCTTTTTACCTCCTGCAGAGAACCCAAATGCCAACCATCACCATCACCACCACCATCACTGTTCACATTTACTGAGTGCTCATTACACGCTGTGCAATATTTTAAGCACTTGTAAATTTAAGCTCTCATAACAAGTCTGTGTGAGAGACTCTGTCATCGCTGTTTTACAGATGAGAAGAGGAACATACTGAGCTCAGGGCAGTGGCCTAGCCAGGAGGTAGGACAGCCAGGACCTCGAACCCCAGGTGGTCTGACTCCAGAGCTCATGGGTTCCACTGCTACATTTTATTGCCTCTCACAAAATACAAATTGATTTTGAATATATTATTTTATATTTGCATCCTTTTAATAAACCTTTTTCTATTTAATGTAATACCCAGTACGGTTGAGACTTTGTTTATTATTATTATTTTAGCAATTTTAGAAAATGATGTCAATCTGCCTTTGCACCAGACTTTCCATATTTGGAGGGAAAGAATCAGAAAGAGCTCTTTGGTTACACAAATATAAAACACGTGCTCTTATTTTTCTTGGAGAAGAGTGAGGTTATCATAAACCCAGATATAGATGCTACAGTCCATCCTATTAAGTTCTGTTTGGCAATAGAAACGGAATGGAATGTATTTTTAGGATGACTGTATCTTTACAGAATTAGATAAATTTTTTGGTCCTTTAATAAGGACAGGATTTGCGTGGTTGGAATAGCCCACGCAGTGTTCTTAGAGACTGGATAACCCAGAATTTGGAGAGCAGAACTCACCCTCTGGGTAGCTGTGGGTGTTTCCCCTGAGGGAAATGGGTGTTTCCCCTGTCGGTTAGTTATTGGTGCTAAAAGGGTAGTAGGAGACCGGGATGAGACCAGGATGTGAGCATGAGACCAGGGAGAGGCCTGGAGCAGCTGGGTGAGGTTTGAGTTTCTGGAGACCAGACAGGGAGCTGGGGGTGGGAGTTCAGAGGTTGGGGATTGGCCTGTGAGCTCCAAATGCACCCCCTCATGGTATTAACCACGCCGGTCTCTGTTATTCTTGGACTATCCTGGGCTTTCAGTTAAACCCCAGGGCTTGGTCTTAACTGTGCTTTGGGCATTTGAAAAACAGGCCAGTGCTCACAATAGAAGCCAGATTTGGTGGTCAGTGTTGTGAAAAAACATTCAGCTGTGCAGGGAGGGCTGCGGGCAGTGCATGGATGTGCCAGCTGCCTCCCAGAGCCCAGAACTTACAGGAGGACAGCACTCGGTAAGAGAAAGGGTAATCGGCTGACAGAGAAAGAGGTTTAGACGTCGGGTGTTTGTATACTAAAGGACATTTAGTCACAATTTAAAGATGCCTGAGAATAAATGTAGGTCATGTGGAAATAATTTTTCACTCTGAACAGCTCAATACACAGTAGACAAGCTGCTTCATTTGGCTAATCAAGTATTTCTCAAATGTAATAAATGGACCTTCATAAAGAAAGAAAAAAGTCTGATGGATTTGCAGTGTTGTTCTTGTTTGGATATTGCTTACCTGCATGAAAATATAAAACTAGTTAAAGAAAGTCCTTATCCTTACAGTTCTTAGTCAACCATAAGACCAAAACAAATTTCAAAGTCAGTATAAGCAAAAGCACAAAAGCGAACATTTATTAAATTATTTAACAATAGCAAATTACTGTACCCAATGATGTTGTTTTGGTGAAACCAAGTAGCCAAAATAGTTTAAGAGTTGAAATGAATAAGCTTAGTTCCAGTTTTAGATTTTGACCTTGCAAGCTAATGTAGAGAGTACTCACTTAAAAAGTATACTATTGGCTGGGGTGAGGGGGAGTGGTAGGGGGAAAATGCAGACAACTGTACGTGAACAACAATAAAATAATTTTTGAAAAAATACACTATTTAAAAGATTGCTAAATTCCAGAGCTTTCTTTTCTAGTACAGGATGACCTCAAATTTAATAACAACAGTAATGAATTCTGATGGCCAGCAGTCCTCGAATGTCAATTTTGATTATCTACCACTTGATAACCATATAAAGCTGCCTTATACGTTCAAAGCTGAGGCTACAGTTGTGGCATTTTTGAAACCCTGCATTTCATGGGAATCTAATACAACCTGTGTGAGTCAGAAACAGAACCGTTTGCACTAGGCATTTCCTCCTCACTGACTGTGAGCTGGCATAAAAGGAGACATTTGCTCACTCCCTGCAGGAATACGCCTCTCGGCTCAGTGCTGGGCAGACATGCCTTTGTCATCGTGGACATGTGTTAGCTCAACTCCCCTACCCCACCTTTTTTTTCTGTTGCAAAACCTTCATTCAAACAGGGTGGAGTGTCACTGTCCTCTGTTTGTGTAAATATGAACAGAAAACATTGTAGTACAAGCACTGAATGAATGTAGTCGTAGTGGCATTTCATTATTACATGGTTCTTAATGGGCGAAATGTTTGTGTCGGTCACAAAATTCATATGTTTAAGCTCTAACCCCTCTCACCCCCAATGTGATGGTATTTGGAAGTCGGGCCCTTGGGAGGTAATTAGGTTTAAATGAGGTGTTGAGGCTAGATCCTCCATGATGGGATTAGTGTCCTTGAAGGAAGAGGGGGAGAGGCCAGGGCCGTCTCTCCCTCCATCACAGGAGGACACAGAGAGAAGTAGCTGTCTGCAAGCCCGTAGGAGAGTTCCCACCAGGAACTGAATGGGCCAACACCTTGATCTTGGACTCCCCGGCTTCCTGAACTGTGAGGCATAAATTCTTGTGGTTTTAAACCCCCTAGTCTATGGTATTTTTGTTATGGTCGCCTGAGCTGCATAAGACAGTGGTCATTTAGATGATTAAGTAGAGATTTATTTTTTTTAAAGATTGTTATCAAAATAATAACCCCCGAGCAAATTCCTCGGCAGGACACAGAACCCCTCAGGAATACATCTCGGGACCCTAGTCTGAGAACCAGGTGTGTCCGCAGGCTTCCCCGGCTGTTCCAGCTTGGACATAGAAACAGGGCGGTGCCTGCCCCCACCTGTCCCAGGGGGAATTCTAGCCCTACCCTCAAATCCATTGAAAACCACTCTGGGTGTCCTCAGATCCCTCTCCTGAGCTCTGAGAACCAGTTCTCACAGCCGCCATGTGGGGTCTGCTATTTCCCCCCTTTTGCTGTGGCAATGCCTCTGGTCACGGCTGAGGAAGATGCCCCTTGATGTCCCTTTATCCCCATGAAGGTCACCACCCACTACTTCTGTTTGGCAAGTGCCCCATTGCTCTTGTCTGCCATCGGCACACCGTCAGCGCCAAAGAGTGCAGGTGGCTGATCCAAGGGCAGCAAGGCGGTGGGACGGTGGGTGCAGCGCCGCTGAAGCTGCTGCCATCAGAGCTTCTTCACGTCTCACGGAGTTCTAAGAAAACAGCCTTCCCAGTCACGCCTGGGCTCAGGCCAGAGGCAAGGCCAGATTAAAGCTTTGTTTCGAATTCCTGCTCATTTCTAACACACCTTCTACTCTTCTATTTTTTCTTTTTTCCTTTTGTTCTATTACAGCTGTCCCATGTTCCTCTGTTGTCTCCCCGGCCTGCCCCACCATGGTCAGTCCCTACCCTGTTGTCCACCTCCGTGGGCCATTCATACTTGTTCTTTAACTAGACCCTTCCCCTTCTCTCCTCCCTTTCCCCTCCCCCGCCTTCTGGTCCCTGTCAGTCTGTTCCTTGTTCCAGTGCCTCTGGTTCAATTTTGCTCATTTGTTGTATTGTTCATTAGGTTCCTGTTACAGGTGAGATCATATGGTGTTTGTCTCTCACCGCCTGGTTTCTTTCACTTAGCTCGATGCTCTCCAGTTCCATCCATGCTGTCTCAAAGGGCAGGAGCTCCTTCTTCCTCTCCTTGAACCAAACGGGGACACCACAGCTCTTTTACCTTTAGGCCTTTTTCTTGTCAGGAGGCCCTTTCACTCTCACACGTAAACAGAGCCCTGGGACGCTGATGGCTCCAACCGCTCAGTGTGCCCACACCAGCCTCAGTCTACAGGGTGAGACTCACGCTGGTGTGTTAACGACACTTCATTACATTTTCTTTTTTTTCCATATACCTAACGCTCTGGTGTCTAGGGCCTTACTGACCAGGAAGAGACTGCCCCTTCAGAATCAGCTAATTCCTGAAAAGAGTAAGTGGCATGCCTGGGAGCAAGCCCTGGATATGCAAACCAACCAGCCCCGAGTCCACGCTGCCCCCCTTCACTGGCTCTTCCACTCCCGGAGGCAATATTTCTCTACCTTGATCACCCCAGAGCCAGGACCAACCAGGGACCACCCCTATAGCCCAGAGCCCACCAGAAGTATTCAAACCATCCAGTCCTGAACCTGCTCACTGCTTCCCTTGCCTCTCCCATTACTTCCTGTAAAACGACATGAAGGCTTTTGCTGATGCTGTCCTCTCACTGCTTTTGACTCCTGACCAGCCCTGGGGCTTCCCCGCATGTCCCTGCAGGGCGTGGCATGCCCCTTCCTTTTAGGAACTGACGAAATACCTTCCAAATATTCTAGTGAGAAAATATCTTCTCAAGGGCAATCATCTCCTGATCCTTTGCCTCACCATGCCTGAAAAAGACCATAGTCCCAGGTATTCGCTAAAACAATGGGTATCCTGCTACAGTTGGAGAGAAAGATGGTGAGCTCAGGAAGAGGTGCCAGGTTTTAGTCAGTTGTCTTTAAATCCCCGAGGCCTAGCACACCATTTGGGATCATTGTAAGCCTCAGTACTGGGACAGGATTAATGAGATGGGTCCTAACATACTTTGTTGCAACCGTTGAACAAAACACAGTAAAACAAAAACATGCTGGATTCATAAATCTACCATGGAAATGAAAACTCCCCCTTGTCAGGGCACAGGGATAGGTCTGCAAGATGCATGGTTATCTCTGCAACCACCCACAGGACCAAAAACCACTTACCGCACTGAATAAAAAGAATAACAAAGTCTTTTATTTATTTATTATTATATAAATAACAAGAAGTTATTTATTTCCCATGGAATAACAAAGATTCCATGGGAAATAAATAACTGGGTTTGGTATATAATTTAATGAATCATGTATCATATCAAGTTCTATCTTCCTAACAATGTCATCACTGATGGAGTTATAGTGGTTTTAAAATACATCCTGAAATTCTTTGACACTCCTCCCCTCAAGAGGTGGTTTCTTTTTCCTGCTTCTTTGCATGACTGGTAGACTTTGACTGGATACCAGACATTGTGAATTTATCTCAGTGGGTGCTGGATATTTTTGCATTTCTGTAAATATTCTTTGATTTTGTTCTGGGACAGTCAAGTTCTCTGAAAACAGTTCAATTCCTTCAGGTCTTGCTTTGAAGGTTTGTTAGGCGGGACCAGAGCAACATTTATTCTACAGTTCACTTGCCTTACTATCAAGGTAAGACTCTTCTGAGAACTCTACCCCAAACCCTGTGAATTATGACGTTTTCCAGCCTGGCTGGTAGAAACAGGTGCTATTCCTGGACCTGTGTGTGAATACTGTTCCTTCTACTCCTTCCAGATAGTTCTTTCCCCAGCTTTGGGTGGTCTCTTCACAATGTATACTAGTCGATACTGTGCTGCGTCAAAGGGACCCCTCTGCAGATCTCTGCACTTGCCTCTCTAAGCAGCCGCCTCCTTTCCAATACTCTGCCCCATGAACTTGAGTCTCCACAGACTTTCAACTCTGCCTCCTCAACTCAGGGAGTCTGCCGGGCTGCCCCTGGTTTTCCCTCCCTGTGCTATGGCCTGGGGACCATTTCTGGGACCACTGTCGGACTCACCATGTATGTGTCCCATCTGTCTTTCCTTGTCTGATTTCAGTGTCTTGAAAAACATTATTCCATTTAAATTATGTTTTCCTAAGGGTTTCTTATTTTTTGGCAGGCAGGTAATTTAGCGGTGGACTGCATTGCCACCACTAAGAGCACTTACAACTGTTTCTTTGAAAATGGCTGGAAGTAGACATTCCCAGACTGTTCAGAAAGTGGTTCCAGCATCTACACTCTCAACCATGTAGATGCCGTGACTCTACATCCTTACACTCTCGGCATTTTCAGACTTTCTAATTGTTTTAATCAAACTAATGCTCATAAGGGATTTGATGTGGTTTTTTTCCTTCACAAAACAATCTAAAATTTAAAGGAGAGAGGAAACAATTAACCTAAAGAAATAAATCTCTAATGGTGAAATTTCAGGCAAATGGGGGAATACACCAGCACTGGGGTCAGGGAGGGTAATTCAGTCTGATATTCTACCATTAGAATATTTCCATTGGTTTATTTAAGGAAAGCAAAGCTGTTAACTCATTAAAACTAATAGTTCTGTGAAATGGAAGTAACGTTTAATGCCTACCATGAAGCACAGAATCTTACAAGCATTTAATTCCATGAATAGGGAGAACCCTAGAGATTCTTGATAAAAATTTCCTACTTGAAGTACAGAGGAAGACACAGAGATTAAGTGTGCGTATACACACAGGATATCCCGAGTCAGCGGAGCAGCGTCAGCTGGTCCCTTTGGTCACTTTGTGACCCCCTTCTCTCTCTGGGGACTGCATTGCCACTGCTAAAAGCACTTATAATGGTTTCTTTGAAAATGGCCATATTCTCCAGAGAAGCTCTCAAGGAAGGAATCTAATTATCTTGAAATTATTGAATTCTCTAGGTAACTTCTTCTGGGTAGAAAGAGTCTTTATTTCATTTTAAGAAAGGTTGTTTGGTATTGCACATAATGGACTGTTTTGTCCTCCCCCACCCCCCGCCACCATGGTTTGGAGACAGAAGCAGTGGAATTCATCAATTCTTTCTCTACACCTGGCCCTCATCAAACTTTGCAAACACCAAGCACTGTGTAGAAGCATTTGGTTCAAAAAAAAAAAAAGAAGAAGAAGAAGAAGAAGAAAGAAAGAAATGAAAAAAAAAGAAAGAAGAGGCAAAGCTTTGGTAGCAAGCATACTCATTAAACTATAAAAATGTCTCTATAATCTTCATTTTATTTAGCTTTTAGTATTTGTACATCCACAGTCCTCATTTTGAAATAACATTTGTTTTGTGGTTGCTGACAGATGTGATAAAACAGTCCAAAATCTGCTTTCCACAGTTCTTTACAACAGACCAAAATAGCATTCTTGTTCACGCTACGATACCCCAGCACTGGCGTGCATTCTGGCCAACTAGCCAAGGGTGAACAGAGCGTATGCAGTTAATTCCTTAGTGCTAGAATATTCTCTCTATAGTTACAAAATTGCTTCCTCCAAGGAAAAAAACAAAGCTGCTTTATGCTACTTTTTAACTTGGTCTAACTCAGGGGGTGCACGTCATCAGAAATAGGAGACAAGGGTAATCACAGCATTTGTTTCTGGAAATAAAATGGTCTTACTTCCTTGTAAATGTGAGTTCCAGGAGTTCACTGATGAAAATTAAGTAAATGTTTTCCATCAAAGAACTTTATTTTGGAGACTTTAAAATTCAAACTGCCAACAAGACTTCCACAAAATAAACCATATTTTGAAGTTTCTCAGATTTATTTTTAAGAATGGCCATCTCTATGTCTCATGTACTCTGCAAGTAACATCTGCAGCAGAGAGAGGCCATTCAAATCTGCTGACACTATTAGAGTTCTGTCTCCCACTTACTACTGATTAGACATGGGAAATGAGAGAGGGTCGGAGGGGATAATTCCAGGGCTGTCCAACCATTTGGTGTCTCTGGGTCACACTGGAAGAATTGTCTTGGGCCACACAGTAAGTACATTGCAACATGCAATCACAAAAAATATCCCATAATGTTTTAAGTAAATTAACAATTTTGTGTTGGGCCACATTCATAGCCATCCTGGGCCCCAGGTGGCCCACGGGCTGCAGGTTGGACACCCCTGGGACCATCATTAGTTCCTATTTGGTATCAAACTTGCCGCTGAAAAAAATCTTCCCATACCCCCAAACAGGAAAGACCTTAAAAATGAGTCCTCTAATCATGGCATTCTCTTTCTTTGTGAGAATCTGGCACATTTCAAACTTGACCACAGGGTCCTCTATTAAGGTGAAACCACTCATTCTAAAATCAAAAAGAAGAGACTTCCAGCCAAGATGGAGGCATAGGTAGACGCACCGTGCCTCCTCGCACAACCAAGATAGGGACAACAACGATATAGAAACAAAATAACAACCAGAACTGACAGAAAATTGAAGTGTATGGAAGTCGGACAACCAAGGATTTAAAAATAGACACTTTCATCCAGACCGGTAGGAGGGGCGGAGTCCGGCCGGGTGAGGGACGCAGAGTGGAGAGCTGAGCACCCGGGCGGCGCGCAAGTCCGCAGCAGGCAGACCCTGGGCACATAAGCAGCAGTGGCTGGTGGGCCCCGGCCAGGGGGTGGCGACCGGCAGACCAAGCAGACCCTGGGCGCACAAGCAGTGGTGGCTGGTGGGCCCCGGCCAGGGGGTGGCGACCGGCAGACCCAGCAAGGCGGCCATTGTGAAGCAGGGCACTGCATGCAACTCAGGGTCCCAGCACCGGGAAATACAGCTTTCGGTCACTAACTGAAAAGGAAGGTCCCACGGGGTGCACAGGCCCACCCACACCGGAACTGGTGCCAGAGGGGCCCGGTCGGCTTGCGGAAAGTGGCGGAAGGGTCTGGGGTCCTACAGAGAGCAGAGGAAGCGCCATTGTTCCTTCTTG
>CM052543.1:127623996-127658349 GCA_028533065.1 Trachops cirrhosus
TCGCAGATAAGGTCAAGTTCAAGGAGTTCATCATCACCAAGCCCTTATTGTATGAAATGTTAAAGGGACTTATCTAAGAAAAAGAAGATAAAAAACAGGTGTAGTAAAATGACAGCAAACTCACAATTATTAACAACCACACCTGAAACAAAAACAAGAAGAAACTAAGCAAACGACTAGAACAGGAACAGAACCACAGCAATGAAGAACACATGGAGGGTTAGCAACAGGGGAGTGGGAGGAAGAGAGTGGGGGAAAGATACGAAGAGTAAGTAGCAATGAAGGTAGATAGAAAATAGACGGGGGAGGGCAAGAATTGTATGGGAAATGTAGAAGCAAAGAACTTATGACACATGGACTGAAGTAAAGGGGGGGAATGTGGGTGGGAGAGGGTGTTCAGGGTGGAGGGGAATGAAGGGGGGATAGTAGGACAACTGTAATAGCATAATCAATAAAATATATTTAAAAAAATAAAATCAAATCAAAAAGAAACATTTTTGTCAAATGGATCTTGAAGCTCCAATATTACTGCTCATCTAACAGCCAGTGACTAGAAGGAAAATTCGGAATCACCCTCAATGCACCCTTCCTCTTATGTTCAACAACCAACAATCCTACTTTAAAAATACCTTCTCCCCATTACCACCTTGAGCTGCTCTCTTAAAGCCCTACCATCACTCATGTGAATATAGGCCCCAGTGAGTCTCCCTGCTTCCCGCCTCCCTGCAGTCCCAACGGCGTTGCCACATCAGCCTGTCTGACGTGGACAGCACTGGATTACTTCTGTGCACAGGTGTCTCCCCTTTGTCTTGCAGGTTGGCTTTTAGATGGTCTTTTGTGGGGAGGGTTGAACCAACTGAGTCCCAAATCTCTTTCCCTCCACTTCAAAGGAGCTGCTCCTTCTCTGTCTCTTGTATTTTGGATCTTGGATGAAAGATTTCATTGAAAAGGAAGCATGTTCCTTAAACAAACCTACTAACCACTGGCCACAGGATAAAATCCGAATTCCTTATCATGGCATGGAAGGTCCTCTGCGGACAGCCCTATGCTGTCCAGGAGCCTCATCTCCTGCCATTTCTCCCAGTAACCTCTGCTCCAAGCCTACATCAAGGGCATGACCTCTTCTGATAGGTCAGGGTTCCCACGCCCTTTGTTGAAAGTACCTGTCTGCACTTACCTCCCTGAAGAACTCCTCAGTAGCCTTGAAGACACAGCCCATTTGTTACTTCCTCATTGAACATTCCTCGACTTTTCCAGTTAATTATTCTCATTTTCATGCTCCTATAGTATTATACACGTATTATCGTTGCAACCTTCTACGCTGCATTGTCATTTTATTTGTCTTTTTTGCTGGGACCTCCTGTGTCTCATTGATCTTTGAATCACTGGCATTGAGCAAAGCTTTCTTGGCACAGAGGAGGCATTCTTCAGTTAATGAATGCTCTCATGTTGTATAAAACCAAATCTTTCTCCCATCACTTTTATTAATGTCTGTGTATGAGATTTCTTAAATTCAAATTGTCACACAAACAAAAAACCATTTCTAATACACTAGAAAAAGAACAGGGCCTTTGAAGAGGAGAAAGAATGTGCGGTGACTGAATGAAACTAAGAATCACAACTGATAAACTGAATATAAATGACCAGTTCTGAGATTTGCAAAGGTCTGCTATTTGAGCACATTTGGAAACTCCCAAGAGTTTGCAAGCACTAGAGTGAGCTGGTTTGGGAGGATGAAACTGACATTTTCCCCTTTATATTTTAAGTACAGCTGAGCCTCCCTAATTCAGATTAAAATGTGGGACAACTGTTTGAATTAATGAAATTCTGTATTATGGGAGGTTTTAAATGTAGTTGCTATTTTAACACTTAAGACTTCGTTTAATAAAAGCACAGGATCATTCAAAATGTATGCATCGTGTGCAAATAAAACTGTTATTTGTTTAAGACAAGCCTAGTCTACCATTTGTTTGTATCATTAATTCCATTACAAACATTATTTTTCAAAGATAGGACACGGAATCTTATTCAGACACTTATTCAGATAATTATAATTCTTAACTAGGTTCATATGAATTAATAACATTTTACCATAATTGTCCTTTCACAGCAAATATGCATTAACACATAGTATTTTCAGAGGCTGGAATGAACTGGGCTAGGAAGAGGCTACTCTGTACTCACTTCATGTTTCCAAATTATTTTCATGGTGAATTTAGCCAGTTTTCCATAACTCATGAAACTCCAAGCTGGCTTGAGTTTCCTGCTTCCTTCTTTGGCAAGACTGCACCAAACCTTTTCAAGAGATGTGTTCTTACTTAGAGGAAAGAAAATATCAGATCCAGGCTGTTTTACATGCACTAGATGCCAAGCACCAAATAAAGCAGCTCAGCTTTTCAACGATTTGATATTGTAACTGTAGCCACTTGAGCAAAAGCTCCGTCCCTGACATGGCCAAGTTAAATAAGACAGAATTAGGGAGAGTTAAATTGATCTCCATGTCTAGTGTTCATAAATCTGCATGAAGAAGTTCTAAATCAAAGAAAATAAATTAAAAATGTGTAATACTGGTTCATGTCCAATGGGTCTGCATGTTTGGGAGGAGAAACACATGACTTAGTGTAACTGTGAGGACTGTCTCTCCTCAGTGCAGGTTGAGTTTCTCGCTGATTCACAGGGAGAGACAAAAAAAAATGCTGGATTTTAGAAGACAGCACCTAAGGAGATCACATACTTGGAAACCTTGCCCCTATGTGAGAAAGAGGAGAGAGCAGTCTCACAGATGTCACGAGAGCCATCGCGACATGGTGGAACAGGGGAGGTCTACTGCCTTGTCTGTCACCAGAGGCTCATCTCAGGCACAAGGACACAGAACTGTGAAGAATCAGATGTGTCATAGGTGCGACAGATTGGAGGAATTTCTGGCCCTTGAGTAGAGGAAACTTACAGGTCAGGTAAGCATGAGGGAGCTGTATTGAGAAGGAGGTTGATTTTTAGCGAACGCAGTGAGTTGGGTATAGTAAATGCCTTTCGGCTTAGCTAAGGACCCACCCCCTCACTGTATAGCAACACTGGCCAACTGGCCCATACAGTACAATTTGAAAAGTGCCCCCAGAGTTATGCAATGCAGAGTCCCTGCTCCACAGCCCAGTCTTTTAGGAATTTGGAATTTGGATTGATAAATTTCTGATTAACTTTGGCCATTTTCTTATACAAAGTAAACTTTCGTCTTCAGGAACAGGGTGTATATACATGTTGGGTAGTGATGGGGAAGGGTGAATCTTCTGTCCGAGGCTGCATATTCTGCAGAGGGAAATGTGTGGGTAATAATTAAACAGAAGTAGCAGGAAGAGATAAAAGGATGACCCTACGCAGGCTCCTCACAACTTCTCTGCTCCTGGCTGCAGACCTCTTCTGCAGCCCAGCTGCACTTCTGTTCCCGGGTTCTAGGAGGTATCTCTGTATCCTCAAAACAAAAAAAGTTTTATTCACTCACTTGAGTTGGTGGTTGTTACTAGTAACCCAAGAGTTCTAAGGAAGATACAAAATAAAACATTCATTGATGGTAAAATTGGTTCTTGTTTCTAGAAGAGCCTGGACTCCTTTGTAAAATACTAGGCTCAGGGAGAAATATATGCAACCAAATCAGGCTTTATATTATTGATTCATTCTTGAGGACCTAAACGAGCAGCCATATTAACTGTATAATTTGGTCCCAAAGTTAATACATCTTTCTATAGCAAAGTTCTTTCAATTCAACCTGTGCAGCATTTGCTGCAATTTTAATCTTCTTACTCGTTCTCATCTAAGTGGATTTGGAGAATAAATGACAACCAACCACTCTTGGAATAATAACTCTAAGTGCTAGACATAGAAATAGACAGAAATTTTGAGCTAACTTGGTTCAACCTTCTAATTTCACAAATGAGGAGTCTGAGACCACAGAGGTTTATGTGATTTGCCCAAGGTCACATGTCTAATTGTGGCTGAGTGGGGACTGGAACCCAGATTACAACCTGCCCCAAAGCCAAGTTTTATCCAAGAGAAATGCTGAAGGCAAAGCCAGTGATTTTTCTGGTTGTTAATTTTAACTTCCCAGTTATGTGATCTGGATAGTTTCTAACTCTGGGACACTTTCACAAGTGAAAGTCCTTGGCACGTGACTGAATGGTTTCTCCATTTAATTACTGACTCAGTAGTATATAGTCAAGTCATTGAGCTTTTAAGATCATCTTGACAATTTCATACTTGTTAGAATAAAAGGAACCTTCTGAATTTTGAGTTTATAGATCTTATTAAAGGAATATGTAGTCAAGATGTTAGTCAAATTTCAGAGAAGTATATACTACATGAAGTTAAGAGTGTTCTAAATCAAAAAACAAGGAAAAAAGAAGGAAAGAGACAAAAAGCATAAATACTTAACTATGTGTTAATGATGTGCTTGTGAGTTATGACCAAGTCAGTTTTCAGTATGCGTTACAAGTGGAAATAACCCTTATTATTACCATTTCATATGGTTTTAGATAGAGTACAGAAACACATATGCGAGGTGACCTAATCCTGCTAAGTCCATAATGCTTCTCAAACATCACACTATTCAGAGAAAGCACCAAACCCTGAGCAAGCAAATGCATTATTTTTCTTTCAAAGAAATAAATTGGGTCATTGGAACACAATTAAAATCCTTTCCCTTTTCAAATCAACATGGACTATAACATTGGCAAATCCTTTTTAACGAAGGAAAATAAAAGAGAAAATCTTTATAATATTTAGAATCTAGGGTTAGGGTGAAGTAGAGGGAAGAGACAGAGTCACTACTGTGAGTGTGTGTGTGTGTGTGAGTGTGTGTGTGTGTGTGTGTGTGTTAAACTTGGATTTCCATGTGTGGTGCCTTCCCACACAAGTGCTTGGGCTGGCTTGATCAGGACTCTGATCAAGTGGGGGGGAAATGGGATTCCTAGCATGAAGAGAAACAAAAAATATTTCAGATAATGTTCAGCATGGTAGAAAAGAAAGAGCAACAGAAACTGGTTCAACTCTCCACTTTTCCCAAAGCGCAGCTAGCCACAAACATGAGGAGGGGTGTCCCCCGGCCCTGCTCTTGTGGCTCAGGCCACAGGGACGGGTATGAGGATACTCCAAACCAGTGGGCCAGAGTCAGCTGGGGACCGAGGGGACATGGGAAGGGGAAGAGAGCAGTCTAGGGGTGGAGGGAAGAAGGGAGGAAGGGAAGAAGGGAGGAAGAAGGAAGGAGAGAGGAAGAGAGGGAGGAAATGGAAAGTGAACAATGCACTAAAGTAAAAAACCTTGCCCTTTTGGCCCTGCCAAGAATTTGCTGTGTGATCTCTAGCTGTTCACTTCATCTCTCTGGGGCCCTCCTAGAAAGTTGCATTAGAACACTTAAAGTCTCTACTAATTTGATAATTCTATGATTCTGGAATATATATCCTGAAAATAAAGTGATAGGTCATTAAGAAAAGCCACCCGATAAATAAAAGGTGTTACCCCAAAATACAGTTAGAATACTGCATGTGACACAGAACAAGTTCATGTACACTGCACACCAGAGCAGTGTACATTGTCCACACTGGACGGTAGTGTTCAACCAGGCTCCGTATCAGTTTGGCCCTTACTTTCAAAATCGGTAGTAAGAAATGAATACAGGTCAGAATGACATGAAGCTTTCTCACAAGAACCTTCTCTCAATAAGAAACCTCTTCCGTGACGGGGCAGCAGTCACGGCCCAGTGAGAGAACCCTCAAGGGTTCTGCTGGATTTGGGCCTTCCCCTCTGTTCAGGATGGTGGCCCTGTGCAAGGTGGTCGGTTCTCCCGCCCACTCCAGCCATGCCACGTTACTTGTAGCTCAGAGGACAAACCTCCATTCCTCCTGCCTGCCCTCCCTTCTACCTCCCACCACCAACCCCCATCTCCCATTCACACACACACACCACTTATTCTGTAGGTCTCAGCTTACTCATCACCACCTCTCAGGAGCCTCCTCAGGATCCGCAAGCCTGGACTTGGAGCCCCTCAGAGATTTGCCGGCACTAGACCTGGTGCATCAGGCAGCTTCTGCTCCACACCTGAACAGCCACAGGATCTCAATGGGGCACAACAGTGAGCATTTGTTTCCCACTCATCCATCTGCAGGTGGGCTGGAATGGCCCCTGCCCCATGTCTCGTTCTGAGGAGTAGTGGTTCACCAAGGCACATTTTTCTCATGGTGATGAATAAACTCAAGAGCTCAAGCCCAACTTCAATTTTCTGCCTGAGCCCCATTGACCAAATCAAGGCACGTGGCTGAAACCCAGGACCAAGGCCAGGGAATTATATGCTACCCATAAGAAACCGTGGAAAGTGTGGATATATAACAGGAATGCTATGGAGAAGTGAGACATGGAAACCAATAATTCAGTCTGCCCCACCTATATTAACAGCACCATTCCTAATCCATTGTCATTATCTGTGTGAGGTCCCAGGGGTGTCCAAACTGCAGCCTATGGGCCACACGCCGCCCAGGATGGCTATGAATGCAGCCCAAAACAAAATCATACATTCACTTAAAACATTATGAGATTTCTTTGTGATTACATGTCACAATGTATTTAATGTGTGGCCCAGAGGCACCAAAAGGTTGGACACTGCTGTAGACCATTACTATCTTAAAAGCAAGGGCTATGCTTCCCACCTTCATACTTACAATACTGTATAATATAGTAGGTACTTGAAAACATTTGAATTAATGGATAAATGGATGAATTGAGTCAGGCAGCACTATATGAGGCTCTGTCTCTGGCCCTTCATAATGCGTCTTCTATGTGCCTACTGAATTTTCTAACTACAGTCACTAAAATATAGGGAGAAAATCAGTATGGATGAGCTCTGGGTCCCATTGGAGTGAAGAATGAAGGCAAAGGGCCTCGCATCGGAAGTCACTTGACCCACTTTGGCCCATGTCCTTGACTGCCACTGGCAGCCTTCCCAAAGAGCGTTCTCAGTATGTCTAACCTAGTCGGTCATGAGGTCCGACAGGGTCCCCGGCTAACGTGGGGGGGCAGTAGAACACATTGCTTAAAAGTATTTCAGAATCTGATCTGCTACTCAGGGACTTGATTCAGAGCAAACAGAGGAAATGGAACACATTTCTAAGCAAATATTTTGCTGATTACTTACACATGCAAATTCATGGACTAAGTTTAGATGTGTAATTAAGCATCTAGTGATTTTCGAGTCCACACTCACAGACCAGATCAGATGCCCAACAGAGGCACGTGGCTGGTTTATTTCTGTGTTTTTGCTTGCCTTCTCAACTCTGGGCTTTCACCTGAAAAAATGCACTGGCTCAGAGGTCTCAGGGACCCAGTTGTGGGGCTAAAAGGCAAGATGGTTCAAAGGCATGTCAAGTTTTGTGATTTTAAAAGATACATTTGATCAACACAGTGCTTCTCTGGGCAGAGACATGGGTGGTGATGACTTCCTCTTAGAGAGTGCAAATCAGGGCAAGATTGTCCCCCTCCTCTGCACAGCCCTCACTCCTGCAGCGAGAATCAGTGGTCAGCTCGCCAAAGCCGATACTGTTTCCCATGTTGCAGTCAGTTTTCTATACACTGTCACAATCCATATGAAAATGTTAATGCCATGCCAGGATGTGCCAGATGATGTGCTCCGGTGCCAGTGTTACACATGCAAAACAGATGAGCGGTTTGGAAAATTTGGATTCATTGTTTCTTTGCAAGGAAATGGCACCACCGCCTCACCCCCTGATCACAGTGGCCTACAGTTCACTTTTTTTGGCCTTTCCTATAAACTTCACTTGCTTAAGAGTTTCTTCACAGAGCATCCACTTTACAATTGCATTATAAGCAAGGACTGTGACTGACAGCTTGCCAGTGATGGCTGTGTACATTCCCTTCTGTGGGCAATGGTAACCCGCTTTGCCCTGACTTCCTACACCAGCATTATGGAGAAAAGACCTCCTTGGATGGACACCCAGAGAGGATGCCCTGTGCGGTCTGCCCTGTCTCCCACTGTCTCCCTACTGTAAGCCTCCCATGGGAAATAATTCTATAGCCTGTTCTCCACTAACTAGGAGAGCGGTCCTCTGTTTTTAAGAGCCTGTGATGTATGTATGGGTAATTTTTTAAACACCATTCAGTGAGAATGTACTACCTGCCAGGTACTGTGTTTACAACCATTAATATATTTGTTCCTCAGAAATAGTTCTAACAACACTATAAGATGGACATTATTATCTGTTTCACAGATGAGGGGAAGCAACCCTTCCAAATCTCAAACGGAAGAATTGGGGTTTAAACCCAAGCCTGTCAGATGCAAATCCCTGACTCTTCACCAGTTATTATGAGCCCCTCCCTCTACCCCGGTAGATAACTAGAGAAGCCTTGAAAGGCCCCAGTCCAGTTTTGAATCAAAATAATACCTATGAATAATGCTTTCCTTATAAGACATTTGATTTCTTCATTGTGAAATACCACTATATCTGAATAAAACAGTACACTCAATTCGGCGGGGTAATTTCTGAATGTCTACATTTCCCTGAATATCCAAAACTATGATTGCAGACCATTTCTTGCTTCTTCATTGCCCACAAGGTAAAAACAGTGTGACCATGTTGAAATCTTTTGTTCTCTTATCCACTTCATTTTAACAGGCGGAGGCAAATAATGAGAGCCTCAGATCGTGATCTGCCCACAGCACAGTGCATACACCTCAGACACATCGGATGGTGGGTTAAACAAGCCTTTGGAGAGTTATTCCTAGTGCCTTGAGAATGACGCAAGCAGAAAAACCTGGAATCCATGACTTTTCAAAACACAGTCATGTATCAGATGAGAAGTCTTTGTGCTTGGTTGGTAGTTAATATCTCTTTGGGTCCACGATGGTCCCATTCATTGTCTAACATAAGGATTCATTAGTTTTCCCAGGTGACGAAACAGTGAATAGGAGAGGCTGGCCATATTCCACTGATGTACCAGAAGGATTCACCAAGAAGGGACTGATGGGGACTGCTCATCCCAAAGCCTCCAGAGTCATCGAGGGCTTACCTGTGTATTCTGTGTCCTATGTCTGTCAGGTTGAGAACACATGTGAAGTCCACCACACTGGCAAAAAGAGAGATGACAGGAGGAGAGTCAGGAGCTAATTCCCAACTAGGATGGAGAAAGAAGTGCTTGTGGCTAAAGGAAGGATCCCAAAGGCTTGGCAAGGATATGCTTGCTCCCTTTCATCAGAGATTTGCTTTCCTTTTGTCTCCTAAATTTGGGGGCTGGAAACATGCCTGAGTGTGTGACTGTTCTTGAAACTCCTGGGAACAGCTCTAACTGCAAACACCTTTTGCAGTTCCCACATTAACAACTCCCCCGTTGCTGAAGAGAAGTGAAGGGTCTTAAACACTTCTTGGGTGAGTGGTCGCCATCTCCAAGAAACGCAAAGGCTGTAACTCTCCTGCACAGAGGTGTGAGCAGCACAAACACGGTACATGATGCTCTGCAGGTGAAGATCATGTAAAGATTCAATTAATTTATGGAACAGACTATAGCCCAGGTTGGACATTACACTACTGCTGGGGTTTAAAGTGTGTTTGCCTTTGTGTTTATTACTTCAAACTTATCTTTTAAACACAAGTACTCTGTGCTTCAAATTTTATGTGTTCAGAATCTGATGGGTAAATGAAGTTAGTTAGCTAGAGACCCTCCACACTAGCGAAATTGGGCAACATCTCTGCTGCCACTGCTTGGACCCAAAATACACAACACTAAGACTTCTTGGTCTCTCGGTTGTTTCACCTTTGTGTCCATAAAAACTGTTTGCTCTGGAACACCCTCTCATCAACAACAGGTCCATCGCTGATAAAAGGGACTGCTTGGGCCTGCCTTTCCCCTGGCACTCCCTGGCATTCCCGTTGGCACCAGAGTGCCACTGGTGAACGCATCTCCAGAGTCAGAGGGAGAATGGGCCTGACTGCCATCGCGCTTATTTCTTTGCCATGTGCCTTTCTTATTAACTGCCGGCCTTTTCGGAATACACATGCAAGGAAGGGCATTGGGAGAAATTCCTCCTGTGGAATGTTATCTCTCATTTATTTTCATTCTGAAAAATAAAATCCTGCACGTCCTTCAAGGCCCAGTTTTAAATGCCACTCCACCATGAAGCCCTCACCAGTGTTAAAGTCCTCCCCTGGGCTTGCCCAGTCTACTGAGGGCATCTCAGCCACAGCACTCACCACCTTGGGTCTGACCTTTTAGTTCTCGAATGACAAATCTGCCTCTGAACTGTAAACTTCTGGTTGGCGCTAAGTCCTCTTAAACTCGGAGTGTGAACTGAGCACCCAAAGTGATACCTTTCGTGTAATAGGTTTTCAAGAAATGTTTGCTGAGGTGGCTGAATCTTTGAAATTTTTTTGAAATATAATATTCCAAAGATGCTAAGATACACTGTTTCAGTGGTTCTGACAATTTTGTCATGCATCAGAATCCACTGGAGGGCTGTTAAACCTAGATTGTGTGGGTCCCACTCCCAGAAGTCCGGGGCGAAGCTGAATAATTGGCATTCCTAACAAGAGTTCAGGTGATGCTGGTGATCGTGGTCCAGAGACCCGACCACTTCTTGGGGAGCACTGACCGTCTTGGTCACATTTCCATCTCTCTGACATCAGGCTCTGTCTAAAACTTATTGACATGTCAGTTTAATCAACAAACTTTTGCATTTGTAGTAGTACATAAAATAATGGCTTTTAAATTGACAGTATCTTAGATTAAAGGAAATGTGGTAAGTTTCCCGTTACAGATTTGAATCTACATTATAAAGCATAGTAATGAAATGTTTAAAAATTTAACCCAATGCTAGTTTTAGAGAACACCGTGTGTGGTCTTCAGGGCCTCCTATGAGGTCCACAGAATAAAAAATCAGTTTGGTCTGGCTAGGGGCATCGAGAAATGAAAGACAGGCATCTTCACATTCATTTTCGGTGACTGCTAAAGCCAGTCTCTGTCTAAAGTTCTCTGAGGTTAGAGTTTAAATCTGGTTTTGCTCATCATTGTAGCCCTAGCTACAGAAAAATTCTAACACAGCCCTCAACAAATATTTGTTGAACAAAATTTTCTGTTTAAAAAGCCAGAGTTTCAGAGTTTCTTACCTTCTGTAAGTGAGATAAATTATGAGACATACCACAGTTTCCTATAAACTGCTCACTGGCCAATGCCAGCACTTCTGGCCTTCTCCTTTCTCCTATGCTAACACCAACACCAACACCAACACCAACAAAGCAAAGCAAAAGCAGTAATGACCAAGGGGCCCACTGAATTGAAACTATTTCAGTTAAACACGCACTGCAAGGTCGTGGAGCCAAATAGGTTGTCCCAGGCACCCTCCTTGCAGAAAAGCTATTTGCTGGGAAGTGGTGGAAACAGTGGGTAAGAACTTTTCCCCCGGATGGTTTTGTTAAGAAGACTCAGTTGAGAAGTAGATACAGGAGTCGGACAGGAAATATCAAAATAGCTGCAAATGGGAGGAGTGTCCCTATTTTTTTTTAACTGAGCCTCCCCAACCTCAAAACACAAGGTGTGGGTGCTAGTGTTCTTTCCTAATGGGAACTGTACCACAGTACCTTAGAATTATAGAATTGGCTCATAGTGCCCAAATAATATTACCTTATGTCTGCAGAGCAGTTTAAAAGCTGCTTAATTATTCCAACGACTATTCCTTGAATATCTACGATAATTACGAGGCACAGTAGTCTTTCCTAGGTTAGCCTATAATTTTACACCTGGTCAAACTTGGGTGAAAATATTATCAAGCACCACGTTCTTCAACAATCCCAAGGGGCTCCTGCAGTGGTGGGCAGTGTTCTAGGAGGGACCTCAGGCCTTTCTGGGCTGGTGTCACTGTCAAGGGTGAGATATGGGTGGGTTAGCAACAGGAAATAAAGAAAGCAGAAAGAATGACAGATGGTTCCTACACTTTACTCTCTCTCCAGATTAATCATCATGCAAGGAGAAAGAACAGAAAAAAAAAAAAAAGGACAGAGAAAAGATGGAGAAAAAAGAGAAAACCAAATAGACCAGAGAAATAAACAGCAGTTCCCAGGGGGGATGCAGTTCTTTCTCAGTGACCTGCAGCACGGGACACTGAGGTCAGCCTTCTCACTCAGGTGACTGTCATTTGCCCTTTTTACAATGACCCTGTTACAAGGGATCCCCAGTCCAGAGGAGGATTGGCTTTTCCAGGTTTTAGAACTTGTCACTGTGGGCAGACTTGGGTTCTGGTTTAAAGGACATGATCAAAGGCAAGATATGCCACCCCTCTGGGAACGACAGGGCTCTGCCAGCCCTGCAGCTCGGTGGCTGGCCGTAGTCTGTGAGCTCTTCTTGCTCAGCAATGGGTTCTCCAGGTTTGGGAGGCTCTGCCCACAGCTTCGAAGAATCACAAGCCTCCATGGCAACTGTGGCTCCACAGCCTGTAGCAACTGTCTCTGCTGGAGGCAACTCTATCGCTGCTGCAGGGCATGATTCACTGCTTTGCAACAGGAAACGAGGGAAGGTTTGGGCAGGAGGGGTGTAAAAGTCTAATGAGACCACACCCTGCCAGAGAAAAGCCTTGTTAAAGCAGCTTCTTGTGTGTAAGGCCTTGATTGTCCACATGGGTTCCCATCTCTGGGCAATGCAATGTTGCCTGCAAGGGTCATGCCAGGCACCCTAAGCCCAACGGACATGAAAGATCTGTAAGTTGGAAATCTTACAATCTGTTGCTTTATGAAAGCAATAGAGAGGGTAGTAAAAAATGCCCCAACTTCCACTGTAGGATGAGAACTGTGTTATTTAGTTAAAGTGAGGCATGATTTTTTAAAGCAAACTCTAAATCATTAATGGCTTCCTGGTATATACTTCCAATTTCCCATCACTAAGAATTGGTGAGATATAAACAACTGTCTCCATTTTGGCATCTTCCTGGGATGTTTCAAGTCCCACTGTTGCTTGTCAGAATCCTCCACAAATTTCTTCTCTCTCACCACTTTTTTAAAGATTTCATTTATTTATTTTTAGAGAGGGGAAGGGAGGGAGAAAGAGAAGGAGAGAAATATCAATGTGTGGCTGCCTCTTGTGCGACCCCAACCTAGGACCTGGCCTGCAACCCAGGCACGTGCTCTGACTGGGAATTGAACTGGCAAACCTTTTGTTCACAGGCCGGCACTCAGTCCACTGAGCCACACCAGCCAGGGCATCCAGTATTATTCTACCTTTGCATCAGGGCCTTTATCAGTATTTGTAAAACATACAAATCTCATCTTCTGAGCTCAGATTTGAACTTTGCTCACAGTTCAGAGTATTATCGGTCAATCACATTGGTGAGGAATTTTGTTCCCCTCTTATGTGCTTGCAAAATGCTTCTCCAAGTTAGGGGGCACGGTGGGCTGGCGTTCCTGTTAATGTGTGTGGTCTGTCCTATAGTTTTCTGTCTTGCCCTGAGTTGGCCCCATACAGCCTGCTGCTCTGGGCCCTGCTCGATTTGATGGGAAGGATATCTTCTAAATGCTACCAGCGCTGAGCAAGGCTCCTCCACAGTGCAGGAACAAGAACAATCATATACTGCTTGGGTCACATAAGGAGATATCTTTCTTGGTCACAGATGCTCAGAGCATTGCTGGGAACTATTTTCTGTCCTCTGACATATGGACTGTAACTTCAGAGAAAATGCGAAGAAGGAAACATGGAACTAACGCGTGTGGATAGACTGAGACAGAACAGCTCCCCGTAGGGACTGAACATGAAAGATGAGCATTCGGAAATTTAGAGAAGCCATCCAAGATGACGTCTATTGATTATAAAGTAGCATCTTATTAAAGATAGATTATGATAATTCAGAGGTGTATATTGTAATATCTACAACAACTCCCTAAAATCACATAATGGTATTACAAAAGGTAGAGCTTAAAAGTCAATATAAGAGATTAAATGAAATATTTTTTTAAAAAAACTAATTCACCCAAAAGAAGACAGAATAAAGGGATGGAAATGGTTGGAAGAAAGGGAAAAAAGCTTCAAAATATATAATGCAAACTCACATAGAAAAAGGAGAAATGAGAGAAAAAGACAAATTTCTAATCCTAATTAAATATTTTGACATCATTTTCAGTAACTGATAGAAAAAGTAAAAAAAAGGCAGTAAAATTGTAAAAGGTTGGAACACACTATAAATCAACTTAACCTAATTAACATTTTAGAAAACTACTCCCACGAACAGCAGAATATACAGTCTTCTAGTTGCACATGGACCATTAATCAAGACAGATGAAGTATGCTGAGCTATAAAACAAGACTCTTTGAAATTAAAAAAATTAAAATCACAGAGTACATTTTATGATCATGATGGTATTAGATAGAAATCAATAGGTATCTGAAAAAAAACCCAAGTATTTGAAAGTTAAATAATATGTGTCTAGATTTTCAACATCATTAGCCATCAGAGATCTGTAAATTAAAACCAAATTTACATACAAATGTAAATTTGTATATAAAATGAAATATCATTTTCATTGATATTTCATAAAATGATACTTTCATAAAATGAAATGTCATTTTATATATAATAAAATGGGTAAAATATAAAGTATGATAATAACAAGTTGATGACGATATGGAGAAGCTGGAACTCTCAAATGTTGCTAGTAAGAATGGAGAATAGCACAAAAACATAAGAAACAATTTTCCAGTTTCTTATAAAATTAACTTCTGTATCTATTCAGTCATACAGGAACTCCATACTCAGTATTTCCCAGAAGAAATAGAAACATGACCACAAAGAGACAAAACAAGAATATTTAGAGGAGCTTTATTCATAATAGCCCCAGACTAGAACCAGTCCAAATGTTCATCAACAGGAAAATGGATAAACACATTGTAGCATATTCATGAACTGGAATACTAGTCATAAGTAAAAAGAAAACAATACTGATGATGCAACAATATGGATGACTCTTAAGACTTCTCTTTAGGCTAAGTAAAAGTAGCTAGACAAAAAAGTATATACTGTATTATTCCATTTGTATGTCATCCAAAAATAGGCAAAATTAATTCACAGTGAAAAAAATATCACATGAATAGCAATCACCTCTTGCTTGGTGTCATGTTTTGATTGTCAAAATTGTTGAATACTGAATTTTTTGATGCATTGTATGTAAATTATACTTCAATATTTAAAAAGCAACCACTTCTGGAGGGTATCAACATAAGGTAAAGTTTGATCATCAAAAAAATTATCAATAAATTATTATGTGCCAAGCACCATGCTAATCTCTGTTAGACATGATTTCAGCACTGAAGAATGCATGGATTTGGGGGAGGGAGGGGCAAATGATTCCAAAATATTGGCACAAGGACTTTCATACAGCTATTGACTAGGACTGTATAGGGGAGCCCAGAGGAGCAAGCGAGATGTTACAGCATAGGATAACGGCCTCTTGTCTGACCATGGTGGCTGAATCATTGCTTGAGGAGGGAGGGAGCGGTTGCCTTTTACTTTTGACTTTTGGGACTTGGGGTGATATTTTAACAGGTGTAAGAACTTTAAATAACATTTTCCTAAAACTTAAGACGATGTCGTTTTCACAGTGGGAGATTGAAGAGCCTTTTTCATCTCAAGGATAAACAGAAAAGGGCCAAAGATTTCGTGGGTATTTAGGTTGAGAAGAAAGCAGGTCTCTCAAGCCAGGGTCCCTGTGCCACGCTGCAGAGCAGCCCGCAAAACACGCCAAAGGATGTGGGCTGCTGGCCACGCCCCTTGGGTCACAACAGCCCTGCCAAAGAATGTTAGGCCCCAACAAAGAATGTTCTGAAAGCCATTTAAGAGCCTTTCAGGAAAACCACAGCCAGCAATCCACCACGTGCCATGTGTGTGGGTGGGCTCCTGATTCTTTCTCTCTTCCTTGACTCCTCTGAGCTCCCACTAAATCCCAGCCCCGCTCAAAAGGACATGCAAGGCCAGGTACAACATGCTTGGTGGCGACGTCAAAGACAAGGTGCGTGCCTGCAAGTCTCCAAAGTCGGCACTGGGGAGCCTTCCTCAGAGTGCCTTCAGGCTTTCCCTTCCAAGCTCCAGCTCCCGTGGGATTGGGGCCATGAGTCTTCACAGACAGACCACCCAGAAAGAAGTGGCAGAAACTCCAACCCATCCTTTTCAACCACAACTGTATTAGGTTCCTATTGCTGCTATAACAGATTACCGCAAACCTAGAGGCTTAAAACATAAATTTATTACCTTACAATTCTGAAGTTCACAAATTAAAATGAGCCGACAGGGCTGCCACACTTCTGGAAGCTCTGGGAGAGAACCTGTTGCCTTGCCCCTTCCAGCTTTCAAAGGCAGCGAACATCTTTTGGCTCAAGGCCCCTTCCCCTATCTTCAAAGCTAGCACCTTCGACTCTTTTCTTTCTGTCCCTCTGCTCTGTTGTCACATCATTTTCTCCCTGATTAAATACCCTTGTATTTTCATAGAGCCCACCTGGTCATCCAGAATAATCTCCCCACTTCAAAAGCTTCGACTTGATCACATCTGCAAAGCCCCTTTTGTCATATAAGGCAGCATCCGCAGGTTCCAAGGATTGGCATGTAGACATCTTCGGAGATTGTTAGTCAGCCTGCCTCAACGACTCTAAGCCAATCTTTCCTGGAGAACCATAGTGATAACAAAAGACATCCAAACATTGAGTGTTTACTGTGTCATATAAATGTAGACATGGAGAAAAATGGAAATAATAGATCTATATTCATTCATTCAGATTGATAATTTTGTATATTTATACATTATGTACATATTCATCTCATCTCCAAAGCCAGTGCTCTTTACCCCACCGTCTCCCACTTCTGTTCCATGTTTCAACAAAAAATTCAGACTATGATCTTTTTGTGTGTAATAGCTTCAAGTTTTTTTTTTTCCTCCAGTTAGGATTAGTCAACATGCGTTATTGGGAAGACTAGGAATGGGTTAATTCCCACCCAGGGGCCACATTGTAGAATGCACATAAATTATCCATGTCTCTCTTGTAAATGAGATGGGGTGCTCATCCATAATGTCTTGTTTTTAGTTCTTGCTTTGACTTCCTCCTGTTTTTACTTTTTCTTATCACCCTCCTGCCTCAACAGAGGATTGTTTCCAAATAGAACCATTCACCAACCTAAAATCTTTTTATCATTTTTGAAATTCACTTCTGAAAAAAAAATCACAAAGTATTCGAGCATCCTGGAAGGTGACGTTCAGAAATACAACAGCAAAAGACAAAAGTGGGAGCTGGAAACTATAAATACATCAAACCATTGTTTAAAAATGCAATAAAATAGGAATCGGTATCCCCCGAAACAAAAGTAAATGATGTATTTAACACTGTCACCTGGACAGCACTCATTCTCCAAGTCTTCCATGGAGTTTATTTCTAGGTATTTTAAAGTGTGGATTAAATCAGAATCAGTAAATTTTTAGGAGACAGAATTCTCTTCCCAGAGACAATCCTTAAATGGCAATAGCCGTTCTGTGTCTGTGAGAGAGTCTGTTCGTCTCCACGATAGTTAGCATCGCTCTGTTGAGCCTTTTGTTGGAGACAAGGATGAAATATGTTCCTGATTTTTATATGCCCCTGACAACATCAAGTCATATGTCTTGGGGATTCTGACTCATGTTGCACAGATATTTTGTTTTATTACTCCCTGCCTGGTTCCTGAGTATTTATTGATAAGTATGGTCGTATTAAAAATGTGGATCATGAATAAATGATTTTGAGTGAAATTGGGAAAACTAGCGCAGTAGGGGCAGGAGGGTAATGAATCAAGCATTGGGACGTACAGACTGAGACTGTACGCTGGCCTCCCGCTTTGTCTCACTCGGCCCTCCCTCCCCGCCCCTCCCACCGCAGACACCGCAGCAGGACCATCGCAGGTTTACACCAAAAAGAGCAGAAAGGTTCTGGTTGTATTATGAATCATCACAATTGAGAAATAGGTTCTTCACGGTTTTTGTCTTAAATAATACTTAATGCTTGCAATGGATTTAATTGTCAGAGGATTAGGCGATAAATGAACATTTAAGAATTCAAAGAGAATGTCCGTGTCATTTCAAGATTATCAAGGCTGTTCATCCTCATAAATCACTATCTATTTTTACTTGAATCCTTTGGAACTGGTTCCCCTGGAATATGTTTGCACCCTTCAACTTGTTTGTTGTTTTAATTCTGAAGTCAGAATTACTGTATCAAAATGCAGATCTCATCAGTTCTCCCCTCCCACCCCATCACAGATCACCCGGTTGCCTCTTCCTCCTCCTTTCTGAGACCTCAGGTCAACACTTCCTCAGAGAAGCCTTCCAGGATCCCTAAAGCGGGCAAGGCCCCCTGACACATGCTCCCATCACCGGGTGGTCCGTGGTGTCTGGCACAGAGTAGGCATGTGAGACACATTTTAGCACAGGTCAATTAGCAGATGGACTTTTTTATTGGTACTGATTTATCACTAGCAAGCCAGACACGGGGCCAAATTTTTTAGCCGAGTGAATTCGAAAGGAGCCAGAGTGAAGATTTCCCTGCGGTAACTATGAAAGAATGTTAGAGGAATTCAAAGGTAGATTTAGAGTTGTGTATGAGAAAGGCATTATCTGAGCTAAAAGTCACTCTCTGAACTTGGAATGACCCAGAAAAATACTGGAGGCCAAGGGAGGGGCTAGGTGCTTGCCCCTATCAGCTTGATAGCTTGTTTAGAAAAAGCAAAGCATCAAGGGAAGGAAAGGGGAAGCAGAAGTAACCAACATTTGATAAGTTTTTTTATGCATCTCAAATCTTGTTTTCAAAGTTTTTAAAGAACTCTGACAAAGATACATACAATACAGTAAAATATATTCTTACTGAAGCTCTAATTGGCTTTATTCAATGACTCATGAGCCAGGCAGCACCCCATCTAGCAACTGATCAGGGCTTCTGAGGGTTTGCACAAAATGCAAGGTTTTTATAGGAGGAAGGGTGAGGCAAGGAAGCTATTATCAAAAAGAAAGGATTATTTGGGAAACTAGAGATCTTCCTTTTGGAGGGTAGGGCAGAGAAGAGGGAAGGGTTTTTGTCTTCTTTCTATGAGGTAGCGGTGGGTAGAGAGAACTCACATGACAGATTATCTCACCGGTGTGGACCAGAAGTTTCCAGGCTGGTTGACTATGTTTTAGGAGAAGTCGAAACTGCAGTTAGATCAGGTATTACATCTAGGTTTTGTACCAAGGGCTTTTAGTGTGAGTGACGCCATTTTGGGCCTCTGGTTTTCTCTTTAACGATTCAGATAAGTAATAAAAGTGAGAAAAACAGTTTACATGCATGAGATTTGCAAGAAGTGTCTCAGTAAAGTTATAAAGCCTTTAGCCAATACTTTAATTTGGAAACATGAAAAATGTGTCATTGATTTCTGAAGAAGCTTCCTACAAAGTGTAAGGGAATCCAGATTAATAGATACCATTTTGGTAAATTCTGGAGGTATCTATGTTTGTATGTATTTTAAAAATAGGGGAATGATCTGAAAGGATATACACCAAACATAAATATGGTTACCTCTGAGGAGAGAGAGAGAGAGATGGGATAAAAATTGAAATATAAAAAAGGTTTCTTTTTTTACCTTATATGAGTTCTGTCCAGAAAAAGTCCAGCTATCCAACCATTGTTAATATAATGAGAACAGTTTGTGCAACATTGATGTAACCTGGCAGTCAAGGAGACTGGACTGGATGCCCATGTGTGAACTAGGACGACTTCACTGTACTAGTCAGTGGGGATGGTAGATGTCCTTGAGTGAGCATATGTACTGTGTGACCATTGCATTCAAGATGACTGAGCATGTAGAGCAATGAGTCTGCATCAGATTTTGTGTTAAGCTTGAACATTCCTCTGTGGAAACTTTGGATGATTCAGAAGGCTTTTAGTGACTATGCAATGAGTGCAACACAAATATGTGTGGCACAAATGCTTCAAAGATGGTCGAGAGTCTGTTGAAGGTGATCCATGTTCTGGAAGGCCTGCCACAAGCAGAACATCTGAGAATGTTGAACGTGTACGGGCTGTAATCAACGAAGATTGGTGACTGGCAGTGCAAGAACTAGAAGCTGATCTAGGGATTCCAAAAACTATTGTGTCTGAGATCTGGACACAGGATCTTGGCATGAAACGTGTTGTGGCAAAATTCGTTCTGGTGCTTCTGCTACCAGAGCAGAAGGAACATCGTGCTGCAGTTGGGAGAACTGTGTGAGGTCCCAGGGTGCCTACTTTGAAGGGGACTGAGGCATCATTGTCCTATGTATAATGTTTCTTGTATCTTCTTTAATAAATGTTCAATTAATGTCTCTATTTTTTCATATTACATGACTGGATGCTTTCTGGACAGACCTGGTATGTCTGAATTTTTTATAATTAGCTTACATTCCTGTATGACTTTTAGAATTGATAATAATAATAATGATACCTCTATAAAGAAAGCAATAATATTCAACATAGACATTTATATATATTTGCACCTACTTATTCTTCTACTGATATCAAATAATATTTAGAGCACTTCTCAGTGTTCAGATGGGTCAAGCAAGGCAGACCCCATTATATTTCCACACATGCAAAATGAAGAAGCAGAGGCAGGGAGCAGCTGGGTGACCAGCCCTGGCTGTGAGCTGGTGAATAACAGAGTTCGCAAAGGCACTCAGACCTTCCCATTCTTTCCCCTGCATCCTTCATTTCTTTTTGTTTTTGGTTCATGGTATGGCTGGAAGTCTTAGCATTTTAAAGCTGGAAAAGGAAAAATCTTTGACTACTGCATTTGATTCCTCATAATAATGCGTCATTGTAAACTGTCCTATAACTTCTGAATTATGCTACATAAATGGTTTGAGGGTTTTTCATGATTGCAGAAGAGGAAAATTTACTACTTTCATTTAAAACCCCAGTACTCTCTAAAGAAAAGTTGCAGTAGCTGAATGTATTATACTCTTGCCCTCAGAGCTAATATCTTGAAGAATTCTACTGGATACAGACAATAGTGTTCATCAGGATAAGTCAATTCTTGAGTCAGAAACTTAAGGTGATAAAGTAATCTGAGAAAATCACATTTCAGCTTATTTGGCTCCTTAATAATCTTGGACAGTAGCATTCACCTTCAAGATAGATATTTGCCTAGGTATCTTCATTGTATGTAGGGGATGGTACTTAATCAGTCAAAGTACTGACTATAGATAGCCCTTCTTCTTCCCTGCTGTAGTTTGTCTGCAAGTATCACTGCAACAATTCCTCAAACTCCTGGATGCACATGCCACCGCCTCCATCAAGAGGAGGAGTCTGTTCTTCCTCCCTTTGAGCTGGCTGGCCTTGTGACTTGCTTGATCAATAGAATGTGATGGAAGCAACACTTTGTCCATTCCAGGCATGGGTCCCGAGAGCAGACAGTTCGACCTTTAAGCCTCTACTTAAGAAACTCAGACTAAAACATTAGATATGAGGTGCCACCAAGAGTCCCTGGAGGAGGAAGCCATCTTGGAAGGAGCTCCCCTGAGTGCAGTCTTGTACTCACAGGACCACCCAGCTGAGCCCAGTCCCCCACAGGAGAATTAGAAATAATAAATTACTGCTGTTTTAAGCAACTAAGTTTTGGGGTAGTTTGTTACAATGCAATAGAGAATTAAAACATGAAACATCCCCTTTCTTCATTCTTCTGTCTCCCTGCCTTACCAATTTTCTATATCCTGGACCATCTCTAATACTTGTTTTCTATACCATCATTTCTGTTTGTGGAAAAGGGAACATTCTTTCAACCATTCTTCTTTGTCTAACACATGCTTCCCAAGTCTTTAGTCTTGGGCACTGTGTGAGCTTTTGGCAACATGGAGGTGACTAGGACACAGCCCCTGCTTTATGTGAGCTTTAGATCAGTGATGAGACACGTGCAAAAAAGTGAAACTTCTCACTCATACTCCCCTTTCTGAGCCTGTAACTCCACTATGCTATACGACTGACTTTAAAGTTCATTCCCAAAGTTTCTGAGACTCACACAGGTAGGCAGTAGAGAGAATAGCCAAACGAGTTATATTTGCTTAAGCTCGTTCAAAAATGTTATATTATACTTCTGTCAGATATGGGAATAAATGAAGGAACAATTATTCAGTGCATAAAACTGGATCTTTCATTTATCAATAAATTCCTTTTAAATTACCTGTTGCCTAATGAATAAGACACTGGTTTGTACAAAGGAAGTGTTTTGAACTAAAAATCAAGAAATCTGAGCACAAATATTAACTTTGTTCCTAGGGAATTGTCATTTAGGCAAGTCAATTAACTTTTCTGTTTCTGTATTAAAAAATACCTGGAAGTTTACTGAATAATCTCTAAGCTACCTTCTGTTTCTGGGAGTCTATGACTACATGTGGGTTTAAAGAAATGGGTATGAGAGAGGCAGAAAGTATTATCATAAAGTGTTCAGCTCCACAACCAAATTGAAGATAAATTGTGATGCAAATCATTCCTGGAATGAAACTGAATCCAGGGGAAAGCAGGACTGTATCTTCTAAAGCCATTCCCAATTTGATTTAGTCTGAGAAGAGATGGAGACAGAAAATGAGGATTTGAAGAGCAGGCCAACAATTGAGAGAAGAGTGGGCATGGCTCCAAGGGGCAGAGACCTTAAGAGCCAGCAAAACTACCTACCATTAAGCATGTCACCGTAATTGATCATTAAAGGAAATGTAACCATTTAATCCTCAAGCTAGTGAGACCTGAACATAATGGTTACATCAGGTTAAAAGTTTGGACTCACTCCACAAATGAAAGTCAATGGAGAGTTTACCCCCACCCCCCCCCGAGAGTAGAGGAGAGTCACTGCCCCATCTCTGGCCCTTTGAATGAGGCCAGCTGCATACCCAAAACCATGGAGACTCATAGAAGCAGCCGGTCGACAATGCCTGTTCTAGGTGGTGGTCCACTCTCTGTTCTTCATCCTGATCTACCAGGCCTCCCAAATTCAGTCCCCATACTCCAGCTTTCATTATGTCTTGTCTCTCTTTATCTTGAGGATTGACCTGGATAGCTTCCTCTGGTTCCTGGTTCTGTCTAGACTTTTATTCTTACACAGTTCTAGCCCTCAATCTCAGGAGAGGGGAGAGGGGCTGGAGGTTGAATTAATGGCCAATGGTCAATGATTTGATCATTCTGGGTTGGTGAACACATGGACATTCAAAAAGAGTAGAGTGCCTGAAGAAGACATGGAAGCTCTCAGCCTTTTTCCATATACCTTGCCCCATGCATCTCTTCCACCTGACTCTTCCTGAGTTATATTCTTTTACAATAAACCAGTGACCTAGTAAGTAACATGTTTCTCCTAGTTCTGTGAGTTGTTCTAGCAACTTAACTGAACCCAAAAGGGGTTTGTGGGAATTGTTGCATTCAGCAACCGCAAGAACAAATGCCGGAGACTTTTCAGGGTTTCAAAGATGTTACTTTATTGGCCAAGTTTAACCTGCGCAGGGGCGAGCTCTCAAGGTGTCCAGAGACACGGTACCCACAAGGGCTGCAGATGAGAGTCGTGCCGAGCGCTTACAGCTAAGTCCTTATATATGGGCGGGCAAGCAAGTGTTATACAGAAGCAGACGTGGCAGTTAGCTATTCGCTTACAAAGACCGCGCACGGGAACAGGGTTGGGCATTGGCTCAACAGTGGTAGCTTTTCAAACCAAACATGTTAGGTTGCATCTGTTTTACAATCCTTTGTTCTTGCACAAGGCAGGAGGGCAAGATGTTCGTTCAGTAACCTCCTGTACCCTGGGACCTAACCAGTTCCTGTTTTCTCATGGTCTAAGTTTTTCTTGCTCCTTACAGGAATCTCTGATTATAGCCAGTCAATCAGAAGCACAGGTAACAACCTGGACTTGAGATTGGCATTCCGAGCTGGAGGTGGTCAGGAACCTCCAATCTGTGGCCTATTTGTCAGAAGCATAAGTAACTTGGACTTGCATCTGGCATCTTAAAGGTGGGTGGGTGTGGTCTGGGACAGCCTTGTAGGACTGAACCTTTAACCTGTGGAATATGATGCTATCTCTTAGTAGACCATTGGAAATGGGTGCAGGAATTCAATTTGGTCACCAAACAAAATGTTCACCAATGCTCCCCTGACCCTCCAACACATCATTTCATAGGACTTCAAGCCTCCTGTCTCTGTCTAACCTCTCCTCCCCCTACCTGCCCCATAGCACCAACTGTACCCTCTGGAACTCCACTTCCACCATGACTCAACCATCCTATGTCTTCAACCTCTTCAAAAATGTTCCCTCCACTTCCTGATCTTAACTGAAACTGGGTTCTCCCTTGAGGCTCTCCCAAGCACCCTTCTTTAGCTGAAGGAGTTCCTATATCCACTCGCCTCCATGACACAATGACACAGACATTACCCAAACACCCAAACCAGGGGTATGAGGGTCAACCTACAGTCATTTTTCTCTTTTTTCTTCCACATTCTATCATTTACCAAGTCATGCCCCTTTGTCCTGCTAAACAGTTCTCTAACTCATTTCTTCTCCTATGTTTCTATTATTAAAGTATAGTTCAAGGCCTCGGCTATCTTCTGCCTAGATGGCCATACTTTTATTCTGCTTTTAATTCACTGCAGAAATCCATCCTCCACCTGGCTGTCAAAGAGACCTCTCTAACACAGAGCTGGCCATGTTATTCCTCTGCCTAGACTGGTTCAGTGACTCTCCCAGGCCTGGCTGAAACCCCTTTCCGGGAAAGCAGGCCCTCTTTCATCTGTTATTGTCTATCTCTCCATTCTTATATCCCCCAAATTTCTGCCTCCCACTTTGTGCTTTAAACAACTTGTCCTTTACTGCACTTTGCATGCTAAAACACTCCTCTGATTTTCTTCATGTAGCTCCCCTTGCCTGAAATGCCCTTCCTAACTTTACCCCATTTTTTACCTGGTTGTCTCTTACACATTAAGCTTTGATTGGCTGCTGTCTTATCCAGGAACCATTTTCTAAGTGATTATAAGCACAGTAAGCCTCCCTGTGCTCTCCCCGTATCCTCTGCTTTGTTTGTGTTAACTCTGTGAGTGTGTGTGCATCTTTCCCCGTGTTTCCTACAGGTCAGAGGCTCTGAAGTTTTTCCTTTTTTTTTTTACATTTCCACCTGTGGGTCCAGCAAAGTGACAGGAACATATTAGGTGCTAATAAATATTTGATACACCAGAGTAATTTCCACTGAAAATGGATTTACCAGGTCCTAGTGTCCTTAAGACATTTATTTATTCATTCAACAATAGAACTGGTACTAAATATTTATATCTATCTAGCATCCTTGACCTCTCTGCCTTTTAGATATACTCTGACTTCAAGTGCCTCACATTCAGTTTCCTTAGCACTGTCTTCAGAACTGTAGAATCTGGCTTGTGGAAAATAGCTGATATAGGTGATCTGGGAAGAGGCAAAGCTAGGGTAGCCCATGTCCCCATGAATTTACAATCTGATCTTGAGACAGGCCAGTAAGGCAACACAGGTGGAATAGGAAAACTGAGACAGAGAGCTGAATACAGTGGCTAAGCAGTTTATAGCCAGATACAGAAGGTCACCTCCCTAGAAATAACGTATAAGCCTCAGTTGTATTTCAGCTCCAAACCCGGAAAAGCAGCAAAACCAGATGGGTGACACCAGGACTAGCTACAATGACAAATGACTCCCTGTTTTGTCACTGACCAATCAGTAGAGACCACGACCCTGAAAGAGCACACCTGGAAAACTAATGACTATTCTGCTGAAAACATCCCTTAAGACCTCCCCTAAGATTCTTGCTTCTAAGAGAGCAATAAAAACTCAAGACAAAGGACCCAGCATGCCCACTCTCCCTTTGTCCTCCTCTTCCCCCACAGGCATTCATTTCCTAAAGTCTAAGGGTCCCCCCGCCACCCACCATGAGTCTTGCAACCAGGGCAGCAGTGGGCAGTTGCAGCTCATCCCAGTCTAACCCCCTGAGCCTGTGCCTAAGTCCCCTTTCTCTCTACTTCCCAGTGAGATAAAGCAGCCCAGCCTGGGCTTTCCTATTGCTTCTTCTATGCTAAGCCCTTCCTTGTTTTACTGTCCCAGCTTTAACAAATGTACCCTCACAGTCAGCTGGACTCACGGTGTGAAATATTTCCTATGTGAAGTCAAGAACCCACACACTACTGGCTGGCCCTAGGCAGAACGGCTCAGGGCCAGGCCCCTTGTCCAGTTACAACCTGACTGTACACATCTGCAATGTTTGGCAGGACAGAGTTTTTAAAAACCTTTCAGCAACTATAAATTAATAAAACACAAACTGAATACCTAAATGTCTAGAGAACTCAGAAAGGAAAAAAGGTCAGAACTGGGTGAATTTAATATGAACTGGCTACAAAAGTTAAAGTTTGTCTTCAGTGTAGAGACTCAGTGAACATGTTTTCAGGCTTAAGAGAAAAAAAATAGTATTTCTGATTAAAAAAATGACATGAGTAAAAACAAGAGGATAGAAGCTCTACTGAGAAAACAGGAGGTACATTTGCTAGACTAAACTACAAAACCTGAACTAGCATATGAGAACAGGACACTATGTTAAAAGGAGTTAGCAAAATTGATAAAGGGTTGAATGCTAGATGTCAAAAAGGTGCTAAATTTTTATTCTGGGAACCAGAAAAAGCCAAGTAGTTCTCGAGACAGTAATGAAAAAATTTTTTAAAATTAAAAAAAAAACTATGAAAGGTGTCTGTTAGAAAAGCACTATATAAGTTTACTTAATAAATTAAATACAATATATAAAGACATTCAAATAACATTGCCCTGCAGACAAATAGAGATGTAGGATTAGAGAGAGGATGTGAGATAAAAGCCACTTAAACAGTGGTGTCAGTGGATGCTAGAGGCGAGGACAAGCTTCCCAAAGCAATGAATCATTATCCCAGATATGGGGTCTGTGAGACTAGATTAGCATCCTGTCCTCCCCACCCAACAAGAAAAGGAGATTTCGATGGAGCTGAACTCCTGTGTGGAGCTAAATTACTCCATTTTCAAGGACTAGAGGAATAGATGGAGCAAACCCAACAGAAATTTAAATCAACATTTCAAATGGAATAAAATTAAGGCCAAATTCCCAGTCTTTCACCTCACCAAGCCTCCTGCCTAATTATATGATATAATTGGAAGCATTGCCAAAACCTTCTAACTTTGCAGTGACAATACTATCTCAGGCTCTGTTCCCTCTCCCCATACCCCAAACTGTAAACTCTTACTTCTTCAGGTATCCCATCTCAAAAATAAATCCTTTGAGACCTCCACAGCTACTGAAATATTCCTCATCTAAGTGTAACACCCACCACAGTAAATCCTTCCAGAAGTTCTCCAGGTAATTAGTTTCATAAAATACTGCTTTTGCTGGAATATTCTGCCAACAGTCCCAACCTGCTTAGTAAGGAAATAAAGAACAGGTGTTTTCCTTGCCAATCCTCTCACCGCAAGATTACTTTAATATAAGTTTAATTAATCGGAAGGAACACACAATAAATAATACTCATAAATGCAAATGGGAATGGCAATTCATAGACCTGCTGAAATTCCACATCTTTACAGACGCAATTTTTTTTAGCTCACCATAGTGACAGATGAGGTAAAAAGATTTCCTGACTTGGCTTCCCCACTGACTTTTGTTAGGGTCCCTCTGACGGATCCTTCCTGGCTCCCACCTTCTCCATTCATCTTTGACCCTTCTAGAATACATGTATAGCATTTCTGAGAAAGCCTCAGCCACATATGTGCTCAACTACCTAGGATCCTGAGAAATCTGCTCTTCCAACATCTTACTGGAAGGATATATAGAAAACCCTCCATTGTTTGATTGCGTAATCCCAATGGACACTTTCCCCACTAAAGGTCCCTCCAATTCTTGTGTGCTTTTGAAGTGGTCCAGCACCATGGCGTACCTCTGCCAGCTCTCTACCTTGTGAAATCAGGAAAGGTGGCATTCCTGATGCCTGTCACTATCAGAACTAATAAGTAGGGACAAGGATTGAATCTTTATGGACACTTTATTCAGATGCCAGTGATGTGGGAAGACCATGGGTTTTGTACCTTAAAAACCATCTTAACATCTCACATCGAGTAGACCTTTCCATAAGGAAAAGAAAAGGTAGGTAAGGGGTTTGGAAAAAGGTTAATCAGGTAAGAGTTGCAGTCTTTTCCTAGCATTTTTTTTTCATCTACTGATTAACAAGTCCTTTTCTGCCTTATGGACGTTCCCTTCCTGGAACACAATGACTCAGATATCATCTTGCAGACCCCTGGGGCACAAAGGTTGAATTGCTGTAGACCTCCTGGCATCACATAGGTCCTGCATTCCAGTTCCTGGAATAACAGCTTTCCACAGGCATTAATCACTTAAGCCTATCAACTGTAACTAAAGCTAAAATTTTTAACTCGAGTCCCCCCATCATGTGGACTCTGGCTACTCACTGTTAGTTTTGCACTTAGATCTCCAGGGGCACTGTCCCCTCCCTAGAACTCTGGTGCTGTCACTGTGACCTCAACAGAAGATAACATTTTCCTCTACTACCATGGCCCCTAAATTCATCCATTCTATCAACAATACAAAGCTGTTGTAATGGACAAGGGGTTGAAGATAGAGATAATTATAATTTTTAATATTAACAATGACCTTAAACATCACTATTCCCAGGGTCTCTGGAAAAAAACTAAAGAGCAAGTTGAATCTGTCACATAGATCCTGTCATTGGGTAACCAGAAATACAGAGCATTCTTCAACCCATTGTGTCGCAAATCTCTACCCTCCTCTAGGAAATTTGATCCTGTCACTTAAGGGGGTTGGTCTCATGCTAATATATAATCCGCTACATCCAATTAGGGCAATCTATGAAACCTGAGAGCTCACAGCCGTCTCTTCCCCCAAAAGACTGAAGTTGTTCAAGGTGGAACAACACTTTGGACTTCCTTCTAAACAACAGTCACACCCAACCCTCCCAAAACAAATACACTCAAAATCCCTTTTAAAGAAGAGAAACATTTCTCTAAATGCAACAGTTTAGGGATCTGCAGACCTTGCCCTAGGTCACAAAGGAGATAGCAGTGTTACCTTATTGACAAAGAGATATCAATCTTCCTTTCCTATTCTTTTATTTCCAGACCTAGCTCAGGTTTTTGCAAACAAACCAACAAAGAAGCCCATTATGGCATCTTTGAGAATAACAGCCGCCATCAACTTAATTGCTACTGTTTACCTTGCTTTTCTTTATAGTGGACCAAATTCTATTCTAGTCAAGATTTCCTCCCATTCTAATGTTGGAAATAAGGCAACAACTAACAGAGAGGTGCACATTCCACCAAAGCCATTCTCTGCAGAATTGCTTTTCTCCTACTTTACTGGGTATAGCTTCCCCACAAGGCAATTTCCCATCAGTCTTCAGACTGAATGCCCCTTCTGGGTTGTACCCTGACCCCCATCAGTGAGAATCTATGGCTGACCTGGCAACTCATTGGTTATACCCAGTTAGGGTTAGGTGACGTAAGCTTTATTATATAGCTTTTTCTTTAATACATTTCTCCAAAGCTGAGCTTGCTCTCTCCAAAGCCATTCAATATTATCTTCTGCCAAAACCATCTTCTGTCACATTATAAATCCTTAACCTTCTAAATTCACATTCTCTAAGTCCCTTTATTAGTTCCCATGTCCTTATCAGATTTTATTTCTCATCCTAGAATAACTCTGATTTTTTCCAACCCTTCTGCTCACAACTTTTTGTTGTTGTTCTTATTTCTGGAATTTCTCTTTTCTTGACCTTTTTCTACTCCACATCTGCATTTTTTAAACTCTTTTTTTTCACCTAACCTTTCTCTAGAATACCTTCTCACTTCTCATCTGACAAACCAGCTCTCAGCTATTAAAGTTTGAGATATATTTTAACCACCCTTATGCACTCTGTAGAGTCAATAGGAACAGCGTCACTGCTGTCAGGAGACAATTCTCAGGCTCAAAATAAACATTAGTCCATTGATCAGGGCCTTGATGGTTATGTTGCAATGGCTTAATGTATGCATTACGACAGCTACCTTACGAACTAGAAATATGTACATCAGCTGCATTATTAAGCAAACAAACTTTGTGGGATAACCCAAGAATCTAATCACCCCTTGTATCATTCTCTGTTTGGGAATATGAGGTCTCCATTCTAAATAACCACAACAAACTTTTGAAAGGTAATTGGTTCACAGCTGGCATCTGCAGACATTGTTATAATTTCCTACCCACATGCAGGCTGCCTCTGATGCACGAAGCAGCAGCTTTCTGTTTCAAAGACCTAGATAGATGCAGAAGAACCACACTGCTACAAAATGATGGAAGCCCACTTGCTGATGACAATGACAGTAAAAGATTTTTCTGTATATTTTCATTTTTTAAATTACATCTAAGTTTCAAAATCCCCCTTATGGTTTTTAGAGTAATTAGCATGCATTTGGGCAAGGAGCAAACTATTTAGAGAACAGTACCTTGTTTAAGGCCTGGTTCTCCTGTGTATTTGATATCTAGTTGGCCAAGTCACTTAATCCTTCTGGGCCTCAGTTTCCCTAACGGTAAAGCAAGAGCAATAACAATGAAGATATTATTCTTATCAAATGTCATGATTCTTCAGGGAAGCATGGGCAGGGTGGAGCTGCTGAGACAAGTTGGGGTTACAATGACAACAGAAATTCCAATGAGCAGGTAGTTGATGGTAACCAAGGGAACTAAGTAATGTCCAGACATAAAGCAGGCAAACATCAGGTCAAAGGTTAAAGTAGCAGGATGTTCCCAGTCACAGTCAGATCCTGGTGAGAAGAATGGAGTGGGTACTTGAGAATAGAACAACAGCATTAAATTATAAGAAGGTAGACTACGTACCTGGAATGGGAGTCCAGGGAAGCCCCAGGGGAAATGTGGCCAATGATCATGACACTCTAGAGTGACTTAACCATGATTCAAGACAAATCAATAACTTCCGGCCAAGATGGAGGTGTAGGTAGACACATTGTGCCTCCTTGCACAACCAAAAGAAGGAAAACAACTTAAAAACAAAAAACAACCAGAACTGACAGAAGATCGAACTGTATGGAAGTCCAACAACCAAGGAGTTAAAGAAGACATATTCATCCAGACCTGTAGGAGAGGCGGAGTCAGGCAGCAGGGATGGAGAGGACTTGCAGCAAGGCAGCGGCTGGTGGACCCAGCGAGGCAGTGGATTGTGGAGAGGGGTGCACAAGGCTGCAGGTGGCTGGCAAAGCAGCAGCGGGCGGGCCCGGCGAGGCGGCAGATTATCGACTGGGTGCTCCCACATTCGAGCACAGATAAACTGGGAGAAACAACTGGGGAGCGGGACAGACTGAACAAACCAGGGCCCCAGAGCAAGGAAATAGAGCCTCAAATCACAGATTGAAAATACCTGTGGGGGTGGAGGCAGCAGCAGAAGGAACCCCCAGCCTCACAGGAGAGTTCATTGGAGAGACCCACAGGGTTCTAGAAGGTACACAAGCCCGCCCACCTGGGAATCAGCACCAGAAGGGCCCAATTTGCTTGTGGGAAGTGGGGGAAGTGACTGAAATCTGGCAGAGAGCGGAGCAAGCACCATTGTTCCCTCTCAGACCCCTCCCCCACATACAGCGTCACAACCCAGCAACCTGGGTTACCCCGCCCTGGTGAACACCTGAGGCTCTGCCCCTTACTACGTAACAGGCATGTTGAGACAAAAAAAAAAAAAAAGGCCCAAATGAAAGAACAGATCAAAACTCCTGAAAAAATACAACTAAGCAATGAAAAGATAGCCAACCTATCAGATGCACAGTTCAAAACACTGGTAATCAGGATGCTCACAGAATTGGTTGAATTTGGTCACAAATTAGATGAAAAAATGAAGACTATGCTAAGTGAAATCAAGGAAAATGTACTGGGAACCAGTAGTGATGGGAAGGAAACCGGGACTCAAATCAATGGAGTGGACCGGAGGGAAAAAAGAAACATCCAAACAGAAAATAATGAAGAAATAAGAATTCAAAAAATGAGGAGAGGCTTAGGAACCTCCAGGACATCTTTAAACATTTCAACATCCAAATTATATGGGTACCAGAAGGAGGAGAGGAAGAACAACAAGTGGAAAAGTTATTTGAACAAATAATAAAGGAGAACTTCCCCAATCTGACAAAGGAAATAGAATTCCAGGAAGTCCAAGAAGCTCAGAGAGTCCCAAAGAAGTTGGACCAAAGGAGGAACACACCAAGGCACATCATAATTACATTACCCAAGATTAAAATTAAAGAGAGAATCCTAGAAGCAGCAAGAGAAGAGGAGACAGTTACCTACAAAGGAGTTCCCATGAGACTGTCAGCTAATTTCACAAAAGAGACTTTACATACAGGCAAGAAGGGGCTGGCAAGAAGTATTTCAAGTCATGAAAAACAAGGACCTACATCCAAGACTGCTCTATCCAGCAAAGCTTTCATTTAGAATGGAAGGGCAGATAAAGTGCTTCTCAGATAAGGTCAAGTTAAAGGAGTTCATCATCACCAAGCTCTTATTATGTGAAATGTTAAAGGTACTTACCTAGGAAAAAGAAGATAAAAAACATGTACAGTAAAATGACAGCAAACATACAGTTATTAACAACTATAGCTAAAACAAAAACAAACTATGCAAACAACTAGAACAGGAACAGAACCACAGATATGGAGATCGTATGAATTGGTTATCAGCAGGGGAGTGGGTGGGGAGAGAGGGGGAAAAGGTACAGAGAATAAGTAGCATAAATGGTAGGTAGAAAATAGACAGGGGGAGGGTAAGAATAGTATAGGAAATGTAGAAGCCAAAGAACTTCTTTGTATGATCCATGGACATGAATCAAAGTGGGGGAATGTGGGTGGGAGGGGGTGTGCAGGGTGGAGGGGAGTGAAGGAGGGAAAGTGGGACAACTAATAGCATAATCAATAAAATATATTTTTTTAAAAAAAGAAAAGAAGAAGAAGAAAATTTTACCCTTTGTGACAGTATGGACAGACCTGGAGAACATTATGCTAAGTGAAATAAGCCAGTCAGAGAAAGACAAATTCCATATGATTTTACTCATGTGGAATCTAATGAACACACTGAACTAACAAAGAAAATGTGGACAGACTCATAGATGGAGAATTGATGACAGCTAGTGGCAGGGGTGGGGGGCAGGGAGGTGCGGGGGTGGAGGGACTTCACAAAAAGGAAAAAGGACTCATGGACATGGACAACAGTGTGGTGATTGCTCAGGGGAGAGGGGCATAAGGGGACTAGATGGTAATGGAAAAATACAATAAATATTAAATCAAAAAAATTAAAAAAGACAAATCAATAACTCTAGTGATCATCCCTGAGACCCCATGCCCAGCATCAAATGAACCTTGGAGCATGGCATTGAAGCCCACACATTATCAAGGCAAGGTATAGGTTATAGGAATGTTTGTTAAGTGGCAGAGGGTGGTTTTGTTACTGTGGGTATTTAGTTCGAAAAGGGAAGCGAAGAGACCAGATGCTGAGCTTAATAAACTGGGAAGCAGGAGCCTGTTTGCTTAACCAGGAAGCTACAGCTTTTCTCACTCCAGGGGATTACAGTATTGCTCCGCCAAGGGGATTAACATTCCTCCCCTCCCTCCTGGGGTACCACGTTGTTGATGGGGTATAGGGGGAGATGCTGGACCAAAGAGGCCTGTTGGTCTAACTAGGGGTTGTGAACCCATCCAAAGCCCATGAAAGTTTGGGAAGTTCATTGTCATTTTGGGAAAGCACCTGATCTGTCCCAAACCCAACCTCCTGGTTATAACCAGGGAAACAAAGAAGCTCTCTCTTTCTTACTTGTGACCTGCACTGGCACGGTACATGCACCTGTTCTCTCCATGGCCTCCAGGAGGGAGCCAGAAACGAACTAGAGCTGGAAACACACGCTAAGCTAGGCAGATGCTGGGCTGGACTGTACTTCAATATGGAGCATAAACTCTGGGCAATGGCTTCCATCCTTGCCCTACTGATGACAAGATTGGACATTTTCCATGGCGAGATGGACAGAGATGGGACATTGGGAAGTCAAGAGGAGAACCCCCTGATAGTAACCTACAAAGGAGTTCCCATCAGACTGTCATCTGATTTCTCAAAAGAGACCTTACAAGCAAGAAGGAGATGGAAAGAAGTATCCCAAGTCATGAAAGACAAGGACCTACATCCCAGATTGATCTACCCAGCAAAGCTTTCATTTAGAATGGAAGGGCAGATCAAGTGCTTCTCAGATAAG
>CM052543.1:127658849-127873650 GCA_028533065.1 Trachops cirrhosus
ACAGGGGGAGGGCAAGAATAGTAGGGGAAATGTAGAAGCTAAAGAATTTATGACACATGAACATGAACTAAAGGGGAGAAATGTGGGTGGGAGAGGGTGTTCAGGGTGGAGGGGAATGAAGGGGGGATAATAGGACAACTGTAATAGCATAATCAATAAAATATATTAAAAATTAAAAATTAAAAAATTAAAAAATTAAAAAAAGAAAAAAAAGAGGAGAACCCCCTTAATTATACATCATCAGTAAACCATATCATAGAGCCACAGCCTCCTGTGTGGGTATCAGGAAATTCTTTCCCTTTAGACACTGCACCACTTCCACTAATAACAGTTGGACCAAAACAAAATTTTTTTCCCAATAGAATTAAGGTTGATTTGTCAGTTAGCTCGCTCTGTTGGGGCTCTGGGTGCTCTACCAGGCACTCACTCCCAGAGCAGCTCAGTCCTTCTCACTGCTTCACTGCCTCAGGCCTCTTTGCTCCTGCCAGTTCCTCTGTTAATGATGGATGCCAGGGAAAGAGGCAGGTCCACGCACAGCAAGCATTGGACAAATGTCAGAGGAGGGTACGGACAGAGGACTGAGTAACAAATGCACCAAGTTAAAGCCCACGCATGACAAGTGGGGATTCAAATGCAGTAGCATTTGTGCCGCGAAGAGCCTGTCATTTTTCTCATGCAAAGGGACAGTAAGTATGTTGTCTCATTCTTTAAAACTGGTCCTGCAGACATCCTTAACCCTGTGCTCTCTGCACTTTGGAAGATAAAACGCAGCCCTCCAGAGCATTTTAAGAGCTGTGTAGGAAAGGACAAACAAGTTCAGAAGTCAAGAAAGATAAGAAGCCAATTGCCAACAAATTCAGAGTTCCTATTTGAGGCCAGTCAAAACTAGTTAAACAAAAAATGTGTTAGGCAGAGAGTTGATCACTTAGTTAATACCTTAAATGACCGATTTATCAGTCCTGATATATCTTCTTTGAGATGCATGTACGGAGCTGTGTAATACAGGATGAAATCCAAGGTGTCTGATCTTGGCCTACTGGTGATTACATAAGGAATGTGAACTAGACTGGTGAGGTCTGCCCTTGAGTTCTGCAGGATCCAAACCTGCGTGTGAACCTCAGTGAATCCCCATCTCTGGAGAGGCACATGGACCGGTGCTTCCCCAGCACTCATCCCCAGCACAGGGACCTACACATTTCCTAATTAGGTTATATTCAATGCTCGGAGGCTGGTGATGGATGAGATACTGAAGTGTAATCACAACTGATATTATTCATGTCCCAGGAATGTGCGGCCCAGGCTGCTCTGCCAGCTTTAGCAGAAAACAATGGTGCAGCTGACAAGTAACCTTTTTACATTTCAGATCCTGGTCCGGATTTATTCTTTCTGTTTGCTCATGATTGCAGAACAGGTATCTGGAGAGGAGAAATGAATATGCTGTAAGTTACACTTCCTGGTTGTGTGGGTCTCATTAAGTCATATAAAGACTGGCAAAGCCTGCCTGTTAGAATGCCCAGAAATGGGGCCAACTGGGCAGCCTCTGCATCTGCCTGGAGATGTTTGACTGCCTAAAGGCCCGAGTAACCACAGAAAGGGTAATTAACTTACTAACAGGTGTTGTGCCAGACTCGTGTTCAAATAATAGGTGGAGATAAGCTGCCTATTATGAAATGGTTAACAATCAGGAGAAAAGCCAGACAAAACATGCCAGCAACTAACACAAGTCAGATGCAACCCAGGGCTGTAACAGAGGGATAAAGGATGAACTCTGACTAAAGGGAGGAGGGCTACCAAAGGGGAGTCTCGGAGGATGAGTAACAGTATATGAAGGAGGAGGGGTGCATTCCAGCAGATAAAAAATGGGATGGAGCCAAGGTCAAGGAGCTATAATAACACAGAGGAGGGACAGTAGCCCAGCAGACAGGACGTCACTTCCTCACAGGAAAAGTAAGCCTTGTGGGATATGGAGGTGGTAGTCAGATGGTAGGCAGAGGGAAGAGCATTCTAGAAAGAGGCACCACTGCCCACACAAAAAGGTAATGGAACATGTTTTAAGTATTGGGTGGGCCAAAAAGTTCATTTGGTTTTTTTCCATAAGATGGCTCCAGTAGCTCATAGTTGTCTTCTACTTCATTTGAGGCTATTGTTGCTTCGTGTGTAGAGCCCTCTGAGAGTTCCGTAAAGGAGGAGTTGGGGTGAGGGCTTTTGGTTGGCTGGTTTACACACCATAGGTGGGCTTCCAGGCAAGCTATTTGCTATTTCTGGAAATCCGCTGACACTGGGAGGCCCGGTCCCTTTCAGTATTAGCAAGGCCCCACAACATCAAAGCGTCAGAATAAAAAGACATGTTGATACACCCCACCTTGCGTAGTCTTTATTGTTGAGTCTACTGTCATTGGCAATGCCCGAGACTGTCCTCTGTATCTTCCCCCTTGACCTTTCTAGTTCCTGAGGTCTGAGCAGTGTCATCATCCCCACTTGAGGTGACCTTTACTTCTTCAAATCCTAGTAAGGCTGCAGACAGCTGCTACACACCTGTCTTGTACTTCATGCTTTGCAAGGAATATCAAGTGCACCATTTGTGTGCACCCATGCGACCAATGGAGGTGGGGATTCCTCTTTCCTTTGACTGCCCTTTAACATTGCCCAAACCTTTCTGCTTGCCTGAGAATCTAAATATTTACAGATTCCCCCTTATCCATTATCCATATATTATCTTATGTTTCCCTTTTTCTTCTCCCAGCTTCATTGTTTCTCTTAGGCCACTCCTGATGCTTCATTCATTCAACACACATCTGTTGCACACGGACACTGTGACAGTAATTATGCCAGGCCCCAGGGACAGAGGGACAAATAAGACTACCCTTATTTGGGGGGTACCCTTATAAGAGGGGCAAAAAAGCTATATGGAACAGGAAAAACGATCTGAACCTACTTTTTGAGGTTTGATAATGTATCAGTCACATGCACAAGAACTGTTTTACTACATCTTCATACCTAGTTTCCAGATACATTCGATGATAATCTTATAGGGATTCCAGTCATTTTGGATTAGGGTCCACATGACCTCATTTAAATTTAACTGCCTTTTTAAAGGCCTTCTCTCCAAATACAGTCATATTCTGAGGCGATAGGGGTTAAAATATTAACATACAAAGTTTGAGGGGACACAGTTCAGTCCATAACAATGTTGGAAACCTACCCATTCTTCTAATTCTTCCTCATATGTTTTCTCGTCAAGAAGCCTGAATTTTAAGCAGGTGGAAGCTCTCCTTTATTGTAATTCCTTTGGTACAGCCTGCCACCTAACAGAAGGCCCTAATGTAGTACAACTTCTTTGAATGACTGAACAATGTCTTGTTTTTTAAAGTAGGTCTTACATTATGTCCTTAATTGCATATAGCTTAATGCTTTATTCAGAGTAAACACTCAAGAAATATTCAGTAAGTGAATAGATAAATAAACTGTGGTACATCCAGGCAATGAATGTGCTAAAAGGAAATGAGCTATTAAACCATGAAAAGACATGGAGGCATCTTAAATGCTTAGTACTAAGTAAAAGAAACCAATGCCAACTATATTACAGTCTGGAGAAGGCAAAACTATGGAAACAGTGAAAAGATCAGGGGTTGCCAGAAATAATGAGGAAGGAGGGAATAAATAGGCAAAGTACAGATGATTTTTAGGGCAGTGAAACTATTTGTGTGATACTGTAAGGATGGATACTTGTCATTACACATTTGTCCACAGACACGTTTGTCCCATTCTGTTGTACACACAGAATGTACAACACCAGGAGTGAACCAGAAGTGAGTCCATGCAAACTATGGACTTTGGGTGATTGTGTGTCAATATAGGTTCACTGATTGTAACAGATGTACCACTCTGGTGCAGGACGTTAATACCAGGAGGCCATGGGGCGGGGTTGGGGGAGGCAGAGAGTAATATGGAAACTCTCTGTACTATCTGGTCAGTTTTGTTGTGCACCTAAGACTACTCTAAAAAAAATTAAGAAAAACTCAACAAATATATATTTTTTAATTGAATCGAATTCTCTGCATAACCCCACTCATTTGTAAGTCTAACTTCCATCTTTGGGTTTTCGATGAACCCTGATTTCCTAATAGCTAGCTGTGTCATTAGCACATAAAGATAATAAAACAATTAGGGAGAGAATGGTGTCTGAGCCTTGGTCATTCCTTTATCTTAATCCTAATATTTGCATATTGCAGGACATGAACCTGAGAGTAGGCCACCCACCTCCCAAGCAATGTTAACTCTACTCCAAGATATTGTAAAACTTTGATAGCCAAAACGCTATGCCTAAGGACTAAGATGCTAGTTCATTGGTTCTATGGCTCCTGAGTGTATCCTCCCTTGCAAGCCTGCTCTCCTTAGAAGAAAGCACAGCATTCCCTGAGGACAGCAGTGCTCATCCATTGTTACAGTGACTGAGGGGTGTATTCTCAAGTCCACTGATGAAGAAATTAATGTTAGAATTCTTTGTGCGTGCTGCTGCTGGCAAAGGACAAATATCCAGAGTTGCTGGAGCTCTGAGTTGACAAACAGATAGCAGAAAGTCTCTTATGGTAAGATGGAAAGGAAGAGGAGGAGGAGTGAGAAAGGCCAGAGGAGGCCAGAGATAAACCTCAGATCCTTCACCGCCATGAAACACAAATCAAGTGTTGGATCCTCACTGACACGCTCTATGGAGGCCAATTACTGGTTGTTAAGATCTGTGCCTAGTGTAGGCAGACACAGATCATATGCCCCGGCCCTATGCAATAAAAAGTCCAATGATCACCCTACACCGAAGCCTTCTTCAACTGCTAAGATAAGCATTCACCCTCCATCAGGACATCCTGTTCACCCTAAATGGAAACAATCTCTCCACTTACTGATCATTTTGCCATTGTTTCAACTGTTTCTTGGAGTCCATGAGAGTCAGAAGGAAGTTTCAAGAAACTCCTTGGTGAAAGGGTGGAGGACTAAGAGGGGAAAGACTCCCCACTACAGCTCAGCCAGAACAACTGTACTTTTGCCCCTAACATATATCAGGGACCACCTTACAATTCCATTTAAAAAGGGAAAAACTTCAAAACCAATAATGTGTAGTGAAATATCACGATTACTAGACCATCTATCCCAGATAACCCAGATGGTCTCAATTTAGATACATGTTGTTTCACTGTCAGAGAACATATCAGAATATGTGTCCCTATTTGACATTTGGAAAATATCATGGAGTTGATGACATTTATCATATACTGTCTTGTAATAATACTGGTGTGCTTGTTTTATGATCTCTAAAAATTTTGAACTACATAAATGGAGGAAGCATATTCTTCTTTGCAGCTTTTAGAGTACCTGTTACTGGGCTTTACCCTCTGCTGTTCAACAAATGTAAGTAGAATGACAATAAGAATGTTAGGTTATACTTACCAGCAAGCAGATTTGTGCAGCAGGTCCTAAGATTTATAACATAATGGAATGAATGTGCAAAATTCTTATCTTTGCTTTCTAGGCAGACCCACAGTGAGGAACAATTTAAAGACAGGGCTTTACAAACCCAAAAGGAAGTCTTAGATCACTTGAGGAACAGAGATTTTAATATAGGGCCACAAAAGAGACAGCTACCTTTGAACGAGTTCAGCATTGTTTATTTGTGTAAATCTTACCATATTCCTGGGTACAAAGCTTAGGGTTGCCCAGTGCTAACTCTTGTGTGCATGCCTAATTTGCATAACATGTTCTTCTGTTCAGACAGGGGGCCAGAGCACTGTCTGGGGTGCCAGATAGCCCTGGAGGGTTAAAATGATAGAATTTGGGACACAATTTCCACATTCAGTCAAGCAGGTTTGGAACAATGAGAGAAATATAGGTCAGCCCAGGAGGAGCGCCAACATTATTGGCCCAATTCCTTGGCACAGAATGGCCATTCAATAAATATGCCCTGAATGTGTGAAATGGCTCCCCTCCCCTCCTGCTGCAACCTGTTCCGTCAGTTGTCAGGCAGCTCAAAGCACTCCCAAGGCCACACGCCTACATACTTATTATTCTCCTTGAGGAAAATACCACAAGCATTGTTTCTAGACAGTTGAAAACAAAGGCTAATAAGTGGGCTTGGGAGCATCCACTATGCCTGCTGGGAGAGGTGTACTTGAGAGTCTGGTGTGTCAGCAGGGTGAAGGGCAGCAAAAGATCCTGGCCCTGAACTTAAGTGACCTTGGGGAGACTATTGTCAGATGTGGTTTTCAGACATCCCCCTGGAATGTTCTCTGTGAAGTAAATGTAAGGGCAGTTCTGGGTATCCCCCACTGAGCATTTGCTGGGGGTTTTTATGGGAGTCCCAATTAAGCGACCCATAGTAAACTTCTGAGAAGATGGTCTGTCCTTTGTGTACAGGGACTTCTGACACAGCGTAACACAACCAAGGTGACTGACACAAGAAAAGCAGAGACAGTGAAGACATGTACCTGGAAGCTGTGAGTATGTTTTGTGCGTGTGCTGGGGGAGGTACATGGGCTGTCCTTCCTTCCTTCCATACATATATGAACACACGAAGGGAGCAGAGGAAACGGGGGGAGGGAGGTTGTCGTTGCAGACCTCTCTCTCCTCCTCCCTTTTTTCATGTTGTTTCTCTCTAACCCAGAACAGTAACTCAAATCATCGTATTTCCTGCATAGCTCTATAGTGCTCATTTTGACAGGTACTAAATTAGATGAACAAAGAAAGTTGGACAAAAACAGTTTGAATTTGCTACCAAGTATACAAACGAAGAAGCTTCGGAGAAAGAATTAGTAGAGGCTGAAATCTATATAAGCCAAGTTATCACTATCTACATAACTTTGGATGAATCAGACCTTTCTCTGGTTGATTTATTAAAGCATCATAGAATTCAACAAATATTTATCATGCACCAGATATCTATAGCAGCAATTTTCAACTGATGTGCCTCAAGAATTTTTAAAACATGCAATACCTGAGTAAAAATGAGGTCATGGGCACTGACCTCTTTTCCCTTAGATTGTCAAATAGAAAAATGACAAGAGCCAATACAATAGCTATTCGGTGTGAATGAATCAAAATTATACCTATTTTTTATCAGATCTGCAAAAAATATATTTTTATTGTGCCACGGAATTTCAGTAATTAGTTTGTGTGTGCCACAAGATGAAAACGTTGAAAATAGCTGATCTATACTAAAAACTGAGGATTCATTCATTCACCAAATATTTATTAAGTCCTTACTATGTGCCAGGCACTGATCAAGTTATCAGAATGCAGCAATGAATTAAACAGGCAAAGTTTCTGCCCTCACAGTTCCTGTGTTGTTGGGGTGCGAGATAATAAAGAAATAAATACACAATATGTTGGGTGATGAGTGCGATGAAGAACAAAGGGGGTAAAAGGGGCCATGGGTAATTTTTATATAGGTTTTCTGGGAAGGTCTCTGGGGAGCTAACATTTAAGCAGAGGCCCCAAAAAAAGGGAAGCAGGAAGACGTACAGGTATCTGAGGAATATAACAGGAAGGACTCATTGTACACACAAGTTGCCTCAAACCCCTACTGGAAAGAGGCAGAGTGAATCACTCTTATCTACCTTATCTACCAAACATGGACCTAAGAAACGAGAAATGAGAGGGAGGTAAAGGGTTTTTTGAAGGGTGGAAGGCTATATAAACATAAGGTAATGCTATTTACTAGTCACTGGTTTCCAGTTGACAATCAGGATCAAGTATGCACCCACATTTGAAGGCCTTACCCACAAATAAAATTGGTGCTGCCTGAGTTCAAAAGCTAATTCAAATGCCAACAGTGCTGGGATTCGGTGGTTACTCTGGGCACCTGGCTAACCTGCTCAGAACCTTATGCTAGGCCCGCAGTCCACATGCTCACATAGTCTCGTATATACCATTTCCTGCTGCATTTGATTAGGCAAAACTGGAATCTCCTAACCAAGATGTGACCTGAAGTCCTTTATTTATAAGGAAGTCACTGCTTCGAAAATTCCTTAGGTTTTGGCAAGTGTTCAACCAAATTCAGTACAATGGGTTGACTTTATTTCCAAGACTGGCGAAATCCTAATTGGGTAGCAAGGAAGGGAATCCTCCAGCTACGAGGATGTTCTCGTTCAAAACGTTCTAACCTTCCAGCTTCTCTTACGTTTTTCCTTACATCTAACTTCAGAGGATAATCGAGAACATGCACGCACAAATTCAGTCTGGATATGGCATTTTGGAGGAAACCCCCCAGCTGAGTACACATGAGTGTGTTTCAGCTTTGCCAGAAGAGAAACGGTTATGCATTATACATGGACTATAAAGATGTTTTTTGTAAGCCTTACTTTAAAATGTTCGAGTTTTAGAATTTAAAATGTTCCATGTGTTTAGTATTTCTTGTTCAGCTAGACTAAAGAAAAGTGGTTGAAAATTCTGTCTCAGCATACATGTGGTATATTTCAGGACTGTTTAATATATTATTATTTCTGGAGCAATGGAGTTTGCTAACAGAGCTTTTACACTCATGGCAAGTTGTAGTCAAGGGGTCCATTTACTCAGTAAATAGTTATTGAGTACCTACTATGTGCCTGGCCCCATTTTAGGTATGGAAGATACAACAGTACACAAAGTCCACATTTTACAGAAAACTGGCCACGGATAAATGTATATATACATATAAAGCAATGTCAGGTACATTATATTCTTTCTGCTTTAAGCTGGGAAAGGGAACACGGGAAGAGCTGCTGTTTCAGAGGAACAGCCGCTCCCCTGAAGTCTCATTTGAATAAAGACAATGAATTCTTTTGGCTACCTGGGGGAAAGAAGTGGCCGGGCAGATGGAGTGCCCCAGGCACTGCTGGAGTTCCTGGAAAGGCCTGAAGGCCCTGTGGCCTGGGCAGAATGAGAGACGGAAAGCAGTCAGAAACGAGGTCTTACATAAAAAAGCATATGTCAGAGTGTTCCTGGAGCCCTCGAAGTGGAAGGACTACTGAGTCCACAGTTCAGTTTCATTTCTTGGAGGTTCAAACGATGATAATGAATTGCAAGGAAAGCCTGCTATTAAACTATAGTCACCTTACTCCAGATGCATATTTGAAAAAAAATGCTTATTTGTTGTTTTTTTCTCCTGGGCCCATGTATTTTTATTTTATATTTTATTTTATTTATTTATTTATTATTATTATTTTTTAATCCTTGCCCTAGGGCATGCTTATTGATTTTAGAGAGAGGAAGGGAGGGAGAGACAGAGGTAGTGAAACATGGATGTGAGAGAGAAACATGATTGGTTTTGTGTCTTGCATACGCCCCGACTAGGAACCAAACCTGCAACCGGGAATCAACCCTGAGACCTTTCAGTTCATGGGATGATACTCCAACCAACTGAGCCATAGCAGGCCAGGACCTCCTGGGCCCATTTACCTGTGAATTTCTCCTGTACTCCTTGACTCCTCTCCCTACTCAATTTCTCCCATATTTCAAAGATTAATTTAAGCTCTTTGAGAACCCTCCCTGAAATCCTCTGGCAGATACTGAGTGGCTCTGTGACCAGAGGCTTTGACAGAGGTCTTGCTCACCATCAGTAGACTGGTGTTCAGAAAAACTCTAAAGCCTAATGCCAGAGAGTTTCTGTGTAATTCTCTGTATGCGTTTTCCTGATAAGAGTGTTCTTAAGTCCCAAAAGATTTTAAAATGAGCCTGTGACTTAAAAATATTGAAACCACTGCTCTTGACTAGGGCTTCTCAAACATCAAATGTGCACATGAACCATCTACATTTCTCTAAGATGAAGGTTCCAATTCAGTAGCTCTGGCGTGAGCTTTGCAGTTACTTGTCCCAGGACAACATTTGGTGACAAGAGGCTACAATATTTCCCGCCAGCACTTGCTTACATGCACTGGCATGTCCTCTCTGCCCCTTAAGTAGATTGCAGGTTTCTGGACACCGAGGGTACTTAATACTGACACTTCTTGGCTCCTCTCCACAGTCGGAACTAATAGAAAAATAAATAGCCCACCTTTGGGGCTGACAGATGCTTGTTCTACAGATACTAGTGCATTAACTGAACCTGATTAAAATATCTCCTCTATACCCACTGTCCTAGTCTCACTTAGGCTTCTAAGGTTACCACCAATTTTTCAAGGCTAAACCTTTCTCTAATTCATAGTAGAACCTCAGAACCCCGAAAATCTTTCTAAAGCAAAGCTTTTCTTTCTCTTCTGTATCGAAACCAAAATCTATTAAACCTAGAAACCATCATAATGCAGGAAATGCTCTCATTTGAAAGAATAATTCACTACATGAGGACAGTCTTCTTCACTGGAGATGGTCAGTACCAAGAAAGATGTTCAGCACAAATATATAATGTAGAGAGCATCAAAGAAGCCAGGATAAATCAAATCAGCATTACCGGGCCCTTGAAGAGGCAGGTTCTAGATGAATTGTCTACAGCCCAGATGTGAAGCCTCATAAAAGAATGAGACAGAGCAACAGTCTCTAGAAAGTGAGGAATGGTGCAGAAAAGTGAAAATAGGGTTTTGGAATAAAACTGCTACCTCAAAGAATCTGCCACTCTGTTTGCAGGAGCTATAAAAGAAGTTATTTACTTAGTCATGTTAACAGCAGTTAACAATAGAGAAAATGAAAACAATTCTAGAAACAAGATGTGTGTAAAGAATGTCTGTGTGCAAAAATTTTTTTATATGGTATTTAATATATACATACTATTTGTACTTATGAAAATACCATATGCAATGAAAGCTATGCATATTTATAAAAACACCTTCAAGTGGGCCAGTACCATTTAATATTTTCCAATAAATTAATATATATATATTAGTGCCAAATGGAACATATATTTTGAAATATGACCCCCAAGTAAAACTCTCAGGAATCTGGAGTAAAATCCAGGTATCTGCCAAAGGAAACTTCGGAGCAATTGCCATTTGCAGAGAGGAAACAATGCCTGGTCTCTTATCTCCATGGACTGTTTTGCTTGTCAGATTTCTAACATCACTTCAGCTGAGTCTTGTATTTGACTTCCAACCTCCTGGCCATTTGACCTGCCAACTATTATTTTCTTTGAGGCTTTTAACGCTCCACCCAAGTATTTTGCTTTTCAGAGCAGTTGTGTCCGTTTCCTTCTCACTTCACCTTAACGTCAGCGGTGGGTTACAACATCGGTTTAACGAGCATCCTCTTAGGTTTCAGAAAGACCCCAGGGCGTTGCGGTGCTGACCTGCAGCTGATACCGCACTGGAAAGTCAAGGTCTCCCGGAGGGTCTCTGCTTTGTGCCGGGATTTCCATCCAACCTGAAAGTCGCTGGCCTGGAGCCAGGCCCGCAGCGCCCGACTCTCCGGGGTTCCAGTCTCCTCCCCAGGCCTACGGTGAGGGCTGGAACCTCACAGCCGGAAAACGCCGCCCTTTCCTGTCGCCTACTCATACCCCAGGGCGACGACTCGAGGAGGAAGAGACGGAGACGGATTAAGAAAATTAATTAACCGGGTGCTCCGTCGGCCTCCGGGCGGAGGGGCAGGGCGTGCAGCGGCGATCGCCGGAATGACCGGCGGGCGCAGGTGTCGAGAAGGGAAAAATTTCACGCTCGCGGCCAGCAGCTGTGCCACTTGCGCCTTGTCGCGGGTCGGGGAAGCCGCTACCCGCTTGCCCCAGCTTTTGGCAAGTCTCTTTTAGGGACCCGCGGGAGAAAAAAACACCTCCTCGTGGACTGGAAAAAACCTGCTGCGTCGGCTGTTAGCGTGCCCACTGGCTCAGCCTGTAACTTGGATGTCTCCAGTCTGCCAAATCCACTCTCCGGGTTTTGGCGACAGCTCCAAAGGGGAGCGAGGTGGAAACTGACCGAACACGACCCTCCTCCCCTAGCCCGGGATCCTAGTGGTCCGGCGACCCGCAGCCAGGCAGGGGCGGCACTGTCAGGTGGCGCTATTTCTCCGACTGCCCGCCCGCCACGCCGGAACCTCTGTGGGCTAGGTCGGCTTGTTGGGACCAGGAGAGGTGGGAGCACGATTAGTGCAGGTGTCTGGATTGCCAGCGGAGTCTCTTTGTCCTTGGTTACCGCACCCCGGGGTCCCTTTTTGATCCGAGCGTTAGGAGACCTCTCTGTGAGGAGGGAGCTGAAAGCAGCTTCTCCGAGGGAAGCCACATCCCTAGAGGTGGCGCTGGGGAGGTAACAATGGGAGCCCATTGTCCTCCGTGAGCCCGCAGACCCAGCCGCCGAGGATCCTCGCCGGTACGCCCGCCCAGAGGCGCGGCGCAGGTACTGATTTCGGGTGGGTCCGCTCAGCCTCTGGCTCCCTCCGCCCCGCCCCGCCCCGCCCCGGTCCGCCCCCGGAGCAGCAGCCCCGCCCCTCCCCGCCCTTCGCAGGTTCACTCTCGGAGTCCGGCCGATGCGCACTCAGTCTTGCTCACATCTTCACTCCCGGCCGCGTCTGCAGTGGGCAGTGCCGTGTAGGGGTCCGACAGGCGGGCGATCCTGGAGACCAGCGGCAACGGGCGCCTTCACGCTGTGTGGGAGCAGATAATGCTGTGAGGAGGCGCCGCGCCAGCCCACCAGCGGGTAACAGGCTAGGACTGCGTGCGCCCTCGTAGGCGTCGCTGCCGGGCGCCGGGTCCCGGGACAGCGGCTGCGATCCTTGGCTGGTGGTGAGTTGTTGCTTGCCCATGTATCCTTCCTCATTGTCTGTGAGTCCGTCGGATCGGCGGCCCTGGCCGCTTCCGGCGAGCGAGTGTTGCTGGGCTTGGAAACGCATAGGGAGTGAGGATACCAGGGCATCACCTTCCAGCTGGTGTCCAAAGGACAAAAGGGGACATAAAGTACTCCAAGAGGGGTCCGAGCGCCACGACCAGGGCGCAGACATCCACTATTTGAGCCCACCACTTTCCAGGGCGGGGCTGCACGTTTACTGCATCCTTCGAGCTATTGACAGCCATTCGGGGAGCGTATTGCATTTTTCCATCTGAGAACAAGCCGCACATGGCTGGCTACCGCTCCCCTCCCATCGTGGACTCGCACCAGGGCCGCACATGGGTGCGCCGTGCAGATCTGCGGTGGCAGTACCCGCCAAGTGCCCTTTCCTCACTTTTACGGTTAGGGGAGGGAGACTTGTGGCCGGAGCTCCAACCTACAGATCTGGCCGTTGATTAATTTTTTATCTTTTGTCGGTGGTTTCCGAACAGCTGAAGCGTTTTCAAGATTTTTTTTTTCTTTCTTCTTGAAACTAAGTGCCTTGACACAGACAAGTATCAGACATGTAAGGAAGAATGGATCTGGCCACTCAGTTCTTCGTTTTGAATTATTATACTCCATCCCCCTCTCGACTTTGGGGAGGCATGTGTTTCATCTTATAAATAGAAAGTAGCATATTTTTTTGGCAGGACCTCCTTTATACTGTACAGTCTAGGAGAGGTCAGTTTAAAAATAAATATGCACTTGAATGTTACATTACCGAGAGCCAGGCTATGGCTGGGACAAGCTGCGTGGACAGCAGCATCAAAGCCGGGAACGCAGCTGTGTTGAAAGGAGTAAAAGCCCCAGAGTGCAGCCCAGGCTGACAGTCAAGTAATTACATTTTGTTTAAAAAAAAAAAGTGAGTGAATTAAAATGAGGGCGGGAATAGGAATGTCAGGAGGGTATGGCAACACGAATGGTTCAGCCCTGGTGTGTTTGGGGACTGGCTGCTGATGTCTGCTGAGGTCTGCTGAGGGTGTAGAGGGTTCTGGGGAGGGCGGTGCTGGGTAGGAGGAGGGAACTGATGAATGTGGTAAGTAGACAAAGATTTCTTCCCCTCTCAGCCCCCCCCCCCCCCGCCTTCATTGACTTTAAAAATAAAAAAACAAAAATTAGGTGAACAGCAGATGTTATTTGAATAGCAAAACCAGTCTTGTACACTTACCTTTCTGAGGATGCCCCTAGGCACCAATTTAAAAGACTCCTGTAATGTTCTAATTTGGAAAAGATCTTTCATCTAGCTACTAGAAAACACATTTTCTTTTGTGGACAGTTCTTTGGTACCACCTGTAGTTTGTATCAGCTCTTATTGGCATTAACAGCAAGCTATACAGGTATGTGTGTGACAGATTCTTTTCAGAGTAGATTTAAACACTCAGATGTAAGTTGGCAGTTGTGAAATGTTTGGCATTGTCACATGTGAAGTCATTGTAAAGACTGTATAGCCAAGGAGGGGTTAAAAGTTCTTCATTAAGCCTCCCAAAGAATGTAGGTTTCCCCATAGGCCTCACTCATTGAATGAAGCACTCAGTACCGCCTCTGGGCCCACAGATAGGAACTTTGGAAGAAGTTCTGGATCCTTGGCAGTTTCAGCTTCCCAGTAGTATCATGGGCAAGAGGTTTAGATTACGAATTCCGAGATTAGAACATGGTGCCGCGGCTCTGGGAGCAGCTACAGACATGACAGGAGATGAACTCCCCCTTCTCTCAAAATCTGAGCAGTGAAATTCTGTTTTGTATCCCAATGGAACATGTAAAGACAGCTAGAATAATGAGCATTGCACATTTATTTTGTTGCCTTTTATTGTAAGTTTAAATGCGGGGCACGTCGAGGACAAAGCCATCGCCTTTATTGGGGAGTGCTCGCTTGAGCTCGCTTGTGCTCTCTGTGCGACAGCTTTCCCTTTAACGTGGCTTTAGGTCCCGCATGTTCACAAAAGCTTCCCTGTTTCACTTCTAAAATCCGTGGTATTCAGCAGCATCGGGAATAAAGTGGTTTTGATCCACGTCACCCAGAGATTTTTAGCAGGACAAACATTTTTTAAAGCTCCTCGGCCAGTAGTGGTAACATTTGTCCAGTAGGTGGACTACTACTCATAACCCAAAGAATATCCAGCAGATGTACGGACTGTTCTGATTATTTTATGATTCGAATTCTTGCTTTCAGTCTGATTTCATTAAGGCCTGGCCTAATTTCTTTCTAACCGGAAACCTGTAGACCTGTTTATTCACTGGTTGAATCAGAACTTAAATCTATTTTAAAATGCTGCATGTTTGCCAGAGAACAAGTAACATCATTTGAAACTACGGGGTTCAGCCAGCCACAAAATCTCCTTTACTGAGCTCTGACGCCCCAGATTTCTAACATGTCACACTGTTCATGACTTCGGACGCTACTGGTCCTTCCTACCTGGACCCTCTCCTAAGCACCAAGCACTCTTCTTATCCTTTTATCTTGATTAACTCATTTATTTTTAACAATCCTGTGTGGGAAGAACTGTTAATATCTGCATTTTACAGGTGTGGAAACTGAGGACAGAACCTGTCATGTAACTTGCCCCCCACGTACACAGTAAGGAACATACCTAAACACATATGCAGGATGGAGGCAAAAGTAGGTTTACAGTTGTTCAAATAGAAAAGAGTACAATAATTAATAAATAATAACCCAAGAATAAACTGTTCCACATATTCAAACTGTAAACCTACTTTTGCCCCACCCTGTATGCAGTTTAGCAACCCAATAGGTGCAAATATGAGTGGCTAGTCCTGCATGAAAGTCAGCATCTCTTTGGGGTAGGGAGATGGGAAAACATCCCAAGGTTAAGAAACCTGTCTAAGTCAGGCCGCCTGGGTTCCCGTCCTAGCACTGACACTTAATACTTGTGTGGCTTTGGGCGAGTTACTTAACCTGTGTAACTCAGTTTAGCAATTATAAAATGGGGACACTAATATTACTCTGAGGATTGAATGAGTTAAAATACAATGCACTCAGAACAGTACCTGGTCCACAGTAGGCACAATAACGTGTCAATGCTTTTGTTGTTTTCCTAGGTGCTTAATACTGGCTCATTATTAATATTCATATGTACTCTTTGAGATAGATAGCATTGTTCTTATTTTCCAGCCAACAACACAGGCTCAGAAAGGCTGAGTAACTTGGCCAAGGTCACACAGCTAAGTAAGTAGCAGAATCAGGTTTGTTTGAGCTTGTGCAAAATACCACACCCCACAGGAAGGACAGGGAAGCTTATGACATCTGACTGTTGCTAGAGGTTTTGGCCTCTGGCAAGAAACTCATTTCTTAGTACTCTGTATCTCACAAGACCAGGCCCAAAGGAAGATGATAGTAATTTCTAGCATTAGAGAATGCCCTTAGAATGGTTTTATTATTGAAGGTAGTTCAGTCCCATCGGGTGTGGCAGCAGTCTCCTGCAGAGGCTCCAGCATCAAACTGCTGGAATTAACACGAGCAGTTTAATTCGTACCAAGGTATTTCTCTAAGTGAAAATCTAGGACTCTGGAACACACAAGAAAGCGCTGCCCCAGCCAAGAAAAGGGCATTTCAGGGGCCAGGGATGAGGTGGGGCTTAGTACAGACTGTATCCTTGCTTCAAAGTTCTAGAAAGTCAGAGGTGGCAGGGTTCAGTGAGCAGTTTGGATGGCCACCTCCTCGAGCCTAGTGACCACATCCATAGTGCATGGCTCTTCAGTCCCTGACTCTCGGGTGGCATTTTATATATATTTCATAATGATGTTGCTTCAAGACGAGCCAAAGCAAGAGAATGAAAGCAAGAGGCAGGAGACCTGCCAAAGCTGGGCAGGAAGATTCTGTCCTTGGCAGGAGTCAGGCCTCATTGCTGTCCTGCTCATACCCCAGACCCCGCCAGATAAGCTTCTGGCGTGAGAGTTAGAGTGAGGAGGCCTTTGACACCTAGAGGGATGCTCTGGGTAACTTGTGGGGGACCTGCCTGGCCTCCCCTGCCTTTGATACTGTGGGTTTGTGATTGGCTGTGGGACGCTGCTCAGGTGACTGTGTTCAGACTGAAGTTGGGGTTCTCGGAAGGGTGGCTTGAAGTAACCCCGGTGCCTCAAAGCCAAGGGCAATAGCCTTAGAGTGGTCTACCCTCCATCCAGACACCTCCCTTCTTTCTACCTACACCCTTTAAAGGCTACAGAATGAAATGGCATCCCACAAATGAGAATAAGTAAGTAGCCAAGTAGTTCTGTTGCAGTAATCACATATGTTTCTTTTCTTTAAAAAGAGTTTAAAAAAAAGCCTCCTTGGCCTCAATATACTTACTCACTGCCAAGCTGTACCAGTTTCTTGATGATGGACAGTACCTCTGGTGGAAAAGCAGTTTTTAAAATGAAACCATACAATTTTATAATACGAAGCATAATGTTGATATTACTAGAAGTTCACTATTTCTGAGCAGCCTGGCCAACTGACGAATTTGAATGCTGATAAGTTCCAAGCTAATATTTGCTTGATCCTTCATGCTTGCCCAAGTCTTGAATTAATAGCAGAGTCGTGAAATTGCAAACTTAAAAACACCCAGATTATCAGTGACTTGGGTTTTCCTTGCGTATTTGAGAAAGTCATCACTAGCCTTCTAGCCCCTGGTTCTTTGTCAGATAACACACCTGCCATTGACTAATACAGCACCGCCTATCGTGTGCCCAGAAACATCAGAAAAGGATTCTTTGGGAAACCAGTTTGAGTAAGGTCCCTTTCAGCAGGACTTTTCAGAGCATTTAGTATGTCACTGTGTGCAGTGAATCTTCACAGGGAGTTAGTGTCCAGCCTCTCTCAAGTTCTTTTCCCCATAGAGCCCCTGGCAGGACTAGTCTAACAGGACACACTCCAGGAACCACAGGCAGAAGCCACACACTGCAGCCTGCCCCACAGAGCTTCCCAAGGACATTTTAGAGAACCGCCAGGTGTGCAGGAATGGAGCCATAAGGACACACTAGAAGATGCTAGCAAATACCCCATCATCTTGCTATTCGATGAAATTAATGCAGAGTTAAATAGAGACAGTCACAGAGGGACTGGCCTTAGCTCTGACCCAAGCTGCAACTGACCTCTCCAGGCCACTGTCGCATTTCCAAGATGAGGTATTTGGCCCTAGATGATTTCAGCTAATCTTTGGCTCTAGAATCCGGTGAGTCAGGATCAGTGGCACCTATTAGCCCAGCAGCCTTACTAATAATAATGTAAAACCCAGGGTTGAAAAAACAGACCAGCCCAGATCTCTGGCAGAGCAGCCTGGGCCTGCATGGAAGGCAGGGAACTTCAAAGTCAGGCCTCTGTTTAGACAGCTTACACAGTTGGGAATCCATCATGTTCTGGTGACAACTTGAAGGTCCTATTTGTAGACACATCATGCCCAAGATAGATCACTGTGTGTTTAGTTGAAAAAGACCTGTTCTGTTCAAATCCATTATAATCACTTAGGCTACACACATTTTCAAACAAGCAAAGGCATTTTTGGTGAAATGTGGCTTTGCCATTTTGGAATATATTTGCTTTCTTTCCCTTTTTATTTATTTATTTTAAAAAAACTTTTTCTGCCAGGGGTCAATTCAGACATATAACAGTGATTTTTAACACAGCTGGAGATGAGGCTCTAAAGCTTACCCCACCAGCTAGGTCACCAGGCAAATCCCTGCCCTTCTCTGGGCTGGCTCTGTCCCCTCCTCAGTGAAGAAGTCTGGGGAGGAGGGTTAGGGATGCAGAGAAAGGTGATGGAGTTTCTCCTGGCTCTATATTGCTTTAATTCCATTACTGTTTCCTTGTACCAAAGGCATTTCTATAGTGTCTTGTACCTTCTTCTGTAACACTTATCGCATTTAAATTATTGTTTATTGACGCTGTGGCTGCCTAGTTAGACCGCTGGCTCTCTGAGAGTAGGGACTAAACCTAGGTAATCTTGGCATTCATCTTTTTTATAGTAGGACTTAATGAAAAAGCACACAATCGAGTCCTAGCCGTATTATCTGATTCTGCCTATGGCAATGTCTTCCCTTAGTGTTGTCAAGCCAGAAAGTGTTATCACTTACCTAGCTTTTTTAGTCCTATCGTAGTAAAGCTCTTCCTTGCCAGGCTACAAAACTTTCCAATTCAAGGGGAGGTGCCTCCAGTGGTTTGACATTCCTGATAATGATCATCCAAGGTTCTCTGAAATTCAAGCCACCACCGGAAGTTCCTTGAAGTCTTCGCTGGGCAGTTGCAACCTCCACAGCAGCTTTCTTGTACCCCGTTGTGATTGTGGCAGCCCGGTACCACGTGTCCACTTAGAGCACAGACTGGGCAGCCCAGGTGCTGGAGAGAATAAGGGCCATTGTGCTTCCTAGTGCTTGCCTAGAATCCTCAGCCATGCCCAGAGGAGCCACTAATTTGTCTACACTGGATGTAAGCTCTGTAAGTGCATCATAGGTGTAGCCTCAATCCCTAGAATAGCATCTAGCGCTTAGTAGGCCCTCAGTAGGTATTTGTTATGGAATATGAGTGACTAGCTAGGGGCCAGATGAAGGCGCATGGAAGGCTGCCTCCCAAGCCTGCCTCTCACTGAGTGAAAGTTCATGCTCATGGTTGGATTTTGCTCACCTTCCTCGTGAAGAAGCCCTGAAGCTGTGCACTCACCTGAGGTGCCAGGACTGCTTCGCCTGCCAGCTGGGTGGCGTTCTCCAGCCAAACGTCTCCGGGGTGGCGGTGGCCTCATTCCAATACTTGGAACCAGAACATTTGGGGGATTTTCACACTGTATTTAAAATAATCAGCTTAGGTGTTCAGATCCCAATGTCTAAAAGAAATAAAGTTAGAAGTAGTGCCCGCTGTGAGCTTTCAGCCTGTCTTGTTCCTTATGCAGCTGTAGTTTCTTAGAGGAATTACTAATAATTGACCTTTCTCTTGAGTGTAAGCTCAGTGCCCAATAGGACTTCATGTGTGTTGTCTCCCTCGAAGAAGACACTCACCATTACAGTCACTATGGGGGAGGAAACAGGCTCCTAGAGAGTCCCTGGCAGTGCCCGTGGCCCTTAATTTAGTACCAGGAAGGGTCAGCAGAGATGACGAAAAAGGCTGGTAAAAAGGTATTTTGATTCTAAGGGTAGTCTTAGCTTTATTAAAAAGAATCATATTTTTTTCTTAAAATTCCCCGGAAGCTGATGTCTCTGCAAATGCAGAACCCTGACCTTTACGTGATGGACAGACAGGTCCTTATTTCAGCCCCTCTGTCATTCGGACATGACAAAACTGAGGCCCTAAGAGTCTGAGAGAGAGAGAGTGAGAATGAATGAATGGTTTTTCCTTCTTGGTCTAGTTCTCTCTCTCTCTTTCTTTCTTTCTTTCTTTCTTTCTTTCTTTCTTTCTTTCTTTCTTTCTTTCTTTCTTTCTCTTTCTTTTTTTTTATGCCAAGGAAAACAAACAAAATTTTGGTCCCAATATATTAACAGGTACTAGCAGAATTCCTTTGGTTAAATAGGAGGGAGGGAATGGGTAGGGAGGTTGGCATTACTTCTCTAAGTCTTCCTGCCTTTCACCAGTGTCCCAGAGGTGCCTTCCTTGACCCCTTAAGGTTCCAGGGAACACAGTGTGAATAACCACTGTCCTAAAATACTTTGTAATATTATTAAGTTAAAATAAGTCTTAAGCACAAGTCTATAACTGTGTCTCTAATCGTGTATACATGTAGTTTACGTGCACATACCAGGCGATGCTACCTTAAATTAGGGACATGGAATAGAGGACATTTATTACCCTAACTCCTCTCCTAGTGCAGGATGCTTGCTTGCTTTCCCTCCTTCCCTTCCCTATGGAATTTCTACACCAATCTCAGACTCAGTGGGAAAGCTTCCTGTGATGGGCCTCCCTTCCTTCAACCTGATTAACTCTGAGCTCATATGTTCCCTCCCCCATGAACTTCAACCATATGCCCTTAAACTTTTCCTTATCTGACCAATAATGGTTAGTTGTAATTTTCCTAATTCAGAGAAGTCCCATTTGTTCTCAAGGCTGGAAGAATTGCCCCCGGAGATAAAGGAAGCTTCTACAGTACAGAAGTTAGCCTTGAGTTTTGTCGACAGAAGGAATTTCCCTCTGATCAAGCTGGAGGGTAGGAATCCCTTCCAATTGTGGAGATGGTTCACAGGGCAGACACAAAACCATTTTAGCCCCGTCTACAAGCATTTTATTGATTGATAACATTTAAGGAAAAAATGGAAGTGGCTACTTTGTCGATTAGAATGGTTCCCCTTCTTATTTCAGTAGATGTTCTGGTTCTTCATTTGGGATAAAGATAATGCTTTGTGTTTGCATAGCACTTTATTGGTCTGAAGATTTTCACTCTCAGCTCTTATAACGACCTGTGAGATAGGCAGGTTTAGGGTAATAATTATCTCCATTTACACGGGAGATAACTGGCACCCCTGTGTGTCTGGAGTTCTACAAGGATCCTACAGGGCTGGCCCAAGTTCTGGCCCAGTCCTTGCCTCCCTGAGGCCTAGCCAGTGTTGTTTGCCCAGGCAGTCATCCATGGGATAGGGGTTTTTCTTCAAGAACCTAATCTGTGCTAGTCGGACATTGATGTTGAAAACAACCCTTCCCATAGAATGTTCACTAGAGTTTCTTGAGTTTCCCTTGTACACCTTGTGCCAAATAATCCAAGTTCCCTCTTAACTCACTTCCTTTTGAAAGGAGAGGTCAAGAGAGCAAGCTTGTTGTTTCTCCAGGACCTCATTCCCTAAGAGTGACTTACACATAACTAGTGAGTCTGCGTTCAGGGGAATGTATTGTGAAATTTTTCTTGCTTGTCTTTCGAAGACTATTTGCACATTGCAGTCATGGCTAGAATTAATTTTTATTTCAAATCAACAAATATTCTTTGCCTTAATACAAAAGATCTGTAAGAGCCTGTAGGATTACTGTAGCTTGCATTGATAGGCTGTTAAAACCTTACTTCACATGGAGAGAGAAAGGTTAAAGTGTCTTACAGATGGAAAAATTAGAGAAAGCCTTTGCCACAAGAGAATAGGCTTCAACACCTTGTTAAATGACTTTATTTAGTTAGTTGTTTCATGTAGGAGTCAGAAAGACTCCACCTGGCATTTCCAGGAGGACAGAGTACAATTGAAGAGGAAGAAATTCAAGGCAGTCTCGTTCAGACTTGCTTACTTGTTCATTCATTCAACAAACATTTATTCAGTACCAACTATGAATTAAATTGTCCCCTGAAGGAGGCAGTATAGTGGGGCAGAGAAGTAGTGATTGCATTGTGGTGTGATAGTTGGTAGGTTTGAATTGTAAACAAGTTTAAGACGCCTTGGAGAAACTGGCCAGAGATGGACGGGTCCAAATGGCTACAGTGAACTTCACCAGCTATCTTATCTCCCGGCTATAAGGGTGGAAAAGTGCTAGATGGCCCGTTCTGACAGAGTGGAAGATAAAGTGGGAAGGAGAGGAAGTTGGAGGCTGGGAGACTGGTGGGGAGGCAAATGCCTTTGTGCAGGAGAGAGACCAAGTGAGGCTGAGGCAGTGGGATGGAGAAGGAGACAGAACGATGGAACTTGGCTTAGAAAACAAGGCAGGGCCAGGAGTTGGTGATGACAACTGCGTTTGGCCTTGGGTGGCTTCTGCCATTTTCCAAGAGGAGGGGAGTACAGGACACATGAGCTAGGGCCCACCTACAGTAATGCGCAGACCCTTGTTCTAAGGGATGGGCAGAGGACAAACAGAAGGGCTTAATCAATAACCTTTGAGGGGCTCTTGTGTTCACAGCCCAAGAGGGGGCTCTGTGGGTGATTTTTATCAACAGGTCTTATGTATGGCAGCTTTGCCTACTTAATCTTACTGAGCTCACCACGTACCTGGAGATACCAGACATACTGTGACAAAAACAGAGGACAGGGGAGTAACAGAAGAATATCAGCTCTACAGGAGCCCTCAGAAAACCTGCAAGCAAGGCAGTACGGGGCCTGCATTTCACAAGGTGAGTCAGAGAGTCCTCCAGGAAGGACGTGACTGGAGCAGTCTTGGCGGATGTTTTGATTAGGGGTCAATGGTAAGAAGGCAGGAGGAAAGTCCATGTAAGGAACACAGGGTTCTGAGTTATAGAAAGGCAGGAGGGAAGGGAAGTGTCTGCAGTGAGGAAAGGGCCATTGTCCCCGTGAAAGCCCTGTGGTTTTACGCAGCCCTGTGCACGTGCTTCCTCTGGGGAAAGAATTAACGGCACTAAGGCCCTTTTCTAAGAACAGGATGTTTGTTTTTCTCTTTGAGACTCGGGGGGCTTTCATTACTTCAAAATTTTAATCTCTTGGCTTTTCTTTTCCATGAAGTGAAATTCCTTTTGAGATTCTCTCTGACAAATCGAAAATATTGACAAGATTTCCCGAGTTAGAGTTGGAGGAGCTGGTGTCTGGGATGGGACCGTTTTACTCCATTCTTGGTTCCTGTCAAGGTCATTGTATCACCTCTGCCTCTCATTAATGTTGAGACCGTGGCGTATGATTTCCTCTTGGTGCTGTCGGCCATCTAGCCAGGTAGTCTGGAATGGCCATTACCATTCCCAACCAACTTCCATGGCAGCCCTCACGTCACCCAGTCAGCAGCAGTTACGGGCACAGAGTGGACAGTCCAGCCATGGCTGAAATCCCAGCTTCTCCACTTTGGGCTGACTGACCTAAGACATACCGTGTTTTCGGACCATAAGACACACCTAGGTTTTAAAGGAGGAAAATAGGGAAAAATTTTTGAAGCAAAAAAAAGTGTGGTAAAATATTTAATAACATAAATAACATAATATTTCACCAATGTAAATGTCAACAGAACTCAACAGCAGCATTAACAACCATTATTCCTCCCAAATTTGGGAGAGAAAACACACATCTTATAGTCTGAAAAATATGGTAATCTAAGACTGCTTCCTAAGAGGTGTGCTCTAATACTCACTGCCTGGCCCACGGCAAGCAGTGCAGCGTTAGCCATTACTATTCACAACTGTAAATTCCTTAGAGAATCAGGCACTTCAAATTTGCCGCTTTCTAGAGGAGCCCCAGTGGACTTGGACTTGGAGTTGGCAGCTGCAGGCAAACCAACTCATCTCTCATGATGGAAGGTCGAGCAGGGGTTAGGGATTCAAACACATCTAATGTTCACCGTGCGCCATGTGTTGTGTGAGGCAGAAAGATGGATAAGGCCCAGTTCGTGTTCATGGAAGAGCTCTCAGCCTAATCTGAGGGAACATTCACTCGTTCAGTGGACAAATATTTATGTACAGATGATACGGGGCGGGGGGCTGCCATGGGGGTGGAGTGAGAGTGGAGTGGCCACCGCCAGTTTCCAAACATACCCAGTGGCTGCTGTGAGGTGGAGAAGCCAGGTTTCAGTGCATCGAACAAACGTGGGTGATTGTCGAGGGCCTGGCAGGATGGGAGCGCCCCGTGGAAATCTGTCTCTTCTCCCCACTAGGGAAACCTAGATTTGAGGATATGCTGTAAAGGCAAAGGATGAGGAACTTCATTTTCTGTGGTGGCTTGGGCCACGTGACCATAGCCTGAATTTCTGGACACCTGTCAAACCTGTTATTTTGGATCATTCATTGTTACTGTTGCTGGACCTGGACTTTTCAGAGAATAATTGCTGACTTAGATTTTATTTTATTGTACTGTATTTTTTTGTGAGCAACTAGCAACTTTATGAGTTACTGTCTTTTGAGTAGAGTTTAGAAGGAATATCCTGGCTGAAAATTGCTGAAGACTTCAGGTCCCTTCCTCAGTTGATACTGTCCTTGGAGCTTCACAAATAAAGTGAGATCTATTGGCTATGGAAGCATGGGAGCAGTTCACAGTCGTGGCCTTATTTGATTCCTATCCACCACACTAGAGTGCCTGCCTTGCTCCTTCTGACTGAGTCCATGCCAAGCTAGTCATGATGAATGAGCCAGGCATTTTGAGAGAACCTGTCCGCCTGCCAGGGATCAGTGTCCACATCGAGTCCTTCCCCAATAACTCACTTTAATGGGGAGGAAGGACGTAATGGCCTCTCTGTGAAAGTGCAGACTTGGTATTTTGTGAGGTGGATGTTCTGTCTTCCCATTTTGCTTCTAAAAAGTCTTTCAGATAGTACAGTCAGATCCTATAAATGCAAAGAATGTTTGCAGATTAGCGAGGGTCTCCCATATGGTATTTGTGGGTTTCTATATAGTCGGGGCTGTAAAAGAAAAATAAATACAATCTGTAGCTGAATCATACATGAGAAGCCTATTTATAAATAATTGAAGGTGAGATATATCATAGACTTTCTGAATGGGTCTATAAAATATAGTCTGCCCGGTCAGGCTGCAAGTTCATTTGCATGGCAGTTAGGCAGCTGGGACCTGAGCTAATGGAGTTTTGCAGTCTTGGGGCATATAGTTCTGTCTTCAGTTTAGATGATAGGAGGAGAGGATGAGAGTCTAAAAATAGAAAAGGCATCTTCTTATCTTCTCATGGGTGGAGTAGAACAGACTGAAAATATGAAAAGCATCTTCAGGATGCTGTTCGCTGGATGTTCTCTAGTTATATTTATTTCTGTCTTAGATTTTCATTGAAGTTCAATGTTGAATTTCTAATACTATGATTTTTGCTTCTTGAATTTTAAAATTCTTTCGGTGACTCGGAGAAGCCCTCCCACAGAGATTTGCCAAGGGTCGACATGAACACCCTTATTGTAGTGATATTTTACTGTTTCTGGTACTGAAGATTGGCTGGTCATCTTTATATTAGGGGAAACACAGCTCTATCTCCAAATGGAAAGTCTTCTAGGGAAAATCTGAACATTTTTATAGGTGAATGTGACACAAGGAAATAAGCAGTGATAGTGTTCCTTTATCTGGTACTTACATACCAGAATGAACAGCTGGTCAACCATCGGGTGGACTCAGAGAGTCAAGGCTACTGCCTCTTGTGAGACCCTTGTCCCCATTCATGTCCCTTCCCCATGGCAAACCATTCCGTCGTTCCAGAAACCTGGGCTTTCTTTTGGAGAAGCCAAAGTCTGCCTCCCTGTAGCTTCTGCTCAGTAATGCTAAGGCCTTTTCCATTACAGTGAAGTGAATCTTTCAGATCCCAGAAGCTTTCTGTCCCCTCCATATCTGGGTTTTCTCGAAGCTGCTATATTCCTTCAGCTGTTTCTCAGGTGTCACAACCAAGTTCCTTTGCTTCTGCTGAGACCCCTCAGAACACATGGGAGCGTGGTGCAGGTAGTCTTTGTTCCTTCCAAAGTGAGGTGCCCGGGGTCAAATGCAGTTTTCCGGGGCTTATCACAGTGGAATTGTCTTCTCGTTGGTGGCAGAGAGAAACACTCCAAAGATGCTTGGGGGTGGATAGGTGGTGGAAGGTTCTTGGCCACCTCGTCGTCCTTCCCAGGGACTGTTGGGGGAATAACTTAGTATTTTTGCATGGGGCCCAGATGGTGCAGTGATGCTGTGTCCTGGTGCTAGGAAGGAGGGCACACTGCACAACCCGAGACCATGAAAAGGTGTCAGAAGCTAGGATGTCCTTGAAGGATGTGACCACTAAACAAGAAAGGGGAAGTCCGGTGCAGACTCACTTCCCGCAAGCACAAGAAAGGCAAAGGCCTGTAGGTCCCTCAGGATGATTATACCCCCTCCCTCCACCTGCCCCTGTTTTTAACACGTGTGTTTTAAATTAACATTGCAACCTATTTTGCAGGATGCAAAACATTTTTCATCCTCTCTCTCCACTAAGAATGATCTAAAAACAAATAGTAGACAAACCAAACATTCCTTTCTTAAAATAAATGGAATATTTAAGAAAACCTCAATCTCTTTGGGTTTTTTTTTTTTCAGATCCCCATGATTTGCCAATACAGTCAGCTCTTAAGTAATTGAGGAACTGATGTTTTTGGTATGTCACTTTGTTTTTCCCCGCCTCCTGGCCACTGCCCTGCTTTGATCTTTTCAGCAACACCCTGTTTACCAAAAATATGACAAAGAAATGAAACGGGGGGCCGCTTCTGTTTTTTCCTTCATTGAATTATTGTTGCTGAGGTGGTTTCTCTAATGAATGCCGTCACTTAGGCTTAAATTAGTCACCAGTAAGAAACTGGAACTGGCCAGCCTAGGGCAGGAATGACCATGGGCACTGTGTCTTTCTTATCAAAACTGGCTTTAACTTCCTCTCCAGTCCTTTTGTGTCTTGGAAACCTTGGATTTCTCACAAATTCCTGTAAGTGGGAGTCTGCACTTACAGCTGGACTTCCATGCCCGCACATCTGCCGGACAATCTCTGACCTTGAAAGAAGGTGACAAGCCATTGACTGGGGAATTGAACCCTTTTGTTGGGGGGTCTGTTCTCTCCAGTGCCAGGAACTGGGACCTTTGTTTTCAGAGGCAACTGATTTCCCAGATGAATACTATCTTGAGTGTCATCTAAGGAGGAGAAAGAGAACAAACAGTTAACCAAGAACTCTGAGAAAGGGATTAACGATTGTGGAGAGTTCAGATTTCAAGGTCAAAGAGGGGGCTGTTGAGAAAAGGCTACACACTGGAAGATTCTTTCAATTTCTTCTCTCTTTCCCTGCCTTTTCTCTTTTCCCTTTCTTCCTCACTCCCTCCCCCCTTCTTTCCTTTTTGTTTTCTTTTTTTATCTCAATTTGAGGAAGATAGTAGGAGTAGAGGAATTATGGCAACAAAAGAATGCTGGAGAGCAGGAGAGACCCGAGTGTGGGCAGGCCACACCCTAGGATGGCTCAGTACCTGATGGCTACTGATGGGGTCAAGTCCGACTGAAACACGAGGGCTAGAGATTCTCTATTTGGCCTATGAAATACCCACAAGGGCTTGCTCATGAGCTTCTGCTCTAACAATTCGCTTCTGTCCTGTAAGCCCTTCGAATTTAGCTCTTCCTTTTCTCCCTCCACCACCATGACAAGAACGTCCTTGCTTGGGGAAAAGAGCAAAGACTTGGAATGTCCCCCTGTCTCAGGCTGTGCCACTCTCATTCATCCCTTACTCCATCTACTTCCACAGTGGTCACCCACCAGCCACCTGGAGCCCAAGTCTCCTTTTCCGAAAGTAGCAAGGAGGGACAGGATTTTGTGTTGCAGTATTTAGGACCATTCCACCATAAAGTGTTGCCTATCTGTGTCACTGGCCACCTCCCAAACAAAGAGCTGCATGCCCAAGCCCCAGGGCCCCCGGCTTCCTGCACTGTCCTCCACGCGGACACCCTGCGGTGGCCATTCCTCCAGTGTCCTTGTGTCAGTAACCTCTAGGTTCAGCAGGCTTTTCAGGGCCAGTGTATAAAATTGGCTCTGCAAGAAAGTGCAATCTGAGCCCTAAGCAGCCCGTTCCTTTATCTTTTTTTTTTTAAAAAGTAACTAATTCACTGGAAAATCCAAAAACATAAATGGCTACACAGTGACAAGTTTCTCTCTCACCCTCGCCCCCTCTGTCCACTTCCTGCCCCTGTGGGCCCTCACGTTACTCGTGTGCTTCCAGAGGTGCTTCACGGACAACCAGCCAACACACACGTGTCCACACACTTGTGCACCTACCTTTTCTCCCTTTGAAGATATATGTCCTTGAAGGTCTTTCTGTGTCAGCACAGAAAGATCTGTTTCATCATTTTTTGGACCCGTGTAATACTCTTTTGTATGGATTCACCTTAGTTTATATATATATCGGTAGACAGGTTCTTTCCAGCTCTAGGCTGTTACAAACCGTGCTGGACTGATAACTTTGTACATATATGATCCCCCAAATACATATGTTGAATAAATCTCCATAAATGCCCACAAGTGGAATTCCAGGGCCCAAGGCATGAGCCTTGCAGTTTTGGTAGGTATTGCTCAACGGCCTTCCATGGAGGCTAGACCTGTTTGAGCGTATGCCGTCGCTGGATGCAAGGCCTGTTCCCCACCCTCATCACCCAGTGTCTTACCACACACTTGTGTCTTAAACAGCTTTGAAGTGCATCCCCTTCATACTTTGTGAGCTGACTGAATTCCCTGGGCGTGTGCTCATTGTCAAGACTTCAAATTCTAGAGCCTGGCCATTTGGCTTAGCATCTGGTTGCCACATGGCCTTGGCACAGTGACTCAATGTCTGCACCTCAGTGCGTCAGCTGTGAAATGGGGGTGTGAACAGTGGCAGCCTCATGAGTTCTTGCAAGTTAGTACACATCAAAGGTTGGGGCAGTGCCCACTACGTAAACATTTACTGTGGTATTCGGTGTCGGTGACTCCCAGGAGACACACACATCCCCTCTCCAGGCCCAGCCACTTTGCTACCTTAGCAGGGAAGATACTGAGAGAGCAGTCAGCCTGGGAAGGAAGCAGGCATGGAGGTCCACTGCCTGATAAGTGAGGGAGCCCAGAGTATTTAGGATGGAGGGGCGGAAGCAGTCAGCCTAAGATATCATTGGATTGTCTCTCCCGGGATCAAGCCTGATTGGCCCTGAGCTGGAGGGGAAAGATAACAGATAAGATCCAGGGGTTAGGGTCAGAGCTTTCAGATATCCCCCCTCCCCCGCCCCCGTGTCACAGTCGAAAACATCCACTCATCGAAACTTGTAAAGCTGACATTTTGCCCTAGTTCCTCCTTTAAAAAGCATCCAGTGTGTTTGGGAGCTCTTAGCCCTGGCACAGAGCAGAAAGTTCAATACAAAATTACTGTTTCCAAAATCTAGAAGCCTATGTCCCTATTATGCAGTAAACACTATGTAAATATTTGTAGAAAGAAAGGAAAATGCTTTTTAAGATTTGTTCTTCCTCTCCCACTCTCCAGAATCTCATTGCCAGCAGTTTATTGCGCCTATACTCACTAACCTTTTCCCTACTTTTTTCCTCTATATTTTGTCACATCCCTGCCACCTTTGGTTTCATGCCACTGACCTAAAACCCAGCTTCTACCAGGCCGAGCAAGCCTCTGCCAAGGGGCCTGCAGTGCCCGTGGCCAGGCAGGGACAGCAGACTGGGTGTTCCTTCTGGAGCATTCTGACTACTGCAGGCATTTTCTCTCCCCCTTCCTGACTTCCCTCCCCTGTGTCCCCAGTCCCCAGCCATTCAAGTAACCAGTGAATGTGAGTGATCCTGAGAGAGGCAGAGAACTGCACCCCGGCTGCTGCGACTTGACAGCCTTTCATTTGTCTACATAATGGGACACGGCCTGCCTCAGTTTCTGGCCTTGCATAACCCTGGCCAGCACCAGCTGACCACAGGCAGCCAGCCCTTGCATGCCCTTGAGTGGGGGTGGACACACTATATCTTTCCTTGGAAGCTACCCTCTGGGCTGTATGTGGGAGGACACTCCAGTGGGCAGCTGTTCCTCAGGGCTGCTCCCAATTTCCGCAGGAGGCTCCCCAGCTGCTCCTGCAGGCAGTTGTGGCGTGGGCCTGGCCGGCAGAAGGCAACGCCATCCACCCCCAGGTGGCAGGGACCTAGACTGTGGTGCACTTACAGGGGAAGGAACTTCAGAGGTGGAAGCAGGAAGACCCAGTGTTTAAATTTTATTGCTGGGAGACCCACATGAGAGTTACAACTATGAGAAAGAATGTCTTCCTAGGATTGAGTTCTCCGTCTTCTCTCTCAGTATCAAGTGTCTCTTTGAATAACAGCCTCCATGCATCTCTAACCTGAAATGGGCAAGTAGACCCCCCAGGCCTGTCCATGTGGCCACAACACAGCACTTCAGGGAGGCCGAGCCAGTGCCTTAGTTGGGAGTAAAGAGAAATCGAGAGATGGTGGCCGAAGGGCTCTATTTGTCAGCTTTGAGGTTGGCCCACTGTGGGCGCAGAACCTCTCCTGCTGCCTCGGCCTCCGGCCTCCTCCCTGTGCTGGCAGCCTGTGGGGATGTGTCTCTCCAGTTCAGCAGTCTGTGCCCTCTCAGGCCTGGGTGTAAGTGGCTTCCCCAGCAGAGCCACTTGTCACCTCACTCTGGGTGCTGGGGCAGGGTTCTCGCCACCTGCTACAGGGAAATGAATTTAAAACTCATGCTGAAAGGAAAGAGTGATGGGCCGATGCGAGCCAGCCTCCAGCTGCTGCAAAGCAAGTGTGGCTCCCCAAGCCACAGTCTAACCCACCCTGAGGAGCGTTCCTTTCTTTACTTGCTCTGCGGCCAGGGATGGGTCATGGCAGAGCCATTGCAGGAATTCCTGCAGCGGGATGGAGTGTAGCCGCTCCTTGTCAGCTGATGCGGCTGGAGAGTTGGAGAGTTCTTTTCAAGGATGGAGATTTCTCCTCTGTAAAACGAGAGCCCCCAAACCTTCTTATAGCTCATCACCTCTAATCTCATCATGCAGCCTGGGCAGGGAGGCTGGGTTAGTTTTCAGACTGCCATCAGTGTAGTGGCTTACAACACTCCCCATTTAATGCCTCATGGTTTCTGCGGGTCGTGAGTGTGCACAGGGCCTTGGCTCCCTGGTCTCTTTAGGATGTGAACTGTTGGGGAAAGATCCAGTCCCAGGTTCCCTTAGGTTATTGGCAGAATTCGTCCCCGCAGGCCATCTCTCAGCATAGTTCAAAACCAATAAAGGGAGTCCCCCTCCAGTTCGGTGAGACGGGAACTTTTATACTGGAACCTAGTCACGGTGTGGCGTCCCATCCCCTTTGCCCTATGCTGTTGACTAGAAGCAAATCACAGGTTCCACCCACAAAGGCTTTACTCCCGGGGGCAGATCACGGGTTCCCTGGGAGTTCTCCTTGCCACAGGGAGAGGATACAAACTTATCAGTCAATGTTTCAAGAGGATTTCCAAGTGAAGGCCCAGCCTGTTCTGTATGATCACACTTTTTCTTTGACAAGAAGCACATTGTTCTTTTTCTTCCGTCTCAGGACGCCTCCAAACCCTGACACCCTGGACCGCACAGTTCTTTCTGCCACAGCGTGATCTCCGCTCCCGCTCCTTCCTTGGTCGGCTGACTGTTATTGAGAAAGAGTGATTTGTTTGTTTTTTTTAATTGTTGTCTTTTTGACTTTGAATCTTAGAATTTCTCATCTGTAAGGCTGCATTTCATTAAGATTTTGTTGGATACTAGTATATAATATAGTCATTGGCACTTAGTAAAAATTTCTAGCCCCTTTCCTTACAGGACTAATCATTTTATTGCATTAATTTTATTTATCTGCAAAACTCAGCAACATGATATTGGTCTTGCTAGTGCGAATGCCAAAACAAAAGAGAAAGTATATTTTAAGACAAGTTTAGTTGTATGTAAGGGGCCAAGATCACTCTGGTCATGTGCTGTCAGAGCTCTTACAATAAAGGAAAAAGACTAAAATCTTAGACATGCCTAGAAAATTCTGCCCATGGCCATGTTTAAAAAGCGCTGATGACATAGGTTTGGCGCTTTTCAAACTCTTCCCTTTTCTTTTTTCTTTTTTCCCCTGAAGTAAGACCACGCTTCGCAGGCCCTCATTAAGATTTACGTTTTTATCCTGCTTCATGGAGGGAAACGACGCCGTAAAACTTGGCTTTAGGTGGGAACCGACCCTGCCCGAGGGAGCCTTGCAGGGTCAGGCGACTCTAACCTGCCTTGGTTCCTTTTCCAGGTTTCTCCGGGTTGTGGAAGGCGCTGGATGTAGTAACCGGTCCTCAGAAAGCCCCTCTTGGCGGTAACTTCAGGAGGGTCTCCCCATCCTTCACCTGCCTTCACGGCCACTTCTGAAGCTACTCGAGGAAAATGGTGTGACAGTTCCTCTCGGAAAGGAGCATCGGGAACGTAGAACCTCTGTGAAGGAAGTGGCCCTGTTTCCCTTTTGCAGAAGTGACATTCTCAAATTCCAAAATGCCAGCCAAGACCCCAATTTACCTGAAAGCTGCCAATAACAAGAAAGGAAAGAAATTTAAACTGAGGGACATTCTGTCTCCTGATATGATCAGTCCTCCCCTCGGGGACTTTCGCCACACCATTCACATCGGCAAAGAGGGCCAGCACGACGTCTTCGGAGATATTTCCTTTCTCCAAGGAAACTACGAGCTTTTACCTGGAAACCAGGAGAAAGCGCACCTGGGCCAGTTCCCTGGGCATAACGAGTTCTTCCGGGCCAACAGCACCTCCGACTCTGTGTTCACAGAAACGCCCTCCCCTGTGCTCAAAAACGCCATCTCCCTCCCAACCATCGGAGGGTCCCAAGCACTCATGTTACCCTTATTGTCGCCGGTGACATTTAATTCCAAACAGGAGTCCTTCGGGCCAGCAAAGCTGCCCAGGCTTAGTTGTGAGCCTGTCATGGAGGAAAAGGCTCCTGAGAAAAGCAGTCTGTTGGAGAACGGGACAGTGCACCAGGGGGACGTCTCCTGGGGCTCCAGCGGGTCCGCATCGCAGTCCAGCCAGGGCAGGGACAGCCACTCCTCCAGCCTCTCCGAACAGTACCCCGACTGGCCAGCTGAGGACATGTTCGACCACCCCACCCCGTGCGAGCTCGCCAAGGAAAAGACTAAATCAGAGGAGTCCCTCTCTGATCTGACGGGCTCCCTCCTCTCCCTGCAGCTCGATCTCGGGCCCTCATTTTTGGATGAGGTGCTGAATGTCATGGATAAAAATAAGTAACAGGACACCCCCAGCAATGTCTTTGGAATGAAAGGTCTCAAACGAACAAACAAACAAATAAAACACTCAACAACAATGATCCACGGTCGAAAAGAAGAGCTTCGCTGGCTATTTGCAGTTATGTGATGGGTTTTCTTAAGTAATGTTCCTACAAAGTATTTTTTTACCTTCTATACCCTATTTGCAAAAACAGTTAAAGGAAAAAAAAGACCCGGCAAAAAGAGGAAGGGAGTCGGTCAGAACTCATTTGCAGCAGGCATGGCCGATGCTCAGCTCACGTTTTTTGTCTGTAGACACATAGGAACCTGGCTCGGCCGGGATGGGCACTGGCTACGGAGGGCTGCCAGGTCGCAGTGAGCACCTTGACAATACTCTGGCATTTTCTGAGCAAGAGGAAGTCAGAATTGATTTAACACCTACGCCTTTTTTCTAGACTCTTTTCTATATCATGCTGTTTGGGCTCACCATAGCAGATTCTTCAGTGTTAAAACTTTTCTCTGCTTTCACACTTGAACAACTTTACGGGCTTGGGGGATTTTCTTGTAGCTCTTATATATCTCTATATAATATGTTGATTTTGTGGAATTTTGACTGTCGGCGACATGTTGGTAAGACACAAGCAAAGTGTTACTGTAACTAAGTTATTTTTAAAGTTAAAATATATTTTTATGTGCCTTTGGCTTTTTATTGCAGAGTCTACATTTTATAGATCCTACAGCAAATGTCGTCATTTGACTTGATTCCATTGTGGTTCCATTGTAAGCTGCACGTGTGTATGTTTGGAAAAGTGTATTCGTACTTTAGCTTTATTTTCTTTTTTCTTCACCTGTTAAATTTTTCATAGCAGCCACCAATGGATCATCAAGTGTAAAGGCACAGGTTACTCATGACGCTTCTGCAGAGACTGTGGGCTACACCACGTAATGTTCTTTGGAAATATGGGTATTTTAGTGCAGTACATACTTGCATTTCATAGGTACTTCATACAACACAATAAAGAGTAAATGTTAAAATGAACTTGCATGATTATAGTAATAAACAAAAACAAAATAATAGTATTTTCTTTTATATAGTCCAGAGCTAGAAAAAAATTGCTTCTCTAAAATGTACGTGAGTCTTTCGAATAAGGTAAGAGGTGATTTCCGTCCACTCTGACAAACAAACATGTGAGATTAGAATTTTTTTTGAAGTCAACACTGATGCCAACCAACCTTTCAAAGCTCATTTCTGTGACCCTCCTCCGTTACTTGAACACACTGTATGGCAAACTGTCACAGGCCCGATCCCATCCCTGCGGGACAGGTGTTTCCTCCATGGGGCAGGTGCTATGTAGACATGATTAAGAAGGCTAAAGGAGGGCAGCAGACAGCGCCTGCCCCTCAAGGAGCCAGAGACTCCCTGAGGGTGTCCGTTAAGGAAACAGGAACAGGAAATGCACACCTTGTTAACCACACCCTCCCCCGTCGAAGACAAACGCTTGTGCACAATAACTTTCATTTATCCTTGAAATATAGCCCTGAAATGACTTCCTCTCCCAAATACTTAAGTGATTCCCTCAGCAGGTTTGGAGTTGTAATTGCTTGTTCATCTGCAATAACCTTTGAACCGCAAGTGAACGGAAGTCAGGACGACTACGTAGAAGAGGAAACCAGTTCCCTCAGAGCATTGAGTGCCTGCCTTCATTTCCTGGCTGTATTTCTGTCCCATGATTTTCCAGTGTTCTTTTTCTGTGGAGCACACCCCCCTCACAGCTTACAGACAGACTTCCCAGCCACTTCTAAATCAGGTAAATAAAACTGGGGTGTCTCATTTTTTGCCAGACTCTTTCAACATGTCCCCCATTTCAATTACATTCGTTCTCTCATTTAACTTTTCATTTGCAGCATGACCTCAAGGAAAAAAATTGAACTATTAGGTGAAATGGTGAGAAATGTCTGCCTTTTCTCTGCTCCCTCTGACATGTGGAGAACAGTTCTGCCAGGGCTGGGTTTGCTCAATAGAATTTGGGCGATAACGCATCCTTGCAGGTACTTAGCCATTAAATGGGGCTCCCCGAGCCCTTTCACACAAAAAGTCTGTACTATAAGGTTAGGTGGAGTTGAGATGGCAAGAAACATGCCCCTATTACAGAGGATACAAAGCCACATCCGGCTTATGCATGATTTTGTTGAGTCAGTTCTGTGGCATCCCTTCTAATACCTGGCCCCTCTTCTGGGGAGCAGGTGCAGAGCTGGCTGGTGGTGGCTTTCTCCTGCAAAGAGGCACTTTTGACTGGCACCTGCTGAGAGCTGAATTGGTGCTCTCAGCCTGTGATCACTGTACTTTTAACCTAATTTATCAAGATGCACTTTATTTGCGAACTTGGAATGGCAAGCCACCTGTGACCCAGGCAATCTGTGAGAGTAGAGACTCTTCACATTGTAGCTGGCAGGGTTCTTGTGGGTGGCTCTCCCTGGGCAGAGACTTAACAAAGGGCAAAATATTTCTGCCTGAAACTATCTGCTTAAAAAGATCAAAACATCAGCGTACTTCACAGGTATAATGTCGCCAATTATCACATTTCAGTGAATCAAAGTCACTGTCAACAACAAAACCTGAGGTGATTGAGCCAAAAGAGCCCAGGGCTCCAGAAACAGTCTATTCCTTTTTTATGTTACCGAAATGTACCATTTTTTCCTCAAGTCTTTCCACAAAACACTTGAAATCGTGGACTGGAGGAAATCCATGAGTCTGTGAATTAACTTGACAAATATTTTAAAACAGACAAAATAACATGACACATTAAATGATGGTTCTGATCCTCCTAATACGGAACCTGGAGAGAATCAGTTTTACTGGGAAATACACAATAGAGTGAATAAACATGATTGTTTCGCTCTAATAAGAGTTTCTCCTTTGGAAATTATGTTACCAGCCTTGTCCCAAATTTAACAGTTCCAATAAATTCTGACTTTAGAAATAGCCCCCCAGACTAGTACAAATGAATGACTGTTATTTTGTTCTAAGTCAATAAGCTGTATAAACAGGGTTACTGGCTGCTGCCCTGTGTCTCTTCCTATACTTTGGGGTCAGATCCAGCAAAATATGAAATTTTCAGAAGCCAAATGATAAGCTACCGTTGACTCCGCTGGGTAGACTTCTGTTTGGTTGTACAGGACTCAAGAAGGTCACAGTACTCAAAACTGTTCACACTAACTGATCAGTTCTGGCTAAGCACTACATTTGTTGTCTAAGGTAGAGGATGGTCTCCCCAGCAGATTTTTTTCTTTTTGCATGTTTGTTTCATCTGTCGATACCTGGAATGTCATGCCTTAGTCTGATGGCACAGCATTTCGTCCAACCAGACTTCCATCTCAAAATGTTTAATTTTCACCTTATTTTTAGAGCAAGTACTTACTAAGAAGTGGGCCTGACGTTTCTTACTTGAGTTTTCAGGGAGTCATTCTGTGATAGAAATGCTATAAAAAAAGTCATATGGAAGAATGGAAACTATGCTTATTTTATGAAGTGATGTAGAACACAATGAAATCTGATTTACAACTACATTGTATTTAATTGTCTTCCATTTCTACTTAAAAAAAACCTGATCGTGAATTCACTTGTATTGGCTTCCCAGGGAGGTCTGTAATCTTCATCCTTTGAAGGTCGGCCAGATTTCTTTCATGGAAAGAATATTGACATGGGTGATAGATAAAAAAACATCCACCCAAATCAAAACCACTACTCAGAAGAGAGTTAATATCCCAGAGGCTTACTGTGCAGATGGAGTTTTCTGCCCTGCATCAAAATTAGCAAGGCTGAGTAAGTGCAGTGGGCATTACGTGCACCATAAAATAACTTGGAGTGAGGCATGTGCGTGATTCATTGCCAGATCATTGAGGAGAAAGTGCTTTAAGTTCTTGGGAGGGAAAGACTTGGGGTGGCCTTCTGGAAGAGGAGGACCCAAAAGGGACCTGAGGGAACTGGTGAGAATCTTTTTTTTTAAAGGGAGAGAGGCATACTCGGGAAGGAGATGATGAGCAAACACACGGATACACTGCATCCTAGTAGGGTTCCCACTTAAAACAGTCCTGGTACAGGGGTTAAATAGGAAATGCTTGGTTCCAGGCCTGAAAGAATTGGGCCTGTCCCTGAGAAGCCTCTCCCAGTGAAATGAGAAGAGACTGGAATCAAGGGTTAGAAATGTGTATGTGATAAGGCACCATGACCTGAAAGCTTGTGTGCATTCAGTGGGGCCCATGTCATAATGTGAAGGCAGATGGGGCACTTCAACAGGGAGGCTGCTGGGTGTTCAGGGAAAGTCATTTATGATGATGAAAGAAGTGAGAGGGGCTAAGTATCTCCTGAAACAGCACCGGATGCAACAAGTTCATATTACAGTCCCAGACTGAACAGCCTTGGACACCTATCCCACCAGTGATTCCTCACACCCCCTCTCAAATCATCTTTTCCCCGGGCTGGGTTGTAATTTCTCACTGAGCATTCCCAGGATTAAAGGAGAAACTCCTCAGGAAACGAAGTCCAAACGTTATGGAAAAGTCTCAGCTGAGTAGGAAAACTAACTCAATGGAGTAGAAGGCCCTGACGTTCTCTCAAATTCCTTGAAGTCCAAACTCACAAAACTGAAGCCCAGACAGGTGCAGAAGTCCTGGACTTCCAGACTCTGGTTTCCTGTCTGAGGATCTGCCTCTTCCTTAGGGGTGACTTCTGGGCCAGGTACCCTGCGGGGAAGACCACATTAACCTGTAGGATAGCCCTTACCCTACAGGGTCATAAGGAAAACAGTCATCTCAGCATAAAAGCACAAAGTCTCCAACATTTACACCACAAATACCCATGGTGAGAAGTGGGAAGAACCTTTCATGACATTTGGGACTTGAACAAAGAGTTCCTTGAGGTACCACTTCCCTGGAAAATTCCTTCTTTAATACAAGTCACAATAAATGTAAAAAATAAGTTAATAAATTAAATAAAAATAAATAAATTTTAGAAACCCCAAAGAGGTGTCCGATGCCTATGACCAGCCTTGTTTATAGTGAAATAGCCTGAAAGAACTGGGACCCTGTCATCAGGGCCACTGAGTGACCGTGGAAAAACAAAACCTCTGAGAACAATTTCTCCTTTATGTAGTTGCCTCAGGGCCAAAAATTCTCCATTAGAGATGGGTTCCTTTGGATCAGGTATTATGCTAGGCCTGGAGTCCCCTTAGAATACTCTAGGAGTATCAACATCGTGAAGCTATCAACAACAGGATGTGAACTCACCAGGTGTCTACTCTAAGAGCATAAGCCTCAAGCAACAGGGCTGGGGCAAGGGAGACACGGGGTAAGAGAGACCAGGGACAGCATGAAGAGGGAGTTCACTTAATGCAATACTTTGCCAGGGACCCAAAATTAGAGGGAGTGGGGAGAGAAGTTTATCTGAGAGACTTACTTTTCACCAAATGTGGCCTTCACCAGAGGAGATAACAAAGGTTCTAGTTGGCTGGTCTCCCTGGTGTCAGAGAATAAATGCAACTATCGCAATTGCAGTCAAATCTACTTTTGAGTCAAGACAAATTAGATAGTGCAGAAGAAGATTAATATGAAACTGTCAGTGATTGACTAGATTCCCTTCTCCAGGCCACAAGGCAGCAAGGCCTTATTATTGGCTCGATGCCAACGTTGATTATTTTTAAATTACTGTCTAACCTCCTCTGTATCTCCTCCGTCCCACCCCTGAACAATGGCACCTTAGTGACCTGCTTTCCTTAAAGAGACTATGATTTTATCCTGAAGTCTTCTTTCCAATAGTTTTCCTGCATTCTAGGGAAAAGAGTCATCATGTCCCAGAAACACATGGAACTTTAAAAAGCCTGAGACAACATTAATATTACATATTGAATTTTTCAGAGTGAACAGTAATGTTCAGGCATATCTTTGTAAAGTAAGCAGAGGTGTTGGTAACAGTGAGAGAAGAAAATTGCTAATTATCTTCTAACCTCTACTTTCATTGCATAAAAGTAAAATTGGGGTGGGACTAGAAACGAGAAGCAAAACATTTATGGTTCTATGGCCTCACATTTTTCACCATAAATGGCAAGAAGGAAGAGCAGATGAGCACAATCTTAGATATTAGATTAGCATCCAATAAAGTTCTCCCATCGTTGAAGCAGACCAAGGCCCTGTGACCAAATAAAGCACTGTTTATGAAGATTCACTGTGAAGTAACCCCTTCTTTTTCTTTTTTTTTTAAAGTGGTGCCTTCACTGTTGATTTAAATTGCTCATTTTCAACACAGTTGGCTCTCTGGCCTTTATAAACACATTAAAAATGGATTAGATGTTCTAGGTAATTGAAAGAAAAAATTGTGTCATCATAGAAAACAGAGAGAGGTAGGTTTTGCTGTGGAAGCGAAGGAGACACAAGTCTGCCTACCCAAGACTCCACTCCTGGAAATTGCTCCAACCCGAAATAAACAAAGGCTTGCCAGTGAAATGGCTTCCCGGAGCGAGGTGCCCACCCCTCTAAGGAGCCACAAGCCACATGCTAGACACACTTAGGAAACACTCCCTTTTCTTCCTGTGCCTGACCATCCAAGCATATTTTCCCTGGGGGAGATTCCTCAACTTCCCAGATCCCAGCTCTCCCTTCAGGTCCTAGGAGAAGGTCACAGGAGAGGAAGGAGCCAGCTGTCTGGAAGATGGTTTGGAGGGTGTGATCCTGCCTGGACATGCTCGAGAAGCACATCTCTGGGTCTCTTGTCCTTCCAACAGGGCTCCTTGAAAAGGCTGACATTGCTATTGTAACACCGTATGATAGTATATGAACAATATGCCAGTGGTGGGCTGCATAGGAGTCCCCAGAGTATCAGGTACTAATCCCCAGAACCTAAAAATGTTATCTCATTTGGAAAAAGGAATCTTTACAGATATGATTGAGTTAAGGATCTTAAGATGGGGAGTTATCCTGTGTCATCCAGTTGGTCCCTAAATGCCATTGCAGTTGTGCTTGTCAGAGAGAGGTGAAGGAAAATTTGGCACACAGAAGAGGGGAAACAAACTACAGAGGCAGAGATTGGTGTGATATGGCCACAAGTCAGCCTGGAAGAGATAAGGAACAGACTCTGCTTAGAGCTCAGAGCTTCTGGAAGGAGTGCGGTCCTGCTGACAGCTTGATTACAGTCCAGTGATGCCCACTTGGGGCTTCTAGTCTCTAGAACTGTAAGAGAATAAATTTCTGTTGTTTCAGGCCATCAAATTTGTAGCCATTTGTTAAAGCAGCCACAGGAAACTAATGCAAAACCTAAGCATGGGAGAAAATGCAGAAAAATTGAGTATTTTAAGGATAGAGAATGCTATGGATTGAATTGTGTTCTCCTTAAGTTCATATGTTGAAGCCTTAACCTCCAACATGACTGTTTCTGGAGACAGGGACTTCAAAGAAGGAATTAAGGTTAAATAAGGTCAGGTCATAAGGGTATACCCTAATCCAATAGGATTAATGGCCTTAAAAAAAAGAGGAGAATGAGAAAGATCTGTCTCTCTCTCTCTTTGTCTTTCTCTCTCTCTCTGCACATGCACAGAGAGAGAGACAGCCATGAGTATACAGCAGGAAGGTGCCATCTGCAAGCCAAGGTGAGAGGCCGTAGGAGAACTCAGCCCACAGCCTTCAGAACTGTGAGAGAATAAATTTCTGTTGTTGAAGCCATCCAGGCTATACTGTTTTGTTATGGTGGCTCAAGAAGGCTAGTACAGAGAGTTAATAAAAAGTTGCCTTTCAAAGATTTAGGTCCTTTAAGGAGATAAGCCCAGGATGACCCCACCTCCCCAGACCTCAGTCTCCACTATTGGGAGAGGAGTTTACACTGACTCAGGTGTGCTCAGGCTGGTGTCAAAGAAGGAAAGAACCTTCCAGACAGGAGATCAGCAGGAGCAAAGTCTAGCTCTGCAGTAGCGTTTCCAGAAAGCATCCCCCTGTAAGTGCGTGAGACAAAGCGGCCTCCATGTGCCTTGTGTTCAAACGGGGTAACGGTGTCTAATCAGACACAGGTGCGATACCTCAGCCCTTGGGAGTGAAGGCAGCTACCTTCAGGCTAACTTGTCACTGTCACTCACAATTGATTGTTGCTGGTGTAATGCAAGTCAAGCGTCTACTTGGTGGGCAAACTTGGGGGAGATGGAGGGAAATAAAAAATTTAAAACATGTTTTGAGGCTTGTTGCCTGCCCCAGGCAGCATTTGATGTGGGCAGGGGCCCGCTTATCCCTGTCATCCAGATAACAACAGAAGGGAAGCAGAGAAGACTGCAGAGGGGCCCTTGGCTGTTGCTTGGCTGTTGCCTGGGAGATTTTCTTCTGTAGCTTTTTGCCTCAGAAATGTCCCTTCCCACACCAAAGCTGGGCAAAGTGAAATCAGCCTTCCCAGGATGCAGAGGGTGAATCAAAGAAGCAGCCAGAGGGTTCAATGAGGCCCAGGAGCACTGTGAGGGGCATTGGAAATGTCCTTCCAGAGTTGACGGGCAAAGAGACTGCCAGGGTGCTGGAGGTGGAGCTCCGCCAAAGGAAATGGAGACATTGGAAGGACACCGGAAGGAAATGAAAGGACTATTATGGCTGACACAAGCCCCACCTACCTGTCCCAGAGGCTGAGGGTTCAATGCCTCAAGGCCCTTGTTAGGCATTTGACGTCCACCCATTGCATTGTGGGAATGAACAAACCCCAGAGTGCTTGTCGTCTCACTAACCCCTAACTATTTATGGAACTACCCTGAGCTCTTCATAGGACCCACAGTCCTGCAAATCGAATGTGACACAAACAGGTGAAGGAGAAAGGGTAGCCCTAGAGGGGATTCCGAATGTCACACCAGGTGAAGCCAGACTGCCAGGTGGCAGTGACAGCAACAGCAGCAGGGTCAGGGCAAGCCCTTCACTTGTGACTGTAGACAGGAGGGGCTTTCAGGACAGGGAGGCTAGGAGGCCCAGGAGCCCTCTAGGGAGTTGAGAAAGATCTAAATAACCAAAGTCTTCAATCTGACAGGAAGGGCAGAACTGTGACTTGGCTTCTGACCATCATGGCTAAAACAGTCTACCAGTGTGACTGCCTCCTGGAGAATATGACACAGAGAATGTGCTCCAGTCTCTCCCACTGAAAACCGTAGGGCCCTGCCTCGGACCCCTGACCCTCTCTCAACCTGCCAGCATAGTTTACACCTGTCTCCAATTCCTTCTGTGTCTTTGCAGGAGCTTCTCCTTTATTCCTAACGCACTGCCTCCTCCTCTGGGAAGCCTGCATTAGAATCAGTTGTTATCTCCTTTTGACCCCATCACGCTTCGCACACCAGGTCTCCCATGGTGTTACAACCAAGTTCATCCTCCCGATGAGACAGCGCAGTCCTCAGACCTGACTTCCCAGCCAGGCATGGAGCTGTAGTTGAAGGAAGCAAAGGATGCGAGAGGAAACCAATGGGTAGACAGTAGACACTGAAGTGAATACTCAGCAAAGAACATTTGTTATTAGTCCACAACATATTAAGTCCACAGAAGTTAAGACACCTCAGGTCCCTTGACTGGATGCAAGAGATGCCATACATTCTAAAAAAGAAATTTTGAGGAAAGGAAATCAAGGAATAATGCCTGTCTCTAATGTATCAAAAGACTATTTAGACTAATAGGACTGAAACTTTTTAAGTATATATATACTTGCAAATGTTTCCATGGATCAGGACCGTTTTTCCATGTTTACACATTCTTATTATTTACCTTATAAAAGAATATAGTGCTATAGGAATTTATTATTGTTTGCTACAATAAGATGGAGCCATTACAGCTTGTAAAATGCTGTTGGTTTAATAGAGGACAAGAATGTGATTTGGAGCCTGTAAGCACTTGGAGTCCTGATCAAGCTTAAACAAACATTTTTAATCAGCGTTAGTGCTTTATGAAATTTTTAATCTGCCACTTAAGAGACACTAATGTGCAAGTTGGAAAAAAAAAGCAACTAGCCTGTCACCTTTACCATACATTATCTAAATGAGCCGAAGTAAATGTGTTTCAAATGCCATACCCATGTGCTGCATGAACACACAATAAGACAGCACATGGGCCGCAACTGATTTTGTGTCATAAATGGTGGCATTGGCCACTTCAAGGACAGCCAAAGAGTATCAGGAATAAAGACATATAAATTAGTCATAATAACAAAGAGAACACAACACATAAAAATGGACTATCTTGGCTCCTCATTGTTTGAAAGCAAAAATCGCATCTTATGCTATCCAAAAACTTTTAAATGATATAACAATGTGATTTTAGCTTACTAGCTTTCTATGGTAAAAATACAGACACAGAGCCAGGAGTTACACATAGCGCCCCATCATCTCATCCAGCACTGCAGCTGTCACCAGTCACAGGACACTTGATCCACAAGCAAGCGAAGATTTAAAGAGCCAAGTTCCAACCACAGACAGGAGCTCACAGAACAGGGCACCTCAAAGAATTTCCACTTGTGCCACCCTGGGCATCTGGGCATTCTCGGCATACTATGACCTCATTGTCAGATGCTAGATCTGAGAATGACAGTGAGTGATCTTGGACTTCTTTTTTTCCTGTATTAAATATGGAGCTCTTTACTTCATGAGTTTCATAGTTCCTAAAGCAAGAAACAAATTTGATGTGAACTTGCTTCCTATATATTAAAGAATTACGTTCATCCATTGTGTGCATGCATTGTGGGGTGTATGTGTGTAACACAGAGAGGAAAAGAATGCCTGACAGACTAAGACAGGCAGATGATCAAACAGAATGTGTGGCAATTACCTGCCTGAAAACGAGTTGAGGAGTATACAATATTATAAAGCATAAGTTGATTTTTGAAAAGGAGACAACAAAGGAAGAGCCACCTAAATGAGCAGAAAACATATGGGAAAGCTCAAACCTGAAACAGGGTAGGAAGAACTACAAATGAAAGCTAGAGTAACTTAATAGGAAAGAAAATAAGGTGGCCCCAAGTAGAACTGTCCCTAGAGTGCGTACTCCTGGGCAAATGTTTTTTGCAGGGTCCCTGACTCTATGAACAACTGGATTTTTTCAATGTTTTACAAAATTCATGGGCCTACATGAAGCATAATGATTTATCAATGAAGACTTAGAATAATGGCTACAGAAGAGGTATTTACATATTTGTTCATTGTCCAATCAGTGTTAGTGAAGACTACGCATCGTGTCCATCTGGCACCATCATTTCCTGTGCAGGTGCCAGAACCACCTCTTCCTTTTCTTTGTTGTTAGATGGGCCAATTCTACCTTTGTCACTGGGAGAAAATGGTGACAACGCTGTAATTAACACTCATAACACAACAGTTCTTCAGAGCATGTGTGTATTGAAACAACATAGATCTTCTTGTCTCGGCATTTCCCTAACACCATTTATTTAATGCTGGTTATATCACCACTCATGACGCCTCATTACCCACCTGCCACCATGAATCCCAGCTTCCAATGACCCTCTCCAGGGTGGCTACTGGCTTCACGGATGAGGATCACAAGGACAAGCCCTACCCAGAGCATGAAGGAAACTGTAAACATTAATTCACTTTCTGATCATGTGAAATGCACTATTTGAAATTTTCTAGAATAAACATAGAACACATATTCTGACCATATCTTCTCTAGAACTCCTTCAGGGATTCACTGAATTCCTGAAACATGATTTCTTTCCTTGTTGACAGAACATCTGCCTTCCACAAACCTCACCAGACGAAGGGGGATAAACAAAGAAGAGTGATCCCATTATGTAAGAAATGTCCATCCCTCACCAACATGGCTTAGACATGGAGCTCAATGTCAACACACAGATTGGCCCCTAGAGAGTGCAGCAGCCAGAAAGGTCTGCTGGTATTCACAGAGCAATGCTCCAAAGCTCTCTGAGGAGAAGAACATAGCCTCCTCTGGGGCATTGCTTAGAGAGGGGTTTGACCCTCCTAGTACCAGTGATGGATGGTGAGCAGGGTACAGGCCATGTGATACCACTTCTGCTGTTCTGGGATGCTATAGACTACAGGCTGCCATATAATGGAACGTGGAGGAGTGAAAGCTGACAGATGAACTCAACATGTGGCAGCCCAAGGGTTGGCAGTGGGCCATGGGTACCCCAGAGCCCTGAACTTGTGTCTCCTACTTGTGAGTTATTAAAATCAGTGTGTCTGCCCTTCTATGGTGGCTTAATCTCATGAAATCTCAACAAGGAATGACTGGGCTACCCTGGGGAGCAATTGCTTGTCAGACCACCCTCCTGGAATCAAGGCCAAGCCAGGAGCCTCAGAATGATCCCATAGATATGAGTCCTGGAGTTCTTGGGGGCATCTGGCTGACCCTACTGGTTGGTGGGGAATAGAGTTCAAAGAACATCCTAAAGGAGAGAAATGGAAACCAGGTTCCCCAAGGACATTGGTCCCAGGACCCTACCCAGATAAGACTGCCACCGCAGCTGGTCCCAGGTACCTGAGGGGAACTTTGAAAATGTTAAGGAAGGTACTCCAAAATGTGGGAGGCCCTGAGAAGTAGGGCCTGGGACAGACACCCTTGGTCCAAAGGTTGTACTGATGTCAAGAATGACCAGCAACATTATGTAATATGGGGAACAGTTGTGGAGAAAACTGAGACATGAAGCAGTTAAGCAAAATGTCCCATACACAGCTTCTAAGTGGTGGAATTTGATTTGAACCCATACAGTCTGGCTCTTGACCTGTGTTCCCTGCTGTGAAAATATCTAAAAAGATTATAGACTTTATATTCAGACGGACATGGGTTTTACTCACCACCCTGACGATACCAGTATGTAACCTTGGGATCAAGCGGGGATAATTGTATACTTACTTCATAGGGATCAGCTAACTTTTCGTATAAAAGATCAGATGACAAATTCTGTAGCCAGTCCATACAGTCTCTGTTGCAGCTAGCCAATTCTGCGGTGTGAAAGGAGCCACAGACAATGCATAATTGAATGGGCATTGCTGTGTTTCCATAAAACTCCACACAAAGACAGACAGTGGGCTGGATTTGGCCCACAGGCTTTAGTTTGCCAGTAACTTGTTTTGAATGTTAATTCAGAAATTGCCAATAAAAGTTTTATAATAGTTACCTGTACTCAGTAAATATTTGGTAAGTATTAGCTGTTATTATTATACTAACAAAATGACTACATTTTAAAATTGTTGATTTAAAGTTCTAGTGTGCTTGCCACTTTAAAAATTTTTCCGGTATCACTATTTTGCAGTTACAGTATACATACTTGAGGGGAAATAATGGGTAGATAATTGTTTCATTACTTGAATTCTTCCTCATTATCATTATTTCTCAAAACCTCTCTTTAGAACAACTTTTCATCTGAAACTGTCACTGTCTTTGAAATATGTGAGTCAGGAGGAGCTGGCATCTATTAAGTGTAGATTTACTATGTGTTTCAAATGAAATTTTCCATTCATTCATAATCACATTTCAATAATATTACAAATAGTGAGAATTTTAGATGCTAAAAATAAAATTTTTCTTTGAAACATACAATTTAAGGATATATGTAATACATATATAATCAGCTTTATCATTTTCTGTTGTGATTTCTCTAACCATTTACGGTATTTTTTATTTGGAATCTACACTGTCCCTTCCTGTACTTCTACAAACAGCATTTCTTGTCTTTGGGAGATGATCCCTTCCCCCACTCCACGAATATGGTTTAAAACTGCTACCATCAAGGTCAACTGGTCTTGGGGATGAGCACAGGTCCCCAGCTGTGAGCCAAGAGGGTTGGTTGCTTCTGCTGGTTTGCTGGTTTTCCTTCCAGCTGCTGGGAGGACATTTGTCAGATAGAACGGAACCAAGTAGAGAACAGCAGAGGCCAGGGTAAGGTGACAGAGGCTTATGCTGATCAAATTCTCATTTGAATTACCCTGGAAGTCTCCCAAAATCCTTTTATGGCTTGGTTATGAGAGATAATAAATTTCTCCTTTACCTAAGCACATTCAGTTGATCCTGGACTATGAGTGATGCGAGGCATCCCCACTTGGCTTATCCCAAGGGAAACTGTACCATCTGCCATTCACCAGATGTGCGGCTTTGACATCATAGAAAGTAACTTCCAAAGACTAAATAAAGCTTGTTCAAGGGCACTTCTTTTTTCTGGAAGAACAGATGAAACTGACTAAGTAAGGAAGAGAATGACTTTGAATGACTTGGTGCGGTTTGGCATTTATGTTTAATAACTAAGATGATTAGAAATATCGTGCCTGATTTGGGTGCATTGGAGCAGGACACGAACTTGAAGCTGATATTATTAGGCTAAGAGAAATTATGATCTTATAGGTCTGAATCAAGGTTTTGTAGCAAAACATAATTTTAGGAAAATCTACTAGAAAAGGGCCAGCAAACTTCCATGGTTCAGCTTTTGCTCTTTGATGTTTTTCGAATTTTTCCCTGTTTTCTTGGGATTCATCATGCAAGCATTTGGTAAGTAAACAGATATGGCTACGCATTGGCACAATGGTCCCAGTTCTCTGTGTATTATTCTGCATCAGGCAGCATTAGATTGTGGTATTTTGTACCATAACAAAATACCATAAACTGTGTGGCTTAAACAACAGAAAGTTTATATAGCTTTGGGGGCTGGAGGTCTGAGATCAAGGTGCCAGCAGGGCCACCTGGCTTGCCTTCTCAGTCTATCCTCAGGTGGCCTGGAGAGAGAAAGAGAGTGAGCTGTCTGGCATCTCTTCTTACAAGGGCACCAATCCCTTCACAAGGGCCCCACCCTCATGGCCTCATCTAAAACTATCTCCCAAAGACCCCCCCTCCAAATACCATCACGTTGGTTAGGACTTCAACATATGCTTGGTGGAGACACAATTTAGTTCACTGCATATCCTCAGCAGATTGTTGATATTTAGAGATTAACCTTTTAGTTCTAAGAGTCGAGAAGAATCAACTATCCAAATACATTTTCATCTGCTGTTCAAGCAGCAGAGTGTGAAGCAATGAGCAAGGCCTCTTGGAGCTAGAGATCTGGGTTCAAGCCCAGATCTCTGCCTAGACTATTTAAATAGGTTACTTCACGTTTTTTGAGCCTTGGTTTCCACATCTGTAAGTTGAAATAGTAAGATTATCTGCTTCATAGGGATGCACAAGATAATGCATGTGAAAGGACAGCTATAAAAATATTTACAGACAATAAAATATTGTCTGTAAAAAGACAATAACCACTTGTCTTTAAACAGTCTCTTATAGTGAATAACTATCTTAATTTTCTAACTACCCAAGGACACCAATCATTCATATCTTAGTTGGAATTAATCAACCTGCTTCTTCTGGGATTTGCCCTGAGGAAATGAACATTCTGAAGAGGTGGGGATTTGGAACATTTTGGAAGGTGGGGTACATACAGTAAGGAAAGAAGACATTGCTGGTATTCCAGAGGAAGATTAAATAAGACATATAAGGACTAAGACAAAGGAATGTGTCTGCAGTGAGGCTCAGGGTGGTGCTAAAGAAAGGGGCCCCCAAAATATAGGAGAAAAACAAGTTGCAGGTCATCATAGTTGAGCTACATGGTGCTCTAAAAACTAGCCCTGGAGACTGGGCTTCTGGCTCTTCAAATAGCTCACTATGCTCCCTTCCTTTCCTTTGTGACCCAAAGAAAGGCACAAGTCCCCGTCACACCTTCTAATAATCAGTGCCTCTGGGGCAGGAGGAAGGGAGCAGAATTAGAGGGTCCTATTTGGCTAACGCTCATCCCCCCCACAGCCACACCTGACCCAGAAAATCGGCAAGCCGTGCTCAGGGCCAGCTGCAGTCTGCCAAAGCTACAGAGCAGATACTGCCGACCTGGGACTTTCTGTGAGGCACTGCTGTGACTCTCTGCCAGGAAGTGCCTTTGGAAGGCAAAGAAACAGAGACCAGACACCTAACTTTATAAAAACTAACAAGTGTCTAATCTTCCCAGTGGCTTGCTTGTACAGCTGTAGTGCTTGCTTGTGACATCTCCTTTACCCATATGCTGGCCAACCGTAACACTCAAGGAGAACACTTTCATAAAGGGGCAGAGGGAACCCAACACCCCGAGGGAGTTTTTCCAAAAGTGATTTGAGAATGCCCTTCCTCTCAATTTTACTTGAGCCAACAACATTCATCTTACTAATATTCTTCTGTCAGAGACTGAATTTCAGACAACAAAACTCTATTTTCCAGAATCTTCTATGTTGTAACTGCCTATTAATTACCTCTGCTTGTCAGCTGCCCCTACCCCCCCAACAGGGCTTAAATGTTTAGTCTGCAGTTTGTGTAATCATTCCCCTGCTTCATAATTACTCTCCAGACTTACTCAGCTCTGAGGGCACCACCACAAAGTCTGTGCTTTTCATTTTCTTATAATAATGCATTATCAGGTCTGTATTCAGCTTGCTCAGGGGTTGAGATGAATCTTTATGCAACACTTGTCCTTTGAGCAAATGCCCAGTTTTACACCTACTTCTCAGGCTCTTGGGTCGAAGGCCAGGTGAGTGGGTCCTGGCAGTGGTGAACAGGAGAAGCCATCTGTGTTTCCATTGTGCATGCAGATGGAGTTTCCACACATCCTGAGGCAAGAAGACTTCACCACCCCATTTTCAAAACTGGCCCTTTCCAAGTTGGAATAGTAATGAGCTTTAAGAAGTCCTCACATGGCCTCGTACACTTACCTGCCAGGCCTAGACTTGTGTCAGACTTGGACCAGAGCAGCCAGGAAGGGCAGGTCTATCCAGTGGGAATGGACTCTTGGCTTCAAGGTGGAAGCAGAAGGGAAAAGAAAGCCAAGAGGGTTCAGAGGAAGTTGGTCACCTTGTCGGAACAAGTCTCTCATGGTGCATAGTGACTCCCCTGTCCCCAAGTGTCAAGGCCCTCTGTAATCCAACACACTAGCTATTTCTGGTGCTAACTCCAATTATTCATCATTCGGAACTTCTTTTCAGCCAGATTGCCTTACTCATCTCACTCTTATGCACATGGATCTCTCACCACCTCTGTGATTTGGCTTATGCCTCCTCCTGCCTGGAATGCCCCCTTTTAATACTCAATTCAAATCTACCTCCTCCAGAGAGATTTTCCTTTCCCCCAGGCCCAAGGAATCTCTTACCTCTCTGAGACAATTCCATACATTCCATTTATAAATCAATCGTCTCTGCCTCTATTCTATTGTTACCTTCAAGTTTCATTCACATCTTTTATAGTTACTTTGAATTTTTGATGTATTTTCTACACAAATATAAGTTCCTGGAAGGTAAGGACCTTGTCATATTATCCTCACATCTCTCAGAGCATCAACAACAGTACTCAATAGTGTCTTTATTTGGTTTGGTTTATTTGCTATATCAAACTTAGAGTTTACTGATTCTTTGCCTTCCTAGCAAAAGCCAGAGTAAGAATCAGTGAATAGTGATTCAGCCCCTTTAGCAACAACACTTGGTTCATTTATTCACTGGTACTGTGATGTTAGGGTTTGCATTTGTTTTCTTACTCCTGCGCTCCAACTGTATGTCCACTACCAGAAAGTGCATAGTAAATTGTTATGTGTTTTTGATTGTCTGTGTGTGTGTGTTGCTAGAATGAGAGCCAGCTTGCTCTCTACTCTCTGTGAAAAGGGAAATTAGTCATGGTCACTGAAAACTGGAGAACAAATTCAAAGTAAATATCTGTGCATGAGATTGCTTTCCCCCAAAATCTGAATACCCACATGAGACTGAATTTGTAAATATTTACTGTAACTCGCGGTTTAAAAAAATATTGGCTTCCTAAGCTCTATTGCTGCCAAAATATCTTTTTCTTGCATGACTACCCAGTGTTCTGACCTGTGGCTGGCAACATATACTGTCTTACGTTAACCTTAAAGGCATCAGCACAGCTCTAAGTGTACTTATATGTGCAGGAATAAAAAGGAAAAAAAGAAGGAGAGAGAGAATATAAGAAACTTGAAAAAATTTGAGAGACAGCATAACTAATGACAAAATTACTATTTCCAATGATATCTGAAGTCCACTATATCAGTTAAATAAAACATCGACCTAACAAATGCAGAAGTTTTATAAAGAATTTGGGCAGGGACGACTCATCCCCAAAGCTGACAGGTTCACAGCCTACCCGCTGCTCCCACCACAGTTCAGGGCCACATACCCACGTTCTCAGGACCTCACTGGGAAGGTCATGGCAGAACTGCAGTTCTCACAGAGGCCGCACCACCCAGAGTTCAGTTGCTCACTGTCCTCTGTTCTCTAGTTCCTGAGCCCACATGAACACTCTTTATGTTCATGTTGAATCAAATTGGAGTTAGAACTCGCTCCTTCCCTCTCTGCCCAGTTCCTCTATTTCTATCCCCCAGCATGGCTCCAATCCTTACGAGAGCAGCTGGATATAAAAAAGGACCAGCTACATATTTTGCAGGGTTCAGAGGAAAGAGAAAATGTGGGACCCCTTGTTCAAAAACTTAATAATTTCAAGACAGCAACTGCAGAGCGTTAAACCAAGTGCAGGCCCCTCCTGAGCATGGGGCACTGTGGGACTATACAGGTTCCACAGCCATGAAGTTGGCCCTGATACAGAAAGTCACAGGAATTGCAGCCATATACGTGAAATGCATGCCATTTGTGGTCAATTACTGTACAGCATAATAGTAATTGTGCATTTCATAATTATGTAAGTGAAAAATGTAATCATGACATAAACACTGCTTTGTAATAACACAATGCAAGGCATTGTTTATACTAGGTGCAGGATTTACTTTGCTGAATAGCATATTGATTACAGAACCAAACCCTATTCACATGCAGACAGTCTTCAGAGGGGCCCCATGGTAATTATTCTTCTCACAAATTTTAACTTGCAGAGGAAATGGGTGATGTGACTCAAAAAGGCTTCGCCTTAAACAACAACCAAGAGCAGCAATAGTAGATTTAGGAGCTGAAACTAAGTCTCCTTCCCTCCATTGCATTCAGGACAAACCAGTGAATTGAAATCAGACTGTGGGTCACATTAAGGGAGGCAATTCCTAGGCTTTTGCATTTTGTAGACCAGTCAAATTTCCAAGAAACTTAAGAGATGGACATAAAATTGACACACTTTAATTTCGCCATGTAAGGATATCAAAAAGAAACCATCGATTCATAAAAGAGAGAACATTTATAACAGAAATATGTACAAGAACATGATTTCAAAATAAAGACAGCTCTGTAGTGAATTTAGCATTATGAAGAACTCACACCAATGCTATTTTTTCTCACCTGTGCAGAGACAGGTGAAAACTTCTCCTCTATTGTTAACACGGTCAGTGGATGGACATTGATGGGCTACAGGCCTAAGGGTCAGGGGCTATGAGAATGTCCGTAAAGAGGATTGAAGTATCATTTTGCTCTAACACTGATTCCTTAAGACTCACGGCAGTTTTTTGCTCTGGAGACACTATCATTTTTGATATTGTCATCTAGATATCTGCTCCCCCTCTTTTTGTTCCCCCAGCTCCATTCCCTAGAGATTTGGTTAAACTTCGTTCAAATCCTATGCCTACCTCTCTGGGCCCTCGGAAGGGTTCTTTTCATCTTCTCTAGGAGTACCTGCGACTTGCTTCTCTTTTTGTCTCCCTGCTCCAGTATTCACACAGAATGCCTCTGGTTCAAGTCTATCCATTACTTCCATTAAAAAACAACCAACCAAAAACAACATCTATTCAGTTTAAGTGCTACAAGACTTATGCAATTTCATTAAGATTGGTAGGGTATGTGGTCTTCAACCATCATCCTTAATCCTCTTCCTTATTCCTTATCTCCCTGGGATTTTAGACAAATCCCATTCCTCTTGCCAAACAGTTCTGATCCCAAAAAGATCCCATGAATACATAGCAGTTTTTAGTATCTATCACAGTAGGGCTTCCAAGCCAATAGGATCTTCTCCTATTGGAATCCTGGTGGATTTAATGTGTTCCCCACTCATTTCCTATCATTAACTAACTCCACATACTTACTCCCCTGGTTACTTTCGCTCTCAATGATGTCCTTCTCATCTGAATTTATACACTGCTCAGGGACTGCAGGTACCATATCGTGTAATCCATTATCCTTTGCTGGTGTTCCATGTCTTTGTCTTGGTCCTAAATCATCTTGTGATGTATCTGCCAGTCAGTACAGTAATGCTTACACATCTAAGCATTCATTCAGCACCCAAGCCTTTGGGTGTTTCCTATGTGGCAGGCACACATGCTTAATATGGATAGCAGCAGCTGCTCTTGGGAAGCTGATGGCATAGGAAGGGGCAGACATATATATATAAACAGATGGATTACAATACACTGTGGGAAGTGCTATAATAGAGGTATGAACACTGTAGGGGAGCCCAAAAGAGGAAAAATTAATTCTACTCGGGAGAGCTGGAATAGACCACTGTAGGATGTATAAGAGTTCCTACGTGAAAGGTATTCCAGACAAGAAGACTAAAATATGTAAAGACGCAGAGATAAGAAAAGGCATGTTATATATGAAAGAAACTTAAAAATTCAATATGACTAGGGCATGGAGCCTCTAGAATGAATGGGAAAGAAGTAAGGACACATTGTTAGGAGAGGCTATAAAAAAAGCCTTCTGAATTTCTCGTAGCTCCTGGCCTATTGTCTGTGCTTAATAAATATCAATAGTGTACTTCTATAGAGCACTTTACCATCTTCAAAGAATTTTTGCATTCACAACAACCTTGTAAATAAATGATAGATCCTCCTAATTTGAAGATAATAAAGTTGAGGAATGGAAAGTGTTAGTGATGTGTTTCAAGCAACTCAATTAGGACTTCTGGTCAAGATGGTGGCCTAGGTAAACACAGTTCACCTTTTTACACAACCACGTCAACATTACAACTAAATTATAGAACAACCATCACTCAGAGTTGAATGGAAGTCTGATGACTATGGAATTAAAGGAAACATATCCATTCAGACAGGTAGAAGGGGCTGGTCCTACATCCACGTGTGCTAGGTAAAAATTCAGAAGGGGAATCTCAGGAATGAGAAGTCCAGACCCACACAAATGCCCCTAGGCCAGGATACCAGTGCCAGGAAGATAAGTCCCCCTTACTTCTAACTGCAAAAACCAGCAGGGTTTGAGTCAGCAGAAGAAACTTCTGGAGTCCCAAGGAGTTCCTCTTAAAGAACCCACATACAAGCTTACTCAGACTCACTCCCTCTGAGCTCCAGCACTAGGGCAGCAGCTTGAAAGGCACCAGTGTTGCATACAGGGAGGAACTGACGTATTTGGTATCAAGGCAAGAGCTGGAGTTCAACTTTCTTCCACACAGAAAGGTGGGCAGAGCCACAGGGCTGGCTAATGGGTGTCATATATAAGACTCCATCAACCTGGCTAGCACTGTTTGCCCCACCCTGGAGATCTCCTGAGGCTCCCTCCCACCCAACTTACAGCTATTAACAGTGATTTTTCCGTATGAATGGCTGGTCTTGGCTCAAGCTTCCTAAATTCTTTCAAACAAGCAATAGCTGCTGTCAGTGAGTCCCCAACACCACTCTTGCTAAATGGCTCCAGGCCCAACACTAGCAGCAGCCAACCTAGATTTACAGCTTGGCCTTGCCTGGGAATCTCCAAGCCCTGCACAAATAGCAGCCATCTCAGATTATGTTATAGCTCAGGCAGGATGGTCCCCAGCAAAACACAGGTTCGGGCTGACCTTGGCCTGCACCACCCAGGAAACCCCAGGGGCCAGCACACACAGCAACAGCTACAGACCACGTGGGAGCACCACCATCCCACCTCTGCACAGCTGATCCTCCATAGATGGCAGAGGTTGGTGGTCAGTGGTCACAGTCAGTTCTTGCAACTAACTGGCCTGGGTAAATCCCTCCCATTGACATGCCAACAGCAACCAAGGCTCAACTACAAGAGGAGGGTGTACTCAGCCAACATAAAGGGCGCAACTCGAGTACCCATCTTGGGTGATAGGGGAAGCTGTGCCACTGGACACTACAGGACACCACAGGACACCTACTACATTAGGCAACATTACCAAGACATGGAGTCAAAGCAGTTCTACCTAATACACAGAAACAAACACAGAGAGGCTGCCAAAATGAAGAGACATAGAAACATGGCCCAAATGAAAGAACAGATCAAAACTCTAGAAAAAGAGCTAAACAAAATAGAGATAAGCAATCTCTCAAATGCAGAGCTCAAAACACTGGCTATAAGGATGCTCAAGAAACTTAGAGAGGACCTTAACATCATAAAAAAGATCCAGTCGGAAACGAAGCTTACACTAATTGAAATAAAGAAAAATTTACAGGGAAACAGGTATAGATTAGATGAAGCTGAGAATCAAATCAATGATTTGGACCATAAGCAAGCAAAAAACAACTAATCAGAACAAGAAGAAGAAAAAAGAATCAAAAACAATGAGGACAGTGTAAGCGCCTGTGGGACAATGTCAAGTGTTCCAGTATTCACATCATAGGGGTGCCAGAAGGAGAAGAGAAAGAACAAGAAATTGGAAATCTATTTGAAAAATAATGAAAGAAAACTTCCCTAATTTGGTGAAGGAAATAGACATGCAAGTCCAGGAAGCAAAGAGAGTCCCAAACAAGATGGATGCAAAGAGGCCCTCTCCAAGATACATCATAATTAAAATGCCAAGGGTTAAAGACAAAGGGAGAATCTTAAAAGCGGTAAGAGAAAAGAAGTTACTTACCTACAGGGCAGTTCTCATAAGACTGTCAGCTGATTTCTCAAAAGAAACTTTGCAGGCTAAGAGGAACTGGCAAGAAATATTCAAAGTCATAAAAAGCAGGGACCTACAGCCAAGATTGCTCTACCCAGCAAAGCTATCATTTAGAATTGAAGGGCAAATAAAGAGCTTCCCAGACAAGAAAAAAACTAAAGAACTTCATCATCACCAAGCCCTTATTGTATGAAATGTTATAGGGACTTATTTAAGAAAAGAAGATCGAAACTATGAACATTGAATGGCAATAAATACATACCTGCTGAAAATTGAATGTAAAAAACAAACTTAGCAAACAAGAAGAACAGAGGCAGAATCATGGATACAGAGAACGTTTTTATGGCTGCCAGATGGGAGAGGTTATGGGGGAATGGGTGAAGAGGTGAGGAGATTAAGGAGTACAAATAGGTAGTCACAGAATAGTCATGGGGATGTAAAGTACAGTATAGGAAATGGAGCAGCCAAAAAACTTACATGGATGACCCATGGACATGAACAATGGGATGGGGATTTCCTGAAGGAGTGGCAAGTGCTGGGCAGAGGGGGGAAACGGGGGGAAATCAGGACAGCTGTAGTAGCATAATCAATAAAATACACTAAAAAAAGTAACTCAGCCAAGTAATATCCGGTGAGACTCTAATCTAGCTAGCTCTCTTTATTCTAAGTCCCAAACCCTTTTTATCACCCAGATTACAGGTGAGCAGGCTGTGGCTGCCATAGTTACAAAGCCTTTAGAGTTAGATTCAGAACAGTTTGTTGGAAAGAAAATAAGCTTTCGAGCCATAATATCCCAGTTCAAGTCCTGATTCTCTCGCTTATGACCCATGTGACTTAGGAACGTGACCAAACCTCTCAGCCTGTTTTGTCATCTGTCAGCAGCACCACGTGAGAAGCCTTCTCCACAGAACTGTTGGTGAGATCAAGGCACACAAACAATCCCTCCGTACACTGGAAGTCACTATGTGAATGTTGCAAAACTGTTTTTAAGTGACTGTTTAACAGAAGAAACTTTAATTGCACATTACCTTTCACAAAATAAATATAGACTTATTTTAAGTTATACCAAATATTTTTATTTTGGCCTAAGTAGTCTGATGTGCCCTTAAGTCTATTCATTCTTTCTTATTTTTCCTGGACTCTACTTTATGAGCTCAGTTTTATTTCTAAAATGAATTATAAACTTACTTACATATGAATCATTTGCTGTCCTCATTTCACACCACAAAGGCTATTTTTGGGGGGTGGAGGGGAAGAGTTGACAGCGATTATAAGCTCCTGTAAGAATTGGTTATTTGCTCAGATAAAATGACTCCTTTCTCTCTGGGCTTCCCTTTGAAAGAAATTGGTTAAGAAATGCTATTTTCCAGGACCTTTGTACCATTAAACTATGGCCACTAGGGTGCAGGGTCGGGGGAGAGGACACTGGGAAATGCCATGCAAATGTCAGTCAGATCTGTCAACACCCACCCTGGTGACTTTGCTGGCCATTAGTCAGCTTTTCCTCCACGTATCTACATTCAGAAAAACCAAGCAATCTACCTAAAATTAAAAATTACCTCTAACATCAAAACAATAGTAAAGTAACTAGTCAGACACAGGAGTAAAAATAAAATGGTCTAATTTTATCCCTTCCACTCTGCGCCCCCACCCCCCACAACCTAGCCCTTTAATCAATTAGTGCCATGTAGCATAAAAAAAGGCCTCGAAAAAAATTACAGCTGATATTTTCCACTGAACCAGCCACCCCCCCTTTTTTTCCCTAAGGTTAATAGTGAAAGCTCTGTTTGTTTCACAATGCATTAATTCTTACTGCTTGCAAGAAATTATTTTTGGAGGTATCATATTTTAATATGTTTCCATTAATCTTTCCACATGATTCCCTTGCTTTTAAGTACTGCCCTTCCAACCAGGCTCACCCAACAATGCCCACGCTTCATATGCTCCCAGCCCTGAGACAGGCCAAACACTGTGTTCATCGCCTGGAACACAGCCTGGGTGCTGGTGGGGAGAGAGAGAACATTTGCAACCACGCTCAAGTGTCATGGTGGTTTTTAGCTGGCAAAAGCATCTGAGCATAAGTTGTTGCACTTTTCATGCTCATGAAGGGATTTTCCAAAAATCTAAGCTATGTTTTGAAATCGGCATTATTGTAGGTTATTATAGCTCCCTCCACTCTCATTCTTTCTCCAGCTCTCTGCTTCCCAAATGCTTGTGGGGAAGAATTTGTGGAAAACACAGCCAGGGGAAAGGCTGGCTTTTTTTTTGGGGGGGTGGGGAAGGAGGGGGTCAAAGATTAAAACAATAGGCTGATTAAAAGAAAAGTTGCATTATATTCTTTCACATTTTGATGAGCCTAATTATACCAAATCTTGTTTACTGACTGTGTTCTCCATTTAAAATGCCAGAGTGGAAAGGATGAATGCCAATGTGAGAAAGTCACATTGTAACAGACACACTGTAGTCCCCATCATGGAAGGCCACGGACTAGTGCTTTTCTCTTTCCCTTCCAAATTCCAAGGCTTAGTTACATTAACAGTACACTCTTTCCTTTCCCTCCCACCCCCACATATCATACTTCTATCTCTTGTATTGAGACCTTAGAAATAGAATGACCAGTGTTTGAATTTACTCTTGTCATCAGGTTACTTGGAGTTTCTAAACCTCGGTTACTTCCCCTATAAAATAAGGATACAGGTACCAAGCTGATAGGTTGTGTTACTATGATAATTAAAGAGAAGTCACACTGACTGGCATATGGGAAAGTACTCAATAAATGACAGATATTGTTGCTACGACCATTATTACTGCTGTGGTGGGCTGTTACACTGTGGCCTCCCCAATGAACAACACCTCCTGGTCTCCATCCACTTGTAAAGTCCCCTTCCACATTAAAGTTGATCCTAAGCATGTGACGTGATTTGGCCAATGAGGCTTTAGCAAGTGTGATACAAGCAGAGGCTTGTCAAGCACTAACACAATTAGGTTTGTTTTCTTAGAAAGCTTCCTGTTGGAGTTTGTAGGCGAAAGCTGCCATAGTGTGAGGAAGTCTAGGCCGTCCTGCTGGAGAGAGGCCACGTGGAGACTCCCTGGAGGACAGGACATCACATACTGAGAGAGGCCAAATGGGGGAGAACTGAGATGCCCCAGCGGAACTCCCACTGAGTACGGCCGGCACCACCGAGAGCAGAGTAACTGCCCACAGCATTGTAAGAAATGAAAGATCATTGTTCATAAAGAATTGAAACACCCGGGGAGGAAAAAGTAAACATTCTGATGAGTTTTACTCAACGGATAAAGACACCACAGCATGGACTTTAAAGTCAGGACGGCCATGGGCTGAATCAGTTACAAACTATATGACTGCGGGCAAATTAATTCTCCTCTCTAAGCCACAGTTTTACCATCTATGCATGAAAGTAATTGTAGTTTCTTCATGGGGCTGTTGTGAGGATTAAACAAGAGAATCCATACAGAACATTGAGTTCGGTGCCAGGAGCACAGCTAGCGTTTAAAACACGTAAGGGAAATTACCATTGTTCTCCTTCAGGCGGAAATAGAAACATAGCAATTTTGTCCAAAATACTGGGACACCTTGTTAATAACAAGTTGGCAGAGGGCACTGCCCAACATTGTGACCCTAAGGACACATGAAGTGGCTAAAGAAGGCAGTCATTGATATCCAGGTGATTTCTGCTATGGCGGCTGAGTTAAATGACCCGCAATTGTGTACACTCTCTTTTCCTCTACTTTAAAGAAAATATTGACTTTGAGTTTTCACAGGTGCTTTAGATTTACTCACCTTTGTGCAACCACCTGTCTTTATTTTTCTTCTGCATGGGGGGTGGTAGGTAAAGCTAAACCCCAGCAAACCTGATTTGGCTCCAGGAATCTGACCCGAGAGAGAAGAATGTATGTCATCTTTTTTTTACCAACAATGAGAAGAGTTCATCAGAGCAAACACATCAAGACCAGCTTCAGGGGGATCTAACTCCCACGCACCATGAGGGCAGTCTGCCCAGTCTGTGGCCTAAGCAATGGCCAGGATTTTACAAAAATCCAAGCGTTCCTGTAATCACCTAGCCGACCCAGAAGGGGAGTTGAGAGTGTGTTACAGGAGTGAGAGGGGCCTCTAGGAAATGCAGTCAGTGTATATTAGAAGGCGCCTAAAAGATGTTATTTTAAAAGAAATCAGGCTGGCGCGTGGGTAGTCATAAACCTCAAACATCTGTTCCACAGCCCATAACCCTGCACATCTTTAAGGAATGCACAGTGTTACCTTTGCTGGCAGCACGAGCCTACTGATAAGGAAAGACTGAATGTTTTTCAGGCAAATTCTGTTTTTCTGAGTGATTTGGAAACTTTGTGTGGAGGATTGGTGAAACGAGTTTTCCCAGAATCCTAGGAGTGGAAGGGATTATGGAGCTGATATCCACAGCACTACAGTCTTTCTTGGAATCCTTAAACGCTTTAGAACTTAGGAGTGTATGAGTCTTCTCTCTGTGGAATTCTCTCTCATCTTATGACAGTTGGGCAGTTTGCTGGACCCTGTGACTCTGGCAGGTGAACTGTGCTTCTCTGGGGCAGTGCCTCCCTCCTACTCTCTGCTTGGCAGTGTCCATCCTCCTGTCCTTCTCATTTATCCGAGCAGCCCCCTTTTCCTGTCTGCAGGTCAGCTCAGACAAACTCCAGGAGTCCCCGTCAACTTCCTCAGATTTAGAGATTACCCAGGGAACCTCTGCTTAATTCATTTCTTGAAGTTGTCCCAAACACTGGCAATATAGCAAGTGAAAGGGGAAGATGTAGCCCAACCAAAAAAAAAAAAAATTACAGAAAGGTTGGTACCAACAAGCAGCCAAGACTCAAAGGAAAGGAAGCAGATGCTGTGACGCTGCAAAGGACAGGGCAAAGGCCGAAAAGAAGCAAAGGGGAAAAAAAGAAACCAGCCAATGGCAAGGCGACAGAAGCAGAAAGGAGAGGCTACCACCGCTGAAAGGGCAAGGCTCCCATTCTGCCCACCTCTTCCTCCAGGGCCCTGGCAGGGACTCACTGGGCAAAGTCTCTGCCAGCCCCACTCCCCAACTCTCTGCTACCAGTGACAAGAAGACTCGAATTGGAGCCCCCTCTGATTAAAAGCCAGGCTACAAGTGTGTGAGTTCCAGATGTGAAACTCATGGTAGAAATGTCGACTTGGATCATTTTAAAAATGACCCCGCCAGGAAGTGTTTTAAGGAAGAGGCACAGTGACCACAATGGAAAAGGCTAGAAGCTTTAGTTAGAAGGACCATGCTGGTGAATCTGTCAAGGAGCTCAGGTCAAAGGAGACCAGCTCCAGATCACATGAGGATCACCAAGCAAGAACTTTCTGATCGCGCCTCTTCCTCTTCCCCTGGCCCAGCCTGGGCCGTCCCAGTGACTCACTGGGGAGTTGTGGAAGTGTTCTACCAGGGACACAAGGGGCAGACACTCTCCCTCCCCAGCCACACAGGTGTCCAGGTAATGTGCACAGGACAGTAAGCTTCCCCTTTAGTTCTCACTACTTTACAGACTGGGCTTTGTAAGGACAAATAAGATGTATTTTTGTGGCTAGATGCTATAGGAGGGCTTTTTAATTTCTCTCTAAGGACAACCAAAAACATGATGACTGTTACATGTGATTTCATTCAGCGGTGGGAGTCAGGAGGAAGGAGCCATGAAAACAATGTTCAGGGCCACACCAGATCAGCCTCTACTTGTTTGCCAAAGCAGTGAGATGTTCACTGGTATGGGTGGTCTCTGGTTAGCATCTCTCAGAGTCAGGCTGGCTCAGGAGAGATGAATGGAAGGGCTGCCAGGACGCCGGATAGGGTTAGCAGGGTTCCAGGACTTCTGTGGTTGTTGGGGTGGGGTGACCAGTTCTTCTCCCCCTTCACCTCTGGTCCCTCGGGTCCCCAGGCTCTCCGTCCACTAGCCCAAATGATGCCCTGCATGGCTAGCCACTCACGGTATCTGAGATCAGGTTTCGATCTTTTCTAAAGCTATCCTTTAGAAGTAATAATTGGGATTTTAGAAAATTAATACAAAATGCCTCTCTCACCTGCTCATGTTCAGAACCAGTAGAAAGAGATAAACATGGGAGTCAAACAGATGGAGACCAAAACCATCACTTTTATTACTGATAAAGCTGTGGGTGACTGTGGCTTTGATGCAAGGACCAGACGAGTAGGCCAGCATCACACCCCCAAATTAAGACTGTCCACAGTAGCACTGGACCACCCGCAAGTCTCTCATGAGGGAATCTGCCCAGATAAACCCCATTTCAGGGGAGCCCAGGGGCCGGGGGAACAAGGCCTCTGAGGCCGGCTGGTCCCAAAGCTAGAGGGGCACAGAGGGGGCTGAGCCCTCCTTCTCAAGGGTTGCTCCAAGTTCCCCAATCAGGTAAGTCACCCGTCCTCCTCCGGGGGAACAGTGAGGGGGCAGAAGTAGCAGAAGAACCAAGTTCCTCCTACAGTGATCAAAACGGGCAGCGAGTCCCTGTGCACCTGCTGCCCCACGAGTTTCACTGGCAAACAGATCAGAGCTGGGACTCTCTGCTGGAAGAGGCGGGGAGGTGATGGCGGGCACACTCCGTTCCGTTCCCTCCCCTCCCCACCGTGCGGCCCTGGGCCTTCGGAAAACTTCATCTGCGCCCCCAGGGAACAGCCTCCTCCCACAGACACAGAACATGCTGCCCCTTTGGCTCCTCTGTAGATCTGATTTCTGTGGCTTGACACCCATCTCCTTGAGGTTTACGGGCGCCCTCTGCCACTTTTGTCCGGCACCGCTGCTGCCCATCGGCACCTGCACACAGCCTGGCACAGTCAGCGGGCACCTCTGCCTGAGGAAACCAGGAAGGAAGGGGTGAGGCCAGCCACCTCCCTCACTTCGGCTTCATTCAGAAGCAGGGCTTGCCTGCGGCCCTGAGACCTCGCTGGTCATTATCTAACTGGGGGCCTCCTTCAGGATCTAAAGCCAGCCAGTCGTGCCTGGCTTTGGACTGGATTCACAACAGCCATTCATCTGCTTGCGTGGTCAGGAGAACAATTCCTGGGAGAGGCCAAAAGGAATCATGATGTTTACTGACTGTGGAGAAGGAACTGAGGACAGAGCTGTGTGGATTCATATTACTGGATATTTCTTTCCGGCCCCTTTAAATCAGTGATTTTTAACTTTGCAGGGGTGTGTGTGTGGGGGGGGGGGGGCGGGGGAGGGGGAATGGAGACAACTGTACTTGAACAACAATAGACAAAAATAAATAAGATATAGTTACAAAAAATAAAAAAATAAAATAAAAAGTGGACTTTCCCCAAAACCTGTTTGTAATATGCTTCATGAATTTGAGATGCATTTCCCTTTAAGTAATGCCATCTCTTTTTGTATCACACAGTACTCACAGGCTCTAAATGTTCCTGCATTTAGAGTAGGAATGTGGGACCTATCACATATTCCTGCCCTTGCCTTCAGCTTCTGAATTATTTAAAAATGAAAATTATGCTTTCCTTCTTAAGGAAAGCGTAGTTTTTTCCTTCTTGTCTCCCTGGCCCCACCGACCCCCACCTCCCACCCTCAATCCTACTCTCCTTTGGAAATACCAGTTCAAAAGAACCTATGCACCCCAATGTTCATAGCAGCACAATTTACAATAGCCAAGTGCTGGAAGCAACCTAAGTGCCCGTCAGTAAATCAGTGGATCAAAAAACAATGGTACGTATACACGATGGAAAATCCACTTTTTAAATGAGTCCTTCTTTTAAAAGATTAATGGAGTCCCTCCAGGAAAAGTTTCCACTCCCAGGAGCCATCTGGAAGATAGTTGAGTACTCATGGTTGATTTTTGTCATCTTGAGTATTTCCTAAGCTTAGGGAGATAGCATCACAGGCAAATGCACTCTTTGCTTAGAAGCATCAATTCCAGAATAGCTGCTGAATTTTACATTTCTCTCACACCCTAAAAAATCCAGTTTCAGTCCAGCTGGTGTCTTAACATTCTTCAAGGGAATCCTTGGGAATGTGCTTTCGTGAAAGGGCCTTCACCCACTAGTTTTGTAAGATTTGGCTGCTGCTGAGAAGAGCATTTCCCTCCACCTTCTCATTGAAATTCTCCTTCATTGTATTCTCCAAATTTGGAATGGTTTGCATCACAAAAGAAATCTGTTTCACAAAGAAATTCCTGGAAGTTTTTTTGAAAGTGCACTTAAAAATAGTATCTGAATTGCACTAACTTATAAATTAGGCTCTGGGTCTTTTTGATGACAATAGCGTATACAGAGCCTGACATGGCAGAAGCAGCTTTGAAGAAATCAGTTTGTTCTCACTGGAAGTCCTGATTAACACTTGCCCTCTGAGTCCTTCTGCTAATTCTGCTGTGCACAAAGTTTTGGTGAGTGATAAGACCTTCAGAAATCACTGAGTTGTTTGCCAAGCCCTTTGTTACCAAAATAGACATGAACTTGATTAAAAAACAACTCAGGTAATAGTTTATTTCGCTAGGGAAAAGCTAATCCAAGTTATTGTTCATTAGTCTTTGTGAACAGTCCTTGAGCCAATAAAGTGAATTTCACTCATTAGATTATGCTAACAGAGATCAATCCATTTGCTTGTTTTTTGAACTCACACTGAGGTTCTTTCTCAGCATAACCCTGAAAAGGATTACTTGGAGGAAAACTTAATAGATGACAGAATCACTTCATAAAAAAAGATGGCAAGATATCTACTTACATTCAAAATTATAATATAGCAACTGAAGACCCAGTTTGGGTCATATTTATGCCACCAAACTGGTCTTAATAAAAAACTTTTTCCTGCCCTGGCTGGTGTAGCTTAGTGGATTAAGCGCGGGCCTGTGAACCAAGAGATCACAGTTCGATTCCCAGTCAGGGCACATGCCTGGGTTGCAGGCCAGTTCCCAGCAGGGAATGCACAGGAAGCAACCATACATTGATATTTCTCTCCCTCTCTCCTTCCCTTCCCCTCTGAAGATAAATAAAATCTTTAAAAAAAAAACAAACAAAAAAAAAAACTTTTTCCTTACCAACTATCTATATCTATATCTATCTGTCTATCTACATCTACATCTATACAGTCATGGTACACATAATGATGCTTTGGTCAATGATACAATTGTGATATACCATGTATAGTCTAGGTATGTAGTAGGCTCTACCATCTGTGTTTATGGAATTGCACTGTGATATTCACCCAGTGATGAACTTGGCACATTCCTCAGGCATATCCCCATAGTTAAGTGGCACATGACTGTAACTAAATCTATAGAGAGACTCTCCATACATCCCCCACTCTAGTTCCTTAATCATTTTGGTCTAGCATAGGGTTGACAGATTTAGCAAATAAAATGCAAGATACCCAGTTATTTTCGAATTTCAGGTAAGCAATGAAAAAATTTTAGCATAAATATATCCCAAATATTGCATGCATTTTATCTGGTGACCCCAACCCCACACTCTCTCTGACGATCTAAGACTGGACTGAATACTTAGCCTTCTTTTTGCCCACCCTCAGCCAATTTTTTCCTCCTATTGCTGTGGCCTGTATTAAGCTTCTTTTCCTCTTTCCTCATCTCCATCCACCCAACTAGGCTCATGATGTTCGAGGTTTGGTTAGAGCTCAGGTCTCTAGATTTACAGAGGACATGGAACTCAGAGATCAAGAGCTTCATAACTTGGAGCTGGGGAGCACATGCCTCAGCTATGATGGCATTTTTAATAGAATATGACTTTTGTAGTCTTGCCTAAGAATGTACTCATTGTTTAGAGTATTGGTTTTCAAAAAAAGTAAATTCTGAGCTCCAAATTATAAGAATAACCAAGTAGTGAAAGTGGAAGGGAGGAGAGAGAGTAGAGAAATATTTAGAAGGTAAAATAGAGTTTGCTGATGTATTGTATGTAGGCAATGCAAGAGAAATTAAAGATGACACCCAGTTCCACGTTTGGATAATTAGGTTGATAATGAAATAATGAAGCCATACAGGTATGTTTGTATTTGAGGGCATCAGAGATTTACACCAAGGCAGTCAGGACTTGAAGGGCCAAGATTCTGGAGAGAGACCATTGAGGTAATCCAGACATTCAGTGACGCTTTTTTGGCAATGCATTTACCAGTTCACAAAGTATTAGTAGAGAAGCTGAGAAGTCAGAGAGCTTTTGGCATTTCAAGGGGACAGAGAGACAAATATGAAACGCCAAGCTCACCAAGAGAGAGGATCTCATATAAACCAACAACTGCAGGCTTTCACATAATATCTCTGAGGGACTGTACCTTTGGAATAAAAGTAATCTGGAAATAGACTTACCCTTATTAAGACCAAAACCCTCAAATCAGAACAATCCCAGACTTGATTAAGGTGATGTTCCTCTATTCTAAACACTCTCTGAAGGAAGAAAACATCTAGGTTTTCAAATTGTCAGTATAGTTTTTTCATACATAATGTCTAGCATTTAATCAAAACTCACAACCATTAAACCATAAGCTCAGACTACATGATTGAACAGCCAGATGGGAGTGGGGGTGGAGAGAAGAGGAATGCTCTCCAAGTACCAGTATTTTGGGTACTAGAGTTCATCTGGCACAGACTTTAAAACAACTGTGATTAATATATATTATCAAACATTTTTGCACTTAAAAAATCCCTGTACACCTTACCACTACAAGAATAGGGACAGTTTAAAAAATGAACTGAGACTCTGGACCAAGATGGCAGTACAGGAGGCTCCTGAGTTTCCTTCTCCCACAGGTGCACTGAGTATACAGCTCTACTTGGAGCAATCCCCTCAGAGAAATTTGGGAACTGGAGTAGTGACTCTCACACACCGGGTGACTGAGAAGATAACATCAAAATGGGAAGAAAAGGCTGAGATACACTTTTGCCATAAACTTCACCCCTGACAGAACACCACAAAATTCCATGGAGGGGGAGGGACTAACTCCCAGCTTCTCCCTGAGGAATGAAAAGTTTGGATCATACAGCTAGCACCCCCAAGCCACCTGAGGGACATGCCCAAAACTACCTATTTCTAAAAGCCAGATGGAGGTTACATTCACGAGACCCGTAGGAATATGGCAAACAAGCCGTTGTTAGTGATGAATGAGTATATTCTGAGGCCACTCCCCCAAGACTCAATGCAGAGGGAGCAGGCAAAATCTCTCTTCTCCCAGTCTTTCCCTAGAAAGGGTTTGGCTACGTACTTTTACAAGTTGCTCCCTGAGGGTACAGCTTCCAATTATCACCCATCTGGGTGCTGACTGTGATTCTCCTCTTGATCCACCTCAGAGCCCGAAAAAGCCAGTGGGTACTGTCCTCATCTCCCACCTCCAACAATGAAACCATATTGTCACTATCTCCCTGGAAGGAACTTGCCCAAATCTAGTGCCCCAACTTTTACAACAAAATCATGAAACTCCTGGAAGAAAACCTGAAGGGGCAAGCTCCTTGGCATTGGTTTTGGCAATGATTTTTTGGATTTGACATCAAAAGCAAAGGCAATAAAAGCAAATATAAACAAGTGGGGCTACATCAAATTAAAAAGCTTTTGCACAGCAAAGTAAAACATGAACAAAATAAAAAGGCAACCTATGGAATGGGAGAAAATATTTGTAATCATGTGCAAAAATTAAGTACCAGCAATTCTATTTGAAAATGGGCAAAGGACAATGAAAACATGCTCAGCACCATTAATCATCAGGAAAATGCAAATCAAAACCATGAGGATATATCATCTCACAATTGGAAAGATGGTTATTACCAAAAAGACAAGAGATAAAAAGTGATAGCGAGAATGTGGAGAAAGGGAACCCTTGTACACTGTTGATGAGAATATAAACTTGTGCAGCCACTATGGAGAACAGTATGGTGTTTCCTTAAGAAACTTGAAATAGAACTATCTTATGATCCAGCAATTCCACTTGTGGGTATTTCTGAAGAAAACAAAGTCATCACCTTGAAGAGATATCTGTATTCCTATATTCATTGCCGTATTATTTACAATAGTCAAGATATAGGAACAAGCCCTGACTGGCGTAGCTCAGTGGATTGAGCACGGGCTGCGAACCAAAGCATCGCAGGTTTGATTCCCAGTCAGGGCACATGCCTGGGTTGCGGGCCAGGTCCCCAGTGGGGACCACATGAGAGGCAACCACACATTGATGTTTCTCTCTCTCTCCTTCTCCTTCCCTTCCCCTCTCTAAAAATAAATAAATAAAATCTTTAAAAAATATATAATCAGCCCTAATATATAAAAAAAAAAAAGATATAGGAACAACCTAAATTTCTGTTGATGGGAAAAAATGCTTGAAGAAAAATGGAATATGTATATAAAGCTTTAAATGATTAGATGAATTTCTGAGGATCTAATGTATAGCTCAGTGACTATAATTGATATATTGTACTCGTATGATTGAAATTTGCTGAGAGTAGAAATTAAGTGTTCTCATAAAAAAGAATAAATATTCACTATATAAGGTGATGATAGAAATCCTTTCACAAAGTATACATATATCAAACCATCCCATTGTATACTTTAAATATCTTTAAATTTTGTCAATTATATACTGATAAAGCTAAATAAAACAAACTAAGAAGGATGTGGAAGGAGAAAAGACTTGCAAAGGAAATGGAAATGTTGTATATCTTGACGGCATTGTATGGGATCTTGATTGTCTTGGTTTCTTGGTTATATACATCTGGCAAAGCTCATCAAATTGCATTTTTAAGCAAGCATAGTTTACTCTATGTAAGTATTACTTCAATCAAATTTTGAAGTCAATGTTGAACATTGAATTTGAAAAGGAAAAATTAAAAAATTATGTAGTCACAAATGTTGAATCAAAATAAATGACAATCTTGAGGCAGACTACAATGTCAGAGAAGAGAAACATGTCAATTAGATAGTTTGGGGATGTTAAAGGGATAAGAGGTTCTCTCTCTCCCCCCTCAACCAGCATAATCATTTTCCATCATTGCAGTTTTTCCATCTCATAACTGGCTCTTCCCACAGTCAAACAGAATAAAGGTGATAAAGAACAATCTGCCTCAGCTTCCCTCCTTGTGTGTGAGCACTGATTTCCTGCCCTGCTCTCAAGGGCTCTCCTGGCTGTTGCCTTTTACTTGGACACTTGATTTCCTGCTTTATGGAGTTTCTACAATATCCTTTTGGTAGATGTTTGCAAGGACTTTGGGTCCTGCCCATACCCAGTGTCTGGACCCACTTTTTTCTTGCCTTGATTCTGATTCCATTATCACCCTAACCATCGTCTCCATTCCGAAGTTCAGATGCTCACTGTTCTCTTAGTATCGTCTGATGCTATGGTCCGTGACGCAGAATGACAGGAACTTTCAGGATAGTTGGCACATGGGTCAACAACTCTCAGATTACAAAATAAATTTCAAAGTCCAAGTCATCCTTTAATCATCTGTTACTATTTCAAGGTTACATAGGAAACTAAGACTTCATTTCAAGCATAAACTTTCGAGTTTGAGAATAAAAACAGTAAACTATTTCCCAGAATAGGAAGGATTGTCTTTAAAAAATGGAAAAGCCTACCAAAGAAATGTCAAGGTACAGTGATAAGACATTTTTGACACCGATGCCCTCTGTCCAAAAAGACAACTTTACCCACCAAAGAAGTTTATTATTTCTCTGTAGTTCCCAAAACCAGCTGAATCTCCCTTTTCTTTTATTACCTTCCTTTTGCTCTGTTTTCTACTGTTCTTTTATTCTCTTGAGTTTCCACTGCTATACTTTATCAACTTCTCTTCATATATGTCTTCCTAACTGCTTTCATTTGAATTGCTTATATTATGAAATTTATATGTAAATCATTGGTTGGATTTCTTGAATATGACTTTAGCTGTAACCTGTTTTAGCTTTAAAATTACAAATTAAAACTGAATCATGGTATTTCCCTTTTCAGTATCTAATGAGAGGGGAAAAAAAAACAAACAAACAAACAAATAAATAAACAGTGGGGAGAAAATTACTAGCAGCCACAAAGCAAGGAAAGGGGGTTAGGTTAAAGTTATAAACTTCAAAACCGGAAATATACAGGTGATTGTAAATGAAACAGAGGTAGCACAGCTTTGCTTTTAACCCTGCCCAAACTACCAGAAATTGTACTGTTAAGCTAATGAAATCAAACCTGGAAAAAAATTCAATTATCTTTTCCCTTTTCGAATTGAATAACTGGGGTCAGGAGGGGGCTGTTGTGGGGGGAGGGAGTAAAATAGGGACTGGGTATACAGAAAAAAAGCTTCATGACTGAATAGTCCAAGGGCCAATGCTACATTCCCACAGGAAAGGAGCACACCCATCAAGTAGACCTTGACAAAAGACCACTAACAAAATCTCAAAACAATGAGCACGGCCTCGGTTATCTAACAAACACTGGAAATATCCCAGCTGGTCTCTTCTTCTGTTGTCATTCTCTTCAGTAATAGTAGAGTGTGTAGTGCACAAGGACACTCAGCCACCCACCTATGGCTGGCAAGAGCAAACAAATTGGTTATAAATAACTTGAAAAAAATCAAGAAGTAACCTCAGTGCATTAGAACAGAAAGAGTGTCTGGCTGGAACCACCCAAACATGAACAAGATACAAAGAACTGCCATGGCAATAACATAACTATTATATCATAAGGAAGGAAGAAAGCAAAGGGAATACAAAGAACTTAATAAATAATAAAAAAGCATGAAAGAGCAGAATAAAAATCATTTCACACTATGGAATAACTTAATAAGTATGCAGTCTGGATAAAACCAGAATTCAAGGGCCTAATAATAACAACAAAACAAGATGTAAAAAGTGATTGCAGACTTAAGGAAATAAACAGAGGCTCCAAACAACAGCATTGAGGAATTAATTAATAATTTAGAGACAATAAGAAACACAATGGTTATTACTATAAATCAAATTACTGGCATAAAAGAAAAACAAGCTAATTGTGAAAAAGAAAGTTGAAAAAGGGTGATCAAAACATTTAGAGACAAACTAACAGACATGGAAGACAGAGAAATATGATCCAACATGAGGATTATTGGTATCCTTGAAGTAGCAAACCCAGCAAATAAACAAAATGAAACCAAATGTGTAATGCAAGAGAGCCTCCCTGAAACCAAGGGAGAAAAAAACCTGAATCTGTACCTTGAAAGGGTCTTCTGTTTTCCAGAAACATTTGATACAAAACACTGTGCACTAAGCATAGTCCAGTTACATCATGAAAATTAAAGGATAAAGAAATAATTCAAGTGACTGGTAGAAAAGTAAATCATGTACACAGGGGGGAAATCAGACCTGTTTACAACAATAGTAAATGCCAAAAACAATGAGTAATGTTCACAGAGTTTTGAAGAAGATGTCATTCAAGGACATGGTACCCAGCCAAGATGCTGTTTAACTAGAAGGGTGATGGGTGCACTCCCTCAAACATGGCAGAGTTAAATAAGCACTTTTGGGGACTGGGGAACATTAAAATATGAAGCAAAATAAAGAACAGAGAAATAAAAACATCCAGATTTTAAAAAATCTTATAAACATTAAATTCATTTAAATATTGAACTAATTAAACTAAGAGAATTATAGTTACAGGAAAACATAAATGTTATGTTTCTAAACAATGTAAAAATACTAACAAAATTTGGGAAACAATGGGAGAAATTTTGAGAATGCTAAGATTGAAATATGTAGCTTAAAAATTATTCTGATTATTGTTTTTTTAGATTTCTTTTTTAATCTAAGAGGGAACTTGTAGGAAATAATATATCTTCTCTAAAGAAACATTTATTTGAAGTTTAACTCCAGTTTTTCTTCCACTGAGTTTCAAGTAAAATCATAATATTTTTATTGTTTTCTATAATAGGATTTCATCTTAATAAAATTTCTAGTTGCTATATCTATATATGTATAAGAATGGACTGTAAAATGATGTTTATCTAATGTTAATAATTTTTCAAAGGGTGATAGATTGTAGGTGAATTTTTTCATCTTTCTACTTTTTTTTATTTGTAAATATTGTATAATGAGCTTCCTTTTAACAAAAATAACAGATTTTTTTTAAAGCTCAAGAATCTACCAAGAAGATAAATATTTAATACTGGAAAGTGAAAATATGGATGATCGAGTATTTTTGTATATTTTTATATTTTTAAATTTAAAAAGTACACTGGTAAACTACTTTCTAGTTTTCTTTCTTTCTTTTTTTAACTTTTGAGATCTTCTTTGATATTTTCTCTATGGGTTTACGATTCTTGATAGAAGAATTGCTGCCCGTCCCTAGTTTGGAAGGAAAAGGAAACATGTACAAGTTGCTGATGAATAATCAGCCAAGTACATGCTGCTTTGCTTACACTAACAGGAAGGAAAAATGGGTTCTGGAAAGCTGACGTCTGGAAGAAGACGATTTTATTATAAACTATTGTAACTGAGCTCAGAAACATAAAGAAATCCTTCCAACGTACAGGTACACAATGTAATAAGCATCTCCCAGATACTTTTTCCCAATATAGGTTAGTGGAATTCTACACCATAAATCCACTCTAGTCCCCTAAAAGGAAAATGTTTATAGGCACCAAAATTTTTCCAGGTCTGTGTAAAGAGAAATATCAAGCACAGGTCAAATTGAAGCACATGTTTCTAGTTGATGTAACTTAAACTTTTCTTTAAAACCACTGCAAAAACTGGGCAGGAGGGTGGGGGGCGATAAAAGAATTATCCAAGGTCAGTTAAGCTAATCCTCAAAACCAAGTAAAACCCTTCCAATTAAAGAGTTAAGGAAAAAAACAATACTTGGTAGCAGGCACTGGCTATGCAATTTCCCCAAACCAACTCGGAGTGTCTGTATCTCAGTTTACAGGTTCAAATTGTGGGTTTACACACGCAGCCTGTGTTATAAACTTGGTCAAACTGAAAGCTCACATATGTACTTTATATCCTCCCCTCTAACCCTTAGCATTTGGTTTTCCATCTTCCTGGAATATTGTGTTAGTTGGTTTTTTTTTTTTTTTATTTTGGTAGAGCAATTTTAGAAGGCAGGGAGGGGAGGGGCTGGTGGGTTCTGTGGTTAGACCAGTCTATAACATTGTCAAAATAATTGTTTTTCACAATGCATGGTATGATGCCAAATGGAGCAACTAAGATGTCAAAAGTATTTCACAGTGCTGAGCCTGTCTTCATGAATCTTTGGATCCCAGTAACTTGTTTACTACAGCCTCAGAGGAGCCGAGGAATGCAGCTCGGGGTCCAGGCAGTCACTGGTTTCTTTCTGGAGGGAGGTACACCATGTTCCTCTGTGAAACAGGGTGTTTCAAGTTTTCTCTTTCACGTACAACCACAGCTCTACCACACAGACAGGGGAGACAGAACAGGAGAGACTCAGATGCCAAACCGTTATGGAGATTCTGCAGGAAGCGATTTAACTACCACAAAAATGTCCTCACAGAGCCAGGCTGACTCCTGAGGTATTCTCCTTTCATCTCCCTGGCTCCGGCTTCCCCTGTCTTCTCATTAGATGGCCTATGCACTTTCTCTCTCACTTTCTCTCTCTCCCTCTCTCTCTCCCTCTCTCTCTCTCTCTCTCTCCACTTTCCAACCATGTACCTGAGTCTACTCTAATTTTAATGACCACAAGCCCCTCAGTTTTAAAATGGGAACTGCTTTGGTTTTTAGTTTTTTCCCCCCATTAATTTCTCTTTAAAAATGAAATAGAAAGGAAGCCCCGTGCAAAGAAAGAATTCACATCTGAACAAATTTCAAACTCAGATATTAATCTGAGAAAAGCAGAAGCAGGCCTTCCCTTAACAAATAGCCCGAGTAAGGAGAATGTTCACAGGGGAACCCAGTAATTTTGTTCCTGAATTCGCCACAGTGAAATATCTTTGGGGGAACGCCCTGCTGTGCTCTACACAGATAGTCATATAATTGTGTCGGAATAAGTAAGAAATAACCCTTTCTCTCTAGGTCCATGAGGAAATACCAAATATCTCCAAGGCTAAGAAATCAAAGCAGAACCCAAGCCCTAAGCAGGGGTTGAGGCAGTGATAGGACAGAAGAAGTTTTGAGTTTAGAGTAAATGTCAGCAAACTCTTTCCATTAAAGGCCTAGGGTAAATATTTTAGGCTTTGTGGGCCATCAGGTCTCTGTTGCAGCTACTCAGCTCTGCTGTTCTGGCACAAACACAGCCAGAGTGCCTAGCAAATGAGCATGGCTGTACCTCAATAAAGCTATTCATGGGCCCTGAACTTTGCATTGCATGAAATTTCCACGTGTTATGACATATTATTCTTCTTTTGATATTTTTCTAACCACTCAAAAATTAAAAAACCATTCCTAACTCACGGGTAATACAAAAACAGGAAGTAGGCTGGATTTGGCCTGTAGGTCAAAATTTGCCAACCCGTTCATAGGAAACTGTGTACCAGAACGAAGCCAAGTCCTCTCCTCTGGGCCGTCACAGGCACAGTGATTCCTGTGGGCAAGGTGCCTTCTCATGCCCTGCCTCAGGCAACCCGCACGGCAGTCTGTGAGAGACATATTCTTATTTTCACATAATGGATGAGAAAGCTGAGGTTCAAAAGAGAATGGTCATTAATTCACTTAACAAATATCTGAGTCTATTACAAGGTACTGGACTGGTGTTAGGCCCTAGTGACTAAGGCATAGCTTTTAACTGCATAGAGGCCAGAGGGACAGACCAGTTCAGTACTGGTCAGTACAATATGGGGTATAGTATAGGTGAGCGACACATACAAGAAGCACTCAGTTCAGCTTGGGGGCCCAAGGAAAGCATTCTGGAGGAAATGACATCCCGCTCAGATGAGAAAGAGTTTCCCTTAGATAGAGGAAGGGGGAAGAACTGTACCAGATATGAGAAACAGCATGGGCAAAGGCACAGAGTTTCTATTTATCGAAGTAATGGACATCACTGCACAACGCAAAGGGGGTGGGGATACGAAACAGAATCACGAAGAAGAAACCAAAAGACATCTATAAGCAACCTCCCAGATACTATCGTCATAATTTTTTTGGTATGTATCTTTTCAGTATTTTTCTCTGAATATAATAAATATTTATATATTTTAACAGCAATTTACAAGCTGATTTACAGCATACTATTTTGGCTTGGGATATTCTGAGCACTTTTTCAGTTCCTGAGGTATGATTTTAATGGCATACTTTTTTAAGGACTAACGAAGGTTCTACCATACCAATGTGCTTTACTTCATCAGGTTGCTTCTGACTTTTTGTCTTGGTAATTGATGCCACCATAACCATCCTAATGATTAAAAATAAGATGTAAAGGTGAGAGAGCACAACACATACAGGAACTTCAAGTTAGTAAGTTTACATCATTGAGCATAAGGTATATATGATGGGGACAGGACAAGAGCAGAAGAAACACCGCTTAAAAAAAATGTGAGCAAGAACTGTTTTCTCTCATGTCACAGAGGGTGGGCTTTGTCGGGAGACTGTGGAGCCAGGAAACAGGTGGAAGCAAAGAAGTGATAAGGATCAAATTCACTTTTCACCAAGACTAGTCTGGCTACAGAGTGGAGGATGGATTGTAAGACACAAGTGTAACCGTCTTATTTCACAATAAAAAGCACTGATCTCTTCATAAATACTCTAACTTGCTCTGGTTCACTGAGCTGGTGGCTGCGAAAGCAGTCTGTTGACTCCATGCCCAGTGCCCACTGTCCCTGGGATCATGGTGCTCTTCCCACACACTCAAGAGTAAGTGGACAGCACATAATCGAAGTCACAAATATAGCCATATGCTTATTTTGGTGGAGAATGGATTTAGAACCCAAGATTTAGCCGTGGATTCTATTCATTGTTACAAGAATTTTATTGAAGGGGGGGGAGTGGGAAGCTTTCAACTAACAAAGCTAGGAAAACAACCACAGCACTACATTCCTTTTGCATCGAACTATTATTAAATAATTATTAAATAACTTTCAGTTAGGTCTCGAAAATGCTAAAAGAAGAAGGAGAAGGAGAATGTCAAGAAGACAGTAAAGTCTCCGGTGATGCCAGTTAAAATTTGTGAACTGGGTAGATTCGGAGTGGGTTTAATGATTTACACCATGGGAGCTTTAGAACAGAGGGTCAAGCATGCCACCATTCTATAAGAGGGTGAGAAGTAAGGTAGGGTTCTAGTAGGTGACCGTAATAGAGGCTGCAATTCTTGTCGTTTTAGAGCACACAACTGTCATGGAAAGAGAATTTAAAAAAAAAACAAAAAACTTTAGTGATCACGTAACTCAGTCTCTCTGTTTTGAAGACTGGGACCCCAAGGCTGTAAAGCTGCACACGCATGGGCCTTGAGCCCCAGCTCTGCAGTCAGCCACACCTGGGTTTGTGTTCCCTCTTTGCCCCTCACTTCCTTATGGCTTTGGACAGATGACTTAACTAGGAAATAATGCACGTTAGGTGATGTAGCTCAGTGCTTGGCACATGGAATATGCCATATAAATGATCTTTATAACTGTTATTTCTAATCACAATAACCCTTTCTAATATAGTAATAAACACTTACAGGGCACTGCATTATTACCATTATTGCTATCATTGTTCTTGTTATTTATACACGGTTACAAAAACTAAATAATAACTGGACTGAAATCAGAATCATCTCTACTCCAGACCTGAACTCCTACTTCAAACCACTTTCCACTTTAATGGTGACTTTTAAACAATGTCCCATTGAGTCTTGAGATTTGAAGAAAGTCCTCACAGAGAAGATGGGCCGACAGAGCTCTAGATCTTCCATCTTCACTTTTATTTGATATTTCTTTTGAGAACTCCACATCCAAAAATCATTTAAAAACCATTGCAAACTGTGCTGTGACTAAAAATGAAATCAATAGCAAGCATGTACCTCGATCTCAAAGCAATGAAAGCAGCTTATGAGAAGTCAAGCAATGAGTGTGAGATAAATTAAGCAACTCTTGTCTCTCCTTTCTTTTGCATTGACAGGATTTTCACAGGAAGCTAAGGTTAGAGGGATAGCTGGAAGCCACACATATGGAGTAGATTCACCCACTCACTTCCGCCATCCCTTGTCCACTTAAGCTTGGCCGGCTTTCTTACATCAGCTGCATCACACACAGGCCTTGGGTGCCGACATGTGCTATCGCCCAAGAGGTGGACTGTGGAATGGCTGCGGAATTTGCATCTGGAAAAATCGGATCACTGGGAGAGGCCAATTTTTTTCTTAATGACTTACTTGGTTTATTTATAGATCAAAGTAATGAAGATATCAAAATGAATTAGGTATTGCTATTGGGAACATGCCGAATTTCCCTTCCATTTTTTAAATTTCATTTTTCAGTTATAGTTGACATTCAATATTATTTAATATTAATTTCAGGTGTATGGTGTAGTGGTTAGATAATTATATAATTTACAAATAATTCAAGTGCCCATCTGGCACCATACATAGTCATTACAACATTATTGGCTATATTCCCTGTGCTGTACTTTACATTCCCATGACTATTTTGTAACTACCAATTTGCACTTTTGAATTCCTTCACCTTTTTCACCTCCCCCCCCCATCTGGCAACCATCAGTGTTTCTCTGCATCTATGAGTTTGTTTCTGTTTTGTTTGTTTGTTTTGTTCTTCAGATTCCTCATATAAGGGAGATCATATGGTATTTGTCTTTCTTGGTTTGACTTATTTCACTTGGCTTAATACCCTCTAGTTCCATCCATGTTGCTGCAAATGGTAAGATTTCATTCTTTCTTATGATCAAATGACAGTCCATTCTATATATGAACCACCACTTCTTTATCCATGAGAGAGGCAATAGTTAATCCAAAAATGGAATCTTGTGTTCCTTTGTGTCCCTGACTTGTCAGGCTCCAATTTATCTCTCAAATGAAGATAATTTTATTTTCTGGGCCCAAATGATGCAAAATATGAGAAGGCATTGTGAACATATTGGTCAAAGCAACTGAGCAGGTGGTTTGCGTGATAGGCTTAATTGCAATCGGTGGTCTAATCTTGAAAATCTTCTTGTGAAGCTGACATCACCTACCGAGTGATGTTCTGCAACTACCTTTTGGCTTATAGTTCACTTATGCTCCCATCCTCCTCCCCTTTGTAATACTTTGAATCAATTGCTTCTGTGTAATCAAGTTTTGCACTTACAGTGAAACACAAGAAGGGACTAAGTTTCTTTCATTCTGAAAATTAATTCTTCACTTTAGAAAAAGATTTATGCTTCTGAGTCACAGAAAAGCCAACACCCTCCAAACTGAAAGGCAATACCACAAAAAGAAAAAAAGAATGAAAACCAGTGAATCAATTTCCCTTTCCGTACAGATCTGAGAAGTGAGATAGTTCTCATTTCCGCCAAGAGACGTCCTGCTCTGCCAAGTTGAGTCAGCACGCTGCAAATTGTTCGAGAGGGTTTTTGGACCACGTATGCTAGCTGGAAGAGACGAAACTGGGTCAAGCTAACTTCTGCCAGGTGCCTCAGGATTTTGGGAGATAAGGGAAAATTCTTAGCACTCTCACTCAATTTCGTGGTTCTTTTAATTGTCTGTGGTGTTGTGGGGGAAGGATAGTAGAGAGACCAGATATCTGAGAGGAATTCACCCATTCTTGCCTTTTTTGAGCTCTGATACTAATGTGATTCCTGGGTGTGGCAGCCAAGGTGAGGCACTGCTCAGATCTTCCTTTGAGAGAATCTTTAGTGAGCAGTGTACTTACCTGCCACTCTGCAGCTTCTGAAACTTTGGGATCCATGGCAACATTCACACCAAGGGTATGCTTTTCCAGAGCAGCTCCTAGCCAATGACCAAGCATGGTGTGGAGGACTGACTAGAGGCAGTACTTCTGCCCAATGGAGGGATTTCTCTAGTGGGAGTTGTTGCTTTGGGGCTCCCTGTCAGGCGAGCCAAGTCTTTCCCAGAGCTGCCTTGAGGTTCGAAGCTCTACATACCCAATTTTTCTTCCTTCCTGCTCTCCCTTCAAGGATGTCAGACTTGAATCATGATTTGACACTCTCCTTACTGTTTCCTGCTCCTTTTCCTTTTTCTCTTTCTTATCTCCCAATATATTGTCTTGTGTTTCTAATTCCTTCCCGGTGTCTACTTCCTGCGGGACCTAAGCTGAGGCAATGGGGAAGAGGCAGAGCTTTCTTTTCCTGTACCGCATCTCTGGCTGCCCCTCCACCCGCCTTGGCCTTCCAAGCAGCCTGTGCTCCCCCGCTTAAGCAGCAGCTGTGGCCTTTAGCAGTGTTTGCCCTCGGTTGTCATGTGGTCTTTTGCCATTTACTTTCCCAATGGAAACACCAGGCCAAAGCAGGTTGGAAACAGCAAAGTGTCTTTAATGAATCGAAAGTAAATATGAAAAGCCAAGGAGGTGCTGAGATGTTACAGCAAAGGCAGTCCCGACGACGGGGGGAGGGGGGGGGATTTCAGGGGAGAGGGGTGTTCATTCTCACTTGGAGGAGGAAGAGATAGTAAACATCTCAGACTTAGAAGTAATTTTTTCCTTGTAATTTTAATAAGAGAGCAAATTAATATAGATACATTATTTCACCTTTTCAACTCCCTTGTTTACCCCAAAACTACCAGTTCACTTAACAAGTAATAGAATAAATTCATTTCTATTTTATTTTGTTTCCCTTTCTGTTGTCATAACTCAGGAAAATAGTCAAAAGTTGGGAGGGGTGATAAGCCAGGGAAAATAAATATGAATGAGCTGAATAAGGCAAAAACTCTTCAATCAATGTTTAATCAAACATTGATTACAATTTAGAATGATCATTATGCTGTTTTCATTTTTCAAAGTAACCTATCCAACTTCATCCTCATTACTAAAATGAAAAAGACCCAGGAAATCAAAGAAAAAAATCACTTTTTACAAAATAAAAACCGAGCAACTGGTGGTAACCAAGTCACCTACTTGGAGGTAAGAAGAAAGATTAAAATATTTTGAAAATTCAAAATAAATATTCCAAAAATTATACTTCCAACAATGAATTCTAAAGGCAGGAAATTAACTTAAAAAATTAAAACATACACCTAAATCCAATTTATTTATAATCACTAAGTGTAGATTCTGTTCACTTTGGCTTGAAATGTGAAAGATGAGTTACCCCAGTCAAATCCTGTCTATCCCGTGGAAATTTCATTCACAGGTACCAGAAACACTGCATGCATTTCTCTCTCTCCTCTGCTCTCTCCTGTCACCTTTCCAAAGCCTATAAGGATGCCCTAAGTACAGGAATCTGTTGGGCTAGGGGTTATAATATCAGCTCTAAAAAATACTTCAAAGACTTCTCATCACCTGCACCGCCAACAAGGCAGGAACTACATGTTAAATGATCTGGGCTGAGGATGGTGACAAATGTGCACACCCCGCCTTCCCTGCTCCCTCCCATCTGTGTATGGCCTGAACCAGCTGACTGGGACAGCCTTTCATCTTTCAACTAACCGACTGACTTTTCCCATGGGAAACAGCCAATGAAGCCCAAACTGACACCCAGGCAACTCGCCACATCTGACACTTCAAAAAAAGTCAGTAAAAGTGACTGCTATGAGTCACTCAGGACAAGCAGCATTCCTGAAAGAAATGAACGGGACGAGCGGGAACACATCAGTGCTTGCTTTGAAAGTGCTATGGGTCCCTGTAGACCTGAATGCTATTCGAGCCTGAATTCTCTCCACTTGTAGGATACCTTCTGTTTGGTGTTCAATATTCCGTAAATATAACTATTTCCTCTCCATTTTCTTTTTGACTGTAACAAACTAGCACTGCAAATATTTTAATAGTTGGAGTGTTCCTTAACATTCTCTTTTCAACGATTGCGAGGAAGTTAAAAGCGTGGTTAACTATAATTTGCTCTATACCAGTGGCCTTCAGTTTGGGTGTCCATGACCTACATATCAGAGTCCAGCTTAGTGTACACACAGGGTATTAGTGGAAGAGACATGACAGCTAAATGCCATGTGGCATCCAGGATGTCATATCTTAGAACAGGAAAAGGATATTAGGTTACAACTAAGGAAATTGAAATAAAGTATGAACTTAAGATAATAATAATGTATCAATATTGGCTTATCAGGGTGACAAATGTACCACAGTAATGTAAGGGGCTAACAATGGAGGGGGGCTGGCGGAGGGGTATACAGGAACTCTGCTCTACCCTTGTAAATTTTCTGTAGATCTAGAAGTATCCGGCAATAAAGAAAGCTCATTAAGATAACAATAACAACGAAAAGGCAGGGGCTGCCTAGCGAGGGGACTGAAGTAACATCAGGCTCTCTCGTCCCGTTTACCCCTCACCCTGACTGTAAAATGCTGCTGATGATTCAGAATCCCTTTCCAAAAGCGCAGATGGAGTAAAAGACACGACACAATGAAGAGGACGCACTAGTGAGGTGCCCCAGAAGGGCAGCTGACTAATGGCGAGTGCCGTTAGGAAGGTAAGCGTGGCATCTTGTTCTCCAACGGGGGTCCAGAGGGAGGCAATAAAGCTCTGTGAAATTTACTCTGAAATCTGAAATGTGTCCAGATCACCAACTGCCAACTAACCTGCCCAAATCTGACAGGAAATTCAAACCAGCATGTTTTCCTGTTTTAAAGAGAGGTGCTGTTTTGCTTCTCCTTTTCTTTCTCTTCTTAAGAACAACCGTGAGTTAGTAATGAAACATTTGAATCAGATGGAAGGAATAAAATGGGATAAAATGGCACAAAACCAAACCAGTCCCTGGGGCTGAAGAAATTCCTGGCTGTGATAGGAATTCAGGCCTTTGCAATACGGGTCTGAATGGGGCCAAGCTCAAAGCCGAAGGTATGGGTGTGAAGCTTCCTGAAATCAAAGTGTGGAAATGCAAGTGTTCGCAAATGGAAGCTGATGAGTTTTCCGAAGCTCTGTCGAAGGCGGTGTTTCAGATCAGCTGAGGCCCACGGAGTTGCTGACTCCGGGCTCAAAGCAAGAATAATACGAATATTTTGGAAACTGTCTCTTTTGTCTGATAAGTCTCTGACCACCCCTTCTTTGTATTTGTGAAAAGATCCTTTCTGGCTCCTGAATCTGAATGGAAAAGGTTCTGGTCCTTATGTGGCCAAAGTGAAGGGAGCAGCCTGGCCAAATTCAGTACTTCCCAAACCTTTTTTCCAGAAGGGAAATTCTCATATAAAAAATATTATTTGGAACCCCAATACAGAAACAGTTAAAATCAGAGTTGCTCTGGATGAAGAGGAAGAGAGATAGAGTCACCTCATTTAATGAATAAACTAATGTACATGCTTATTTTGAGTGTATATAAATTTCATCATTTATAGAAACATGATTTAAAATGATCTCAACGTTTAGTGTTTTTATTATAAATTATATTAATATAATAATTTTACTTTATATTTGTATAATGGGTGAACTTTCTTGTCCCCAGAAACCCCAGGCACTAAAGTATTTCAAAACACACTTAAAGATGAGAGGAAGACAATCCCTAAAATGAGTACGAGATTTGGCAGAAATCTTACTTATCCCATGATGCTCTTTTATCCCATTTCTTCCTCCTAGGAACAGAGGAACACCACATATGCCAGCTGCCTTTGCAGACAAATTAGGAGCACGTGACTAAGTTCTGGCCAATAAAACATGGGTGAAAAGAATATGTAGCTCTTTCGGGCCTTATCTCTAAAACTTCTCGTGCACTTCTCCACCCTGTCCTCCTCTTTCTCCCTTATTTGTTCACTGACAAGTAAGGACTGCTAGTTGGCAGAGTTACAAGACAGAAGGAGACCAAATCCCTGAGTTTCTGCATCACACTTTGATGTGAGCAAGAAGTAAAAATTCCCTAGGTTAAGCCACTGAGATTTGAGGGTTTTTTTGTTACCACAGCAAGACTTAGCCTGTCCTGACTGATACAGATGACATGGACTTCTAAAATTTATTTATTTTCATTTAAAATTTTTAAAGATTTTGTTTAGAGACCTAATTTCAGCCTGAGTATCCTCAATACTGTAGATTCCTTTTTAAATTTATTACTAGAGAAGGTTGTCTTTCATGAAGAACTGACATGCTTATTCAAGCAAATAAGACATCACCTATCATGTCACTCTTTCTGCCCTGGGTGCCAGAAATCTTGGGTCGAAATTAACATTTCATCACAATAATTTGTTTAGCCCTCTTGATTAACATAGTTATCGCTGATTCCCTTATATGGATTTGAATTTCTATGTCTTTCTTAACATTTTGTTGTCCTTTATTATTTGACCCACTTGCCCCATTTTAGAAAAGGTGTGGAATAAACAAGTGAATCTTTCAAGAGAAATAACACTAGCAAACAAAACAAACCATGTCAAGAACTCTCTTTAAAGTAACATTTCACGCTTTTCAGGTGGAGCCCCCTCCAGAGACATGGCCATGGTCCAGGGGGCTGCAGTGAATGTGGGTGGCAGCAGCTGAAATGGAGTGAAAAGTGGTGGTGGTCGTTAGTTCCAGGGTCTGCCATGTTGATACAAGCTGCTGTAAGGCTTGTTAGGGGCTCCCTGCACCAAACCCCCGGGGCACAGTGGTGGGGGCAGAGGGATCCATAAGTGGGTCAACTTGTTTCTTTCACAGCGTTTCCCAAGGAACAAGCCACTTTCCAATAAAAGTGGGGAGCTGAAGAGATGCCTGAAAACTGAGAAAAAAGTAGTGGAGAAGGAGGCCAAGCAGAAGGATCTCAGTGAGAATTAGCTGAGCCATGCCATGGCAACAGCCCCCAACCTCACCACTGACAATGACGTGGATGCCGAGGGGGGAGCCAGGACCCAAAGCAATATTACAAGGTCTGCAGCCAAGCCATCCACCAACTACAGGTCAATGGAGAAGACAAGGGAGGTTCCATGTAGACATCTCGCTCACTCACTTTATCCAAGAACATAGTCACCTTCAGTCTGGGACCACCTGATGGCATCTCCTTAAAGGTGGTAGGTAGGATCCATGCCAAGGAACCTCTGGGGGAAAGCTCATCCTCTATGACCTTTGAGGAGAAGGGGTCAAGTTGCAATTCATGGCCATTTCCAGAAATTATAAATCGGAAGAACTTACTCATATCACTAATAAGCTGACTGGGGAGACATAAATGGAGCTCAGGGGAATCCTGGGAAAACCAGAAAGAGTGAACTAAGTGTAAGGAGCAAGGAAAACTTAGACCATGAGAAAACAGGAGCTGGTTAGGTCCCAGGGTACAGGAGGTTACTGAACGAACATCTTGCCCTCCTGCCTTGTGCAAGAACAAAGGATTGTAAAACAGATGCAACCTAACCTGTTTGGTTTGTAAAGCTACCACTGTTGAGCCAATGACCAACCCTGTTCCCGCCTACGGTCTTTGTAAGCAAATAGCTAACTGCCATGTCTGCTTCTGTGTAACGCTTGCTTGCCCGCCCATATATATAAGGACTTAGCTGTAAGTGCTCGGCGAGACTCTCGTCAGCAGCCCTTGCGGGTACTGTGTCTCCAGACACTTTGAGTGTTTGCCCCTGCGCAGGTAAAACTTGGCCAATAAAGTAACATCTCTGAAACCTTGAAAGGTCTCCAGCATCTGTTCTCACGGTTGCTGAATGCAACACTAAGCATCATTCCCTATGAGATCACACTATTGTCTCCTTTCTTGCATATTTAGCTCATCTTCATTTTGGCCTCAAAAACAAGGAAACAGTATCATCAGAGATACTTGGACTTGATTCTGAATGGCTTTGTGATGCAAAAATTTATCACCTGCTCTAAGATCATCCCATATATAAAAAGTTTCTTGGAAGAGTTGGGATTCCTAGAGATTGAAACTCCCACGATGAACATCACCCCGGGGGCCAAGCCCTTGTTCATCTACTGCGATGAACGAGGCATGAGCTTATACAGGAGAATTACTCCAGAGCTCAACCATTAGATGCTGGGGTTGGGTGACACTGCCTGGGTTCATGAAACTGGACGCCAGCTCCGGAATGAAGGAATTGATTTGATTCCCAGTCCTGAGTTCACCACTTTTGAGTCCTACATGGCGCGTGCAGACTATCCAGATCTCATGAGAGATGATTTCAGGGATGGTGAAGAGCACTCAGGCATTTACAAGGCTACCTACCATCCAGATGGCCCGAGGGCCATGGCTGTGAGATTGACTTCAGCCCACCCTCCCAGAGAGTCACTATGGTAGAAGAGCTTGAGAAAGCCCTGGGGGCAAAGCTGCCAGAAACTAAACTTTTTGAAACTAAAGACACTAGCAGAATTCCTGATGACATCTATAGACAAAAGCTATTGAATGCCTCCCTTTGGACCACAGCCAGGCTCCTTGATAAGCTTGTTTGGGAATTCCTGTAACTGACATGCATTAATCCTACCTTCAGCTGTGATCACTCACAGAGAATGATCCCTTCAGCTCTAAAGAGGGTCTGACTGAGTGCTTTGAGCTATTCATCAGGAAGAAGGAAATATGCAGTACTTACACTGAGCCGAATGACTCCATGAGGCAGTGGCAGCTTTTTGAAGAACAGGCCAAGGCCAAGGCCAAGGCGGCTGATGATGATGAGGCCATGTTCATAGATGTTAAGGGCTGCCCCCCACAGCTGGCTGGGGCATGAGCATCCACTGAGTCACCACGTTTCTCACAGACTCCAGTAACACAAAGGAGGTACTTCTCTTTCCTGCCATGAAACCTAAAGACAGGAAAGAAAATGTAGCAACTGCTGATACACTGGAAAACGCAACAGCTGGCACTTCTGTCTAGAAAATAATAACTGCAAGTCAGATAACTCAGGCATCTTTGCATTTCTGCAAAAGACCAAGGATTGCAAAGGAATTTTTTGTGTGTTGCTATCCATTTGACGATTGCAGTTCAGTCACCAGAAGAGAGAAAAGGAATTGAGTATTCCTTGTTACTAAGCCATTTGTCTCTAAAAAATAAATGCAACTTTTTGCCACTGTGTCTGCTGTTTCCCCGGAAGTCCATCACAATTAAATGGAGATGTCTTGTACAATGTTGTGGTTTACGGAGCACCAATTCCAGGGGAGGAACTCCGGCGTGACCTTTGGCTGTGCTTTCACAGATGGCTGACCACGTGACCATACTGTGACCACTTCCTTCACGCCTTAGATATATAGAGAGCATGAGTGGCAAACAAATTTCTATTTTATCAAAGTTGGAATCAGATTTTAAAAACAGGCTTTAGTTAAAGAATGCCCCATAATTATTAACTTCTTGGCATCTAACGTGATAACAGACTTCCCTTTGTAGCAATCACTGCTATAATTTTATATTTTATAAGGGCTTCTACCAGAATATTAATATACCATTCTTCCTTTCTGGTGAGCAAATGAATGAAAGCTGTTTTGTAGATGATTCTGCTTTTACTTGTTGAAGAGTGGCTTCCAATAAACATAAGAAGGGCAACAGAGAGCGTGTACAAACTTGGTTCACCTACCTAGTGGGCTATTTTCATATTGTGAAAGGAATCATAACTATATACTCCCAACTAGCATACACTTCCCTTCCTCCTCAGCCAAGCCCAAATTTTATTTTTAAATATCAAGCAGTGGTTATGACACACTCCAGCCCCAAAGGGCTGCATCTGAGTTCTTATTCTAGGAAGGAGTCAAGAACTAGAGTAACCCTCTGCATCTACAGGTTGGAGCGATGTGCAACAATGGGAGAGGGACTCAGAGTCATTTTAACTTGAATATTTAAGGGGATATGACCTTCTATATTTCTCTCAAGGTGGTACCGCACACAGCAAGTGCAAATGTAAAGATATACCCCCTTTTCAAAGGGAGATATTTATAATGTGTATCAATATAACCAAACCTTTATGCTAACCAACTAACAGAGTTGCTACGACATGAATTAGATCAACTTAACATTTATTTAGTAGTAATGTAAGTGCCAGGTATTACGCTATTTGCTAGGTACATAAATGTGAACAATACATGGTCCCTCTGCATGAGAAGGTGTTGGCCCCTGCACTTCTATCTGACCACTGGGAATATTTACCTTCACCATCACCTGGCCAAAATAGTTTCCGCAAGGCCTGTCACCACCTCATGAGCCAAAACCCTGAATGACATCGGTTTTGACACAGATTCAATAAGTATTGCCGTAACAGCAACGTGATGTCAACAATGGTAAGAAAATGGCACCAACATCCTGTTCTTGGTCCTAAGCCCAGGGATTTGAGGAAATGTTGTCTCTCAAACCTGTCCAGTCCCACATTTACACCTGGGTTTTAAAGTCCCAATGCTTGCTTAGTCACTGGATTCTTCGGTAGAACTGAAGGTTCTATTTCCTGGTATTCTTGCCTCTATCTTTCAGCTAAAGGAGCTTTGGTATTTAATGAGTGAGAAGCCAGAAGCATCAGATAGAGATTCTAGATGAAGGACAGACATTTTCTTTTTTTTTTATTGATTATGCTATTACAGTTGTCCCATTACCCTCCCCCTTATTCCCCTCCACCCTGAACACCCTCTCCCACCCACATTCCCCCCTTTAGTTCATGTCCATGTGTCATAAATTCTTTAGCTTCTACATTTCCCATACTATTCTTGCCCTCCCCCTGTCTATTTTCTATCTACCATCTATGCTACTTATTCTCCGTAGCTTTTCCCCCTCTCCTCCTCCCACAAGGAGAGACATTTTCATTCAAGAGTCAAGCATCCTTTTCACTGTCTGGCCAACAAAGCTTGTGTGATAACAGACTTCTGTAACTTCCCTTCCTCAGGGTCAGGTGTCTGTAATCCGGAGTCCTGAGAACTATGAACTTCCTACAATTGTATGCAAAATTGTATGTAAGCGGGGATGTTTTATTGAGTAATGAATGCCTGCTTTAATCAGCTTTTGTTTGTAGGAAATAAATAAAAGGATAATTTGTCCCTTCCCCCTCATACAGAGATAGACAAGTTTTATTTCTCAGTGCTCCTTGGACCTGCTTCTGCCCTGAAGATCGCCTCTATCCACTTCTTTGCTGGGAGCAGAAGACAGAGCTAGACATAGCCCTGGAAGAGGGAAGGAAGACAAGGGGAATATGGCCGGGGGTGGGGGTGGAATGGGCTGGTGGTGGTAGTAAGAGACGAGAACTGGGGGTAGGGAATGAAGGAGAGGTGATGTCAATGTAAGTTCCTCTGGGCCTCACCCGAGAACAGCCGGGTGTGCGTTTCCTGCACACACAGAGAGCCGAGCGCTAGTGCTGCAGGGCGGGAGCTCAGCACAGATCCCGAGCAGAGCCACGCAGTGGAGTGAAGAAGAACCCCGAGTGCACTGAACTGGAATCCTGAGGCTCTCCCAGACAGTTCTGGGCCAGGTTTCCTGCATGAGCTCAACTGAACAGTGAGGAAGACTGAGAAAGGCCCTCCCACAAGTAATTGAACTTGGATTTCTCAACCACTTAGTGGGTGGAAGGCTGAGTCAGGTTGGATTTGGAAAAATTATGGATGAGACATTTCTTACACTTCCAAGATCATGGAGCAGAGGCAAGCCAATTATATGTGCATGTATATTTTCTTTTAGCAAAAGTGCCCAGAACTTTCACCTGATTCTTAAAGGAACCTAAGCTTTAGGAGATTGGAGAAGTTTTTAGGTTGGGCTCCCTGAGGTGAGGATTTGAGATTTGTGAGCAAGTTATTTATTAAGAAAGATTTATTTCTAGAGGAGACTGAAAGAGAGAGGGGGAAGGGGAGAGGAAAGGGGAGAAAGCCAAGCAAGGCTGCAGTCTCTGGCAGAGGACCTCTGGGGCCTAAGTTATGCTTCTGAGTAGGACCAACTGGGGCAAGAGCGCTGTGCCCTGGGCAGGGCTGTGGAGTTCCTGGCACTTTGGACTTAAGGGCTCCCTGCACGGGCTCTGGTAGAACTAAAGGCAAATTTCCAGAGCTTCGAATGTTGTCAAACGCACCACAGAGGAGTGAGGAAGTACATACAAAATTGGCAAGGAAAAATAAAAGATCTTAGGAGACCTGAATCAAAGTATTAATATTAGTCCTCTACTCCCCCTGAATGGAGGTGTTTTTAAAAAGGGCCATTCTGACAGGAGGACCGGGACTTGGTGTCCCAAGTACAGTCATGGGAACTCTAAAGGAAGAAGGACCCAGCGGAGAGCTGGGTCCGAGAACAGGGAGAGTAGGTGTGTCAAGAGGAGAGTGCCCAGAGCAGATGTGTCCATAAGTCCTGTCCATCGGCTCCTTGGTCCTTCTGGAAAATGTCTCCTCCCTAGACATCAGTTGTCTCTGTCCTAAGAGTCCATCGGCCTTTCCCATGACTCACAGCTTCTCAGGGGCCACTTCTCCTTTAAGTCGCAGCCTCCGGCCATTCTGCTGGGCCGTCTCTCCTGCCCCCTCCTCTGGTTCACAGCACCTCTTCCAGTGTCTCTGTCTTCCTGGGTCACCTCACTAATATCTTTTTCTCCTATAATGGAGAGAAACATAATTCCTTTTGTTTCACTACCAGTCCAGCGAAGCTCATTTTCACATGCAAACATACCCATATAAGGTGTGTTCTTAAGCAGAGGCGGTTCTCTCCCTGAGAGTCTGCAGTCAGCACTTTATGGGATTTTTCGCTCTCCCCAACACACACATACACAAAAACTGAGGCCCAGAGAACTGGCACACTGCCCAAGGTCACTTAACTAGCCAGTGATACAACCAAGACAAGAACTCAAATTCCTAACTCTCTCTTCAGTGTTCAGTACCTCTTAACACACTGCCTCTCGAGTGTTCAAGCGCTTGATATCAGTGCTAATAAATATAAAATAACTTCTTGGGGGAGGCAACTCAAGCCAAGAGTCAGATGCATTCCACAGATAGGTGGATTTGTTTTCCCTGAACCTGGGAGGCTGGGCACATGGTATGAATGTGGGGAAACAGAACGTAGCATATATTCCCGAAGAAAGTGAAGGAGCCTGTCCAAGTGGTCACAGATGATCCTGCAGGGCTGCAATCATCAGATGGGTGATAAAGTGCTTCAGTTAGAGAATCTGATTTGATTTCCTGCCTTCAAACAGAAAGGGGTCGTCTTATCTCCACTTCGAGAGAAATTAGGTGAGTGCCAGAAGTCACGGAGTTCATGCTGGCTCAAGGGTAATTTAGAGGACCGGTCTTTACTGCTTCACTCTCCAACGCCAGATCTAACCTGGTCCTTTACAGACCACCAATATCGTACTTTATGTAATTCTCATAGCAACCTGGTGCAACAGGTAGATTACTACCTCATTTTATAAATTAGGGAAACTGAAGCTCAGAGAGGTTAAGCAACTTGCAAGCACCTCACTAGGATGCGTCACAATACGGACCCAAATCCAAATCCTAATCCCATACCCTGTGCCCTTTTTTTCTTTTTTACCCTTCTGTCCAGTTACTGTTGGTACTAGAGGAGGTAGGTTTTATTGGGTCACTGGTTTGGGAGTTACAGGCAAAAAGGAAAACCTGGCTGAAATGTAAGTCATTGCTGGTGGGACCTTATCTTTACAAAACAGGAGGTCTTGGCTGAACAGGAGCTGAGTCTCAGATGCTTCCAGCGAGTGGGGCATTTCCCCAAACCGGGCTCTGTTCCAGGGATAGAGCACTGACCAAACTGGAGGAAGGCCCTTCCCCCTGGAATTTGCATTCTAGTGATGTGAACAGAAGTGAGACAAACAATGCATATGAAATATGGAAATGATGGCAAGTGCTGTGGAGAAAAATAAAACAGAATGAGGAGCCTTTGGAACATGCACGTGCTCACACAGGGGGGATGTGGTTCTATTTTGTATATTAGGTGATCAGTAAAGGCCATCAGATAAATCTGATGGCTACATTTGAGAAGGGATCAAAAGGAAGTGAAAGAGCAAATGTTATGGAGATCTGGGAAAAACAATTCCAAACAGAGAAAACCGTGAGTGCAAAGGCCCTAAGATATGAGCCTGGTGAATTTGAGGAACAGGAAGGAGGCCAGTTTAGCTAGGGAGAATTTAACAGCCATAAACTCATCTTTATGGAGCAAAAAATGTAATAAGAGGAAAAGAAGTACACATTTTTGAAACATGAAAAATAACACAAGGTAAACTGGACATACTGTGGAGAGGCATAAATCAGATATTATGAGACTGTCGAGGAAGTACGGGAGGCTTAGCATCATGGAATCAAAACATGATTCTGTAGCCCAAGATGTTACATTTTTTGAACAGTAAAATATGCTTTTTTCAAATTATATCTCATGTAAATTGCCAATATGAAAACAAATGGAATTAAAATACTCTGGTCAAGTTGAGGGTGAGGAGGATTAGCCTTTCCAGCTTGGCCTTATTCTTTCTCATCTCCAGCCACAGAGGCACCTTTAAGGAATCCTCGGGCTCCATGAAACAAAGTCTGCCAATGACTGATTTAGTTCAACTAATGCATTGTACAAGAGAGGACTCTGGGGTCCACAGAAGTAATCCCCTTCTGGCATCTGCTGGAGTGAAGTCTCCCCAGTTTTCTGTGCTGACCTCTGCCACTGATGACCATGGTTCCCTTTTCAGCAAGGTCCCACCTCCTTGTGTTGACCCCAGGCCTGGCTGCCCTAGAACTCCACTGCTCTCCTTCTCTCTCTGCACGTGGTGCCACAGTGGTGCAGCTGCTTCTCTTGGCTCCTGGTCAAGGCTGGAGGCAGTGCTCTGGGGAGCTTCTCTGTGAGGCTGGCCATTTCCCCAGCAATGACTCCGCGGCTGGGACCGATGCATTCACTGTTTCTAAGGGGCAGTCCGAGACGACTGGAACAAAGAGATCACTGCATTTCAAATTAGATTTTTGAGTCCAAAGTGAGACAAGAGTCTTGAAAATTGGATTTTTGAGAGAATATAGCTCTTGACACATGGGGATATAGGCAATGAAGCTCTCCCACCCTGGAATGACCAAACACACCCCTGACTTCTGCCTTCACTTCCGATGTGCTTCTTTACTTAAATTTCTCTTTTTGGTACATGTTATTTCTCCTTCCAGGAAGCTAAATTCTCTTGCACTTCGATACTTTCTCAGACTTTTCCAAGCAGAACAACTGATCTTCCATCTGTGCTCCTGTGGCACCTTCTCTGTACCTGTATTACAGTTCCCATCTTACTGCACTGGAAAAATGTGTTTGTGCGTCTTTCTCTCCCACTGACTCGGAGCTTCTCCTGTGAGTGAGACATATGGCTTATTTGTAGCTGATGCTTCAGCTGCACTCACTCAATGCTCTTGGTGCTTGATCCATGTGCTGATCGATGTAATTCAGCACCAACTGACGTTATAAGAAATGAGGGTTTTTCTCCGCCATAGATAGGCCTTTTGAGAAGTTGCCAACTAGCAATAAGCCATCATCAATTATTTTCTCGGTCAGCTGGAGAACTTATGGAAAAGTAAAATGACTGTGTGAATATCCTGTTACTAGTCCTGAAAAGGTTCTAATGGATGGCAGGAGCACTCACCTTTGGTCTTTTTCAGTCACACGCCCTCCGACACATTTTTCTGTTTGTCTGTCCGTACTGAATCTGCTCCAGGGGGGATGTGTCTCGACGGCCCACACAGCCAGTGATGACACATTCTCCCTCGTGCCTGGGCACCGCCCCTGGTAACTGTCAGCCCTTCGAATATGACTGACAAGACTGGAAAGCAAAATCTGTGGGAAAAAAATATGAAATCAGTCCCCTCTCTCAATCTCTCATTATGTAAAGATGATCTCATGTATTCTGAGCATTGTGTGGTGAGTCTCACGTGATCCCAAGACAGAGAGGTCTTTACCAGGAAAAGAACTATTTTCCAGACAGACACGTGGACTGGCTCATGGTGCCTCTAGTAAGTGAGCACTGAGAGGCAAATTTAAGTACCAGTTCCCAAATTCACATTGAACATCTAGATAACAGAGAAGGGTCATTGCTTTTCAACAATGGCAACAAAACCGAAGCCGCTTCAGTGTTAGGAGTTTATAAACAGCAGATTATCCCAGATCCATTTTGTTAAGCCAAGAACAAAACAATCTCAGTAATAAAAAAAAATAGCTCTCCCACATCGCCTGATCTCTGCTTTGTCATTGAAGACTTTTCAAACTTTGTCACCTGCCTAATCATTTCTAGAGCTAACTTTATAGTTAATAATGCAAAGTGTAATATTCCTGCTTTCGTCTTTCAGCATTTATTGAATCACATGGGATTTGCCATGTTTATTGTCAAACAATTGATCTTTTCTTTCTACAGCCCTCTAGGATTTCTTCCATCTAGCTGATGTAGCTTTCATGTTTCTCACAGAAATAGCAAACAAGAACACAAGAGAGAAATATTTGTATCTTGCTGAAATGTGGAGTGTCCGGGGTTATCACTAAAAGGCGCTTGAGACATGACCACAGCGGAAGGAGAGTCTGAGGAACTGTTTGGGAAGACACATCATATGAAGGGTGTTTATTTGGGTTTCTAAAATTTCCCTTTCTCTGGCTTTATTTGCATTGCATTAATATGAAGCTATCCAACCTGAATAACAGTTTGTCCGGCACAGTTTACTGATTTGACTTTTGTAAGCAGCCAGATAGCAAAAATGAACCTAAACAAGCTCTTGGTGAATGTGAAGCTTCATGTTTATTGAATTAGAGAACTTTAAATAAAAATTGCCTTTTAAATGTAATATTTCAGAAACACTGAAGTCTATTTCCCCTAGAGAAGCATATAACTTACTCCTGCTCCCTTAGAAAGGAGGTCAAATTTGTTCCCCATAATCTAATAAGGTGGAGGACTGCTTTCAAGGCCAGGAGTTGAATTATCAGGTTTTAATTCCTCAACTGGACCAAGTTCAATGGGCTTTAGCCTTGATTCTTTCCAATTTGTGTTAAAGTTCTAATGAAGCAGTGTTCATTTTAATGAAGTCAGAAACCAGGTCTTGCTTTCTCTGCCTAGACTTTCAATATTGCAGAGTTCTTTCTTAATTAAGGTGGAGAATTCCCTTTGGCTTCCACAGCCAAAATTTTCCATTTGCTCCACTTAGAACGCCAGTTGGCTTCCATCCCCTGCAACCACGTGCCTCTGACACAGCTGGACAATTTATGAACTTCTTTGGGATTAAAAAGGTGCTATATCCTTGGGAAACATTCCTAATAATTGGGTGTCTATTTATTCTCACCAGTGACCAATCTTTTCTAAGCAATGACAAGCAAGTGAGCAGAAGAGGCCGGGAACACTGAGATTTGTTTCTTTCAGAGAGGTCTCCTCTGTCCCAAAGCCCAGAGCCTGAACTCAGCGAAGACATGTATGGGCAGTCTTTAGCCACGTTCTGGCTCCCATTTTGGAGTCCAGGGACAACTGGAAGACAGAGGAGAGAGGGGCCTTGGGCTGTCCTTACGGCTGCCTGTGTTGTGTGAAGGCACAGAGGTAATAGTGTCCCAAAGAGAAGCGGAGGCACCACGGCTAGAAACAGAAGGCTCAGTCCTAGCTCCTGCCCTTGCCTCTGACCGGTTATGAGAACTGCCAAGCCCTTCACTTCTCTTAGCCTTGGTTTTCTTGCCTGTCAAGAGAGAGTATGACTAGAAATGACAGAGCAATATATGCTTAAATGTACCCTTGTAGGAAGGATCAAGTTCAAATAGGTGGAATAGTATTTTCTAAGCATAATTACACAGACAGTGCGAAAAATTTATATTGTGTTCCATTAGGAAGTTAGATTAAAATAGCTAGTAATAGTCATACTAACTATGATTAATTGTTAAATTAAAATTAATTGTTAATAAAAAACAAACTAAACAAAAAAAGAGAGAGAGTATGACTAGACAGGGCTTTTCAAACTATCTACGGTGAGAGAGCAAGATTTTTCCTCCCTTCTCTTCCCTCTCTGTTGGAAACTGATCTGTGAAATACAACAGAAATGAATACTGTAATTAATAATACTGTACTGTACATTAAACAATTGCTAAAGGAATAGATTTTTAAAGTTCTCATCACAAGAAATTGCGATCAAGAAAAGTTCTTATACAAAAATTGTAACTATTTGTGTTGATGTCGTTAACTGGACTTATTGTGATAATCATTTCACTACATATATATACATATATATAAAATCATTACTTTGTACACTTGACACTAATGTGATATTGTATGTCGATTATATCTCAATTAAAAACAGATATTAGAAATTTTAAAAAGAAGTTATATGATATCTTTGAAATCACTAACATATTTGGGATAAGACAATACGTAATTACTGCTCTAACTTTGTCTTTAACAAACTTGTCTCATCCAATATTAAGCATGCAGTGGGCACTTAATTAGTGAGTGGAAAGAATTGCCAGAAAGATAATGTTTGGATGTAGCTGCACTGTCAAATTGCTGTAAGTTCCTAAACACTTGCCCTCACTGCTCTGTTTACCTCCTGGGACCAGGTGGCAGAGTACGGACCAGCGGCAGTCCACCACCCCACTCTGAGGAGCACTGAACCCGATGACACGTCAGGTCCCTCCCAGGTCACGCCCCCGTCTCAGCCTAGGTTGCCCAAGGACCCCAAACGCTAAGGTTGGTGGCAAGGTCAAAGTTATGCTTCTGGAGCAACATGACCAAAATAACCACTTGAACAGCTAATAGAATTTCCCTTTCTTTGTATCTCCCTCACCTTGCCAATCTCCCTGAACGATGACCTGGATTCCTGGCTCCACCATTTAGTACTGGGCGGCTAAAAGCAAGTAAATTAACCTCTCCATGCCTTCATTTTCTCATCTCTAAAATGAGAATAATAATATTTTCTTCATAAGGGTGCTTTTGGTAATTGTTTACTTTGATAACTTTTCAAACCTACAGAAAAGTTGCTAGAATAGTACAGAGTAATCTTATTATTTATTCAGATTACTCCTTTGTAAGATCATCCCCATTTTATTTGTCCATTCTCTTCCTTCCCTGCTCCATTAATTTCTTTCTGAAGTCTTTGAGAGTCACTAGCAGCCATCATGCCCATAGAATTGTTTGGGGGAAATTATTGGAATTACTATAGGTGAAATGCTCAAAACAGTGCCTAGCACACATCATAAGCTCTCATAAAATATTAGCCCTTATGCTTGATTTTCAAAGGCCTTTCCAGATATTCAACAGAGACTTCAAATTCTATTGATTCGGTGGCCCACCGCATGTGAGTTCTCCAACATGCTGGGAGTCTATCCCTATGAGTCTGCCCTTCTTAAAGATTTATGCCAAATTTACTTACTATCAAATGTGTTGGATTTGACTGACCTAAAAGAATATTTTCTATGCCATATGTATCTGGCCTTGAACATTGGTATTGAATGTATCTGCTCTAAATTACCATGTGTTATTAAATCCAAAGAACTCTGGGGTGGTTTTTCCCCCCATTTTTTACAAAACTTTCATACTGCTGTCAACATAGTATTAAACTGATCAGTGGTAACTAAAAAAGCCAAACCTTCACTTTTTGTGTTCTTTAGGGAAATGATAGGAACAGTGATTTCTAGGAAATTCAAATATGAGCCTTAGAACAAAACTCCACTAAGCAGCTCAAATGCCTACTATTTTTATTACCCCAAATGTCTATGCTTCTGCTTCAGAAACAAAATTTTGATTAACATAATGCCTTGTCTACCCCTGGTGTTGGTTTAACTTTAAGCTGAACCAGAACTTTCCTTTCTCACATTCACCCTGGGTTCCTTTGCTTCCTGATTTCTTGCCTCATCCAAATCCTGCTGTGCTGAATTGAATTAAGTATGGAAAAAAAATACTGATTCAGCTTCATCTCTGTGTACCCAGATTCAGCTGCAGAAAAGAACAGAAAGACTGTTCAGTTGACAGTAATTTTAAAAATCATTCCACGTGAGTCATATACCAGAAAGAAATCAAATCACAGAGGCATCTGGTGTCCAGAAAGACCCACTCTTTTCTATGGTCAGAATCTAGAAGGTTGGGTGACTTGCCCAGGTGACTCATTGCTCTTCACAGAACACTAGAACAAGGCCCATATGTCTTCCAGGCCCTTTCATTCAGGATTACCATGTGACCAAAACAAACCTTATCATTGCCCCAGCAGAGTTCATCAGTCATGACTTTTGCGCCAGACAATGCCTGGAGGAGGAAAAGGAAGCAAAGTAGATGCCTCTTCCATCCCAGAATGAATTACATATGTACAACTAGAGCCAACTTAGCCTCGCATCACTCTCCCTGGGGAGCCTGCGAATGTGGGGCCCCTACATATTCAAAGCCCATGCCAAATGCTCTGTTCCCTGAAAAGCCTATAATTTATACCACACTATCTGGTGTTTGGTCAAAACCTTTTGTTCAATGTGTGTACCTTGTTCTTTGGGCTAATCTACCAAGAGCCAAGGCCATTGTGTACCCTTCAGAGCAACCTCGCAGTGTGTTGGGTACACAGTAGGTGTGAATTTATTTCTCTGGATGATCTAATATAAAAAAGAAAATAGGGATAGTAGTCATTCCAGCTGTCCAACCATTTTGGCTCCATCCCCACTGGCAGTCTTGGCTATTAGCAGACAAGCCTGCTCCTCAGGCACGGCAAGGCTAGGCTTCTCTTCTCGAGAGCAACCAGCATTTCTGTGGTTGTCAGAGACTTGGACACCTGGAGACGCAGCTCCCACTCATGCCATTCCTCAAGCCACCTCGCTTCACGAAGCCACATTTCTCTTGCAAAGAATTCAGGGAGTGTTGCAGAGATAAGGAGCTGCACTGATGCTCACCTGGTTCACTTAAAAATCTAAGGAATGGTTCCTCCAACAGTTACACACAGTGTTACCATATACACAACTAGAGCCAACCTAGCCTCACATGACTCTCCCTGGGGAGCATGATATATACCCAGGTATATACCCAAGAGAATGAAAAACTTATGTCCACACAAAAATTTGTACATGGATATTCATAGCAGCATTATTTATAATAGTCAAAAGTAGAAATGACCCAAATTTCTATCAACCAATAGATAGATAACAAAATGTATTGTGTCCATAAAGTGAAATATTATTTGGCCATAAAAAAATGAAGTACTGGTACATGCTGCAACATGGACAGACCTAAAAAATATCATGCTAAGTGAAATAACCCGTATGCAAAAGACCGCATATTATATGATTCCATTTATTTGAAATGTCCAGAATAGGCAAATCCATAGAGAAAAGACTAGAATAATGGGTGGCAGAAGTTGGGGCAGAAAGGGGACTAGGGAGTGACTGTTAATGAGCCCAGGTTTTCCGTCTGAGGTGATGAAAATATTCTGGAACCAGAGAGTAGTGGCGATTGCACATATCTGTGAGTGTACTAAACCACTGAACTGTACATTTTTAGTGGGTGAAGTCTATGGTACGTAAATTATATATCAATTTAAAGTTTTGATTAGGAATAAACTAAGATATACATTTAAAAAAAAAAGATGTGAGTACAAGTGAATTCCAGGTTCAAGCCTGGCCTGTTGATGTTACTATTGTCCCAGTTGAACTTGTCTTCCTTTCTTTTGGTTTCACTCAGATTTGGCACCACAAACACAAGCTTTTCTCCAACATGTTGTGTGTCCTGAAGATCCACAGTGTCCAAATCAGGATGGTCGCCCAGGCTGTTGGGCCCTTTGATCTGGCCCCACATCTTAAGACAGTGTGAGCCTCAGGGCTGTGGCTTCTCCGTTTCCACATTGCCAGTGATTATTTCTGTCAAAAATAATCATCTGTCTTTCATTGCAGTGCAGATGATCCCCAAATGCTGCCCTCGTTCATCAAACTGTCAGGCTAATTGTTTATAAAACATCCGGGACTGGCTGTCACAGAACATCAGTGAACCAAGTCCAAACAAAACAGAGCCCTGTGGTTGGATTCCGCCTCTGGGCGAGAAGCGAGCCCTGCTGACATTTCCTTCATAGACACCTTTCTTAATCCAACAATCGTCAGAAACCTAAGGGTGCTGCTGCCCTCCTGGGATGCCAGGTCTGCTCTCGAGGAACTTCATTTTCCTGCGACCGGAGTGTTGTTTGATCATCAGAAAACTGCTTCCAGTCCTAAGAGACTCTAGGATTTGGGCTTTAAGTTTCTGCCATGGTTCAACGGTCAGGTGGGTGATGCAGAGTTTTCCTACCTTTGCTGCAACACCTGATATTATAAATACTTAGACTTGAGTGGCACTTGGAATTTGTTGAGCCCTTTCACACAGATTGACTTTCAGTCTCAGCCTCCCCATGATGGAAGCAGAGCAGATGGTGTCATTTCCAATTTTCATCCAGGGACATGTACTCCACATCAGTGGAGATGTCAATGGCAGAGAGCAGACCTGTCTGCTTTCAGCTCAGGCGTCTTTTTAGAGCACAGATACTGGTTTAGCCTGGGTCAGGAGACAAATCTTACCTTCCAAGCACTGCTCTGTCCCCTCTGCTCAGCCTCCTTCCAAAGCCTTCCTCAGCCAGTTATTTAATCTTTTTTTCCTTCAAAAACTTCTACTATTTCTCATTTCAAGCCTTTTCTTTCACATAGTTATCTAAACCAATCATTCATTTAAAAAATGAGTTAAGTTTCTGCTAGGTATCAAACACTGTATTCATGTGATGAACTTGAGTTGTCAAGCAACTTATTGATCATAGAGTGTGTGAGAGGCCTATGAAGAAGACCAAGGAGAAGGGGAGGGGTAGGAGAAGGAGGGAAATGAAGAGGAACAGGATAAAATGGAGGAGTTCTGAAAGAGGAAGTGGGGGAGAAGGAAGAAAGGAGAAGAAGGAGGAGAAAAATTGCAGTTACAATAGGTAGCACAACTCTACCCTAGCAACAGCGCACAGAAAAGAGCCTAATCACACAACTCATTGACCACCTCTCAGTCCATAGCCTACGTGATCCCCCCTTCCTAAATTTCTTTCCTCTGCTTCTATGACATCTCTCGTCCTGACTTGTCTTCTGATTCTCTATCTTCTTTGTGAAGTCTACAACTCTTGTGCTTATTCCTTAAGGTTTTCTCCTTCATTAACCCTTGGCTTCAACCAACTATGAAATAAAGTTGATGATTTCAAAGACCATGTCTTCAGCCTAGATCTTTGTTCTGCTGTAATTCCTGTATCCTGCAGCCTTTTGGACATCTTAACTTGCCTGTCTCACAGGCACTTGGAACTCAATCTATCTAGCATCATACTCATCATTTCCAGGGCTGTCCAGCCTTTTAGCATCTCTAGGCCACACTGGAAGAAGAAGAGTTGTCTTGGGCCATACATTAAATACCCAAACACTAACAAAAACTGGTGAGAGAAAAAAAAGGTTTTAAATAAATGTACAATTTTGTGTTGGGCCATATTCAGGACCATATGTGGCCCACGGGCCATGGGGTTGGACACTCCTGAGGCCATTCCAATTCCTGTTCTTGTGTAACTTATAATTAAGATTGGTATCACCAGCTACCTTGCTGATCAAATCAGAATCCAGGTTCCCCCTTCCTCCTCATACACACATACACTTACCTAATCAGTTCCTGTTCATTTCTCTGCCTATGTTTCTCTTGAATCCTTCTAACTATAATTTTCATTCCCTTCCCTGAGCTCCTACACCACTTGACTGATGCACCAATCCATTCTCCATGTGGCAGCTGTGATCTTCCTAAATCACAAATCGAATTGTGTTCATGTCTTACAGCATTTCCATGTCTCCCCATTGCACATTGTATAATGTCTAACTTGTCTAATGTCATCTAAAAGGACCATATCATCTGGTCCTTGCTTATTTGCAGCTCTTTATGCTGTCTATGTTCCATCAACTGCTCAAATGTACCATATTTTGGGTTTTTTCCAGCTCCTGCCATGCCTGGAAAAGAGAGGTTCTGAAAAAACTGTGTTGGATGAACAAACATTTGAATATGAAAGACATCTATAGTTGCTGGTGATTCCAGTTTTAAAAAAACACTCTGTAGTTTATTTTTTGGCTTTTGCCCAGGATTATATAAATTAATATTATGCAAACAAAGATCAGCAGTGTCTACATAAGTATGGTTTCTGTCATTTCTGCAGCAGGAGACTATCTTAATTCTTTTAGCATAATTTAATTTTGTCTCTTTTTTTTATTAAACTGCATTTATTATACAGAGGGTTTTATGGTCCCTTAAATGTATGCTTGCTATTCTTTCTGCAAATTGTATTTTCTAAATGCCTGTTCTTCCTATAACTATTTTCCTATTAGAAGCCAGTTATTATTTTTCCAGGAATGGCAGCCTGAGTGTCCATTATTTGTTTGTAGTAGAGTAATCCTGGGGATTTTGCATTTGTTTATGTTTCCCAGGATCCCTGTTCTATAATAATGCAGCATTCTCATTTTGTCCAAACTTGGGACTTTTGCCTGGGGTCCAATAAATGGGTGTGCACACATTGCTTAAATTGGTAAAATAGGCCAGTGGTGTCTAACCCTGGCCTCTTGGCTAGTAGGTAAACTCTGAAGCGCCTGCAGAAGCTCACGGCTGTTTTAACACAGGAGCTAGTTCTCTCTGTTTGAAATGCAGTTACTTACCTTTGATACATACACGGAACTGCCAAGAGTAGACCTTCTTTTTAATTTTAGGTTAAACTATATAATTCATTGGAAATACAATCACATATGGTTGGATCAGGGCACTTCAAATGGAAATGGCTCAGCTGATTCAAGCACAACAACTTTTTTAAAGGATGCTGGGCAGCTTTAAAATTGTCAGGAAAGATGGAGAACTAAGAAAACTTATACAATTTCTCCATGAGTGCAATATACCTTTTGATTTACAATTTTTGCATGGAGGAGGAGTTTTAGAGGTATTTCCTTGGCCCTTCCTACCATAGGGTCTCTTACTCATAGGCTGGGGTGCTGATGGGGGAATTCTGCGAGTTGCTGATTATATCTATCCCAATTATACCCTAAGGGAAAGGGAGTGGGGTTGCCTCCCTCCTCAGGCCTACTATGAAGCAGACATGGCTAAACATTTAATTTATTACATGACCAAATAAATCCTTACCCCTTGATTAGGAGGCTGCAATGGCATTCTAGGTCCTCAGGAATCATCAGTTAGCCCAGGGCCAGAATCTTGGGGATCCTGATATCAACATTGAAACCAAGGAGCCTTTTCGAATGCAGTGTCTTTCATCAGCCTACAGAGAGCAACCATCAAGGGGACTAAGGAGGAAGAGTCAGAAATCGAGGGGAAAACTCCAGGATGCTAGTTTTTTCACTGCCTTAGCCCCAGTCAAGCCACATGAGCTATCTTTGATCCCTGCACTGCTTTCAGAGGTGCCGGGTCTGCCCTGGGCACTTCGGTAAGAGAGCATCTTGCAGGCCACCTCTAGGGTCACTGCTGGAGGATGGGGTGAAGGGGAGAGGAACAGGTTGCCATGATAAATCCTCTGAACAGCTCTATCTCCCTAGTTTTGGGTATCTTTACCTACATTGAACAAAACATTTTCTGTCACTTCAAATACAGTTTGTGTCACTTCAAATTAGTCTGTGTCAGCAATGCACCTGGGCTGGTAGAAAACCAAATACATCCCCAGAAGCACTGCTGCCTACAGTTCTCATCCAATGTCTGTTCCAGTCCGTGTTCACTGTTTCAAGCAAGAGAAACAGGCTCCCATTGACTGAAAAAGATTGAGAACTTGTTAAAAAGAGTATTAAGTGGCTCGTAGAATTTCCAAAGTAGTTGGAGACGCAGACTCAGAGACAACACAACCTCAGAGGTCCCAGGTTGTCAAATCAGGCCACACAACTAATGCTGCCACTGCTGTTCTACCCTAGGTGTCATCCACGACACTCCTACCCCAGCCACAGCCACCATGAGGATTCTACCTTACAGCAGCCTCTGCCACCACCAGACAAGATCCCCGCAGATCTTGCTTCCTTGAGACACCAGCCTCCAGCTGAAAGTCTAAAGCAGTATGGCACATACCTGTGTCCAGCTTCAAATGCGACTGGCAGAAGGAATAACTGCCATGTTTAGCTGCTACTGTGGGAAAACAGCTCCGTGTTCCCTAAAGTGTCAGAGATAGGAAAGTCCAAAGACAAGACTCAGGTTTCAGATGCTGGGTAGGAAAACAATAATGACACATGACTACTGCGTTTCCAGATTAAAACTTCATCAGAATACTTTGAGATGGGCATGCCCAACACTTATGATTTGGTCTCACTAATTTCTTTTAACTGGCTCACTGACAAGATACAAGTTGATGCTTCAGTAGTACCGTCATTCATCAAATCGAACATGCTGTCAATCATGTGTCATGCCGGTATTTTATGTAACACTAAGGAAAGGATGCCAAATAACCTATGCCTTGTTAAAGCACAGTTTTCAAAAGTTTAAAGAATAACACCCTTGTACAAATTTAAAGTAAACACATCAAGATTTTATTTAACTCACTAATTATTGAAGAAACCAATAAGATGTTATGACCAATCCAAAGAGAATTTGAGAGGCTAGGTATATAGAGGTGATTTAAAAGTGTTCTGGGTTAGATATTTTTAAAAAAGAAGAACTAGTTAATGTCACACAAAGCAATAGCCATAATCATTGGGCTTCTCTGTTTGACTGGACAGAAATTATTTGCATTTCTACTGGACATAAATCTATAAGCTAACATTTGCCCCTCCAGAGTTGTAAAACAGCCAAGTAAACAGAAAATCAGACCCCACACAGTACTGAGATACACCTGGTAATCTCTTTCATGTATTTCCAAGTTTTGGATAATATTTTTGACAATCTCAATATTTTCATATTACTTAGAACACTTCTATATTTATTTAGAATCAAATTTTATTATATATCAGTCTTATGCTTATATGAAAAAGGAACACACTGCCTCAATAAATTAGAGAAATCTATTCACTTGAATTCAAATTCCTAATAATTCATTTTTCAAGTCAGATACATCAAACTTTGTATTTTTCCATCCATTACTGTTCCCCATACCATAAAGAGTATTGGCAGTATAGCAATTCTTTTCAGCATTTCACTCTTTTCTCTGAAATTTTCTTCCAGGAGCTGACACTCACTCTGCAATTTTTGTTTCTTTTAAAAATTGTTAGTGTTGTAAGAACACCTAAGGTGAGAGCTACCCACTTTACAGATTAAGTATACAAGACAGTATTGCAATCTCTACCATTCTGCCATCTGTGATGCTGAATTATTCTTGATTTTTCCAAGTGTCAAAAGAAGATTATAAAGCAAAACCAATTCCTATTTTCTTTCTTCACATGGTCTTTAAATATTTTTTCCTGTGATGAGCTTATTCTTTTTAAAATTTTATTGGGTGCCATTGTTTAATAAAATTATACAGGTTTCAGGTATAAAATTCTGTAACACATCATCTGTGTATTGCATTGTGTGTTCACCACCCAAGGTCAAAGTTTCTTTTTTGTCACTGTATATTTGACTCCTTTTAAATGGCCAAGTTTATGAATGTGCAGATAATAGCAACCACATCATCACTGTTTCCTGGCTGACAGAGACTGTGAGACACCATAAACTGTTAAGGCACATTTTAGTTTCAGAGCTGCTATAGGGTAAAAATGTATGTCTTAAAAATGATAAAACACAGTTAAATCTATATAGGTTTATATATATAGATAGATGTGTATATATTTATCTATATCTATACATACACACATATGTTTTGACTTTGTATCATGAGAATATATTTTTTTCTCACTTGGGGGGGTATCAAAATTAAGAATTAGATGAGGCAGAGATTGCTAGATATTCCTCAGAATACATTTCCCCTTTCTTCATTTTAATAAAAGAAACCTCCTCCCACTGAATTTTAGCCCAGTAGCTACCCAGCTAAGTGTACACTTCCCAGCATGCCTTGCATACAGGTATGGCCTGGTGACTAAATTTTAACCAAAGGATGTGAGCAGAAGTGATATGTGCAATTTTCACATTTTATTTTTCAAAGAAAGCTTTTGCCTCCACTTCTTTTCTCTGCCTTCCCTGTGAGTCAGAATAAGAACATGGTGCTGGGAAATCAGGTTTGATTATGTAATTGAAGCTGCCCTCTAAGATGGCAAAAAACCAAGACAGAAAGAACCGAGTCACTGGATAACCCCATGGGGCAAAGCTCTATCCTGCCTTTTTAGAAAGGACAGAAATATTGTTTGAGTCGAGGTATTTGTGTGTTTCTTTGCGACAACAGCCAAGTCTGTACCCTACATTAGTACACTAGGTCCTATAGGTATGATGGTTTTTCTACAAGAGTTTGGTTCACCTTCTCTACTCAGGGGTGGGACTGGGTAATTTTAGGTTGAGGCAAGCCTTAGGGTTATCTGGCAATTACAAGTCCACAAAACTTTAAGGTCAAGTCAAATGATTCAGAAATTCAACATTTCTTTATGGCAAAATATACTATGTGCAAGTTCAAAAGAGGCTTCAGCCTATCTATCTACATCTATATCTTAAAGAACTATATACACAGTATGAAAAAGAATTCTTATGAATCAATAAGAAATAGGCAAAAAATGGTATTCATAGAAGAAGAACTTCAAATGGCAGAAAAAATGTAAAAGGACTCTAAATCTCACTAATTATAAGGAAAATGCAAGTTGAAATAATAATGACATGTTATTACTCATTAATGGACAAGAGTTAAAAGGCTGATGTTATGATGTGGTCTGGGCCAGAGCTTCTCAGCTGTGGTTGTGCCAGGAATGGGGTGCAGGGGCTGAGAAATTTCTCTCTTCACTCTTGGGGTGATGAGGAGGTACCCGAGGTCCATAGAGCTCCCAACCAGTTGCATCGCAATGCAAAAGCATCTCGTTTACATCAGGGTGTGGTAGAAATATTATCAATTCATATGCATGTTAACTGGTGATGAAGTCTAGGAAGGATTGGTTTAGGGTTTGAGAAAACAAGACACACTTAGCACAGGCTCCTTGGAGGACAATGTAAAGCAGTCATGACCCTCATATGAGACGTTTCACTCTGGGAAAGGATCTACATTGTAGAAATGTTCACATATGTTCCAAGAAAAAACATAAAGATATAAAAACTAGTATGTTCACTGTAGGATACTTTTTCAATGTGAAATATTAGAAACAGCCTAAATGTCAACTAATAAAGCAGTGGTTAAACAAATTGTGTTTTGTAAATATCTAGGAATACTATGTAAGTAATGAAGAAGGAAAGGAAGAGAGAAAGGGAGTTGCATAAAATGAATGTATTTTTAAGATACTATTGTAATAAATTGTCTAACAATATGTATAACATGATTGCATTTATCGTAAGACTATATATATACATACATGTGTGTTGTGTGTATGCACGTGTACATAAATATATGGACAAAAGAATACAGACTCCAGAATCTTAAAAACGGTTATGTTAAGTTTCTGGGCAACTCTGTCTCTCCTCTCCCCCCAATCCACATAACATTAATAAATATTTTTAATGCACTAAAAAGACATAACTGCACTTGAAAAACAGGATAAACATTCCTGCGGTCCAGAAAAGGAACAGAAGTACACAGAGGTGAGAAAACTCAGACTTGCTGGGCTCCCCGACAGGAAATCGCAGAGGCTGCCTGGAATTCAAGTCAGGCAGGGCGATGGGACTGTGGCAGGAAAAGGAGCCAGGGTCACTGTGTGAAATGGGAAGGAATCGCGGGCTCCCCTGTTAATGAAAAGAGCAAAATGGAGCTGCAACCCTGCTCAGAACTCCCCCAGCACGCAGCTGCTGTCCAGCTGGCTGAAAGAATAAAGCTAACGTTGGCAAAGTAGGCTAGAGAGCAAGAGATCACGAAATGTCCTTCTGGGTCACCTTTGTTCAAGGCTCCACGGAGGGAAGAAATGTACAGCAGGCACTAAGCAAGAGGCGCTGTTAGCTCCTCCCTTTGCTGCTCGTTGGGAGAGTTGGAAATGCCAGCAGAAGACAGGCACCCTTCGCCCTGCGCCGTCACCCCAACTGGAAGTTGGAAACATCTCACCCACTTTCACAGAGCTGAATGATTCATTTCCCAGGTTCTGCCTTTCACTTAGCCAAATCCTGCCAGAAGGATTCCAGGGACCCATACACTTTCAAAATTATGAAAAATTCTATACATTCTCTTACAGAGCTTCTCTACTACTGCTCAAAAAGTGGAGGGGGGACAGACTTTACAAACCTCAATGTTGAGTATCACACATCCTCCAAAGGAAAGAGACAAAACATACTTTTATCCATTAGAGATGTAGGGATTAATCATAACTGTGTGTTAAATATATACATTTTTTTAAAAATGGTACCAATGCTGGTTATTAAATAAAGTTATTTAATCAGAGTTGGAAAACCTAGATGGAAGACATGCAAGTTCGGGATGACGAAATCTACCTCAATATGCAGGACTTATATTAAACAATCAGAAAACTATCAGAACTTTCTAGCACAAAATCTGGCTAATCACTTTGTAGATAAGGGCTATAAATCACATATATCTTAGTGAATGAGGTTTAGATCATTTTGACACCATTCAAACATATTCTAGTGAGAAAGAAAAAAATAAAAGCCTTGAACTAAACTATTATTATTCTCTGTAAGAATGAGGAATGGTGTCAGTTATTTGTTTTTTAAAATAATTGAAAAAATGTATTCAAAATCAGAAAACACACCAGTCATAAAAAATTGTTCAGCCCTGACTGCTGTGGCTCAGTGGATTGGGCGCTGGCCTGTGAACCAAAGGGTCGCCAGTTCAATTCCCATTCAGGGCACATGCCTGGGTTGCAGGTCAGGTCCCCAGTAGGAGTTGTGTGAGAGGCAACCACACTTTGATGTTTCTCCTTTTGCTCTCTCTCCCCCTCTTTCTAAAAATAAATAAATAAAATCTTTTTAACAAGTTTTTTTCAAAGGTTGTCATTCGTAAACATTATTAAAGATTTGGTGAGCTACAATCGAAGTGATTAAGAGATCTGAAGAGTTTACTAATAAGTAATGCAGCAAATGATCAAATACATTTCATGTACTTCAAGGTAGCTGAGGCTACTCTACAGCATTCGTTAGTAGAGAAATAAATTTTGATTGTTAAACTATGATAATCCCAATGACCAAACAAAATAGATGGTACATACAAAATGCGGGCAGGCATTCTTTAGGGAGCACAGATTTTTTTTTAATATATATATAGTTACTTAACTTAAAGGTAGTGCAGACCTTCCAGGCCTTTTATAAATATTGATTCACTCAATTTTCATAACTTAATAATATAAAATACTATTATTTCCTTTTTCAAATAAGAAGGCCAAGTTTAAATAATTTGCATAAGGTCACAGCAAAAGACTGTCTCAAATCTCCAAGAAGAATTAAGTAGCTGAGATTTATAGAAAATGTTTAAGTCAACAAACTGTATTTAGAGTAAAAAGAACACAATAGATTTTAAATCTATTGGAGAAGATGGTTTAATCTAAACTGATTACGTAGAAAAACAATTACCTCATTCTAATGTGGCTCTATCTTTTCCATCAAGAATGGTCTTCCATCTGAAAAAGACAGAACAAACATCATTAGTTGGGAATTAAAGACCCAGATGTAAGGTAATTTTGAAGGAAAGCACCTAATCATGCTCAAGGAATTTAGATCTTTACACCCAAATTCATTGCATTTCAGTGAGCGAAAATAAAATGCAGGTATGATTACAATAACCTTTGAGAAATCATGAAGAGCAAGACAGGAAGGCTAAAACTGGACATGGGCAGGTTTCCTGATTTTGAAAAATGAGGGAAAAGTATTATTGCATGTAACCCTGGCAAATCTTAGGAGGGATTAGTAAACAGATTTTATGAGCACTTGGAAAGCATGCCGGGATTGCTGGAAGTCAGCATGCATTTACTAAGGAAAAGACAAACTAACCTCATTCCTGTTAGTATCGGCAAAGAAGCATCATTGCATCGGTGATCCCTAACTGCATCTCTTTGACAGGACAGGAAATGGCTCAGAAAGGAAAAGTGATGTGTTCTGTGGTGCGCCCTGAACAAACAACAAGGAGATTTCCCCATCTGCATTCCCAATCGACAGATCAGGATTTCAGACTGCTTGAAAATTTTCCTCCCACACATGCAATCCTCCAAATAGCCAAACTTGACATTGTAGCCAACAAAAGGAAAAATCAAGGTTCAGTGGATGAGTAGGGAGACAAAAGAGAGTAGATGGTATAGTCAGCACAAATCAGGCTATCGGCTCCAAACAGACACAGTCCCAGAATTTGTAGGTCAGTTGAGAGGGTGATGTTCTGCAAAACTAAAGCTAATAGAATCAACTTAAAAATAAGTGACAGTGGTCATCTGCAGAACTTCATTTAAATGTTTGCAAATGTGTTTTTCAAAAACCTAAAAGATTCCCAAAACTGCTTAAGAGGCCAAAACATCTCAAGCACAATCAAGGTTACCTAGTGATCACATCAATAGAAAGAAAGAGATAATCAAATTAAATGTATGATCATCTGACTGAGGAAATTATGAGTTAACAGACAGATGGGTGGTAAGCCACATGGCATCGAGAGAAACAGAGCCAGATAAGAATTTGGCTGGGCTTGCCCAACATGTTACAAAGTATGTAGAGTGATATTACCCCATGGCACTGATGGCAATTTTTGTTAATATTTTGATGACCTTCCCTCTAGTCTTCTTTAAAAAGCATATTGGAAGAAATTACACACTTTTGTCATTTTGCCTAGCATCATAAAATATGCATCTTCTCATACTATTAAAAACTGCTCATAAACACAATCTTAACTGTATCACAATCTTCCTTAATATGGAGGTGCCATCATTTACTTAACTATTGCCTTATTTCTTAGGTTTTTTAAATTATGATTTTCAATATTCTGCAAAAAAATATAAATAAAACTTTTGCTCTGCTTTGCATTATTCCCTCAGGACATGTTCTGGAAATAGAATTATAGGTCCACAGAACATTGACATTTTTAGTCTTGACACATATTACTAGATTGCTTTCCTCTGTTCTCTCATCAGCCTGATTAGTCTTTAAAACAATTAAATTCTTGATAATTTAGAAGATGAAATTACATCTCATTTTAATTCACATTTCTTAATGAGGCTGAACATTTTTCCATATGTTTGCCTTTTGATTTTTCTCTGTTGTGAGTTGTACGATCATGCCCTCTGTCTCATTAATTTTAGTAGTTTTTCTTATGAATTTGAATGAGTTCTATTCAGTAAAGAAATTAAGCATTTCTTTGTCATATATATTGCCAATTATTTTTACCAGCTTTTCATTTTTTACATAAGTTGTTTCTTAATGTTTTACATTTCTACATAACAAAGTAGTTTTCTTTTCCTCTGTTATTTCTTCTATCTCTTTTTAATTTAAAGGCCTTCCTAACCCTTAGATTTAAAATATTCTTCTATGTTAATCTAGGTTTTGCTATGGATTTATTAATAATACTTTACTTGTCAACATAGGCTATAGTTTGAAATGTGGTATGAAATGTAGATCTGAACTGTTTTTTTCACTTTTTTGTATTGCTAATTATGCGCAACTAAAATTCACTGAATAAATCCTTTTCACCATTCTGACTTATGAGACTTCCTTAAAAAATAGATTAAGTTCTGCCCTGGCTGGTGTGGCTCAGTTGGTTAGCTGTTGTCCTACAAAGCGAAAGGTCACTGATTCGATGCCCAGTCAGGGCACATGCCTGGGTTGCAGGTTTGGTCCCAGTCAGGGAACATTCAAGAGGCAATTGATCAATATTTCCCTCTCTTTCTTCCTCCCTTCTCCCTCTCTAAAAAATAAATAAATAAAATCTTTTAAAAATAGTTTTAAGTTCTTTTATACAACATTGTCTATTTTAGGGATAGCAATGATTTTCCATCAATCTATTGATCTATTTTAATCAGTAATATAGTTTTAATTAATATAAAAATTTAATAAAATGTAAATGGGGCTATACATGCTCTGTTGTCTAAAGTATTGCCAATCATCTCCAATTTGTTCTTTCAATTGATCTTTAAAATAACTTTTTCACATTCAAAAAACCCCCAATGGGACTTTATTTGCAATATGTTCCATTAGAGTCAGTACTGAAACACCAGTATTCCAGAAACAATATACACTGGAAAAGCAGTATTACTCAATGCTCTTCCCGAAACCGTCAAATTATCTTGGTTCTGAGTCTTTGCCCAATAAATCTTTTGATTATAAGTTTTGTAAATGCCTTGATATTGGTAAGACGATGCCTTAAAAAATGGACATAAGTATTCTACCTAAAAACATGTTACCTATTAATATAAATACACAAACACTCTAGGTAATGCATCAAAATATTGTCTTTTTACAAGATAACAAAGGAGAATTGCAAATATTGTGTTTTTAAGTGAAAAGCTAAAAAACTGAAAATCAGAACCTAGATCAGTGGTGAGCCTACCATTATTTTGAAACTTCATAAGTATCAACTAAAGTGTTTAGCTATTTTGTGTCATTCTCTTGAGCAAAACACCCCCCAAAATCGAAAGCAATATTGAATGTTAACTCATGAATTACCATTGTTGAAGTTTCTTGGCAATATCTCTATCAACTAGTATTCAAATTGTGCTTAAATATTTTCAATAATAGGGAGCTCACTGCCTCCTGAAATAGTCGATTTCACATTTAAAAAGCTTTGGGTTTCAGAAATTCTTAAAAAAAATGACTTTAATTTTCTTGTAACATCAAAGTGCAGAAGTCCTAATCTCTATGTTACCTGACAGATTCATCATATGTTTAAAAACAATTATCACTCAATCCCTGAATCTTTTCTTCTCCAGGCTAATCATATTCAATACTCCATTGAATGTCTCGTCAATTAAGATGCTTCTAATTTTCTTACTATCAGTTTATCTGGCAACCCTAACTAGTTTCTCTAATTTGAAGGGGCTGCAGGTTGAAGGGGAAGGGGCTTGATTTTCATGCCTTCCTCAAAATGCAGCTTCAGAATGGACCATAAGAACCAGTTGAATTGGAGAGGCCCTCCTACTTAACCCAAAGAAAATATTCATTAAAATAAAACAATGTGCAAGATGTTTGATTGGACTTTTTCTTGTTATTGTGCTGCAGCTGGTGAGTAGAACTCAGATTTGAAAACAAGAGGTTTAAATTGTCTCACATTCTACAGTTACCCCAAATAAGTGTGTGACACCAAGCCTCCCTCACCCCTTCTCAGTGCTTCAGGGAGGCACTTTACTTCAGTAAAGACACTTTGGAGGATACAGTCAAATAGACTGGGAAGAGATAAAAGTTCAGGCAAGAGCTGGGTCTCCTTCATTAAGAAATTATGATTGTGGGGGCTCCATAGACCCCTAAGAGGAATCCACATGATCCCCCCAGAAAACAAGCATGTGAACACTTTCCATTATACCTGGCAAAACCAATAGAGAAAAGATGACATCCTCACTAACAAGAAAAATGACATTTCCCCCCAATTTTTCTCCTTTCACCTAATAGTCAAACTGTCGTTGCCTAGAGGAGGGAGATAGAGGAGGTGTTCTGGACAGACCATGCCTCCTCTCACCCTCCAATCTGATGCTGGAGTGTGAGAGGAGTGAATGAGCAGACCACGCCCCATTCCCACCTCAGCTCTCAGAGCTATAGGTGAGTCCTGAATCAGAAGGATGTGAGAAGGGGAGATATAGACAGAATGGGGACAACTTTTAATTGCAAAAGATGACTGTAAAATTATAGAATCTGCCTAAGATATCAAGTGATTAGGGAAAAGATTCAATGGATCATTGACGAAGTCAGTAGTAGAACAACATAAAATTGTCCTCTATAGCCCACTGAGGGGCAATTTCTCAAAAAACCAGTTATGAAGCTAGATCTTTCTGTTTTGCTTTGATATTTTGAGATCAAAATAACAAAATACTAAGGACCAATTTCAAACAGTTCTGAGATGTTCAGTTTCCACTATACAATCTTGAAATTAACTAATTTCTGTTGTGTTCCAAAATACTGTTCAACAAGGCCCCAAACACCTACAGTTTAAAGTGGCATCTATCAAGTTCCTTCTGCCAGTTCTGCGTAGCAGCTTTACTGCCAAATACACCCCCTTTCATCAGCTTGAAGGAGAGTGGAGAAATTTTTCACATTTCAAAGCAACTTTGGGTTTTCCTCGTAGCAATTGTTTACTGTTAAAAGTTCTGCAACCCTCCACCTGCAGAGCTGGCAAACTGGTGCCATATCTGAGACTCCATCAACCTGGCTAACACTGTTTGACCCACCTGGGAGATCCCCAGAGATTCTGCCCCACCCAAGTTGCTTTTCCATATGAATGGCTGGTTTTGGCTCATGCTTCACAACTTCCTAAGTCCTCTCAAATAAGAAACAGCTGGCCTCAGTGAGCCCCAGGTCCAGCACTAGCAGCAGCCAGCCTAGATTCACAGCTTAGCTTTGCCTGAGAATCTCCAGGCAAGCCCAGCACAAGTAGCAGCATTATCAGACTGCTTTATAGCTCAGGCAGGATGGCCCCTGGCAAAAGAGAAGTAGAAGCTGACCTTGGCCTGTACCACCCAGCACAACTCAGGACCACTGCACCCAGTGCACAGCTACAGACCATGAAGGAGCACCACCACCCTGCCCCTGCACAGCTGGTCCTCCATAGATGGTAGAGGTTGGTGGTAAATGGTCACGGCCAATCCTTGCAGCTCACTGGCCTGGGTAAACCTCTCCCATTGATCTGCCAACAGCAACCAAGGCTCAACTACAAGAGGAGAGTGTACTCAGCCTACATGCAGGATGCACCTCAAGTACCCATCTTATGTGACAGAGGAAGCTGTGCCACTGGACACTACAGGACACCTACTACCTTAGGCCACACTACCAAGACAGAGTCAAAGCAGCTCTACCTAATACAGAGAAACAAACACAGGAAGGCTGCCAAAATGAAGAGAAAAAGAAACATTGCCCAAATGAAAGAACCGATCAAAACTCCAGGGAAACAGCTAAACAAAATGGAGATAAGCAACCTATCAGATGCAGAGTTCAAAACACTGGTTAGAAGGATGTTCAAGGAACTCAGCAAGGACCTCAGCAGCATAAAAAAAATCCAGTAAAAAAAAAAAAGGATACGCTAACTGAAATGAACAGTTTACAAGGAAACAACAGTAGAGTGGATGAAGCCGAGAATTAAATCAATGATTTGGAACATAAGGAAGCAAAAAACAACCAACCAGACCAACAAGAAGAAAAACTAACCCCCCCAAATGAGGATAGTATAACCAGCCCCTGGGAAAACTTCAAGAGGTCTAACATTCATCTCGTAGGGGTGCCAGAAGAAGAAGAGAAAGAGCAAGAAATTAAAAATCTATTTGAAAAATAATCAAAGAAAACTACCCTAATTTGGTGAAGGAAATAGACATGCAAGTCCAAGAAGCACAGAGAGTCCCAAACAAGATGGATGCAAGGAGACCTACTCCAAGACACATCATAATTAAAATGCCAAAGGTTAAAGATAAAGAGAGAATCTTAAAAGTGGCAAGAGAAAAAAAGTTAGTTACAGGGAGCTACAGGGAGCATTCCCATAAGACTTTGAGCAAATTTCTCAAAAGAAAGTTTGCAGGCTAGAAGGGATTGGAAAGAAATATTCAAGTCATGAAAACCAGGAACCTACAGCCAAGATTGCTCTACCCAGCAAAGCTATCATTTAGAATTGAAGGGCAGATGAACAGCTTCCCAGACAAGAAAAAACTAAAGAAGTTCATCATCACCAAGCCAGTATTATATGAAGTGTTAAAGGGACTTATTTAAGAAAAAGAAGATCAAAACTATGTACAATAAAATGGCAAAAAACACAAATGTATCAACAATTGTATATAAAACAACAAATCAAGCAAACAAAAATAGAGACAGAATCATGGATACAAAGAGCATTTTGATGGTTGCCAGATGGGAGGGGGGTGTGGGGAGTGGGTGAAGAGGTGAGGGGATTAAGAGATACAAATTGGTAGTTACAGAACACCCATCAGGATATAAGGTACAATATAGGAAATGGAGGAGCCAAAGAAATTATACACATGACCCATGGACATGAACAATGGTGAGGGGATTGCCTGAGGGAGTGGGGGGTGCTGGGTGGAGGAGGGCAAAAGGGGAAAGTTAAGACAATTGTAATAACATAATCAATAAAATATAATTAAAAAATTAAATTAATTTTTTAAACTTCTATTTAACTATGTGAATATTAAATAGTTGAACCCCTGCCAATGCAAACTTTTATAACCCATGCCATTTTACACCTTCAGGCCTTTGCTCCAACTGTTCTGTCAGCTGAAAACACCTTTGTTCTCACCTTCTGTGTGGCACTCTCTAGTCTTCTTTCAAGTGAGATCTCTCTGGTATCCCTGCCTCAATCTCTCATCTAGGTAGCTGTTTCCACAGGCCCTTTCCAATGCCTTCATCTTAGCTCTTAACCCACCATTGTATCTCTCTGTATTTGTAAAGGTAGTTCCACAAAAATAGAAATAGTATTTTATCTCCTCTTTGTGACTCTGTCATCTAGCAAAATCAAAGCACATAATTAGTGCCAAATAATTTTCTAAAATAAACGGAGATATTTTCCCATTTGCGGACAAAATCACCTAACAAACATGGGGAGCAAGAATTACTGAGAACAATGGAGTGAAGTAGCATAAGTAATGAGTTCCTAGATTTGGGTCTGGATGTAAATTCAGGTGCCTTAGGGCTTTGGCCTATAGAGGGTGCTGAAGAAGCAGCCTAGAAAAGAGGCAGAAAAGGAGCCAGAAGTAAGATTACTCCGTGAAACATGGGCCCCAGGAAGGAATGTACCTACAGGGAAAGGGTGAACAAAGTGTAAAACTTCTTCATCTGCCTAAGACCTAGGGGTGGGGGAAGTTTTGGGTTGGGGAGTTGATTATTTAAGATTCCTTAAGTATAAATGACTATGGGAACCGGATCTATACTCTTTGGTTCTGAAAACTACAAATAGAGACTCATAACTTAAGATGGACCATGTTCTAATGCTGAATTTAAGGTGGTCATAGGTTTAATGCCCATTGGTGTGTCTGAAAGAAGAAACAAAAACGTTTCCTAGGCGAATACATGCTCAAATTCAGCCTCAACAATATCCCATGGATAGAATTACAACCACTATGAGCTCACAATAAAAAAAATCACAAAACAGAGACAGAAGCAGGACATCATGAGTGAGAGGCAGAGGAAAATAAAACAGCAGGATAAGATATACAAATTCATCAGATAGCAAAACCATGATACAGAATATAAAATAAATATGTCTAATATATTTTAATAAAGAGAATTAAAAGTATGATAAAAATAATCTTCAATATGCATCCATATATAGAAGGAATGTCATGCATTTTATAATATTCATAGATTCCTTTAAAATGTGATAGTCAACTAAACTTTATATCTCTTTATTAAAAATTAAGTAATATAAAACTGAATACAGATCTATTTGTTTAAACATAATTACATGACCTGTAACAGTTTAATCTTAACATATTGTTATCATCTATATCATGTATAATTTATTTTTAGGGATTTTATAAAATTATATGAAATAACTTCCAGCCAAGATGGAGGCGAAGGTAGATACACTGTGCCTCTTCGCACAACCAAAATGAGGATAACGACAATTTAAAAACAAAAAACAACCAGTACTGACCAAAAATTGAACTGTATGAAAGTCCGACAACCAAGGAGTTAAAGAAGACATATTCATCCAGACCAGGAGGAGGGGCAGAGTGGGGAGGCTGGGTGGACAGGAGTCAAGGCAAAGCAGTGGCTGGCGGATCCCAGGCGCACAGGCAGCAGCAGGTGGACCCAGCTAGGAGGCAGATTGTGGAAGGGCGTGGCACACAAGGCGTACCTGGCGGTCCCACATTCACGTGCAGATAAACCAGGTGAAATGGGGGAGCAAGACAGATCAGGTAACCCAGGGTCCCAGCATGGGGAAATAAAACCTCAAAACATTGATTGAAAACACCTGTGGGGGTTGAGGTGCCAGGAGAGACTCCCAGCCTCACAGAAGAGTTTGTTGGAGAGACCCACCAGGTCATAGAACATACACAAACCCACCCACCTGGGAATCAGCACCAGAAGGGCCCACTTTGCTTGTGGGTAGTGGCGGAAGTGACTAAAATCCTGTGGAGAGCAGAGCAAGTGCCACTGTTCCCTCTCAGACCCCTCCCCCACATACAGTGTCACAACCCAGCAACTGGGCTGCCCCACCTTGGTGAACACCGAAAGCTCCACCCCTCACTATGTATCAGGCATGTCAAGACAAAAAAAAATGGCCCAAATGAAAGAACAGATCAAAACTCCAGAAAAATTCAACTAAGCGACAAAGAGGTAGCCAACCTATCAGATGCACAGTTCAAAACACTGGTAATCAGCATGCTCACAGAATTCGTTGAATTTAGTCACAAATTAGATGAAAAAATGAAGACTATGCTAAGTGAAATCAAGGAAAATGCACAGGGAACCAACAGTGATGGGAAGGAAACTGGGACTCAAATCAATGGAGTGGGCCAGAAGGAAGAAAGAAACATCCAATCAGAAAAGAACGAAGCAATAAGAATTCAAAAAAAAAATGAGGAGAGGCTTAGGAACCTCCAGGACATCTTTAAACGTTCCAACATCCGAATTATATGGGTACCAGAAGGGGACGAGGAAGATCAACAGGTGGAAAGTTATTTGAACAAGTAATAAAGAAGAACGTCCCCATTCTGGCAAAGGAAATAGACTTCCAAGAAGTCCAGGAAGCTCAGAGAGTCCCAAAGAAGTTGGACCAAAGGAGGAACACACCAAGGCACATCATAATTACATTATCCAAGATTAAAGATAAGGAGAAAATCTTAAAAGCAGCAAAACAAAAGGAGAGAGTTACCTATGAAGGAGTTCCCATCAGACTGTCAGCTGATTTATCAAAAGGGACCTTGCAGGCAAGAAGGAGCTGGAAGGAAGTATTCCAAGTCATGAAAGGCAAGGACCTACATCCAAGATTGATCTACCCAGCAAAGCTTTCATTTAGAATGGAAGGGCAGATAAAGTGCTTCTCAGATAAGGTCAAGTTAAAGGAGTTCATCATCACCAAACCCTTATTATGTGAAATCTTAAAGGGACTTATCTAGGAAAAAGAAAACAAAAAACAAGTACAGTAAAATGACAGCAAACTCACAATTATCAACAACCACACCTAAAACAAAACCAAAAACAAACTAAGCAAACAACTAGAACAGGAACAGAACCACAGAAATGGAGATCACATGGAGGTTTATCAACAGGGGAGTGGAAGGAGGAGGGGGGGGAAAAGGTATACAGAATAAGTAGCATAGATGGTAGGTAGAAAATAGACAGGGGGAGGGTAAAAATAGTATGGGAAATGTAGAAGCCAAAAAATTTGTAAGTATGACACATGGACATGAGCTAAAGGTGGGAAATGTGGGTGGGAGGGGGTGTGCAGGGTGGAGGGCAATGAAGGGGGGGAAATGGGACAACTATAATAGCATAATCAATAAAATATATTTTTAAAAATTATATGAAATAAAATGAATATATCACTATATTTCAATAATAAATTAGAATTTTGTCTAACATAAAGTATATCTGATTTGGCTAATTTCTTTACCAAAGGGCAATGACTTTGACAATTACGTCATGTGGTGGACATCTTTCATAAGTTGAATAGCTAAAAGTTTTCATTGTATATTCTAAAGCATGTGAGGAGTAAAAGCACTTGAAAGAAAATATTGTATTGGTAAAATAGCATTAAAATTAATAATAACTTTATTTTCTTAGCCCTTTCTAAACATGTCATATTAAAAGAGGTGCTTGTAAGTATAAGAGTACCAGATAAAATTAATAGTCACTTATTAAGATTGGTGAAGATTTTTCAAAGTTAAAGGTAGGGTTTTGTTGTGTTTTTTTCTCCCAGAAGCTAATAAATGAATAACTCCAGTGACTACATAACATGTCCCTTTGAAGGGCAGAACTATTTTGAACTCCTTGCTTTAAACAAAATTGAAATAAAACCTAATTTTTAGCTACTAGATCATTATAAAAAAATTTTATGGCACATCTCCACATGATTTTTGGCATAGAAGCCAGAAATAGTCAAAAGAAGTGAGTGACATTACTATAAAAAACTTAGTCTATTCACACCTGTTTATGAAAATAAGATTTCTTACACAGACATTTATAAAAATGAAAATTAGTTACAAAATTAATGCTGAACTCTCTCTCACTTTGGCAATAAGTCATTTTTATCCAGTGAAATCACAAACTAAAAAGTGAAAGCTCCATTTACTTCATTTAGAAAAGAAAGTCCAAAAAAAGTTTGTTTTCTAGTCATTTGTCAGTATTTATGTTTATCATATTTTGACTAGTTGTTTACCAGTAATACTTGCTACTGTAACTCAATTCATATGAAAAAGGATTAACACCTAGCACCTTAAAGAACAGAAAATAAAATGAATTTCAAATTTTATATATATATAATGGCAGGGTGATTGATCAAATGTTTTCAATAAAAATTAGTTTCATTAAGATAATTTTTTCTGGGTGAAGTAAAATGGAAAAGTGAGTTGGAGGAGACATATAAGTAGATAGATGGATATAGATAGATACATAATAAGAGAATGATATAAAAAATAGAATTTTCAAATGTTGAAAGTCTTCTTTATGTGTTTTTACCTGGACATGGTGATGATCCAATCATGGTGTTATTTAGATTCCATTGAATGCAATTAAAGAGCAATATAATCATTTTCCTCAAAATATCAATATTTGTAATATAGCAGAAATTATATTCTTGAAAATGTTAACTTATGATAAAATTTTTTGTGTTAACTTTCAAATGTGCAATGGATAGTACCTAGATTTTTAAAGTTCATCTGGGGTTATATGAGTAAAAATCTTTGAAGACTAGTGCCTCTAAACCTATCCATGGTAAAGGACCATTTTTTTGAGAATCCACACTTTTGTGGAATAAGTGGTCCAACTGCACTTGACTATTTCACAGCCCTCACCCACGTGTGACTCAATATGCAAGTTCCATAAGATACAAACTTGTCTATTCCCTGTTCAGCAAGATTTGTATACTTTAACGATTTTTTAAAATGTCCACCTGTTTTTGACACTCCTTTCCTCAAAAGGTGGAGTCCAACTTCCCTCCCCTTGAGTGTGGGCTGGACTTAGTGACTTGTTTCTATGAACAGAATGTGGCAGAAATTACCATGTGTGACTTCTGAGACTAGTGACAAAGAGCATTGCAGCTTCTCTGTCTTGGATCACTTGCTATGGAAAAGCCAGCTGCTGTGTTGTGAGGATGCGGAAATAGCTTTATGGAAAGGTCCATTTGGAAAAGAACTGCGGTCTCCTGCCAACGGGCATGGGAGTGAGTCATCTTGGAAGTGGATCCTCTGCCCCAGTCTACCCTTCAGATGGCTGCGGCCCCAGCCAAGACCTGGACTGCAACCTTATGAAAGGACCTGGCTGGAAACCATTGGTCAAGCATACTGTCATTTCCTGAACTACGGAAGTGGTGTAAAATAAATGCTTATTGCTGTTGGAAGCCACCAAGTTTGAGGATGATTTATTTTGCATAAATAGATAACAATACAGCCACTAGGCCTGAGCTTGGATGTTTTGGCAGCTCAATCACTATGCCAATTTTTACTCTTTCTGTCAATTTCAGTGCTTGTCTCTTCACGTACCAGTAACAGATGATTCATGGATTAGCACAAATTCATCAGTCATGCTTTAGTAGTGGTGCCCTTGGCATCTCGTCATTGCCTCAAACACAGCTGTCATTGCTTTCTAGGTTCATCTGCCACTCATCTTCCCCAAACAAATGGATTGTTACTTTCTTTCTAAACAATTGCCTTGGAGTTTGGCATCAGTCCCAAGTCTAGACAATTATGAGCAGGGGTATAGTCATGTGCTGTAAATCACGGCAAATCTATGTAGAAAGAGCTTTCTCAAAGGAGGATAAAGCATATGGCAGACACTTAGGTTTTCAAGGACTCTACGGCCTATTTTTCTATTGCCACGTAGGTCTCACTTCTTCCATGAAGACTCCTAAGTCACTCTAACAGAGATGCAGTCAATGGTTGGACACCACAACCCTCCCCTCACTCTTCCTGCCGTGGGCTTCTCCCCAAAGCTATGCTGCTCTCCATTGCACCGCTCATCAACACCAAGCAGCAGATTGCCCAGTGTATTGTCCTGGACCAGGGCCAACTTTTCTCATTACCCTGTCTTCTCCCTGGAAGACCTTGCCTGCTACAGTTACTACGGTGTATGTTTTTTTAATACAAATACTATCAAATTAATTTTTATTAAAAATAAAAATTCATTTCTAAAGGAAAACTCTGAGAAATGCTATTTGTCCTACAAATTTTCATACACATACCATGAACAAACCCCAGTTTATATACTTGGCAAGTTTAAATTCTGAAAGCGAAGCACACTAGCCAGAGGCTGCACACTGCTGGGGTTAGAATAAGCACTTGGGCGAAGAACTGCCTGCTCAAATCCAACCATGTTACTTAATAGCTATTATTAAAGTATTCTAGGCAAGAAAATAAACCTCTCTCTTCCTCAATTTAATTGTACATGAAGATAGTAACAGAACCTAACTTTGAGACATGAATGAGTTAAGACATGTGCCTGGAACATAGCAGGTGCTCAATAAATGTTGGCCATTAAAGATTTCTTGATCACTTGCATGTATTTAATGTGTTTATCTTCTCTCTTCCATTTATGTGCATCAAGTCGCGAAGACCATCATTTCCACTCTTTTATCTCCCTATTGTACTCATCTAATGGTTTACTCAGAGGGGAATCTGTAGACCACCTGCCTCAGAATCATACATGGATCGTGTTTAAAAATGCTCATTCTTCAACTCCACTCCACGCCTGAATCAGTATATCTGCACATAAGGCCTAGGAAGCTGTATTTTACACAAATACCTGCCAAGGAATTGTGATACAGTTCGAAGTTTGAGAATGCACTTCATAGAGATGACTACAGGTATATTCAGCAGCTCCTCCAGGTGAGGCAAAGACTAAGAGTGAGCCCCAAAGGAATTCCAAATCAGCCACAGTCATTCTCTGCAAATATCTCCACTAGCATATCTTACTAAATAGCAAACAAGTATTGGGAAGTTAAGATCGCCGTGATGTAATTTTAATGCAATATAGTGACTATCAAATTGCCCGTAAAGAGAAATAAAAAAGCATAGACAGTATATTCACTGGCGAATTTGTGCTAAAGCCAGCGAAATACAAGCATGGTTGAAATGAAATGCTGAGGCACTTAATGTTTGGTCATGTTGCATATTTGCATGGTCATAACTTTGAGAAATAGTAATGGTCACATGTGCCCCAGCACAGGCTGCCCTTGTCAGATTCTTATAGGTCAACACTCCAGCATTAGGGGCTTACACGTTGCTATGCACATCTGTAAGAAATTGAATGCAAACTGCAGCTGAATTTATATTTCAAGGTACTGATTTGCAGCTGCACATCATTTGTTTTGTCTTGTTTAAAATAGCTCTAAATCGCATGCCAGCTACTGTATGCTCCAGATACTATTAATTAGGGATGGAAAGCTAGAGCAGCATCTTGTCCTCTGGAGGCTTTTCCAGGTTGCTTCCAAAAACTTGCCTCAGGTCTCTGCCATCCCATCAGAAACTTCCAGATAATCGAGGTGGTTTTTCTGGGCAGTGGGCCTTCAAGGTGTGGTTCAAGAACGGTTTGTTCAAAAACCACCTGGGAAGCTTAGAAAATGCAGTTTTCTACATCTAGTGCTGCATGTACTGAACCTGCATCTCTGGGAATGGGCCGAGAAATCTGCACTTGAAATGTACCAGCATATTCGTATGCATGGTTAAGTTTGAGAACCACGGTAATCTGAAGGCTTCTCTAAAATCAATCATTTCTCCTAAAACCAAGTAGGATTTTACTCAACCTCAGTCTGCCTTTCCTAATTTCCTGTCAGCCATGCTTCTTTATTCAAGATCAAGCAAATTCTCGTTTGCTTTATTGTTCTTCCTGCCAATTATAGTGAAACTCAGAATAAAGGGTTTTACTGACTTTCACTAGTTAGTAAAGTCCAGATATAAACTATCTCACCACATTATGAATACGGCCCTATAGGAGTCAGACTGCACCCTGATTCATTGTGAGAGAGAATGCATCTCTCCTTGTAATATAAAAAGCTCCCAGAGCAGGCATGACTAAGTCCCTCCTTACTGACTTAGTTGTAAACATGATTCCTGTCTAAGTTCCTCATTTGTACGACTCTTGTGTGATTACCAGGTGTGAATATGTGACCACTCTTTGAGCATATGAAATGTTTTGTCATTGATCCTGCACTAGATAAAGGGCTAGCCCCCTCCCCCTGACCAGTTCATCACCAAGTGGATAGTAGGCCCTCAATAAATATGTGAGGAATGAATGATCAAATAAATCCCACTGCCCTGTTATCTCACCACATATATCATAAACCTGCTGAGGATCTACTCAAAACACTCTGTGGGCTCAAAGATCTTATGTACACAACCCATAGACACAGACAACAATGTGTCTGTGCACAAACCAGGTGATGGCCTGAGGGAAGGGGGAGTGAGGGCTGGGTGCAGGTGGGCAAAGGGGAAAAATAGAGACAACTGTAATAGTGTAAAGAATAAAAATAAATTTTAAAAAATCCCATGCACTCTACTGTAACTCATAACTAATCACTATGGTTTTGATGCCTTACTAAATTTTTTATTATGTATATGAGGTCTTTCCAGAAGGTATCCAGCCATGTAATATGAAAAATACAGACATTTACAAGAAACATTGTACATAGGAAAATGACGCCTCAGTTCCCTTCAAAGTAGGCACCTTGGGACCTCACACAGTTCTCCCAATAGCCATTGGCTGCCCCGTCATATTTTCCTGAATCTCATCAATGGTCTGAAATCTCTTCCCTTTCAAAGCTGATTTTAGTTTTGGGAAAAGCCACAAGTCACAGGGCACCAAGTCTGGGTTGTAGGGGGTGAGTCACCTGGGTGATTTGATGTTTTGCAAAAACACTGCACAAGATGGGAATCGCGAGTGAGTGCATTATCGTGATAAAGCTGCCAATCACCAGTTGCCCACAGCTGCAGCCTTCTGAATCATGTGAACCTTAACACAAAATTTGATGCAAATTCGCTCAGTCATTTTGCTCTCCTCGCTCAGTCATTTTGAATGCGATGGCCACACAGTACACATGCTCACTCAATGGCATTTACCACCCTCACTGACTAGTACGGTGAAGTCGTCATTTTTCACACATGCGTGTTCCAGTCCACTCTCCTTGGCTGCCAGGACATCGACGTTGCACAAACCATTGTTATAATAACAGTGACTGGACTTTTTCTGGACGGACCTCGTACATCTTTCTTTCCTTTTGCAGATTGTTTCCGTAGCATCCTGTTTATCACATCTCTCTTTCATGTTCATATCATGTCCATTTCCATGACCTTCTGTTCAAGGTGTTTATTTCTCCTAAGAACGGGCAGCTGCCCCCTTCAGCAGATATCCTAAAATGTGTTCTTTCGGCCTCCAGATTACATTTGAAATTAAATCTTTTCAAACAATTTTGCTTCACTAAAGCCCTTTCTAATCCTAAAAGCTTAATCAATAATTTTTTTAAAATGTATTGCAGCCTACTGGTCAACTTTTACTTTATGTTCATAAATGAATCAAAGTGGAGTTATTCTGGGTGTTAAAGATTTTGAGAGCTGATATGTTGAGGGACTTCCTCATGTGTCAGCAAAACATCCAGTCCCAGGAGAAAACTTTGGATGACTTCCGGGTTTCCTGGTGAGCTTGTCACTCGTTAACTACTTGAGAGTGGTGAGGACAGCCTGAAGCAGTCCCTGTTTGTGCTCACTGTTCCAGCTGAATTACTTGTAGCACCCCCAAGTGTGCAATTCGGCCACCGAATTGTTTAGGTGCCCTACTCATGACCCTCAAGCTTTAGATAGAAAAAGAATACTACTTTTTTTAAAGTAATTATTTATTTATTTTACTTTTTCAGTTACAGTTTACATTCAATATTATTCCACATTAGCTCCAGATGAACAGCATGGTGATTAACCAATCATGCGCTTCACAGAGTCGTACCCCCGCTGCCGATACTTCTAGTACCCATCTGGCCCCATACAGAATTATCACAATATAATTGACTATATTCCCTATGCTGTCATTTACATTCATGACTATTCTGTAACCACCAATTTGTACTTCTTAACCCCTTCACCTTGGTCACCCAGCCACATTTGTTCACACTTTTCCCCCTTTTCATCTCATCCTATCCCACCAAACTATCCCAGTTGAAACAACAAAAGAGTTAAATAATTGCCACTTTCAAACAAGCCCTAGACCATGGCTTCCTATGGCTGAAGCTTGGGTGTGGCACAAGATAGAACAATCTGACTTTCCCAGTGAAAGATGAGGTAGCCCAAATGAGAGCCACATTCTTACAGATAGTCAGCTGTCACCTCAGTAGCCTTACAACAATCCATTCAAATGTACTCTTATAGCTAATGCACTGATTACTACTTACCTAATTACAACTAATACATTGATTAATTCACAAATATTTATTGAGCACCTACAATGTTCCAAGCTCTGTTCTAGCCCCAAGAATGTGGAGTTAACACAATATTTCTGTTCTCATGGAAATTTCATTCCAGCGAGGGGAGAAAGATAATAAACAAGTAAACAGATAAATAAGATAAAAAAGATGCTGGTAACTGTTATGAAGAAAATGAAATAAAGAGATGGAGTAGAAAGTGTATTGTTTAAGGAACAACTGAATTTCCAGAACAAAGAGATCAGAAATACAGATGCCCAAATTAAATAAAAGTTTTATGTGTGTGTGTGTTTGTATCTCCCAGAGGTGACCTGTCCAGCGCCAGAAGGTGGCTCCGTCTGTAAGGGCTTCGAAGACCAAGGCTCCTTCAACCGCCCTGTCCATGCCCTAGGGCAGTGTCCTCATGCACATGGTCAGAGCACCTCACCAGCACCTGCCTGCATTTCAGCCTGTGGGAAACAAACAAAGACTGTCCAGGGTGAGTGTCTCGTCATTAAGGAGATGACCCACCTGTGGTGTATTTTCATTCCTCTCACTTCCCATTGACCCAAACTTAGTCACACACCACAGCTAATTACAAGGACACCTAGAAAGTGCAGGATCTATTTGGGCAGTCAGGAGCCCACCTACACCCGAAGGAGTAGTAACAATAAAGGAATGAAAGGCACACGCTGTGGTCTCTGCCATTACTGCCCTTTTGTACCCTGGACTAGACAGGCGGGGGCTTTTTGAAATACAAGCTGTTTTAGAGAAAGTGGTCAGGGAAGACATGAGCCCCCAGGCCCAGCAGGAGGCAGCCATACACAAATGGGGCAGTTAGAAACCAGCAGTCATGAGTTCAGACGACAACGGACATACACGCTTCAAACTAAAGTTTTAGTTCATATTCAGTTTTTTAATTATAATGATCCATGATTATTTAAGATACGTTTACTAATAAGGCCCATCTCTCTACATACATATTTTTTATTCGGTAAGATTCTCAATCCTGTTTACATTCCATACCTGGTGCTTTTGGCACATTTGACACATGGCCACAGTGAAGAATTTATATAGATAATAAAGAAACTCAGTTCTGAAAATTTGATATTTCCATTTATTTTTTCAATCATCTCCAATTTCCAAACAGCAGCTACCACCTTCTCCACACCCTCTGCCCACCCCTTCTATAACCTAAGCTACTGGGCCACTCCATGAAGAGGCTCAGAAGTTATGAAATGAGGAAATCTTGTTCTAAAGTAAATAAAAAGGGATTTCTAAGTTTCAGACGCACTCATTAGTCAGATGAATTGTATACAAAGCAAGAAGTGTTTTGACATTGATTATGAGAGAAGAAAATGCTTGCTGGGAAGGTTTCTCATCCTTGTCTGATTCTGGGCACCAGCCATGCAGTTGATAAATCCAGGTCTAATTAAAACCTTAAGAAATACCACCCGAGGCAGGCCTATAATCCATCTGGCCAACGGTTCAGACTCAGACAGAAGCATCCAAAGATTCGGCTGCGGGGGTGTCCAGGAGTGTCCAGTGCCCAGCCTGATGCAGCCAGGACTGCGTGGGAACAATGCGCAGCGGGTCCCACGCACTCTCTCTGCAGAAACGGAGGGCTGCGCATCAGGGTGTGCTGTCGTCTCACAGGTCTCCTGCTCCCTCTCTGGGCAGCTGTCTTCTGCCCCTGAGTGCATGAGCGCCCATTAGTTAAAAAGCAGACCTCGCTCCTTACAATGGTTGCAGGAATGTGCACTTCACGACAATGAGTCTAAGATGTTGGGGGTGATGATCATAACTCCCTTTTCCCTAGGTGACTTATGTATTTGGCAAACACTGGACTTGTGAAGACATAACCTTCCTTCTCCTTTAGTGAAATGATACCTATTATTGTTTCTTTTCTTTTAAGTATATTTTATTGATTATGCTATTACAGTTGTCCCATTTTTTTCTCCCCTCTATTCCCCTCCACCTTGTCCCCCCTCCCACCATCAACCCCCGCCCCACCCACTTAGTTCATGTCCATGGGTCATACATATAAGTTCTTTGGCTTCTCCATTTCATATACCATTCTTAACCTCCCCCTGTCTCTTTTGTACCTTCCATTTATGCTTCTTATTCTCTGTACCTTCCCCCATTCTCCCCTTCCCCCTCCCCACTGATAACCCTCCATGAGATCTCCATTTCTGTGATTCTGTTCCTGTTCTAGTTGTTTGCTTCATTTGTTTTGTTTTTGTTTTTAGGTTCAGTTGTTGATAGTTGTGAGTATTATTGTTTTGGAATAGTAAAAGTTTCTGAATAGTAAAGTTTTATGTTATATTGCACCTAGGTCCTATGTCCTTCTTTCTACAAGTTCCACAGGTAATTAGTTTCATTAAATAGTGTCTTTGCTGTGAAGTTCCCCTTCACAAGAGCTCCCATCCCTTGGTCTAACAAAAAATCTTTAGCCACACTCTGACTACATGCTTTTCTGAGAACAGGTTTATTTAAATATATATAAAGATAGCATGAGTAGACAGTATATAAAAGCTGAAAAATCCCAGTGCTACCCGGATCTTCATCTTCTGTGTTTCACCTCGCCCACACAGCTGGGGTGGGGAGGGGTGTGGAACATTCTGGCGGCTGCCTCCATGCTGCCTTGATGGACTTTCTTACAAACCTCAGGGCCGATTAACTACCACTGACATGTTCTTAGCTAAGAGCACATCTCCTGGATTTGTCTGAAAACTGTAGCTCACACATCCCTAGCCTTTTAAATCCTTAAAATATCAAAGTGCATAAAGGAGAAAGATGCAGACTGCAACTCTGGCACTTGGAAGATTCAAGTAATATTTTGCACTTAACTAAAAAGAAGACAGAAAAGTGTCCACAATACACAAAGGCATAGAAGTGTCCTTTGATCTAGTAACAACTTCCCAGCTGGACAATGCTTTGGAAATTAACTGAATTGCATTTTAATCACAACATTTCTCCATTTGAAAAATGAGGACTCTGGGAACCAGAGAGATTCAGGGACCTGACTAGGTCACAGGGTGATTGAGGAGCAAAGCAGAAGTAGAAGCGAGTATCCAGTGCCCTTTTCACTCGACCACAATGCTGTTGGTTGGAAATATTTCTGGTGTTGCATCCTTGAGTCTACAGAACCTCAGCATAGTGTTTTGGCATAGCACAGCCCGGTGTTGAAATCTTCCTCCCTGCTCTAACACTTCCCCACTCCAAAAAACCGTATAAGGAACTTGAATCTATATCACAGTTCCTAATTAGCTTTGACAAACTTGATGTCTTGCCAACCAGTATACTAACTACATCACACCTATTGACTCCAACAGGCAAATGATTCTATTAAATAACTAGACTTAATATCTCAGCTAAAAATGGCCATCTGTTCACTCCTAATTATCATCTTCCCCAAACATATTTATTTGACAATTTTAAAGAAAAATTCCACTTGAAGTAAAAACTGAGGATTTGAATTTTTAGCCCTTCTGCTGAAAAGCTGTCAACTAAACTTAATATTATCTCAAACCTGGTTCAAGTCCTACTGGAAATAGACACACACATTTTTTCAAATGGTTCCAAAAACACATTCTTGCATGTATTTCTTTCTTTTTTTTTTTTTTTAAGAGCAAATTGTGGGGGGCAGGGAATCAATAAAGTGGGCTGCCTTTCTTGTTCCCTCTTTTTTTGTAGTTTTTGCCTTTCTTTCCTCCTAGCTTTCTTTCTTAAGTATACATTTTCTTGACAGAGGAAATGGAAGGGGGAAATTCAGCTGCCAGCTGCACCGTGTCGCTAATTGACTGAGCACGCCAGCCGAGAAGTGAGCTAGCTGCATTCACCTCCGGTCATCGTCCCCGAGTGCCCCGCAGAGGGCCCCTCCGATTTCAGTCACTGTGTGTACGAAGTTCTTCCACCATGCCATTCCTGCAGAGTTCAGATTTGCGTGCAGTCATTCAAACTCTCTTTTGAATGTTTTAAAAAGCCAGAATCTCAATAGCTCTCAACTTTGCAGACAGGGCCTAACTCTGGTTGTGTTATATGAGTACATCAAGTACTTTGACAAAGTCGAAGAGCCACTACACTTGAAGAAATTGACAGCAGAAGAAGAAATTGCTTGACCATTCATAATAAACTTGTGAAAACACATAGTTACGACATTCATAACCAAGACTTTTTTGATTTAACCATTAACCTTCTCAAGGGACAAAATAGCCCTATCAAAAAAAAATATTTGGGGAGTTATTTTCCGAAATAAAGAAGAATGAGTTGAATTGCCTCTGGCCATCTGCGTATGTTTTTTCACTTTCGTTGCCTTTGCTGATTGGAATGCATTCTGGTATCTTGGCCTCTTTTGAGGAAAAACAGGCAATTAAGAAGATTTCCAGAGACCAACAGTTTATAGGAATGACTTTCAAGCAACATTTATTCACTTACTTAAGAAATAAATACTATTGCTTACTGTGTACCAATTTCTATGCTAACATCTGGGAATACTACTGTGGGCCAGGTAGACAAGTTTGCTGTCTTCATGGAATTTATAGTCGAGAGGAGAGACCTATCCACTGCTTAACTAATCACACAAATGCAAGAAAAATGGTCTGCCAAAGAAGTCTCAACTTTAAAAAAAAATAATTCTCAAAAAATGGTGAACCTACTGTTTTTGTTTTTATTTTCTCTTAACCAGGGGAGAGTGTGGACGCAGCCCCCCACTACCACAAACTATGCAGTCGAGTTTCCCGCATTTGGGGAGATTGCACAGGTCAGCACACCCAGAGTGCAGTGGGTGAGCCTCGCCTTGGGAAAACCACCTTCGTGATCATGGTATCTCCCCTGCCGGGTAAGCACAGAACATACTGTTTTAATGTTTTAAATACTGACCTATGGAAAATAAAGAAATTTATATTGATTTAATTGTTACTGTACGTCACGGCTTCACATGTATTGTCCATTTAATTTTTACAAAGACTTTTGTAAGTAGATTCAAAGGAAACTAAGGCTCAGAAAGTGGAAACCATCAACTATAAAGCCATGATCGCATACACATTCATCAAATTTCATGCATTTACTCCCACACTTTCTGACTCTCTCAACGGAGTTTTCTTTGGCACCTTATTCGAAAGGTCACATGGCTTCAGATGTCTCTTCCATCAGTGGGAAGTAGGCATACAGGATTCTTGAGCCAACGATTGGAATAATTATCTAAGAGTCTAAAAAACAGTCTCAACCTATGTCAGATGTCCAAAAAAGACAACCTCCCCCACCTTCAGTGGCAACATGATCCGATGTTTCATAATTCTGCAAGCATACTAGTTCTCAGTGAGTTTCTACTATCTTAGCAAGCTCTCGTTGCCAGATCAACTTTCCGTGCTAATCCGGGTTTGAGATTTTATAAGAATAAAGCCCAGAATCAAGAAGTTATATATATCAACATTCACTAGGCATAAAACAGTTAACTAGCAATAAAAAATCTATCTTCCTAAGCATATTATAGTCTATGTATATACTTTTTATTCTAAATACCAATAAAGAATGGTCCTGTTTGCCTCTTGCTAGATATATACACCAAAAATTTTACATCACATTTTGTAAGGAGATACCACTATTATATTATAATATATAATAGATATAGTTATATATGGCATTCTAATTTATGTATAATATTATATTATATATACTATAATAATATATTATATATAGTTATATATATAAAGATAATTCTGGATGAATGTGTGTGTGTGTGTGTGTATAGTTTATGTTACATTGCACCTAGGTCCTATGTCCTTCTTTCTACAAGTTCCACAGGTAATTAGTTTCATTAAATAGTGTCTTTGCTGTGAAGTTCCCCTTCACAAGAGCTCCCATCCCTTGGTCTAACAAAAAATCTTTAGCCACACTCTGACTACATGCTTTTCTGAGAACAGGTTTATTTAAATATATATAAAGATAGCATGAGTAGACAGTATATAAAAGCTGAAAAATCCCAATGCTACCTGGATCTTCATCTTCTGTGTTTCACCTCGCCCACACAGCTGGGGTGGGGAGGGGTGTGGAACATTCTGGCGGCTGCCTCCATGCTGCCTTGATGGACTTTCTTACAAACCTCAGGGCCGATTAACTACCACTGACATGTTCTTAGCTATGAGCTCATTTCCTGGATTTCTCCAGAATATAGACAAACATTGTCTGGATTTGTCTGGAGGGTTGTGTCCAGAAGTATAGGCTTCTCCAACTAGGTGAGTGTTCTAGGGACCCATCTGTATCAGTGTACCAGCTAGTGTTGTTATGAGAGGCTGCATTTGGCTTCAATGAATTTTTTTTGGAGACTCTTTCAATACATTTGCCCATTTCGTGATGAGTGATCTATGAACACACCTGTCCACAAAGTGCTGAGTGTTCAGCAGTTTTTGACCAAAAACAGACTGATCCCTGTGCCCTACCCTCCTTATTCACCCCATCTCACCCCATCTCACCCCAAGTGACTTTTTTTTCTTCAGTTGAAAAACGTCCTCAAAGGGAAATGTTTTGATAAGGTGAAGAGGTAAAACAAAATGTGGCAGAAGGACATCAGAATCGAGTTCAAAAACTGTTCTGAGCAGTTGGAAAAAATATCTCAACAGGTATATTGCATCAAATGGAGAGTACTTTGAAGGTGAATGAAGTTTAAACATGTAAGAATAAATACACAATTTTTTATAAATAAATTCTGCTTTGGGGGAGTCTTCCCTTGTGTGTGTGTGTGTGTGTGTGTGTGTGTGTGTGTGTGTGTGTTTTAAACCAACAATAGGGGCTGGTGAGGATGTGGAACCCGCTGATGAGAATGTAAAATACTACAACCATTTTAGAAAATAACTTGGTAGTTTCTTTAAAAGTTCAACATATCCCTATCATCCCATTTAGCTAGTCCACTCCTAGGTTTTCACCCAAGAGAAATGAAAATATATCCACAATAAGACTTGTACACAAATATTCATAGTGACCTTATTTGTAATAGCCTAAATGAGAGCAACTTGAATGTCCATCAATATGTAAGTGATTAAACACCTTGTGGTTTGTCCACATAATGCAAAACTACTCAGCAATAAAATTAAAATATTGGCATGCTCAACAAATAGAAATTTCCAACGAATCTCACAATCATTATGCCAAGTGAAAGAAGCATGATGAAAAGGAGTGCATACTATATGCTTCTATTTATATGCGATTCTAAGAAAATGTTAACTAATGTCTAGTGACAGGGAGCAGATCAGTAGTTGCTATTGGATCTTGACAGAGGTAAGAATAGATTACAAAGGAGCTGGAGGAAAATTTAAAGAAATAGAAATAATTGGTACCTTGATCATTGTGATAGTTTCATGGGTGTATACATTTGCTAAAGCTGTATAAAATTATACACTCTAAACATGTGTAGTTCATTGTACTTCAATTGTACCTCAATGAAGTTATAAAATAAATTAATACTTTGTCTAATTGTCCCCACTCCAGGTCAAATGCAATGGATTGCTGTCTTTGCTGCATATTTAGATATATCTCTCATAGTCCCTGCTCCTGAGCCCAGTGCAAGTTCAAGCACATTGGACTGTAGGGTAATACTGTAGGGTAATAAAATGTTTTTTAAGTGTGGAAAGAATGGGAGCATTAATTAACACACAGAAGCCATAGGTCACAGGTGGCAAACACGAGGCCCACGGGGCAAATCCAGCCCTCCACCTTGTTTTATCTGGCCCGGCACCTTGTTTCTACCTGGCAGCAAAACCAAGCTCTCGCTTAACTGTTAAGGAGCAGTTACATTTACACAGTCCTAAAATTACATTCGGCCCTTTGAAAGCAACCTCGAGGCTGATGTGGTCCCCAGTGAAAATGAGTTTCCCGCCATAGGTGATGGGGAGGAATAAGGACCTCTGAGTTAGACATACCCAAGTTCAAATCTCAGTTCCATCTCTCACTTGCAATGGGAACTTGCATAAAACTAAATTTCCCGTCTCAGTTTTCCTCACCTATCAAACAGAGATGATAACACCGTTGACCCCATAGAGTTATTTTGGATATTCAATAAGATAATGCACGTACAGCCTGAGTCTGACCCACACAAATTCCTGATAAACGAAAACCCTGCCATACACTCAAATGGTATGCCAAAATTTCTAATTTTTTAAAATACTCAGTCATGATACTGCAAGGTTAATGAAATGACCCAGGTGAACCTGCGTAGCTGATTTGTGAGGGTGCTAGAAGCCAATCACCAATCCTATGTTGTTCAAGTTTCCTTAAAGGCTGAATGCCATTTTCATGGGCATTCTACTGCAGCAAGAGTGTGCCCAAGGCACCAAGTTTTCTCTATTCCCATCAACATTCTTTCCCGTGTTTTTTAATCATATAAAAGTTTTTTAATGAAGTTTTTAGGTCTAAAATACTGGATACAGAGGTTTACTGAGGAAATCTGTGAAGTCTTTCTGTTTATAGGTAGATTAAACTTATCTATACCTTGTCCTTCAATGATGTTAGTGATCTCTTCCAACTTGGAATTCCCTCCATCTGGTACCTAGTTCAAACTCAGTAAAAGCTAATATCTTTATTTCCCTCGTACAGGATTTAGGTTTATCAACCTAGCAGTGAAGTACACAGAATAACATAATAATCACATGGGTTCAGAGATACGTTCCGTAGGCAGCTAATGAGGGTTGCACAGAAATACAAGTGTATTTTCAACTACAAGTGCATCATTTTAATACTACAGCAGCTTCTCAACCTAACTTGACAGTAGCACTGAATTTTTATTATTCCAAAGTAGAGTAGCTGTTTCTTCATTGACTGTAAGAAATAGGAGCCTAAATAAATGGGTCCCTACTCTATGCCAGTCACTGTGCTAGAAGCTTCTTATATCATTTTTATAAATTCTCATAACAAACCTCTTCTGTTTTACACATGAGATAACAGGCTTGACTTACTTGCGGTATAGATGTAGTATGAAATGAAGCCAGAATTTGATCCTACACAACCTATATTCTATGCATCATAACATATCACATCTCAGTGCTGGTGGGTTTCAAAGGGCTACCTTATAATTTATCTTTCAATGAAGGAATTTTTAGCAATTTACCAGGACAATAGGCATTCATTAGGCCCCTGCTGGAAAAACCAAAGTGGGTGGTTAACCTAATCTGGGTTAGCAACTGTTCAAGCAACATTTCAAAGCAAAGAGATATCAAGCAAGGAAATGAGAAGAAAGCTTCTCACATACTGAACGCTGGCTGAACAGACTCTCTGGAATAGGAAGCTGTGATCTGGATTGCAAGGGGAAAATTTCTGGATATAATCTGGTTCCTCACTACTCACAGGGTGGTCTGCAAACCGGAGCAGCACCAGGGAGTTCTGTTAAAAATACAGAATCTTGAGCTCCACCTCCGACCTACTGAATCAGATTCTGAATTTTAACAAGATATCCTGGTGATTCATACATGCATTACAATTTGAGAAGCACTGGTCTGTAGATCTACAAACGTGCTTACCATTTGAGTAATTTGGGTAGCTTAACTTAAAAAATAATAATAATAATTCCAAGAGCCCATTGACTGGAGATCCTGATTCTATGGATTTTTAGGTGGAACCAAGAATCTAAACTTAGAAGAGCTCTCTGTGAAATCCTGGGAGACAGTTACATTCAGGGCCCACTAATCTAGAGCTTCCAATGTAAAGGGCACCCAAATTTTCGTCAGAATCATACAGGGAATTGAAACGAAGGCAGCTTGAGATACTTGGAGATTAACTCTATTTACATTTTTATCAAGAAATTTATTTATTTTCAGCCAAAAAAATATCCTTAGAGAGCTAGATTCCATAATAGGAAAACATGTTAGCTGAGGAATTTTCAGGGAAATGAAGCAAAGCATAATTTCCCCAAAGAAAGCCTTCCAGTTCCTGAAGTAGACCCAAATAGCCATAAATGTACCCAGACACAGACACAAACATAAAATGAGACCCAGAGGAGAGCCAAAAGCTGCTTCCCGATACACTCCCAGTCATGACGGCTTGGTGGTCTTCGTGAGAACATCTGTCTCCCCTGCTCCTCCCCAGGCCCAGAGTTGCATGCACAGTCTGTTTCTGTGTCATTTCTCAGGGTACGGTCACTCAGCAGAAGCTAAGCCTCAACAATTACAGACACCTTGCTGTGTTAGACCTACTCTTCTTCCCACATTTCTTTTCGACAGTAAATTTTTTGCGAAGAGTCTAATGGGTCCCTAGTGAAGCAAAGTTTAGGCATTAAGGGTCACTCACTAGTTGAATCTAAAAACCCAGGTCTTAATTTGTGGTGAAAAAGATACAGCATCAAACTCATAAACAATGTAGTCTAGAATCAGGACAAAAAGTTAAGGTCATGAATACAGATGTTCACATTCAAACTCTGAAGGAAGAATGGTCCAAAGAAATAAAATAAGACATAAGGCAGGAAGAGAACGCTAATGCCTTCTGAACCAGGTCCAGCAATAAACAGCTCCCTATAGCTACCCGTCTACAGTTGATCCTTTTGAAGAAATACTGGAAACTGTAGACCTCTCAGGTGTAGATTTTCCATTCTTTTTATTCTCTGTCCTTTGATATATTATCTCTTTCCTTCTACTGTTTACTTTTTCAAAATTTTATAATGAAAGGAAAGGACAATGAACAGCCCAGTAATCACCCATCTAAACAATTGTTAACATTTTGCTTTACTTTCCCTATTAGCTAAATTTTTGTTGAATCATTGCCAAGTGAGTTGCTGACATCATGACACTTCACTACTAAATATTTTAACTCACTTTTCCTAAGAATAAGCTCTCATGCGTCACCACAATGCCACTAAAACACCAAAGAAAACTGGGTAAAAATAATTCCTTAATGTCACCTAATATCCAAGTCCTTATTGAACTTCCCCTAGTTGTCTTCAAAATGTCTTTACCCCAACATTTTATATGAAAATTTTCTAAGGGAAAAATTGAAAGAATTTTACAGTGCATTTACACACCCACAGATAGTACCATTAACTTTTTACTATACTTGTTATACCATATCTTTACATCTATCTGTATGCATTTTGTACCCACCAATCCATCTTATTTTTTGACACATTTCAAAGTGAAGTTCATCAGTACAGTTTACCCTTAAATATTCTGTATGGAAATCATTAAACAGAGTTCAATATTTGTTTATAATTTTTTTCTTTTAATGGAAAATGTACATAAAATGAAATGCACAGATATTAAATTATACATTTGCTCAGTTTTAACAAATTGATCTATATTGCCCAAGTTCATATCCTTACTGGGATGTCCTTCCATGACCCTTCCCAGTCAATCCCCTCCCCCACCTCCCCACCCTCAGAGACAAGCACTGTTCCAAAGTTCTCACCATAGATTAGTTTTGCTCATTCTAGAACTTCCCATAAATAGAATTATACAGGATATACTTTTTTGGAATTAGCTTCTGCCACTCAAAATAATGATTTTGAGAATCATCCATATTCTTAGATGTATTAGTAGTTCATTTTGGCTCTTATAAATAAAACTTATATAAAAATTCTTGTACAAATTCCTTTTGTGAACTTGTTTTCATTTCTCTTGGATAAATACCTAGAAGAGAAATTGCTGGGTCCTAGGTAGGTATATATTCAGTTTTATAAGAAACTTCCAGACAGTTTTCCAGAGTGACTGTACCATCATACACTCCCACGAACATAGGATGAGATTTGCAGTTGCTGTGTTTTTCTTTTCATTTATGCTCTTATATTTTTAAAATTCCATCTTTCTCCTTACTTTGGGTTTCTTCATTCTTTTTCTATGCTTTTTAAATTGGGTCCTCCACTATTATTTGACCTTTTAATCCTAATATAAGCATTTAAAACTACAAATTTCCCTATAAGCATTGCATTAGCTGCTTCCTTTTGATAGTTTTGATAGGTTGTACTTTTGTTTTATTTTAGTTTAAAATATTGTCTAATTTCTTTTATAATTTATTTTACCCATAAATTACTTAGAAGTGTTTTTTTAACTTCCAAAATATTAGGGGTTTTCTAGATATCTTATTATTATTGACTTATAATTTATTGACTCTATATCAGAGATTACAGTCTGATTATAATTGCAATCCTTTTTGAATTTTAGAAGCTTGTTTTATTGTTCAAAATGTGATCCATCTTGATGAGCATGCTGTTCACACTTTGAAGAGAATGGTTATTTCCAAGTATTGAGGTGTTAATGTTCTATAAATATCAACTAGGTCAAGGTAGTTGGTAGCCTTGTTTACATCCCCTATATCTCTACTGATTTTTTTGCCTTGTTCTTCTATCAGCTGCTGAGAGAGGAGTTTTTATCTTCCAACTATAATTTTAAAATCATCCATCTCCCCTTAGTTCTGTTAATTTTTCTTCTTGTATTTTAGAACTCCAAAATGCATTTTACAACTTTTCTTTTCCAAAACAAATATAATTAAGTATTCTTACCGAGATTTTTAACTTAAATCTCATCAAGCCTTTAAATCTATCTAATTTCCTACCTTGAAGAGGAACAAGTTAAACAACATTATGAGGAAACAGTCAGGCACATCCAGAATAAGAGAGAGTCTGCACGAATCTGACCTGTTCTCTCTAAAATGTTAAGGCCATGAAAGGGGAGAGATCGGCAGTACTGTCTTACCTTATAAGACTTAGAAGATATATCAACTAAGTGCAATGCTCTCTTTCAAACACCTGATAATTTGTGCATAAAAAATAAAGACTTGAGAGATATAAGATTATAAATGTTACACTTTGAATATTACAGAGGAGGTATAGACAAATCACATAGTACTGAGTGCACAAAGAAGACAAGGCTTACTGAAAGCAAGAAGATCAACCCAATTCAAGGAAGAATCCTTCAGCAGTTCCCCTGCTAGAACTTTGAAGCCAGACCTACAGCATCACAGTGCCCTGGAACTGTGTGTGACAGAGCTGGGGGTGAAGAAAAGAAATTCCCACTGTAACAAATGATGTCATGATTCTGTCTTCATTGGAAACCACCAAACACCATAAAGGAAAGCAGGGTTTATTCACGTATGCTGCTTCTAGCTTGGTTTTTGTTGTACATACTGTGCTGGTTAGCCCAATCCCCACTTTAGGAATAAAGAATTGATTCCCTACCTCCTGGGAAGATTGTGGGAGGACAGCTCTCTGCTGAGAGTCCTCTCCGGGAAGTGCCGGAAAAGATCCAGCTCACCCAAAGTCACTGACTGCCCCTTTGTAGGGCAGGCTATCTTCAATGACTGGTCAACCTAGATAAAGAGTTAGCCCCCTCGCTCCAAGTTGGCACAAATCTAAAGGGCCAGGCCAGCCTCAGAATCTCCCATGGAGTTGGCTGAGCCTTTATTAGATGGAACATAGCCAATCTCTCCTTCTGCCATGTCCTTTTTGTTCCATTCCTTCCACACTTCTTGATCCCAAGAAGGATCCCCAGGACCCTTCTTGCGTGCTCTCTCCATCTCAGAGTCAGTTTCCTGGAGAATCCAACCTGCAGCAAATTTACATAGCCAATTATCTTTAGAGAGCTCACAATGCTTTCACTGGTATTTCCACAGAAACCAAATTTACTCAGATTTTGCAGGAGGAGAAATCGAGGCACAAAGTTTCTGTGACTTGCTTAAGATTATGCAAGGTGCCAATATTGTACAAAAGCAGTATGCCAAGGCATGCTGCAGAGCCACATAAATATGCTGCCAAGTTTTCATCTCCATATAAAATTTATTTTTGCTACAACAGCGTAAAACTTATAATTCCGACAATGTGTGCCAGATGGAATGTTAAGATCTGTGGGTTTGTGGTGTGGGGTGCAGAGCTGCGTGTAACAAGTTAAGAACAAGTGTTAAGAAGCAGAGTAATCAAAGGAAGAAAGTGTGTTTACTGGAAATGTGAGATCCTCTCCTCATGACTACAGAAGGGAATATGGGTAGGACAGTAAACATACTGAACCAGCATCACCACGCCGAAGGCCGACAATGACCTATTGCAATAACTGCAGATGGTTTTAGAGAAGCTGCAAAACATAGTTTTATAATAGGAATAGGTAACATTTACTATTTAATGTTTGGAAATTTTCCCATAAAAGTTTCCAGCATTCAAAAGTTTGCACTGAATGCAAAAAAGTTGCAACCTCTGAACTGGGGATTAAAGCCCCAGAAACTGGGCCCCTACCATGATTTCTGTCTACATCCACATTTCAACATAGAAAAATAGATATACTTTTTATTATCCTAGATTGAGAAGCGTGTGCCATTTCCTACTAAAATCCTGCTTCTTGGCATTTGAAGCATGTTAAACACAGGATTGCTAATCAGAAGAGAATATAAAGGAAAGAGGAGGCACTTATTTAAAAATAGCAAAGCTAGCACTTGGACATCCCTGGATCTGCGCAGCATAAACACGTGGCCCCATAGAGTGAACAAAAACATGGCACTTCATTTTGACTGTGTCTACACTGCCTTTCTGTTTTCTTTTCTAAGTCTGTTGGCACATTCCCTGAAATGCACATTCCCTTCAGTGGAGCCTATCAGCTCAGCTGCACAAAGTCTTCTTTGTACCACTGAAAGTACAGTGCTGATAAGCCCAACAGAATCAGATGAGACAGATTTCTGGTTCTTTCAGCCATTATCAAGGTCCAGTTTTCAAAAACGTCTGTGGCCAGGGCTCCAGAGTCACATAGGAACTACTGTATTCTGTGACTTATTGGCAAATCTGCAACTATTTCACACTAAAGTCTGCTCTCCAACATCAAGACTGGCTGCGGTAAAGGTCCTGAATCCATCACATAACCACACAATCCTTTATTCCATGAAAACTAGTGAAAAGTCATCAAATGCTCTCATGGCTCTTGCTTTTAAAGATACTTAAAACAAAGAAAATATTTTAACTGTGAAGTCAGAAGTAGAGGAGAGTTTTAATCCCCTGTAACTTCTTATCAGCAGCACCCCCTGGTTGTTCTGCTCCTAACAGGCTGGTCATTTTCATTAATGCAGCTGGCAGCTTCGACTTCGTCTGAAGGGGAATGTAGCCCAGGGCGGCCCAAAAGAACTTGAAATTCTCTGGTTTTTGTCACTTGCTGTTAGAATCACAACTTTTTCTAAATTTAGGATAATGAATCATATTAAACTATGACCTGACTGCAAAGCTTCGAGTTTGTAGAGGGGCACAATCAACATATTGGATAGTAAAGGTCAACAATGTGACCATTTCAGAGCCTCCTCCTGGTTCAAGACTACAGAAGAAAACAACATCATGAACTAGGCTTTACTTGCAGAACAGAATACAGATGTGTTCACTTGCATTTTTTAGCTTCCTTTTCTAATGCTCACAGTATAGTTTATGGACTCATAGCATCTGCCTGCATATGTCAACTTGTGGCTCTGAAGGATTAATTTCACTTTATCCAATATGTTGCTAAACCTCAGGGAATTCGTGGTTGAGTGCGCTGGGCTGACCTTGCACTAATTTAACTCAGATTCTGTTTTTCATGCTGTCACAATTTAACTATTATAGCATTATTTTTGGAAATTCAGATAAGGTTATTTAATGAAAGGAAAGAATGGCAAATAAAACATTCTCTATATCCAATAGGTCATGGAGATCTAAGGACCCTAGTTCAGCCCAGCAGCTGGCATCTCCCCCCATCCCCTGTCCCCACTGTCATTGCCTGAGTTCAGATTTCTTGGGCTTCCCCAGAGCCTCCATACCAATCTCCTACCTGGTCTTCCTTCTTTCAGAGTCTCTCTGCCTTGGTGCCAGGAGTCTTTCTAATCTGATCATGTCACTCCCTTCCTAAACAACCCTTCTTGGGTAGCCGACCTTTACATATAAGATGGAATTTTTTTAAATGTGGTTTTATGGAAGTGCAAAGATGTTTTGGCTTCATAATGTTGTATGAACTAATGAATTCACCACAGTCTACCGCCTGACCCTCAGATTCATAAACTCAGAAATTCAGTCGGTGTCTCAGCAGTGGACCCATGTTAACTAACCCCGCAAGATTCATGCAGGAACCAAAATTGTCAGCATATTAATTTTCATTGAAGCATATCTGCTAGACAAGCCCTAATCCTCATTTTGGCCTGAGCTTCATATTCCTCCCCCAGAAGCATAGTTACATGAATAGACATTTTATAATAAGGTTTTTTATGGTCCTGGAGTTTGCTCAGGAGAGTGAGTTGTTTGACCATTTGGGTCCTTAAGCGGGTGATATTTCAGTCTGTGACCACCGGGCTGGCCCATGTCACTGCAGGTCCCTGTACCACCTCCACGGAGCTCACTTCCATGACATCACTTCATTGGACTTCTGTTTTCTACAATCCAATCTGGCCAGCCATTCTCTGCTGACACAAACCAGAGGACGAGGTTCCCACGTTCTGCATAGAATTCACGCCATTTCCCTGAGCTTGCCTCTCCCGTGGAATTCAGAAGAGATTCTGGAACTCCTCAGTGATAAACTAACTGATGGGCCCAACTGGCTCTTGCTTCACTTTCTCAGTAACGGAGAACACATTCCACTACATCTCTCAGAGGACAGCTTTCCTTCTAAGTTCTTTGAGGTCTCTTTCTGTCACCCTTGAAAACCTGGCCCCGAACCGCCTCATTCCCAACTACTCCCACACACTCTGTGCTCTCCAGCCACACCAAACTCTTTGACTTTCTTCTTTCCTGCTGGAGCTATAGGCTCCCTGGGCCACAAGCCACAGGAACTTTCTGGCTAACTTAAGGAGAGAAGGGCTTCACAGGGGTAAATGGGGTAGCTTACAGCATTTAAGGAAAAAGTGAAAAGCCAATTTTCAGCAAGGATAAAAACTGGGGCAGAGCTGAGGACCTAGAGAACAGAAACAACTGGGCCACCTCTTCATCTTCACCATGCGGATGAACCAGCTCCAGCCCTTGCCTACCCTGCCCGAGATCCAAATGCCCACACTCCACATTTCATCTTAAGGAAAGCAAGGCACCTTCACTAGGGGACCCCCAAAACAGTTCAGAATGAGCGATGGATAATTTGTCAAAAGAAAGTCAGGGTCTCAGACTGAAGTACATCGTGAAGGATGTGGGGAGCCAAGTTGATTGAGAGTGGATTCACTGCGGAACCAAAGTATAAAGTTAGACCCCAAGACTAAGACAGCAGAAATGCTCAAGTGCACAAGTCATCTGAAGATCAAAAGAAGAAATATCTAGGGAGTCAATGCACCGTACAGAAAGGAAAAGGGAGAAATAAAGAAAGGGAAAAGAATGAAATTTTTAGTATGTATTTATACTAAAATATATAATATATGTAAAGTGACTTATGGAAACCTTACATGGTGGTAAGAAAAGTATAAGAACGCATAATATGTAAACACTTAATAATTTAAAATTTTGAAGAGTGAATTTAAAACAATAGCGTCTTATACAAATTCAAGGAGTTAATGTTTGCAGCTGCGTTTAAAGACCCAGCTTTTCAGAAAGGAATTCACAACACAAAATTCTGGCCTGGCTACTCCTCCAGCCGCTAGCTTCCCCCATGTTCCAGCGGTACTGCCCACTTTTTATTTCCTTAAACGCCAGCTCCCTTCCACCTCAGAACCTTTGTACATGCGGTTCCTGTTTTAGTTAGTGTTCACCAGAGGAACAGAACCAATAGGAGGCTTGTATTTATATCTATACCTATCTATCTATGTATCTATCTATCTATCTGAAGAGAGAAAAAGAAGGATTTATTTTCAAGGACTGGCCCCCCACATTGAGGGGGCTGGCAAGCGCACAGGGCAAGCCAGCAGGCTGGAAACTCCAGCAAGAGTTGGTGTTGCAGTCTTGAGCCCAAAGGCTGTAAACTCAGGCAGAATTTCTGTGTTGCAGTCTGGAGTCTGGAGGCAGAAATCTCAGACCTTCCTCTTTAGGAGACCTCTTTGCTTTTAAGGCCTTCAACTGAGTGGATGAAACCCACCCACATTATGCAGGATAATCTGCTTGAATCAAAGTCTATTGATTTAGAAGTTAATCATATCTAAAACAAAATACTTCTAGATTGGTATTATCTAGACTGGTGTTTGACCAGACAACCGTGCACCTAGTCAAGCTGACACATCAATGTCCTATTCCCCCATCCACCCACACCTCCACCAGACAGATTAATGCCACCTCCTTCATGTCTCAGCTCAAACCTCAGTCCCCCAAAGATTTCTCCAACTGCCCTTACATGGGCACTCTTAGAGTCCTGTGGAATTGTCCTTTTTAGCGTATCCCACAGCTAGTGGGTTAACGTGTCTGCATGAAACTGTTTAACCATTGTACTACCACCCATCTCCTCCACTGTAACGTAAGCCCCGTGAGGTTAGGCTGTTTTACTTCTCACCGGCCCCCTTGCACCAAGCACCCTGCCTGCACAACGCTGGAACTCGATACATTTCTATTAAATGCATTGATGAAGGAATTCTAAAATATGGTATAAAATATGGTTTGCAATCATAGCACATTTACAGACTTTCAAGCTTAAAACAACCACAGACATTAACAGAAGCCTTACTCACTCCCTAACTTTATCCCAACTTCCTACAAGGAGCATCACATAAAATGTTTTTTCCAGAAGTTTAATACAAAGTGCCTCATGGAACTGTGCCCAGCCTGACAAGTAAATATGATCTAGCTTTCTCTTTCCTTTTCTCCCTAATCCCAAGGATAGTAAAGTTAAGAAGGACCATTTTTGGTACAAAGAACCTCTGTCCAGTGGTGAGCAGACATCACTGGGGTCGGCAAGCAGAAATTCTGCAACAGATTGAAGCTCTCAGGACAGCATCTTCAAGCATGTGGAATGGAGAATGCTATTACCCCAGGAATCATCTAAATACATACAGTTTTTCACGGATAATGGATTTGTTAAGCATGTTTGGGATATTCTCTGTCCTTAAATAGCTATGAATAATTGCAATATTTTTAAATTACTATACATTGGCAGATTAAACAGGCACACTGCAGGCAAATTAATTCATTAGCTCTTTTCAGAACTCTGATCTTATAGGTTGAGACTCAGGAAAACTGAATTGAGATATCTATGTATGTAAATCAAAAGACTTAGTAAGGTGCCCTCTTAAACAAAATACCAACAGCTCTCTTTTGCTTGTGATGGTTTATTCTGAGGAGGCAGACAACACTGTGAAAAAGAAAAGAGCAAGCAAAATGTGGAAACGTCACATAGTTGGGAAACCTTTATCCCTTCTGATGTCTACATACTGGTATCCACATATCCCCGCAGCCCATCCTTGACTTTCTCAACACAAGCTTTTGCAGCTTCTCCACTTTCCTTCTAGATCTTTACATAATGAGAAGGCAAGAAGTCAAGACAATATATAGCTTTTACACTACGTTTGAAAGAACACATCTGAATACATTGCCTTCAATGGTAAAAAGTTTAATATGCACTCTAACAGTCACTTGAAAACAAAGACACACCAGATGCAGATAAGGCAATGAACTATATATATGTGCATGGATGGAGGAGGAGTTTTTCAACATGAGATGCCAAAGAAATAAAAGGCTACCTTTGTCTTTAGGGTCCAATTAAGATGGACTAGAGAAGGAGTGGGGGGCACCAGTAATCACACTGGGAATGCTGGGAATTCAAAGCAATATATGAGAATGTTCTTCATTGTGTACACAGATTGGTTCCAATAAACAGGAATGTCTAGGTCAGTGGAACTAGGCATGACAAACTTCTCAGGGAGTTGGGGAGGAGGCATGACCCATCAGGGACTGATGACCCTTAGAGGGACTCTTTAAAAATTTAGACTAAGAGATCAGAAGGGAGCTATAGATGATAGTGCAGAGCTGGGAGGAGGGAAAGAGAGCCTCGGACAGAGTACGAGGTCACAAAAAAGGACAACTGACATGAAGGCTGATCCTTACTCACCTGGCTGCAGAGGAAAAAAAACACATTGCTAGGAGGGTCAGAGAGGTAAGTGTGAAAAACTCAGATGTGGAGGGTCTGGATGGCCAAGAGCTAAGAGGAGGTCTAATGAACACCAGATCAGCCCAGAGAGTAATGGAAACTGCTGTCAGAGAAGACAACAGTAGAATCAATAAAAGATCCTTTACTCTGTCTCTTATTACTTTTGACTAAAAAAAAAAGCTTTAGAAGTAGCCACTGACTTAGAACCACTGCGAACCAATGAAAATATGTGGGTCTTACCAGCATCTGTGGAGTACAGACTACAACCTGGGGAAGTGGGCTGTGGTCTACTAAAACAAGCATTTACCAGTAAATCATTTGTGCTTATGTCCAAGGTCAATTACATATTTTATGCATGCTTTCAAGGGATTCAGAGTACCTTCATTTGATACATGGAGGTGATGAACTGTATCTAAAGGTTTACCCAAGTGATTTCTAAAATGAAGAAGGTCAATTGAACAGCCCTTTTAAAGGCATGGGTGTCACTCTGGAGAGGTGGCATGGCACCAGGGGTTGGAACCCTCCTTCAGGAGCCTTCAGAACAATAAACCATGATGGTCTAATACAAACCAGAAATTCACAAGCACAGGCTTTGTGTATTCCATTACCAGTTGGAAAGCTGGTATTTCAAAAGCCAGAGTGGGTTGTTCCAGTTGGAAAAGCCTCAGTCCTGAACAGCAAAAAAAGGAGGAAGGCAGCAAAATGACATTGCAAAGGCAATTAAAGGAATTGGACAAGGCAGCATGAATAAAAAACACAATTGATATTTACAGTCTGCTTGCCCAGATGTGAAAAATCAGATTTCTTTTATTAAATTTTGGAATAGAAAGATGAGCAACCAATAAAGTACAACTAGAGTTAAAATTCAAATTTAGTTGTCTAAGGTTCACTCTTAAAGAGGCTGAAATATCTGAAAAGAAAAGCATTATTTATTTTCCCATAGAATCATCAACTTAGATCACTTGCTTTCTCACCTGAAAAATCACATTTTTCCCCCAAAGGGATGGTAGTACTGTTTCGATCATTAGTGTGTTGTTAAGAGTGTGTACTTTGAGTGTGTTCCCAGGCAGAATGCATGCATATCTAAATAATAGTGGCAGAAACTGAATGTTCATTTTTGATGTGTATTCTCATCCTCCCAACTACCCAGGTCTTTTTTTTTTCAGTGAGGGTGGTACTGTTATGTGCATTTTACAAAATGAGACAGTGAAGCAGCTTTGTCCGAGACAACCACTAGATAGGGGCAGAGCTTGGATTTGAATCCACAGCCTCATTCTCTCCACAACCATTGTGATAGGTATCTTTGAGAGAGTGATAAAAAATAGCTTCTATCTAATGCTAATGAACATATTATAGCAGGAATAGAAACTACCTACACCAATCAACATGTAGAGTGCTAAAAACGTTTGACTAGCTATGCACTATGAATTCAGTGTAGTTACTCTAGAGTTGAAATATTGAATAAATAGAAAGTGTCAAGAAGATTCAATATGACCAATTGTTAGACTGTTTATCTTTTGAGTAAAATCATTGCTCACCTGTTTATTTTTAAATTATTTGCTGCTGCTTTAGGGCTGACCACTTAAGAAAATGTGAGCCTGTCTTGTGACAGCGATGGTTGACTAGCCTTGTCTCCATCTTCACCCCAATCTACTCTAAAGTCCTTTGGTTCAACGAGAAAAAAGCTTTAACAGAAGGTAAGACCCATTCATACTCACTCTCTTTCAGATGACTAAATATTCATCACTGTCAAAAGCTGGGAAGAACAATTTGATATTTATTAGTTAGGATACTGTTTATATTTCTTTCCCCAATTACTTAAAGGATAGCTATCTTTTAATGCACTAATGTATGAATTTTCAAACTTGTTAGTAGATTGCTGATTATAGTAGGCACCTAAAGTCTGGAAATACCTTCAAGCATCAACTCATATAATCAAGTTACTAATTTTTCCTAAACTGTCCACTTACCTCTCAATAAAACAATCTGAGTTTACTAACTGCTCCCCCTTTTTTTGAAATGAGTTTCTATAACAATGCAAAATAAAAATCTGGGAGTAATAAATATTTTAAACACAAGAGAGGATCCATATTAAGTTGAATGTATCAGTTAATATTTCAGAATTTTAATAGACATGCACTCCGGCCAACCAATAAAAATCTCTACTGCTTATAAAAACTTCATTCTGTCAGAGAGAATTAGGCCTAGGATGGGGATAACATTGTTCTTTAGGAAATAAATTCTTAGTATTCTCCATTTGGGAAAGAAGCCCATATCTATGAACTCAGTAAAAAATCAGACAAGTGCAAAGCTTGTCAATCTATCAAAATGCCAAAATCTGCCATTGTAGACATACAAAACTGTACACATCCCTTTGAGCTTCTTGGCTTTACATTCTCCAGCAGGGTCTGATTGATCGTGGACCAGAGAATTAACAATGATGTAAATGTAAAGATTCCTATAAATCAGCAGTACATAGAATTATGTTTTCTCCCTGCAGCCAGGAATCATCCTTTTTTCTAAGACTTTATGACAACCTCAGAGGGAAATTGCAGTTCATACTTAGATTTCCCCTCTCTAAGTGAATTTAATTTAAAATAATTGTGTGTACTCTGCTTTCAGCAAAGCTAGTGCATGGAAACAATTATTTACAAAAATAATTTACTTTAGGAATGATAGTTTGCAGTACCAGATAAATAGTATCTCTAGCTTACACGTGTAAAATTCTATATTGGTTATAACAAGTTTGCCTTTCCTGACAATACATCACTTCCCACTCTTAGGAAATTAGAAATTCTAAAATATAACTAAAACTGTTTTTAATATATAGCTGGTCTCAGAAGGGAACTGCTGAAACGAAGTTACTCAACACTAGAGTGGTAAGCGTGTACGCCAAGGGCCTCCTTGGCGCAGAAGCTATCCTGGCTGGGACTGGAGTTTCAGGTCCACCCAGAAACATATGGCACTTTTTTTATCCTACAATAGAGCAGAGAGTAGAACTGAGTCTCCTACAAAATAAAGACTCCAATAGGACAGCCTCTCCCAGTCCAGGGCAGTAAAGGGACAGCTTATCATCCACAGGGGTTCTAAAAAGAGGAGAAAGTTTGTGTGAGAAGAAAAAGTTTCAAACCTGTGACATAGGTAGATGTGAGGGTTAAATTTACGCTACTTGTGCATGAAGGAATATCAAGCTGAGAAATTAACATAAAGACAGGTGCTGGACCATTGAAACCATGGGGCTTCCAACAGATAAGACAAGCAGGGTCAATTAGGAGTCCTAGAACTAGGTAACAGAATAGATAACAATCTAAAAGGGACATAAAATTAAAATGATTATAAAATACCATAAAATTAAAAATCAACAATGAAAAGAAAGTGAAAATATGCATTTAGAAATTTAAAAATCATTCTTCTAAATCATTCATAAGCAATGAAGATATCATTAATAATCAATTAAGATATCATGTTGGAAATTTTTAATATTGAAACTGAATAACAATGAAAACATAAAACCTAGGAGAAATAACCTAAGTATTCTTTAAAAGGAAATGTATATACCTTTAAATTCAAATGTTAGGGGAAAAAAAGAACAGTTAAGAGCCCAGCAACTCAAGAAGTGAGAAGAACAACAGAGTAAGCCTGAAAGAAATAAATATAAAAGCAGAACTTAATAAGAAAAGAAAACAAAGATGTTTTAGAATTGATCAGTATAACAAAAACTGATCTTTTCAGGAAATAACCACACAAAGGAAATAGAAATCTCTGGAAGACTGATCAAGGTAAAAAGAAAGGAGATTAAAAATAAATATTAGGAATAAAGAAGGGAAAGAAGTATAGACAGATGGTGGCTTTTTTAAAGCATGTAATAATAATGTGTAACTTTATGCTAATAAACATCGAACTTGAAGGAAAATTCTAGAAAAATATAAATTACTAACATTGACTAAAGATGAAAACATAGAAAATCAGCATAACCCTATATAAAGTTTAAAAGTGACCACTAGTTTAAGATCTAACCACAGACACACACAAAATACCTCAAAGTTATACAAGCAACCTTTATCAAATCTTCAAATAGCAGGTAATTCACATTTTATACAAATGAGTCAGAGTTCAGAAAAAGAGAGAAAGGCCCACTGCTCATTTTATGAAGCTAATATAACTTTAATACTAAAACTAGCTAAATATTGTGTGGACAAAAAAATCACTGCCTAATCTCATTGATGATATAGATATAAGAATTCCAAATAGAATACTAGCAAAATAAATCCAGTTGTGTGTGTGCACACACATGTGTGAAATTATGACCAAGTAAGTTTTATCCCAGATATGCAAGGATGATGCAATAATTGGTAATCTATTAATATAACTTACCCCTTAAAGAAGAAAATCCATGAAATTATCCTCATACATGCCCCCAAAAGACATCCAATAAATTTTGACATTGGTTCATTATAAAAAAAAACATACTCTTAGCAAATTAGGAGTAGAAGAAAATAACCTTAATCTAATGCTCAGTGGTTCATTATAGTGAACATCATACTTAATTGTAAAATATTAAAAGCCATTTATTTAAGATTGAGAATAAGATGAGGATGTCTATTATTGCCCTTTCTGCATATAATATCGGTAGTTCTACCATTGCAGCTAGATAAGAAAAATAAGTAAAAAATTAAGAAAAAAGTAATAAAGTTAGCATTATTTGCCAACAATTTATACAGAGAAATACAAGAAAACACACAAATAATTGGAACATCAGCAAGCTGAGCAACAACCAAGGAAGTGATTTTAATTTTTAAAGAATTCATTCACAGCAACAAAACCAACAAAAAACATTAAGTAATAGGTAATATATGTAACATAAGATGTTCAACATCTTTGGAGAAAATTTGAATATATCACTGAATAATGAAAAAAATAAATAAATGGGAAAATATATAATGGTAATGGATAGGGGTTCAATATCATTAAGATATCATTTCTATGCATACTGATCTATAAATTTTAATACAATTTATATCAAATTGCCACAGGGTGTTTTGCAGAATTTTACAAGTTGATGAAAGTCATATGGAAAAGAAAAGGGCCAAGAATGGTCAGACCATTTAATGACTGAGAAGATATGCAAGTATGAAAACAAATAAAGTTATATTAACTTTAAGAAAATGTGGTATTTGTCCAAAGAAAAAGAAAATAGGCCAATGAAATAGAAAAGAAAGCTCAGGGGGGTAAAAAACACATGTATATGAGGTGTCATTAAAAATCACTGGAAAAGGATGAGCCATAAAATGTAAGTTGCTACAACTATGGCTGTCCATATGAAAAAAATGTAGAACTTATTTTAACCTTACTTCATAGACAAATTAAAAACATAGATGTAAAATTAGAACTTTAAAAGAAAAAGTTAGGAGAGAATAATTTTGTGAACATAAGGAAATATATTGTTTCCCAAAAGAAATGCCAAGAACATAGATCATTAAAGAAAAAGTTAATTTCCTTTTTTAACATATATTTTATTGATTATGCTATTACAGTTGTCCCAATTTTTCCCCTTTTGCTCCCCTCCACATGGTACCTCCATTCCCTCCAGCAATCCCCCTCTCCATGGGTCATGCATATAAGTTCTTGGATTCTCCATTTCCTAAACCATTCTTAGCATCCCCCTGTCTATTTTGTACCTGCCAGAAGCAAACAAAATAGACTTTTACCACTAAAAAGTATACGGGATTATACTTCTTAATCCATGCACTTTTTCTCCCATTCTTCCTCTTCCCCCTCCTACCTGCTAACCCTCCAAATGATCTCTATATCTGTTTCAGTTTCTGTTCAGCTTATTTTCTTAGTTTGTTTTTTTAGATTCAATTGTTGATAGTTGTGAATTCATTGCCATTTTAATGTTCATAGTTTTGAGCTTCTTCTTTTTCTTAAATTAAGTCCCTTTAACATTTCATATAATAATGGCTTGGTGATGATGAACTCCTTTAGATTTACCTTGTCTGATAAGCAGTTTATCTGCCCTTCAATTCTAAATGATAACTTTGCTGGATAGAGTAATCTAGAGTGTAAGACCTTGCTTTTTATCACTTTGAATATTTCTTGCCAGTCTCTTTTAGCCTGCAAAATTTCTTTTGCCAAATCAGCTGACACTCTTATGGGAACTCCTCTGTAAGTAACTATCTGTTTTTCTCTGGCTGCTTTTAATATTCTCTCTCTGTCTTCAACAGTGGAAGGGATGAATCTAAGAATCAAATCAATGATTTGGAACATAAGGAAGAAAAAAATATTCAATCAGAACAGCAAGAAGAAAAAGGAACCCCAAAAATTGAGGATAGGCTAAGGAGTCTCTAAGACATCTTCAAAAGTATCAACATTTGAATCATAGGGGTACCGGAAGGGGAAGAGAAAGAGCAACAGATTGAAAGCTTATTTGAAAAAATAATGAAGGAAAAGTTCCCTACTTTGGTGAAGGAAATAGACATACAAGTCCAGGAAGCACAGAGTCCCAAATAGGATGGACTCAAAGAGGACCATACCAAGATACATCACAATTAAAATGTCAAAAGTTAAAGATGATTTTTTTTGATTAAATTGAATTTGATTATATTGAGAACGAAAATTTTTATGATATAAAATACCATAAACTAAGTTAAAACACAAACCACATACCTGGGAAAAGCTATTTGACACATCAATTAAAAGGTAAGTATAATTCTTATTAATTTGTAAGAAAAATATGAAGAATACAGTAATAAAATGGATAAAGGGTATGAAAAGACAAGTCACAGAAAACTGGAACACCTAAAATTTCTCAGCCTCAGAGCTAGAAAGGAAATGCAAATTGATGTGAGACATAAAACAAGATGTCTAAAATACTAATTGCTGAGGAAATGGAGAAACTGGAACTCTCCTATGTGGCAGCTACAAAGGCCAAGGAGCAATTTGGCAATATCTAGAGAAGCTGAAGAGGCACAGAACCTCTGGCCCAAAATTTTACTTCTAGACACAAAACCCAGACAGAAACCATCTCACATGAAGAGATACAAGAAATCGAGATATACAAGGATATTCACTGAGACCTTGTCTGAAGCAAAAATTTAGAAGCAGGCTCAAATGTTGTCATTGAGGAAATGAATTATTACATATAATGGGATATTAGATAGTAGCTGAATGCATTCTTTGTTAATGCATGAACATGGCTAAGTCTTAAAATCAATGTTGCGTGAAAGCAATTGCAAAAAGATTTAAAACCATTTTATTTATAATATAACTATAATTATAAATATGTAAAAGTTGTAAAACAATACTACATATTATTAAGGGATACATACATACGTAATAAACATAAAAATATGAATGGGAAAAATATAAATCAACTTCAGGATACTGGCTAATTCTGTAAATGGAGGCAAAGGATAGAATGAGAAGCAATTAACTATATTGCTAATGTTTTGTTTCTTAAAAATAGAAAAATAAGGCAAATATTACTAGTTTTTAAACATAGTGGTTAGTGTTTGGGTATATGTTAGATTATTCTCTGTATATTTCAATTCCATAACTTTGAAACTTTAATAAACAAAGTCAACAAATCACTTATATATCCATCCACCCACTTTAATTGAACCTCATATATAAGATGTTATGGGGGAGTGGTGGAGGAAAATAGAGACAACTGTACTTGAACAGCAATAAAAAATGTGGAAAAAAATTAAAACTAAAAATAAGTAAAATATTTAAAACATACATTTAAAAAGAGATGCTATGGTGTTTATGTTTTAGATAAGAAAACAGGTTCCTCAAGGTTCAATCTCTTACCAACCGTAAGGGGAATCAATGAGGGGGAGAGCTGGGGTTTCAACTTGTCATCGTACCAACACTGTTCTCCAAAAACTTATCTTGCAAAATGATCATCCAGAGCCCTGTAAAGATCAAGTTCCATTGTTGCATGAAATATTTATCAAAATTTTGTGATCAACTTTGATTTTTCCCATAAATTGATTTTTTCCCCGTAAGTGACATTGATTTTTTTCCCCCATAAGTCACTGCCTACCTGCATTTATCATTCATGGATGTTGACACTAAACAGCTGACAAAAATGTGTCTGTAAATGATACCTCTGTCTGGTTCTAGTTGCCATTTGCTTTGGTGAGTCTAGGACCCTGAACAGCAGTGGCTCCACAAATGCCCCCCCACCTTCACCCAATATCTTCCCAAAGCCAAAGGTTCATGGGTAGGAGAAAGCCACCAAAAAACTCCTATCTGCATGGCCTTAAGCCATCATGAGATTGTTGGAAAAAATCTGTGACTTGGCATCCATACTGACTTACAAATACAGTTTAAAAATATATGTTACAACAGTCAAGCAGCTGTTATTTCTCCTCCCTTTGCCAACTGATTATGTATAGCACATTTTGTCATTTTTCCATTATTCACAACTCTTGGGTTATCAGTCTTCTGAGCAAATGATAACATGCTTTATTGGAAGACAAACTGTTTGAAGATGGAGTTGGAAAATAAGTTATTCAGGGCAACTGAGAAGGGATTTTGTGCATCAGATGGTTTTAATTCAAGGAATGATATCAAATCTGCTTCTACTTACAGAGGCGAGACACCTCCCAGGGTCTGAGATTAAAGCATTTGTTAGTTTTTTTCCACCAAAATTCTACCTGAGTCTTCTGAAGTTTTGTATTTTCCTGTTAAATGCCAGAGACCCTTTGATATAGCATGATGGGAGAGAATGGGGGAAGGCTGGTGCCAGTGGCTTTGCAGAGAGAGATTTATTGTCTCTGGCTTGTTTGTTACGTTTATGAAAAATCCTTATTACTGGAGTTGACTTAGCATTACAGATGTACAAAAGGTCCCTACTGCTCCTCCCACAATGGTGGTTTCTGTCTAACAGAGCACCCTGCAGTTTATAACATAACCTTCTCAGTGCTCTAGAATGGTGTTCAGAACCCTGTCATTTTTATAAAGGTTATGGACTTCCATGTTCACAATCTCTTTCTGACCAAGAACCTTGACTTCATATTTTGGAGTCCCACGCAGAAGTGTGACGAGCCGTCTGATCCTGTCACATTGTGGGCTTTCCCTAAGTTTCTTTAAAATAACATTTGAAAAACATATTTCAACATAAAAGAATTCTGAATCAACCATTTTACTGCTACTCAACCCTACATTTGAGCCAGAGCTATAGTGATGGTAAGAGACTCCTTTTAAAATTCATATTTGAACACACCCTGGCCTGCCCTTTGCAAAGAATACAATTCAGCCACATCTGAATTATCCCAGAAACAGAAAAATAAGCTCATAAGGATATATTTAAATAAAAAAGTAATCCACAAATTTCATTTTCTTAAATCTAGCCACCAAAGTAGTTGTGATATTCTAATAGTGAAACTTGTTTATTACAAGTTGGTCTCTTTCTTATTCCTGAGCCCCTCTAGATCCATTAGACAGATAGAAAAGTTTTATGAAATCTAATTTCTAAAAAGAGTGTCCAGAAGCACTTGACACAGTTCCTTAGGTATTCTAAAGGGGAAAAAATGACAAAATTTGTCCCACAGCTCCCTCAGCAATACTACTCAGATGAACCAGCTTGATCTGTCAGGAAGACTGAATAAGCAAAGCCATGTCACTACATACACTGGGAATGCAGAGGGGACAGTCTCATTCTCTCTTGTTTCCCCAGGAATGACCACATGGCCTAACACACAACAGGTTCTCAATAAGTGAGTATAAAATGAGCAAACGCGCTTTTTCCCTATAACCCACTTATCAGTTCAGGTACATTGTCCTCTGAAATTCATCCATTTGTTCATTCACTCAACAAATATTTCTTGAGCACAATGTGGGCACTGGGAATGCAGCAAAAATAACAATTAATAAAATAAATAAGATGCACAGTATTTAGATATTGGTGAATGTACTGGGGAGATAAATGGTTTTGTGGAGTGACTTACTCCAATTATAACCATGGGGAGGCCTCACTGAGAAGGTACAATATCTGAGGAAAGAGTTCAGAGCGAAAGGGCAAGTAGGAGGTTCTGGGGAAGGGCAAGAAAGCCATATAACTAGAGTAAATTTAGGGAAGGTGACAGTGACAGACCAGCAACGATATCAGAGAGGTAATGAGGTAATGATAACACAGGGCCTCATGGGTCATCCCTCAGCTCTTACTCTGAGGGAAAAGGGAAGCCATTGAGGGTTTTAGAATTTCAGACATGATAGGACCTATGTGTTAACAGCTGAGGGCTGTTATGTGTTAATCACTCTGAGGGCCATGTGGAAACAGACTGCAGGGAGACTAGGACAAAAGCAGAAAGCCCAGCAAAGGAGACTACTGCAATAATCTGGGTGAAAGTGACCGATGACTTAGACCAAAGTGGTAGCAGAGCAAGCGTTGGGAGGTGGTTGGATCCTGGATACATCTGGAAGGTAGAGTCATTAAAAAATTGTCAGATAGCTTGGATGTGGTGTTTGTAAGGGAGTTTTCAAGAACAACTCCAGGTTGTTTGGCCTGAGCAACCGAATAGATGGACTACCACTAACTAATATGAAGAAGTCCTCAGGTGAGCAGAGTGCCACTAACTGATGTGAGCAAGCCTTTTAGAGAAGAACAGGGTCATGTCAAACTTGAAATGCCTACTAGACATCCAGATGATGAGGTTGAGTAGACAGTTGGAGTCGACTTCACTGGAATAATCTGGGCTGGAAGCATTCGCCAATAGATGCTACTTAAAACTAGGAGGCTAAATGATAACCCAGAGAAAGTATAATAAGGGAGAAGAAATGCATGCAGACTGACTTCTCAGTTCTCTAACAGTAACAGGTTAGAAAGACTAGGAGGAACTGGACAAGAAGACAAGAAGGAGCAGCCAGTGAGAAGGAGGACGACCAGGTGTGTGCATGTTCTGGAAGCCAAGTGGGGGACCTGTTCTAAGAAAGAGGGAGGCACGAGCTGCGTCAAATGCTTCTGCTGTCCAGACGGGCACCATCTCTCTGGTGGAGTATAAGCTCCGTAAAGAGAGGAGTTTTGTTGTAGTTACAGTTATACTCCCAATACCTATATAGCACCTGTTCATAATAAGCACTCAATAAACATGTAATGAAATTTTAAAGTGTGAACAGGCTGTAAAGCATGATACACAAACTCGAGTGTGTAAGAAACGGCAGAGCTCTTCTTTCTGTAAATAACTTAATTTCTGTTTTGAGCCTCACCCCAAAGGGATCACAGGAAACTTAACCTCAGTCATTTCCAGACCTCACCTCTACCCCTGAGTTGTGTCGAATGCTGAAGGCTTTGGGAGAGAGTCCCTGATCGTCATACCAATGGCCCATACAAGTGACAGTGAGCTGCTGGTTGGAGTTCTGCTGTTTCTAATTCATGGTTGGGGCACAGTAGGGTTCTGAGAGACTGCTTAGACCAGGCTTCAAGCCTAGAAATAAGCAAAGCCAGGTGGAGGAGGATGGCCGTTCTGAGTGAAGGAGACTGTGGGAGTCAGGAGCATTCATACCCCATCCAAAGAGAACGGGAAATGTTTAACCCTGTCAAGAGTTTCTATGTAGGAATGTGGTCCAGTAAATCTCCTACTCTTTAAATGATGTTAATCTCTTCTTTAAAAAAGAGTTTAAGCGTACAGGAAACAGGACTGTGTGAGGGCCATTCCCTCTCATGCCTGCCAGAGTGAGGCTCAAGCCTGGGTGCTCCCTGCAGGCGCTGCTTTCTGGTCTCAGGGCCTTTGCACTGCCGGAGACAGGGTGCATCCCCTTGCACCACTCCCTGCCCCCTCTCCAGTCCAAGGGACTCGTTTCCTAAAGTTGGAAACAAGTCCCACTCTCTCCTTTGCTGCTTCTATGCTTGGGAATTCTCTCTCATCTCTGGGCTTTAATGTTTTCAAAACAAAACCCAGAAAGACTGGCCCTCTGGCCCAGTCTGTCCCCTCCTCCTGTACTTCCTCTGTGGGAATGGGAAATACACTATTTGCCTGAGTGGGGGATGGGGAGATAGAGGGATTAGAACCCAGAGTGTTGAGGTAGGGGGAAAAAAGTTGATTTTGGAAAATAAAACATTCCAAGAATAGTCCCTGTCCTCCAGAAACTTACAACATAATTGAGATAAGAAAACACACACACATGCCTGGCTGATGTAGCTCAGTGGATTGAGCACTGGCCTGTGACCAAAGGGTCACTGGTTTGATTCCCAGCCAGGGCACATGCCTAGGTTGCTGGCCAGGTCCCCAGTAGGAGTCAACCACACATTGAAGTTTCTCTCTCTTTCTTTCTCCTTCCCTTCCCCTCTCTCTAAAAATAAATAAATAAACTATTTAAAACACATACACACAATTATACATATAACATGAAATTCAAGACATCTTGTTTTTCCAAGAGAGAAAAAAAAGAAAACCACCTAAATATACATACACAGAAAGATAGACTAAGGAAATTATGCCATATCTATAAATTAGAATATAGGTAATCAATTAAAATGAACATGTAAGAATATAGATATGGACTTACAAAAGTGTTCATCAAAAACATTTGGCAAATAACGTCACAGCGTGAGCCATCCCATTAGTAAATGAGTGTGTGTGTGTACATGTCCTTGCATATTAAAATTCAAGTCTGCAAGGCTGTATACACCAAAACATTCATTGCTCATTGCTGGTGGTTATGGTAGATAATGCTCCCTTCCCGCCATGGGTGGGGTGTACTTCCCTGCCACAGTCACGTTGCAATAGAATATGAGCACAGGTGCCATCTGTCCAAGCTAATGCTTTAAGTGTGATGGTGTGGTTTGGGTTCAGCCTCCAGCTCTTCTCCTCTGCTGCGAGGTCCCTGAGCGGGGCTGCTCCGTTAGCCTGAGACTGAGTGAGAGGCACGTGGAGCGCGTCTACAGCCAGCCTCGGCCCCATCACATGGGGAAAAACAAGCGTTTACTGCTATTGTGTGTCATCTGTTACCAGAATAAACTTGAGAGAAACAGTGACCCTTCATAGATGAATTTTTTAATTGAAAATAGAGGTGGTTTTTACTTTTTACAAAATGTATAAATTTCTGTGTTGTCTGAAATTTTAACAATGGATATGAATTACCCTTGTTTCAGCAAAAGCATTAAATATATTTTAAAAATAAGTAAAGTTTTTCTGACTAAAATACCAATGACACGAAAAAATGTAAAAAATAAACATATAAAAGCAGCTCATAATCCTGTCACCCATAGATAATCTCTCTTGACAGTCTTAGAATATGGATTTTGGAGGAGGAGGGGTCTATTTTTTTTTCAAATATTTGAGCTTATACTGTATAGAGAGTTTGGTGTTTTTTCTCTCTTATTGTAATGTAAGTATTTTCTTATGTTGGCAACTTAGTGCACACCATTTTTATTGGTCACGCTTTACAAATGTGCCACACTTAATTCTCCTTTGCTGAACAGTTAGGTTATAACTTTTAATTATATAAGTAACTGCAATGGCCATCTTTGCACATTAAATTTTTCCTCTGTGAAAAATTATTTCAAGAGTGGGAAAATTTTGAGACCAAGTACATATCACATTGCATGATGAGTAAAAACTTGATCTCTCCTCCACACCCCCATAAAAAGATGGGCGGGCATGAAAAGAGCACAGGGCCAAAACAGAGAAAGTGAGTTCATACCACTGGCTACATAGAATAAGGTGTTTCAGCTTAATGAGCTTGCGGGGAGGGGGGCTACTGCAGGTCTTTGCAAAAGGATTAATAAGATGAACGTGACATTTTAGGAAGAAAGACGACATTTTAGCAAGCTAGACCTACTGTGGACTAGAAGACACAGGAGGCTGGAGGTAGGGGACCAGCTAGGAAATTGCCATTGTAGCTTTGGTATAAGGTGATGAGGGTCTGAATTAAGGTGAGGGCACCAGGAACAGTGAGTGAGGACCTCTGAGACACAGTAATGTGCTGTGTATGACAAAGCAGTAATACTGGTTCTTTGCAAATTTATTATCAGCACATTGACCAGGTCAGCTTCTCTATAGCTAGGCTCTGATAGAAGAAAGCTTTTCACTATCCATTTATTCATCCATTCAGCAAAAAGGGGAGCCAAAACTAGGCTTCTGCTTAACATTTGATGACCCCAAAAGCTAACATGGAATGGTTCCTATTACCTACAGAACAATCTGCTTTGTTGTTGTTATTTTAACTGATAGAAGGAGCAGCAGTGATCTATAAACCCTGAAATTCTACCAAATTACTGCCCTATCAGAAAATTATCCCCATGGACATAGCAGTGTGTGTGTTCACAAAACTGCCCAAGTAGGACCATCCTCAGAGTGAATTTCAAGGAATCTAAAATCAGCTTCTCTTTTTAACATATAACTGCCATTTGTACTGAAGATTTGGGGATTCCGGTTTTGAAGGAACACAGGAAACGAATTGGTCCTTGAACAAAAAGAGACTGGAAGAATGCTGTTATCTTTTTTCATCAAAATCTATACTACATGAAATTCTAACTTCATTCACATGCTGTCATTGCCCTGAAACATGAAAGGGATGCGGGATAGTTGAGGAATGAATAATGACAGCTCAGAAGGACATCTCTGGGTTTTATTGCTTAAGGTATGACTTGAGCATAAAGACAAAGCCAACAACATTTTTCTTGAAATGTACACTGAGTTCACAGATGTTATATAATCACTTTTAAATTGGTAGAATAATCCGTTCAAAATGCTTGTCTGCACAACTTTTTAGCACTGCAATATGTTAGCCAAACATATACCAAATGAAACTTCATTGTTAAGGATAAGTGTGAGTCCTTCTTGAGATGTTGTATGGCTGGGGTATTGCAGACTCTTTCCTTTGAAGCTCCAGAGGCTCATGAAATTGGCATGAATAAGTGATTTTCAAATTTATCTAATAAAAATGTCAAAATGTTGACAGTCAGAATACCCTTCATTTGACCATGCAAAAATCATAGCATAAAAATGGCAAATTCAAATCAATGAATTCAAATCAAAGGTAATCAAAATAGATCTTAGCTATAAAATGTTTCAGCCCCTTTCCTGAAAGTCTTAACCTTCATATAAAGAGATAATTCAATGAAAGCATTTAAAAAAAAACTGTCTTTCTTATCTCCAAAATTTATTCTCAAGTTTTAAATGAGCTTCAGATTTCTTTGAAATTATTCGTAAACCTTTGTCAGTGGAAAACTTATTCTTCAGGTTGAAAATATCTTCCATAACATTAATTATTTATACGTTTCATATATTACCTCAAACTTCATTTCCAAGAACAGCATTAATTGAATACAATGAATAACAGAGACTAAGCTAAAATCACAGAAATCAGTAAATATTTCTACAGCTAGTTCAAAGTGTAAATATTTGATTCTCAAAGAATCTCTATTATTGCCTAAAGACTAGTCTTGTCTAACACATGTCTTCAAATTAAGCAAAACTGTGCTGGACAAAACTTTACTTGGTACTACCCTCTTCCTCCCCTCCCCCCAAAAAGGCATTTTTCTCTCCGCATCTACCCAGTTAGCTCTAGGCACAGGCGTATGGTTCAGAAGTTTAACAAGGTATTTTTATTCCCAGTCACACCAAAAAATAACATCCTTTAGTGCTGTTTCAGAAAGTTAGGAGCGCCATTCAAACACACAGGTTATTTGTTGAAGAACACGTGCTAAAACTCTGGAACTGAACTTCAAAGCGTGTCCTAAAAAACAGAACAAATATTGGGGCCTTTCCAAGCAAAATCAATTTATGATTAAAATCTCACTAAGACCAGGTCTTATATTTTGACAAGGGAAAAAACATTTTAGGTATTTTTATACGGTTAAGAGTTTCCAGAAATAGCAGCTTTGGGTGCATGTCATCTAGTAGGTTGGCAGCAGCCTGATCCCAAACCTACTCCAGGGAAAATCATGAAATACTGGAAAAGGATTCCTAAAAGTAGGTGAAGGGTCAACAATGTAGTTTCTAATGAGTACCTGCTTCCTGGCCACACACATAGCGAAGAAATCCAGAGTGTTGGTTCCAATCCACTGATGAGCTCTGCCAGGATCCAACCCTAGAAGGATCACCTAACTTTCTCCTTAAATTGATAGTGTACTTTGACAGGAGAAAAAAACAATCCTTCCTTCCCAGAAGAAAACTCACAATGAGATAACGAAGGTTAGAGGCAGACGGTCACCGCGGCCAACAACAGCAAAGGCGTATCGCCACCTCTGCTCCAGTCCTCCTTCCTCTCCTAGCAGGCACTGCTCTGTTTCCTCCTTATTCTCAAGACCATTTCTTTTGGTATCATATCTCCCTCCATTACAAAATTTAGTCAAATGCAACACTTCTCAAAACGAGTTTGTCAGAACCCTACTAGGGATACACAAATGCTCTCAGGTGCTCCTCTCCAAAATGGTCCCATGATCCAATACTTTTGGGAAACAGGGTCAAACAAGGCTTAACTCTCTTTTGCTGCAGGATTTCTCAGAGCCTATGCTAACGTGGGTTATGGATGTCTTATTTACTGATTTCTTTGAGCATGATTTCTATGACTTTTGTTGTGCCATACTTATTAACTCTCACTAAAGATACGTTTAACCTGCAGAATAATTTTTCCATTGACTATTTGGATATTTGACATAGGACCAACCCTGGAACGTTAAATTGTGCCACACTTGTTCCCATTCCTCCAAGTCACTACCTTCTCATGGTCCAAAACTAGGGGGATAACTGTTGCCTCCTCCCTATCCTCTGTTTCTCTACAATGGTGTTTCAACTCTAAATCAGAGGGAGAGAAATATCGAAGGTTTTCAATTAATTCTTACTCAAGATCCTTTGTATAGCTCTTTTGTCCATAAGACTTGGGAGTCCTTCCTGTAAGCAGTGTCCTGGATCTGCCAGAAGCATCCCACATCGACAGATGTGTAAGGTGTAAGTAGCTGGAGTTGATGTATTAAAGGAGATCATGGTTATGACAGCATTAATTGTCATAAAATGTAAGGGATATTATTATTTTCACATCAGCCCTTTTTATAGAGCGCCCTGCACAATTAGGCACTTAATAAATACTTTTTAGTATTGTAATGACTCAGTAAACTGAATCCATGCAATGTTAATCTGGCACTTAAGTTTCTGTAGCACAAGATATAGGATGACATATGGCCAAAGTAGAGAGGCGGGAGCCGAAGAGTAGTGTTGAAGTGAGTAATTAAATAAATGAGTCTGCAACCCAGCAGGACTGGTTTGACAGGTTGAGATTTGCCCCTACATGGGCCAGGGATGACATCATGGGAATGAAAGCAAGACCATCTATGAGGTTATGTGGCTGAGAACCGCAAAGCTCAGAGTGTAAGTGTTCATGAGTACTTGGCTACTGCCAAGGAGGCAGTACTACCAGGTATACAAAGACAACACATTCTGGATTAGACATGTAAGCAATGATGGTGGGTGGGGGGTGATATGAGAAGAAAGAATAGGGAGGGAGAATTAAAAAGATGGAGATTCCCCTAATTCAGTACCCATAGAAGTTCTGCTCTCTGGAAAGACAAGGGCATTTAGCGACAGCTTCTGTGGATCCCACTGCTTCCTGAAAGTGTGTCCCATGCCCTGTTAGTTCAAGAAGGGGCAGCAAAGCCTCAGCAACTCCAAAGCCCCAGCTGCTGCCACCAACTCTCTCTATCTGGAGAATGCACTGAAAGGAAATAGGTATCAGGGGCCCAGGTGACTTAAGAAGCAGCTCCCAGACTATCCCAAGGAAGAGGAGGGACTGAATAGGGAGGTACTCAACCCCCATTTATACCTCCAACCAATTTTAATTCAAGGTAGAAATTGGTATTCACATTTCCCAGGTACAATAACCACCTTTTGAAGGATGCAGTCCGCTAGGGGAGGTCACTAATACAAAAAAGCAAGGGCCTGGGAGACCAGTCCCTAGCACTGCTGCTAATTGGCTCTGGGAGCTTAAAGCAATTTCTTCTCTAAGACTTATAATGACCAGGCAGGAAAAGTGAGAGAGATAATGAAGGTGAAGGTGGTTTGAAACTGTAACACACCGTGGCAGGTGAAAGACCAGCCATGCGTGGCCTTTCGGATGGGGCTTTGTTTCAACTGGCTGCAGCCATCTTCATCTGACCTAATGGAGCCATGTCCTTTCATCCCCACAAATGCCACAACCATCCTGGGTTTAATCAAGAGACCTAAGTTTATCAAACAAACTTCACTCATGGGACCTCAGTGCCTTCTTGTCTCTGTGTAGCCACTTGCATTGTCTCAGTTATGTTTTTACTGTCTGTATGTGTTCAATTTTATTTTTAATGATTGACCTGGATTTTAAATTTTAACAGCCTAAATATCAAATTTTGTTAGTTCAGCTGTATAGTTAAAATGCTCTTACTCTTTAGCTCTTAATTAATGAATACCATTCAACAATGAAGTATTCTGTTTAATCTTTTTTAAAATGAGATTTAAATTATTCTTTGTTTGCACATGACCCAAGAGCAGATTTGGGGGGAGGGGGCGGGGAGGCTAGAAGAAATGGTACAAGTCAGTTCCTCTTAATAGAAAAAGATTCCCTGTGACTGAAACAGAGTTTCCCCACCTGGTAGTTATTTAGGAAACTGATTTTTTAACCTAATCACAGGATTTTTACACTTATATTAAATTCCACGTTTGTTAGTTTTGACCCAGCATTTCAGCCTGGACATTTATTTTTAATTTAAGCTTTCATCATAGTTTTTTAAAAAGGCTTTTTAAAAAGTCAAAAGAAGTCTTTCCCAAGATGCCACTGTTAGAAAAAAAGTCTGTAATGAATTGCTATTTATTCCATACTGAATTGGGGTAAACGCATGGATATAAACTGTCTTCTCAACATTATATAGTCAGGTACAATACTACTTGGGGAATAACCCCAAAGGCCAGATATTGTCTTGACCATCTACATGTTCCAGAAATTATGGGGATGTCAAATAGACCAACCCCCAAATGCACACCTTGGCTTGTAGACTATAAACATTTATCAGATGAGCCCGCTTTAAGGTATCACTAAGTTCTTTTGTTGGCAATGATCTTGATTTCCACCAGGGACAATCTGCCTTAAAACAAGGTCCTTGAAAGAACTTACTCCAGACCCTTAGGGAGAAGAGCTGCCAAGTAGTTTCAGGGAAGGAATCGGTTGCTCTGGAAACAGGTTTTGACAATGGCTCTGTGTGCCAAAGGGCTGAACAGGCAGAGGGCACTGGGTTCCCGCCCCTTGAATGATACTTGAGGATTTGCTCTCCAAACAGATGACTTCATTCCAACAACAATGCTTTTTTTCCTCTGGAGAAGTTGCCAGTTCATACACATTATAAAATAAATTCTCTCATTGACACTGGAGTGGCAGGAACTACAAACATTGCTTTTTAAAGAGTGTGTGAGTTGGAAAAGGTAAGCTGGAAAAGAAATGGAATTTCTCCCCGAAAAAGAATTTTGTGGTAACCATGGAAACCAATCACCCAATCAGCAATCACTTTGTCAGCCCCAGTACTGATTAAGGAGGTGTGTGGAGCTATGCCTGACAACTTTATCTTAGAAGAGTTTACCTCAGTCTGAATAAGGTGTTTGGTAGCATGGGTCCCAGTAATGTCTGTCTTCTCTTCCTCCAGGAAGCCATGTCTCCTAAAGGAGGAAAAGCCCCAACAGATAACTGGTCTTTATCCAAAGGTTCACTGGGGTTTAATATCCTATGTCCTCCACCTCCCTTCAGTGCAAACACTGAGGAGTGAGCAAGTCTACTTGTCCGCAGTTAAGTTCTGCCTGAGGCCACATGGGCCACGGCTGTGAACACACTTGAAAGCGGTAGAGAAGGTGTACACGGTAACCCTATTTCACTATTCCTACCAACTTAAACCTTTCATTCCTTTTCTATCTCAGAGGAACTCAACTTTTTCTATAAAAGTCCAGATAGCATACATTTTTGCTGGCTATGCAGGCCAAATAATGGCTCTCCTTCTCCTCCTCCACATACTCTCCCTCTTCTCCTCCCCCTCTTCCTCTTCTCCTCCCCTTCTTCCTCCTTTTATTATATCCCTTCAAAATGTAAAAACCACTCTTAGCTCTCAGGTTTGACTCATGAACCATAATTTGTTGACCTCTGCTCTGCAAGTTCTGACATCTCAGCTTAACAGAACGTAGGCCACTGTTTAGTCCAAGTTTCGGTCAACCAATCAATCACCCTGCTAGTTAAGCCAACACATTAAGTCCAGAATCTGGATAAATACACCCACATCAATAAATTCAGCCTAAACTTCATATTATATTGTATTCTCCTTGGTCTAATACACTTAGAATTTATTCCTACACATATTCCATACTCAACAGGTTTCGGGTGATACTCTCTTGAAGTACATACTTTCTCTTCACAGGTCAGATTTACATGTGTACTCCTGTACATGATGGGATCTGTCGTAACTCTAGAGGCAATGAAAAGTGGTACTGATGGGGTTGTCTCTCTCAAAACAACAGGTGAGATTAAACAGTATTTTCAGGCAAAGGAGAGATCATCTCAAACTTGGAAGAAGGGATTCATTCTGCTAGCAAGGAAGGCTCAGGAACACTTGGGAGTGGTTCAAAATTTTCAGCTTTTTCTGAGTCCACCCAAAATATCCTTATTCCAAATCTCGAGGCCCCACTTCTTCCCAATCAAATCTCTCACCTTCACGTAAGAAATGTGGCAAGTCTGTAGTTTCCATTTACACTGCAATTCTGCAACCCATACAATTAAAATTTGAATTTGGCTTTTAACAATACTATTCCACCACTATGAAAAATATAATGATCTTTTATAAGGCAACCATAGGAATTCTCTGATTCTCTAGCATAGGCTGAGAGTTTTAAACCCTGAGCTTGTCATTTTCTTTTTGTTATTCTTCCATTGCAGACTGAAAAAACCACCGTGTCCCACAGTCCTTGCAGTCATTATTACTATATAATATTCAAGTACAGCAAGCCACTTTGTCCCCAGGAACTTACTTTAACAGGAACTGTATTCCAAGTGACCATAATTAATAAGTTAATGATTATGCCACTGCATGCTATAGACTAATAAAAGTACCCTACTTTCCTTTGGAAAGGAGTTCAGCGGTACATTCAAGGTGGAGGTCATCACCAATTCAAGAATTTGATTATTTATATAGTTCATTTAATAGGACTATTTCTGTTAGAATCAGTCTATTCGTGGAAGTATGGAAGGAAGGAAGGAAGGAAGGAAAAAAGGAAGGAAGGAAAAAAGGAAGGGAAGGAAAAAGGAAGGAAGGAAGGGAGAAGAAATTACACCAGACATTTAAACAGAGCGGGCTTAATTAGAGAATCGGTTTCACAGGTACTGGAGAAATGAAAGAACAAAAGAGAGAACAAAGATAAGCTAGAGATGACAACTAACGGAAGACTATACAAACCTTAGGACTAGGCGGAGAAAAGAAAGAAGTTGGGATTTCCAAAACAGAGAAGCTCAGAAAAGGGATACCCACTAAGAAGCTGGGGCTTAGTACTCTGAGGAGGTGGTACTTCCTGGCTGCTGATAGAATCTCTCAATCTCAGGGGAGTCCCATGGCCCTGAGGAAGGAGAAACACCTGGCCACCAGTGATATTTCTGAGCAAGTTAGATATGGCTAGTTTTGACAAAGGTAAAAGAAACCAAAGACAAGACCAAATAGAAATCAGAAAGGAAGTCTTTATTCCCCAGCTTCTACCTCCTGTCTCCCTCAAGAGATGGAAATTAACAGAACCCAATAGGAAGTCAACAGGCACCATTGTCTGGGATTGTGTTTGACAGAGTCCTCAACATCACAGAGCAGAGCATTGAGGGTTTGGGGCTCAGGCAATAGGTAACTGATCAGCACAGACAGTGATGTGTTTCTAGGTTCCTTCTCTTTAAAATAAACCTGGTGTCTTCTGTGATGCCTTTCAACTTGTTTTGCCTTTCCCACTCAGCATTTTACAATGCCACTCTTGCCTATCACACCTGGATCCAAATCTCAGACAAGAGAACCACACCTATGAAGTGAAAATTCTGCTTCTCCACCACGTCTGTGAGTGACCACAACTTAATTTGAATTTTCTTACCTCACTTCTCTACTTGGTGTTGGCAGAGTGAGCTGAATTCTCAGGTATATCTGTTACCTCAACCATCAAACTGTGTTTCTTAAATATATGTTATAATAAATAAGCAAAAAATAAAATGTCTGCTAAATAGAGTTTACAGACAAATACCACAACAAAAAGTTAAATCAAGGCCAGAGTGCAGCCAAATTTATAGCACTCTCTATAAATGAGTCTTGGAGTAACTGAGAAGCACTAGCTTGCATTTATTACACACAGTAATCATAGTGGCAGTAGTAAAAACATATTGAGCTAAGACTCTATGTACTAGGCACTAAGTTATTCACGTGTATTAATCCATCACATTCTTCTATGCTTTGCAGTAGGAATTAATATTATCCATACATTACAGATGAGGTAATTGAGAAACTATCTTACACTAGCTTCATCTCTATATTAAAATATATGAGCTATGAATATAATATGTACATCTATAGTATACACATATTTAGATAGATAATGTATGTATGCATATTTAACTTCCCAAGTCACCAAGATAAAGAACTTAGAGCTTGACAAACAATGTTGCACTGTGCGATGGCTGTTAAGACACAGAAAGAGCTTTTGGCCGTTTCTTTGGTCCATTTCCAGTGAAAATAGTGAGCGGTGAACTTGCTCCAGATTCTGATTCCAGAACTTACAGAGTCTGGAGATAGGGGTGATCTGTCTTTGAGGCCTCTGCATTTATCGTTTCTCAGAACCCAGCTCGCAGACCAGGCCACCTGCCAGTATATGGTTAGCACATTGATGTCAACTGACTTGTCAGCCAGGTACCATGGTTTCTTTCTAAGTCATAGCTTCCAAGCTATGGGAACATAAAACCACAAGGTTAGCCAAGAGAGCCATGAGACCTTTCTTTGTATACCACGCTAATGGCTCTGGATAAAGGTATGCAACGTACTTTTGTGCACGGTAACTGGCAATCCAGAGCAGCACGATTCCTTATGATCAGATGTGTCTCTCTTCCAGCTCTTTTGAATTCACTTTTTGCAGATAAGAACAGAATGAGTGAGAAAAATGAAGGACATTTTGATATTTGTTAAAGAAATTGAAGCCAAGTTTCCCCCTGAATCATTTTGGAATCCTGCCCAATGGGCAAAGGGCACATCAAATTAATTCAACTCTGAGGGTCTAGTGCTCTTATTAGAAATTCTTAATTTCTAAAAATTGAGCTCAGAGGATTTTTTTCGGTTAACCAGTCATCAGATAAAATTGTATATGTGCCTACCAAAAGTGATGGAAGAGATGATTACATTTGCCTTAAAATTCAGTTATATAACTTCTTCTACCAGGATACAATATAGACTTGCTTTCTCACTACAAACTACTTACTTCTCACTACAAGCTACTCACTACAAACTTGCTTTCTCACTACAAACTACTTTTTTTAAAAGGACAAAATCTATGAAACATCTCTTTTCCAACATGAACTGTACACTGCACAGGACTTGATCCCTGAAAGCGGGGAGGGACAAATGATATTGGCCCTAAAAATGCCCCAGCTTTCTACCTGGAGGATAGAATGTATAAAAGAAGAACCCAAGTAGAACACAAGATCTCACGCAATTAAAGAAATCATATTAGAGTTTGGAGAATCTAGACAGCTTGAATTTGCAAAGCAAAGTATCAGAGAGGAAAGAGTTACAAAGAGAAATAGCCCCAGAAATCTGCTTAGGTGGCCCTGGAGTCTTTGGCAGAGTATCCAGTTCTGCACATGTGTGGTAAGATACCACGGAGCCAGGCGAAGAACGACTGTGAGTGAAAGAACAACTAACAAGGAGCTATAAGCTGAAATATTCCCAGAACTCATACCGTGCTGGGAGACATCCAAGTTCTGACCAGTTACGGTGGAGAAATCTCATTGAACAAGCAGGGCATTTAGAACAGACTCCGAAGTATGGGAGCTAACTGGTACTGGAGTGAAGCTGCTACAGACCTGCACTAAAAAAACAAACCTTTGACAACTGTACTTGACCAACAGTAAAAATTTTTTAAAAAATGAAAAAAAAAAACCCTCAAAAGGATCAAGGTGATCTACACGTAATTGAGCTGCCTGCCAAAATAAAGTCCAACAACAATTAAAAGAAGATACCAAAATCCACTCAACAATGTGACATTCACAATGTCCAGTATCCTCTCAAAAATAACCAGTTCTGCTAAGAAGCAAGAAAATGGGAACTGTCATCCCCCCAAAATTTGCTCAATAGAAACATATACAGAAATTCCATAGGTGACATAATTCAGAAAGATGTGTAAAATGACATTTTATATGTTCAAAAATTTAAAAGTAAATAGAAATGAAAGAAAATATAAATGAAAGTATAAATCAAAGATATGAAAGAGAACCAAATGGAACTTCTAAAGCTGAAAAATACAATATTCAAAATGAAAATTTTACCAAATAAGAGTAACAGCAGATTACACACTAGAAAAGAAAGTATTACTAATCATGAAGACATAGAAATAGAAATTATATATGCAAATTGAAACCACAATCAGATTCCACCTCACACCAGTCAGAATGGCCAACATAACCAAATCAACAAACAGGTGTTGGAGAGGATGTGGAGAAAAGGGAATCCTAGTGCACTGTTGGTGGGAATGCAGACTGGTGCAGCCATTGTGAAAAATGGTACAGAATTTCCTCAGAAAACTAAAAATGGAACTGTCTTTTGACCCAGCAATTCCCCTGCTGGGATTATACCCTAAGAGCCCTGAAACACCAATCCAAAAGAACCTATGCACCCCAATGTTCATAGCAGCACAATTTACAATAGACAAGTGCTGGAAGCAACCTAAGTGCCCATCAGCAAATGAGTGGATCAAAAAAGTATTGTACATTCACACAATGGAATTCTACACAGCAGAGAAAAAGAAGGAGCTTAAATCCTTTGTGACAGCGTGGGTGGAACTTGAGAACATCATGCTAAGTGAAATAAGCCAGACAGTGAGGGACAAATACCATATGACCTCACCTTTAACTGGAACATAATTGACAAAAGAAAAAAGCAAAAAATATAACCAGAGTCACTGAAATTAAGAACAATCTAACAATAGCCAGAGGGGAGCAGGGAGATGACAGTGGGGAGAAGGGTTTTCAGGAACTACTATAAAGGACACATGGACAAAACCAAGGGGAAGGGTGGAAGCAAGGGATGGAGGTGGGTTTGGAGGGGGTGGGGGAGGGGTGGGGAGAAAATACGGACAACTGTAATTGAACAACAATAAAATAATTTAAATTAAAAAAAGAAATAGAACTTATACAAAATAATGGCCAAAAATATTCAAAACTGGACATATATATGCCTAGAGGTCCAAGAGTGTCAACACAGCTCACACTGTAAAAACACAAAGAAAAACACATTAAGGTACATCATATTAGAATAGCTGAAAACTAGAAATAGAGAAAAAGCACTGAAAGTAGCCAGAGAGAAAAAAAAATATACAACTGACACAGAAGAACAAAGATAAGACAATCATTGACTTTATATCAGAAACAAAGTAAGCCAAAAAAACAAAAATGGCATTCTTTTTTATCTTTTTTTAAATTTTAGTCATTATTCAGTACAGTTTCTATCTTTTACTCCCATTCCAGCCCACCCACCCATCCCTCCCTTCCTCCCTCCCATTTCCAACCCCCCTAGTTTTTGTCCATGTGTCCTTTATATTTGTTCCTGTAAACCCTTCCCTTCTCCCCTGAAATTCCCCTGAACAAAAATGGCATTCTTAAATGCATTGAAAGGAAGAAAAAAAGTAGACCTAGAATTCTCCATCCACAAAAAATATTATTAAAAACAAAAGCAAAATAAAGACATTTTCATGCAAACACAGGCTGAGAGAATTTATGATTAGCAGGCCTATACTACAATAAATGTAAAAGGAAGTTCTTCTACAATAAATGTAAAAAGAAGTTCTCCAGGCTGAAGGAAAATGATAACAGATGGAAACTCAGATATACAAAAGGAATAAAGAACTCCGAAAATGGTTAAGTGTGCAAGCAAATATAAAAGAGATTTGTTTCATTTTTAAGTTTCTTTAAAAGGTAACATAATTTAAAGCAAAAATGATAACTGTATTTTGATAATACATGTATAAGTAAGAGGTGTGACACTATAACAGAAAGGATGAGGGGGAGAAATGGAAGTATATCACTTGAATGTCTTTACGTTATATACAAAGAGGTAGTATATTACAGAAAAGCAGACTATGATGGCTTAAAGATGCATATTGTAAACACTAGAATGACCACTAAGAAAATAAAAGTATAAATATTAGCCAATATTATAAATAAAACAAATGCTAAATTAATCAAAAGACTCAGGAAAAGAGGAAATGGAGGAAAGAAAGTATGAGACAAATGGAAAATAAATAGCAAGATGATAAACTTCAATCCAAGCATATTAATAACACATTAAATGTAAATGGTCTAAGCACTATAATTACAAAACAAATCATCAGATAAAATTTTTTTAAAGACCCAATTATACCCTGTCTATGAGAAAAAATATTTCAAACACATTGAAACAGTGACATTCATTATAAACAGATACAAGAATATATGCCAAGCAAACATTAATCATAAAAAAGCTGGACCCTGGCTGGTGTAGCTCAGTGGACTGAGCACAGGCTGCAAACCAAAGGGTCGCCAGTTTGATTCCCAGTCAAGGCACATGCCTAGGTTGCAGGCCAGGTCCCCAGTGGGGGCCACATGAGAGGCAACCACACATTGATGTTTCTCTTCCTCTCTTTCTCCCCCCCTTCCCCTCTCTGTAAAAAATAAATGAATAAAATCTTTTTTAAAAAAACTGGAGAAAATATATTAATTTCAGACAGAGTAGGCATCAAAACAAGAAAGATCAATAGATAGAAACAGATGTATTTTCTCATGACAATGTGTCAATCTTCATGAAGGTATAACAGCACTAAAAGTGTATGCATCTAATCAAAGAGCTTCAGAATATATGGAGAAAAACTAACAGAAGAGAAAAATTAATAAACCTACATAGAAAAAAGATTCCAACACTCCTTTCTTAGTAACTGATAGAACAAGTAGGTTTTTTAATCCAGTAAGGATATAGAGGACCTGAAAATTCAATCAAATAACATCACTTAATTGATATATTTTTTAAACACTACATGTAACATGGTCAAACATACATTCTTTTCATGTTCAAATGGAACATTCATCAAGGCAGACAGACTTCTGGTGGGTCATAAAAGAAGTCTCAATACATTTTAAAGAATTAATTATATCAAGTATATTCTCTGAGCACAATGAAAAAAATTAGAATTGAATAGCTAAAATGTAACTGGTGGTTCCCCACAATTTTTGAAATTATATAAAATAATTCTAGCCCTGGCTGGTGTGGCTCAATGGATTGAGCACCGGACTGTGAACCAAAGGGTCACCAGTTTGATTCCCAGTCAGGGTACATGCCTGGGTTTCAGGCCAGGTCCCCAGTGGGGGGCACTTAAGAGGCAACCACACATTGATGTTTCTCTCCCTCTCTTTCTCCCTTTCCCTCTCTAAAAATAAATAAATAAAATCTTTAAAAAATAAAACAATTCTAAATAAACCATGGGTCAAATAAGAAATACAAGGGAAATTTATAAATATTTTTAACTGAATGATAACAAATGCATAGCATATCAAAATGTGTATGATGCAGCTACAGCAGTATTTAAGGGAAAATGCATAGCTTTAAGTGCTCACATGAGAAAGAACACAATTTTAAACTCAACAGTCTAAACTTCCAACTGAAGAAGCTAAAACTACCTAAATTAAACCTTAAATGCATAAGGAAGGAAATAATAAGAGCAGAAATCAACAAACTAGAAAATAGAAAGCAATACAGAAGTTCCATGTGTGTGTGGGTGTGTTTGTCTCCCTGGGAATTAGCTGTCACATCATTAAGAAGAGGCCAAGGCCCCTGCGATGAGGAACAAAAACCTCCGACCAAAAGTCGAGTGACTGAGTGTACAAGCAGATCCTCCAGCACCAGACAAGCATTCAGATGGCTGCAGCCTTATCCAATATCTTCACAGCTACCTCCTAATAGAGCCTGAGTCAAAATCACCACTAAGCTACTCCCCAAAATAATACCATTTACAATAGTATCAAAAAAAGCATAAAATACTTAGATGTAATTTTTTTAATTATGTAAGATTTCTATCCTAAAAACTACTTAACCATTTGAGAGAAATTTTAAAGCCCTAAATAAATAGAAAGACATACAATGTTTATGAATCAAAAGACTCAACATTATAAGTTAGTTTTCCTTGAATCAATCTATAGAGTCAACACAACTCCAATCAAAATCCCAAGAAGCTTTTAAAAAAGAAATCGACAGGCTATTTTTAAAACTTACAGTGATATAATGCAAAACACCTAGAATAGTCAAAACGATGTTGAAAAGAAATAACAAATTTGGAGAATTTAAAGTGGCTCATTGAAGCATTAGCATCATCCCTGAGTTACCATGTAATCAGTCCATCTCTCTGAGGCCACCATGCTGTGAGGAATCCCAAATTATCCCAGGTGGAAAGACCACTCGGAGAAGCCCTAAGACTACATGGAGGGAGGGAGAGGGGGAGGGAGGGAGAGGGGGAGGGAGAGGGAGAGGGGGAGAGAGAGAGAGAGAGAGAGAGATGCCCAGCCAGACTCAAGTTCCTCAAGGCGCCTGTCACTCCAGCTCCAGTTACTACCTGACTACAACCTCTTGTGAGACCCCATGCCAGAACCACCCATCAGAGTCCTTTCCAGATGTCTGACCCACAGAAATTGTGGGGTGATTTGATATATAGTATGAGTAATGGGTATAAAACCCTCAGCAATGTCACACTTGAGACAGTGCTCAAAATCAATGGAAGGAGCAGGTGTAATACCATCATTCTTTTTACTAAGCCTAGAAATATTCCCCTTTTATTGGGCCCTCTGCTGCTGTGTAGAAATCAGCACACCTTCTTTCTCTTGAGACTGACTAAAACCCACACTAAGGGACTCACTGTTACCCCAGGATTGAATTAATCACCAGTGAGACAGCCTGGCTCTTTTATAGGAGTGGTGATAGATAAACTGCTAAACCCACAAGCACAATACATCCTTCTTTTCTGCACCCTGGACCCATTCCGAGGCTACTGTAAGAAGAATTTTACCCAAAGTATATGAGCAAACAGGACTTTCCAAACTGAAGGGCACTTCAGAAACACGGGCCTGTTTTTCCTTTCTCAGTGAAGTTCATGATGTACATTATTATGTAAGACATGGCACTAGACCAGGAGCTGGCCCAAGCAGACTTTGAAAAAGAATTCCACCACAAAATCCATCAATCTTGCTGCATCAGCATTTTGACAGACAAGCTGAACTTCAGGGAGGCCTGCCCACGGGTAGGCATAAGTCCCACCGTGGCAGATAATGGGCAAACCGCCTTCACCCTGATCAAAATCTGTCCGTGCATGTCTGCTTGGCAGCCAGCATGAAATAAGTCAAAGCAAACCAAAAGTGTAGCCACAAAGAAGCACACACGCATGCACAAACTCACTTCTTTCTTACTCACTAGCCAGGGGAAGAGTACAAATAGAAGTTAAGTATGTGCATGTGTTTATTTTAAAGGAAGTGTTTATTTTCCAGTTTCCATAGGAAATAAGTGAGCTAATATTATCTTCCAAAAGTAAATACCTTCATGCAAAACTCCCTAAAACTGATACCAGGCCAAGATTCCTGCTGCAGCCTCCTCCTGCCCTCAGATCTCCAAATTCTCACACTGTGGTCTAAAAGCACAGATTGTTAACAGAGAGGCATGGCTTTGCTTCTTCCCCCAGCTCTTCTGAAAGTTGAATCAAGAGTCTTTTGTGTCCCTCTTGCCAGATCCTACTGCTTGAAACAGCAAATGAAATCTAATGGGAAACCAGAAATGTGAGGACTCCTAGAGGTTTGACCTTGTCAGTTCTCTTGGCCATGGACAACTTACGCCGCCTATTAATCCCCTACAATCTTTTCTGGAATTATGTAAGCCAGGAGGGCTGGAGTCTGGTTTTGGTTGTATTCTTACGGAGCCCTGTGGGTTTTGTGTTGCTGTGCTTTTACTAGTATTTGCCCAAATGTTGTCTTTGGGATTTGTTTGCCCCAGTAAAGGACTGTTATTAAGATCTTATTCACCAACCACTCTCTCCTTCATCAACACCACCAATAAACTTTAAACATCATCTGCCTGATTTTAAAAGAGCCAGATATTTCAAATGCCCATGTAATGATCACTATGTATTTTTTTATCACCAAAGGCACATTTTTCTAGGAAATGTAGTAAGCTCCTGACATTTTGAGGGGACAAGTCCAGAGACCTTCCCCAACCCCAAAATCTCAGACACAGGAATGTTTATTCAGGCCTCTGGCTCTGTGTCAAGAGTCCTGAATTTCCTTTGTATGTCATCACTCTAACCACATTTTGACCCGGATAAATGCATATAAATGGAGAAAACATAACCAACTACAGACTGATACTCAGAAAAAGATTAAATTCTTAATGATAAGTATGAAGGGAGACCTGAAAGGATTCCAAGCTTTCTGCTCTTAATAAGAATTAAACTCATGTATGTTAAAGACTAGTTGAAAGCATGAGACTGACTACAGAATAATATCAAGACTCTTTTATCATTACAAATTGCATATTCTGCTGTTGCTCAGTGTATTCACTGGGTGAATTCTAGTCTTGCTATAGATCTTAAAGCCTTTGCATGTGCCTGTCATTACAACATGAATGTCAAAACACTGTACATGTCGCCCAACAGATACACTTACAAACACTTAAAGAAACCAAAATAAGTAAGTCTTCAGGAAAGTACTCAAAAGAGCCCAATGGTGACATGGAAAAATTTTACTCAACCAAAATGCCCAACAAAAGCCAAACAATTAAGGAAATATTTGTCCATTCATTCATCAAACTATAAAGCAAATGTTGAAATTATTAGTGAGTAATCATTGCATTGTAGATGCCATGGTCCCAAAGAGCCCCGGGTACTTTAGGGAACATTACTCCATTTACCCATTTTACACCCCTATTTCGGGAATAATCCTCTTGGACAGCTGAGCACTCGCTAGTTGCAAGCACTGATTCTACTTGTTCAGCAAGTTCCAACATATTGGTACTGGAATGCTAAACTTATGATTGAGTTTTGTCAAGAAATAATATTATCTATTAATTATGAATTGTTGGTATAACAGCTACCATCTTCAAAGATTTACTGCCAACCCTTGGCTTGGAATCCCAACTCTGTCACTGGTTGTGTGCCTTTGGGAAAGACAAGTGACCTAGTCTTTTGTTTCCTTGTTTAGAAATAGAATGATAACACCGCTCTTTGAGAGTGGTGAGGATAAAATAAGGCAGCCCATGGAAAGTGCTGGGCTCCTAGATAAGGCCCTATGACAGGTATTATTGTTTTTCTTATTACTTCAACATAAAGCCATTGCAGCTGCCTACCATTTGACTATTCACGAGCATGTAAGTCAAGTGTAATTTATATAAGAGAAACATGCTATGTGGCTTCCTTTGATATCCATAATTCATGGTAGAAATTATGTGGTCTTTTTTCCCAAAGTAGAATCTCCACTAAGATGTTTTGTGCGCGCTGTGCCTCCTCACACCTGGGCCATGAGGTTGTGGATGGATGTGTCGTGGCATTCCAGAAAGAGAAAGGAATACTCATCAAAAACCAAGTACATGGTAGGCACCGTTCAAGGCATGTATATGATTTATTATGTTGCTATCTTCATTTTAAAGTTGAAGAAATAGAAGCTCAAACTTATGATTAAGTAACTTATCCTTAAGTAAGTATACTTAAGTAAGTATCCTTAAGTAACTTATCCTTTGATCATTAAGTAATGATCAAACTTATGATTGTGTAACTTACCCTAGATTCCAACAGTGTAACTGACAGGATTCGTATTTGGGTCTATTTAACGCCCGAAACCACACACTTTCTGTTACGTTCAGCTGCCCAGTTTAGTTGGTTACCACAGTGTCACAAACTATTGTTACAAGAAAACGAAACTACTGTTTACTACCCACCATGGTTAGGTTTTAAATCAAGCCTAAGGACATAAAACTTATGACCTCTATGTCTTAAATAAAAACCCTCTTGAATTAAAACAAAACAATGGAAAATGCCATAGTAATAATATTTGAAAAATCTTCAGAATGTGAGCCATCAACTGGCTTTGTTTAGTGGAGTGTCCCTCAGCAGAGATGAATGGACATCTGGGGGCGTCAGAGCGGTCAGTTGTGTCAGAGAGGAATTCATGAGTCTAAAGCTATGTGTTCTCTTTTCCTGGTCACCAAGTCGTAGTTTAAACCTGTCATACTGACCCTTTTTGCAGTTTGTAAACCTTCACCCCAACAGGATTACAGATTCTGATGAGGCTTAATCTTAATAGAAAAACAAATTAGTTTCATTCTTTCCATTTAGGAGTCATGTAGACAAAAGGAAAGGTGCCTGACAGTACATTTGCTTTGTTCTACTACCCTCTGACAATGCGCACTTCTCCAAAAAGCCACGACACACGGCTGGGGGTGGCCTGCCTGTGCCACTATCCCCAGCCCCTGCCATTTGCCAAGGGCTAGCTCTTAACCCAGCACCTGGTGCCTAGCAAATGTTCAGTAAATATTTGTTCAACAAATAAATGAATGAACCTGTGTCTGCCCAGATCAGCAAAGGAACTTGAAATCATTCCTTCCTGATTTCCTCTTGGCTTTTCTTTCTACCTGTGACTCCTACCTACCAGTCAAGGACTCACAACTAACAGGTCAAATGCAGTCCCAAGTTTTCATCTTTAAAGTGGTGACACCTGCCCACCCCACAGATCCTGAGAGGACCAAAATAGATGAGACCGTCAGGAGCTCAGGGGTCACAGTGTATGCCCCACACCCTCCAAAAAGGGGCAGAGGGACTGTGTCTGACTTTCTTCCTATGGCTCATGTTGAAGTCATTTGAGAAGCTTTAAAAAATAGAAAGTCTAAGTCATGTTTCAGTTAAATCAGAATCTCTGAGGATGGGGCTGGAGCACTAATATTATATAAATGTTCCCCTGATCATTTGAAGGTACAGTCAGGTTTGAAGGTCACGAGACTGAAAGAGGCCAAGAAGGGGAAACATCAGCCCCACACTAGCAGGAAGAAGCATCTTGCTGTCTCAACAGGGGGTAGGAGGAAGGGGTGCATGATATGGGGCAGCAGCAAAATGCCCTTTTTCGGCCCTGTGGCCCTCACTGCTGCTCTTGGCCAACCTCCACCTCCACCTCCACCTCCCCCAAGTGGTCCTGGAGCAGGCTGCCATCTCATCTTGGACTGGGCAATAGGAACCCACCCAGGTATCTTCCTCTCTTAAAACAGAACCAGCCTCCAGGTCCTAATCTCAACTCACCATCCCAACCCCTCCTTAAAATGGGAAGTTCCGAAGTGACAAGCCCCAAATGAGTATTGATGAATTGTGCATAAACCCAGGGCACTGTGGAAAGTCAGTCCTGAAGACAAGCTGGAGGAGGGAGCATAACCAGAGATTCCAAATGTCAGAGCTCCTTCTGAGGAAGTCATTGAGTCATCACATTGGGAAAAATGCCTTTGAGATCTAGCACGGTTTACAAAATACACACACACACACACACACACACACATACTCACATGTGATTTGGAAGCTGAAGCCCTAGGTTCACAGTGTTATGAGCTAAAGTTTTATGTCCCCCATAATTTATATGGTGAAGCCTTAAGCCCCCAGTGTGACTCTATTTGGAGCTAGATCCTCTAAGGAAATAATGAAGATTAAATGAGGTCAGAAGGGTAGGGCTCTGGTCTGATAGGATTAGTGTCCTCAGAAGAGACATCAAGTTGTGGGTTCCATCCCTAGTTCGGATGATGTTTCTGTCACACCGATGGTCTCTCTCTCTCTCCCTCTCAAATCAATAAACATATTCTCAGGTGAGGATTTTAAAAAAGAAGAAGAAAAAGAAGAAGAGATACCAGGAAGCTTAGTCACTTTCTTTCTCTCTGCCATGTGAGGACACAGCAGAAGACTGCTCTCTGCAAGCCAGGAAAAGGGTCCTCATCAGGAACTGACCCTGCCGGACCTTAATCTGAGACTTCTGGTCTCCAGAACTGTGAGAAAATAAATGTCTGTGGTTTAAGCCACCCAGTCAGTGGTATTTTGTTACTAATACACCAACCTTAGACAAGTCACAACATCCCCAAGCCTCAGTTTCCTCATCAATGAAAGAGAGATAAATCCAACCTGTTCATAAGCATCAAATGAGGTAATGTATGTTTTAAGGGCTCTGTAAACAGTACAGTATTAAATAGGCATTAATCATTCATTAATCTCCATCTCTGTGCTCTCATATTTTAAGCTTTGTGCTAGCTGCACGTTTACCACATTGTATGAGATTGAATTTTTTTTTCTGTCTCCCCTCTAAGACTGTAAAATCCTTATGGCCAAGAGCCAGGCCTCATTCATTTTTGTCCCCGCAGTGCCAAGGCACACAGTCACTGCTCAAGAACTGATTACGGAACAATCCCCAGGTGGCAGTAGATACTCTTTCTTAGTGTCCCATAATACCTCTGTACATGCTTCTGTCACTTGCATCAGGTATTAAAGTTATTAATTTTTGCGGTTTTCTTACTCACTTGAGTATAAGCACCCGGATGGTAGAAACCACATATCATCATTACTGTATCCCTAATGCCCAGTACAATGCCTGGTACCTAGTAAGAACTCGGTAAAAGTTGATGGAGAGAAGGGAAATGATGCATTCTGGATATTTGCATCCCTGAACTTCAGTGTTCACAGCTCCCTTGTATTCTATGCACCATCTCCAGTGGAATGAACTAAATGTCCTTTACCCAAATGTCTTTTTTCAAAGGGTTCCTAAAAGGCCCTAGCTCAGGCAGCTTTTTTATCCTATTATCACCAGCAGGGGATCTGAATGCAGTTTTATCGTACAAATCAATAGCATCCCCCAGAAAACTAAGACTAGTCATTTACACCTACAGCAGTTGCTATGCAACCACCCTTCAAAGATCAGGTTGAAAGATCCAACCTGGGTTGAGGTAGTGATTTTTCCCACCTGAAAAGGACTGTAATTTGTACGGAAAAACACATCATTTTACAGAGTCATTCAGTCTTCTTACAAAAGGAAATTTAACCACATCAGAAAGTATACTTCCTAGGCCTCCTAAACTATGCATATATGGCCTTTTTATAGACAGATGTGCATATTTAGCTACTGGAACTCAAACACACACTACATATAAATTTATGTAACTTATAAACATGTGTATATTTATAAATATGTATATATGTATATTAGAGAGTAAATAGCATTTATTTTATGCCAGAAAGTTCTAGAACAATCAAATCACCCCATTTCTTTTTACAGAAGTAAAAAATGAATTTCTATTTTCTCATAGCCAAAAAAAATTAGGAAATACAACATAGTTAAAGAAGAAAATAAAAGAAATCATATCAAACAGCCTAGATAAAACCTCTGTTAGTATTTGCTATGTGGCTTCCAGATGCTTATACCTACACATACACATATATACAATATTCTTAATGTTCTTATGTATAAAAATCTGCAAATATATATACAACTAAATATATGTGCATATATGTATTTAGTTCATGTATATATACTTGCTAGAATGGAAACATATGCCTAGTTTGTATACCTCCTTTCTTTAAAACTTCACACCACATCATGGATGTATTTACAAGTTTACATATAATACTATTTTTAAGGCTGCACAATGTCAGTTTAAATATATCATAATGTATGTATTTTCCTATTTTGTCTATTTTTCACTATTATAAATAATGTTGTGAAAAGCATCCTTATGCACACACCTTTGAAAATTCATATGATTGTTTCATTAAGGTTAATTCATGAACTGGATCAGAGATTATGCACTCTTTGTAAGGTTTCTAGAACACTTACAGGCAAATAACTTAATAGTAGCTATTTATTCCCAAAACCAGGATTTTAAATCAATACAAATGTATCAAATCTTTGCATAACTTTAAATATTTTAAAGTAATAATCCAAGGTTTCAAGGACATATTATGATAAAATTATTTTAAGTTTCTCCTTTCGTTCTGCTGTACCAATCCACTCTGCCCTGCTGCCCTTTGCCAAACCAACCAACCTGCCTTTCTTTGCTAAGTTGGTACTTCCTGCCTTCACTCCTGTAGCTCTCCCTTTTGATCTTTCTTACCTGTTGTTATCAGCTGCATTTTAAAACTAGCTATTGATGGCTTCTCCCTGGCTCACAGCTGAGCTTGAGGAATAGCTTCAGAAACCCCCTGTGAGATCTAAAGTAGGTTCATGATTTATGCGCACATAAAAGGCAGATGTCCTAAAAACATTTAATTTGGAGTGTATCGATGGTTGCCTTCCAAAGGACATGTTGACTTCTGTTCAAACTTCTTTCTTCTTTGTTGAAAACAGTTATAAGACTAGTTTCCCCAGCTTCAAACTTGCCTTGTTTTTCAAAGTCAACACATATCCTTCTGCCAGAGTAATCTTAAGTATGCAGCTCTGATCATTTCAGATCCTGTTCGAAAACATAAAGGCTTCCCACACCAATAAAATCCAAGCTCCTAAGAATGACATTCAAAATCCCTGCCATTTTACCCCATACCAATTATCAATCCAGTGTCTGCTAAATCCAAGTAATAACAGATTCCCTTATGATAGCAAGGTCTGAGTAAATAGCCTTTGCCTGTTCTCATTCGGGTAGCCTTCGTTTATTTCCACAATCCCAACTTCAGCCCTGGTGCTGAGCAGTGACTCAAAGAAGCTTTCTAATTAGCATGCTTTGGGATCTTGATTCAACATGCAGTGGGTAGACTATTGTGACCAAAGATTAGTTTAGTTTAGTTTAGTTTAGTTTTTTTCATTTAAGATGTCAAAGCTCAGAGGCTTAAGATGTGACCACCCAGTGGGCCCTAGATCAGAAAAGCCTGGACCCCCAGCTAGGAACCCAGAGCTCCCTCCTGGCTCTGCCATTCACTTGTTTGATGATTTCTGAGGCTTGTCTCTAGACCTCAGTTCCTCATCTATGAAATGGGGATAAATCCTACACTCGTTCACAGGCTAGGTATAATAAGACAGAATATAATATATGCTGTTATTTGAAATGGTTCTTAATTATGAAATGTAAGATATTATCGTGGACACATCCAGCCCTTCTTTTAACACCCCCTGGAGTCTCAGACATGGGAGAGATCAAATAGGGATAAAGAAGGAAGAAAAAAAATTGGCTCAAGGCGCATGAGCTGGATGGAGTGAGAAAGCATGAGCTGGCCAGAGGCTGGAGCTGGTTCCTGGTCATGTTATTCTATGCTTTTAAATTCCCCCACACAGCCCGTCCTCCGCCAAAATACATAAACCTCTCCGAATTACACTCCTTCTCTTACAGGAGCAATTGACTGCAGTTGGATGTGATTTTCTTTTGTTTGTTTTAATTTATGGATGACTAGGAATGCTGCCCTGCCTCCTTTTTTAAACAACCACCACTCCTCCAACAGAGGTCCTCTTCTGGGGTCTTAGTTTTCTGGTAATTTTTTTTATAAGAATAGTTACAGTTGGAGGCAGCTCCAAGCACAGCCCCAGGCCCTAAGGCTCGTTAAGAACTTGCCCCAGCTCAGCCTGGGGCAGTAAATCACGGATTCCGGGAAGAGTGGATTGGTCAGGAGGGCGACAGGGGAGCCCTTTCGCTGGGTCTAGGAAGCAAGGCCTCACGGGGCTCGTTCCAGGGTCTCATTCCAGGATGACAGCCCCCCATAAAGAAGAGTCTGAGGAATAGAGATGGAAGAAACAGACCGATAAACATGCTTTTCACCTCTCAGCCAGCACCTGTTACTTTGCTAACTTCTCCAGTAAGTAAGATAGGGGAGAACCAACTTTACTCAAAGATTGCTCAGGAAAGCATCTCGGCTTAGAGTTACTCACTTAAAATCCCCACAAACGACTTCTGTCACACCCCACCTTCCGATGAGGAGGTAGCTCTTCACTGATGTGTCCTCGAGAAGGGCAAATAACACCTAAACCCTAACTAGAACAATGGAACCACTTTCGGTTTTTTCCTGATTCAATATCAGCAGAGAACTGCACTTCTAAGACAAGCATTTTCCAAAGTTGTAACACATATATACCCAACTTCAAAAGACAAAAAGAGTGCATGAGTTTAAGAAAAGTTGACCACTTCCCTCCCTTGGAGAGTCACAGTACATAATACTGTGCTAAATGCTCTGAAAGGTCCTATATTAAAGAACTGTGTTTATCTAAAATACAGCATTTCCCAGGTTTGCTTGCTTGCAGAACCCTTTTATGTTATGTATGTAGGACCACCTATTAGTATTCTGCAAAAAGCGTTGCCCTCCAAAAAAAAAAAAAGCGTACATTTGGCCATTTAGATCGAAGAGAAAGGTATGTTTACCTCCACAGCAAATCTTCTCAATGTATGAGAAGGACATCAGCAGAATAATGCTGACATTCATTCATTTGACCCCAGCCCGTGGATGAGGAACCGGTGTGGTGGCTCTCAACTCTTCTCCTTGCCCCCAACTCCCACCTTCCACCACCTGTCACCTCTCTTCTCCCACATCTCCCCAGTGAAGGCGAGCTGAGGGTTTCATCGGGTTCATGTGGCCGAGAGCAAAACAATTAAATGGATACCAGCTGAAGAAATCTGTGAAGCAGATGATAATGTCCAATATACATTCAGAGCATTTTTATGTGGTTCTTAAATGGAAAGAAAGATCTCTCTTCTTTCGATCCTTCTGTTCATAATTTTTAACAAATGGGCTTCCTGGAATAAGCAAAGTTAGAGGCGGAAAACAAAGATCTGTCTATGGAACGTAAGTTTTCGTGAAAGAGCGCATCCCTGAGAGAAAGTGCCAGGCCATTTGCAAGACCCAAAGGAAGAACCATTTTAACGTTCTCTGTGGAAAATTGTTCACAACGTATGGTTAAGTAAAGAAGCAAATTACAAAACTGAGTTTACAGAGTGATTCATTTTTGTAAATGCAATGGACTTGATGTTTATTGAAAGAATAAATACACATGAAAAGGAGACTGTAAGAGTCGATGCTGAATTGATGGTAGTTAACTCTAAGTGGAGGAATTTTCTCATTTCCTTCCCTTTTTTTGCTTACTTATTTGTTTTAAGTTTTATCAAATAAAAGTGATATTTGAACAATAAAATAACATTTTAGAAATGTTCTAATCTACACTCATGTTATCTGTGGAGAAATTTATAATAATGAAGACAGTAGTTTTCCTTGCAGAGATGAAGGACCATGAAACTAGGCAAAAAGCATTTGCCATAGACAAGATGAACTATTTGTACAGGGTGAGGCAAAAGGAGGTTTACGATTGTGAGCATGTAAAACACAGAGTTCGTCCTTGTATAAATATTTATTAATTATTGTATTATTTTCCATACAAACAACTGTAGACGTATTTTTGCTCCACCCTGTATAAAGTAATGGCAGGAAGACAACTCTAAATCCTGGGGACAAGTCCTTCCCAAATCAGACCAACCAATGAGTACAGAGAGGTTTCAAGTAAGATCCAAATCTCAATACTCAACACCAAAGCACAGCTTACATACCTCTGCCCCAGAAACAGAGGTATGTATGGGATGGAGAACTGAGAAGATGGATTCTGAACAGAAATTAGAGTTTATTACAAAAAACAAAGAGGGAAATAAGCTAAAATAGCACATGGCCACCACAGTCCATGGCCACATTCGATTTATGAAATGACATCAAATCAACCCCCCAGAAAGCCATCTGAGAGAAAGCAGTGGCACATTTTGTGCTACAGAGCTGAGACTCTGCTCTTCCCTGTGCAGAGCTCACACTAAGCTCTGGTGGGCTTACCTGGTTGGCAATATCCTTTGAGTATTGTCACACTTCAGTGCCAGTATTGTAACACCTCCCTGGGGGTGACAAAAGCACCACTTTGGAACCCTCCCAGACTTACCCCTTTGCATCAATTTCTGTGGCTGGTTCTAATTTCTATCCTTTTGTTGCAAAAACACTATAAATGCTTTTCTGAGTTTTATGAGTCATTCTAGTAGATTATCAAACCCAGGGGAGTCTGTGGGGACCATACATTTGTGGCCGGCTGGTCTGAAATGAGAGCAGCCTTGGGAACCCCCGAACTTATGGCTCATGTCTGAAGGGAGGGCAATCCTCCGGAGAATGGTCTTCTCGGATTTTATGGCTTACAAAATTGATTGTGAATATTTTCACTTTAAACCTTTTATATAAAGTATAAATATCACATAATGATTTTTAAAAATTCCTGAGTGGGGCCCCTAAGATAATATATTCATTATGACATGAAAGGATGAAAAGGGTTTGAAAGTGAAAATTTATGCAAATAATTCATTACAGGATATTTAACCTTTATTTTCATTATATAAAAAGTCAATTGGTTTTAATTACCAATGTATTTTCTGTTGTTTTACTCTGGAGTTTTTAAATGAACACTGGGGTTTCGGTTATAATGTTGACAGAGGTGGTGATTCATTAGTTCAATTCATTAGTTTAACTATCCTTACATGAAACTCCATAGTATCAGTGGTAGAAAATGAAAATGAATTATTATTTAAAGGACTAAAAAGGATAAAGACTTACTCATTTCCTCTTATAAATTAATTGCACTACTAATTGCACTCCTTGTCAATCCCTTCTTCTTCTCACTTTGAAGGATTTCTTTGTTTTAAACCAACCTATTGCAGTATAATTAAAATACTAAAAGCTGCATCTATTTAAAGTATAGAAATGATAACTTTTGACAAGCATATACACACATGACAACACCACTATAACCAAACTACAAAACATTTTCATCATCCTCAAAAGATCCTTCCTTTTTTCCACCCCAGACTCCACTGATTTACTTTTTGTCCCTATAGATTTCTTTGCATTTTCTAGAATTTTGTATATATGGGATCATACAGTATACAGTATACACTCTTGCATCTGGCTTCTTTCACTCAGCATGACTTAAAATTCATTCATATTACTACATTTATCAGTAGTTCATTCTATTCGATTGCTGAGTACTTTTTCATCACATTGATATATCACTTTGTTTGTCCAATCAGCAAATATTGATGGGCACTTGGGTTGTTTTCAGCTTTGAACTCCTATGAATAATGATGCCATGAATATTTGTGTACAAATCTTTTTGTGCACACAAGTTTTTATTTGTCTTGGGTAAATTCCTAAGGGAGGTATTCTGGTTTGTAAAGTAAGTATATGTTTAACTTTTTAAAAAACTGCCATACTATTCCAAAATAGTTGGATCACTTTATATTTATATGTGCAAATGTTTTGGTCATTTTAAAGCTGAGCTGTGTGTCTTATTTAGTTGTAAGAAAAATTCTGTATATATTCTGAAATTGAGTTATTTGTCATATATTTGCATTGCAAATATTTTCTCCCTTTCCACTTCTTGCATGTTTATGCTCTTAATGGTGTCTGTGGGGGAACAGAAGTTTTTTTATTTTAATGAAATACAATTTATCATATTTTTTCTTTTGTGGTTTGCACTTCATGTGTTGTGTATAAGGAATTCTTGCCTACCCAAAGTCACAAAATTTTCTCCCATTTTTTTTTTACATTTTTTAATGTAGTATTGGCTTGTACAATTAGGTCTGTGATTGATTTTGCGTTAATTTGTATATGTAGTAAAATAAAGAATGATGTTTTCTCTTTTCATGTGGAGACCAGTTACTCAAGCACCTGTTGTTGAAAATCAATTGAACACACATGTGTGGGATTATTTCTGGACCCTAGTCTCTTCTCTTGATCTATTTTGCTTCTGTTGATCTATATGGCTATCTTTTCTCAAAAACCATAACTTTATGGTGTCTTAAAATCAGGCAGTATAAGACCTTGAACTTTGTTTTGTTTTTGTTTTTTTTCTTACTTGCTTGGGCCGTTTTAGGTTATTTGCATTTCTAAACTTTAGAATCAACAATTCAATTTCTACAAAAAAAAATTTTTCATTATCCTTTTTATACACAAGGGTGGGCAAAAGTAGGTTTATGGTTTCATTGTGACAGTATTCTGAGTTAATAAACTATTGCAACAATCATAACCTTTATGTCTCTTTCCATATTTGTCCACCCCTATAGTGTGGAATTCAGTTTACTCAATATTTTTAAGGATTTTTGAAGCTAGATTTATGAGGGATAATGGTCTATATTTTTTTTCTCTTTGTCATGCTTTGGTATTGGCATTATACTGGCCTCAGAAACTCAGCTGGAAGGTACTCTCTTACCCTCTATTCCCCAAAAGAGTGTGGGTTATTATTCCTTTGGAATAATTCCATGGAATTTACCAAAGAAATCATGAGTCTGAAGTTTTCATTGAATCAAAGTTTTTGATAATGAATCAAATTCATTATTTGCTAATGAGACTACTCAGGTTTTCTGGGGGGGGGTTTGTTTGTTTGTTTGTTTTTTAATGATATTATTTATTTATTTTTAGAGGGGAAGGGGAGGAGAGAAGGAGAGAAATATCAATGTATGGTTGCTTCCTGTGTATTCCCTGCTGGGAACTGGCCTGCAACCCAGGCATGTGCCCTGACTGGGAATTGAACCGAGATCTCTTGTTTCACAGGCCTGCGCTTAATCCACTAAGCTACACCAGCCAGGGCAGGTTTTCTGTTTTATCCTGTATCAATCTTTTAAGGACTTTGTCTACTTCACCTAAATTACCTCATTTTTGGCATACATTTGTCCACAATACTCTCTTATCATCCCTTTAATAGCTGTAAGATCTGTAGTGATAACTCCTCTTTTCTTTGCAGTATTGGTGATTATTGTTCTTGTTCTTCATCAGTATAACTAAAGATTTGTTCTGTGGGTCTTTTCAAAGAACCTGCTTTTGAATCATTTGTTTCTGTTGTGTTGCTCTTGTCTTTGTTATTTCCTTCCTTTCTCATACTTCGGACTTACTTTGCTCTTCTCTCCCTAGTGTCTTGAGGGGAAACCGTAAGTCTGTTTTTTTTTTCTTCTCTACTTTCAGCATTTAAAGCCACACATTTCCCTCTAAACACTTCGTTAGCTGTATCTCACAAATTTTGATGTACTGTAATTTCATTATTAATGAGTTTAAAATATCTTCTAATTTACTTTGTTAATTCATCTTTGACCCATTAATGTTTTAAAATGTGTTTTTTGATTGCAAAATATTCGGGATTCACCCAGATATCTTAATGTTATTGGTTTCTAATTAATTTCATTGTAATCAGAGAAAATACCTATACTATTTCAGTCCTTTTAAGTTTATTAAGGCTTTTTGTATGGCCCCAATATTGGTGAACATCCCATGTATAATAAAACACATGTGTATTATAAACTAAAGTGAATGTTTATTTTGTAATTGTCCTACTAAAATTCTGGAATTATCTTCCCACTTTGTCAATTTTTGCTTCATATATTTTGAGGCTGTTTTTAGGCACATACACATTTCTGTTTGTTTTTTTCTTTATCATTCCTTTTTAGCTCAAGCAATACCCTTTTTCTTGAGGTCTACTTTATCTGGCATTAATACAACCACCTCAGCCTTCAAATAATGTTTTCATAGCACACCTAGTTTCGTCCAATTATTCTCCAGCTGTCTGGATCTTTATATTTCAAGTGCATCTTTCCTAGTCAGATAGAGTTGGGTCTTGCCTTTTTTATCCATTCTGACAACTTCTGCCTCTTAACTGGAATGTTTAGTCATTGAACATCACCACCATGAGCTCAGTCATTATAATCATCTCAGACACGGAACTGAGGCCTTCCCTGACAAAGGGATCGGCGATGAATTTTAACCTGACAACAGCCTCAAAGACAAACACACAAATATGTCCACTTAGGAAAATAAATAGGGCAATATAAATTGACTTCAACAGAATGTTTGAAAACTCAGTAAACTCAAAATAAACCAGCTGTGAGCTCCCCAGAGGACAAAATTCTCTGTGTGTTGCAACCATTATAATATATTTCACTCAACGTCATTGTCGCAGCCTAACAGCTTAATGGGTTTACTGGGTTCAGAAACCCATTCACTATTTAAACATTTTTGCTTTAAAACTGATGGATAAAACTGAGAAAATAAATTCCTCATGAAAATTGTCTGCATTAAAAATTGTAAAGAGACTAGTAATCATATCAAAAGGCCATTTTTAGTCCTGACTGAAATATATAAATCAATACATCAAGCAAAGTTCGTCTCTTTTCCTGTAGCTCTCAGGCAATGGAAGTCAGAGGTAAATTAAAGGCTTACACTTTTAGGGCTTCTGTTAAAAATGTGATGCAAATATTTTCTATTTAAGGATTCTTCAAAATGGAGAGTTAATTAATTCAAACAAGAAATGTCAAATTTCTCGCAAATATGCATTTTTGAAAATGAATTGATTGCTTAAAAAAAGAACGGCTTAAACAAGATTTTTCGGTAGGCTTCTGATTCTCAATGAAAAAATCACTCGACCCATCTTCAGAGGCGCTAGTTAAGATTCATGTCTCTCCTGAGCCTCTAGACTCTCCTGAGCCTCTGGACCATGAGCAACACCCACCCCACACACATGCCAGCGCACAACAATCACTGTGCATGCCAGCTGCAGACCAGGCTACAGCAGCCCGGCCTCTTGGCAGGTAGAACTGTAGTTACTTCCACCATCAATTCATCACCCACCATGCACCAGGCACCGTGCTGTGTTTTAAACCAGTATTATCTCATTTAATCTTCTTAGCAACCCTTTACAGGAAACCAAGGGTTAAGGCTACATGACTTGCCAAAGATCTCACACATAGTAAATGGCAGGGGCAAGGTTTAAAACCAATTGTTTTGTTTCCAAAACCTTTGCTCTTAATCTTCACGGTATGTAACTCTACTAACCGTACCATGTTGCAAAGCCGTCCATTCCACCATGGAAGACACAAGGCCTCCAGTGCAAATATCCTTGGAAGAGTCAAGGATATTTAAAATCTAAGTGTGCTAGCACCTCAAAAGAAGAAGGGGAGAAGACGCAAGCAAAATTTAAAGTTTTTATCTCATCTGAGCTCAATAGCCTGACCTCCATTTCCCAGATCCTTGGACTCTGGAGGGTCCACATGTGAATGAAGGCAGGGTCACTTACTTTCTCAGCAAATAGGAGAAGTCACCCAACACGTGAGGAGCACTTCCCTCCCTACCACAACACACACACACACACATCACCTCCACATCTGGGAGCCACAAAAGAGATTATCTGCAGGGAACAATTCACTTCTCTTCTTCAGGCCTCAGTTCTCCAAAATAAGGTGGTTCTACCTGAAATGATCTCTAATGTTCCAACCAAATCTGACATTCTGTGCTGAAATTACCATTCTTGCAAGTAGATGATAAAAACTGTATATATTCTCAGTCCTGCGGACCTACTACACAACAGTAGGACAACCTGCCCCCCATCAAGTCCTCCATTGGCGGGAGTGAGGACAGAGCCCCAGAACTCTGCTCTGGCCTCTCACTATTTACACTCACCACTGCACTGATCTCATCCAGACTTGTAAATATCCCGCTCTGTCTCTGGCAAAGTATGACTTATCTCCTGCCCAGACCTGTCCCCTGAACTCCAGACTTGTATAAAACAGCCATCACCACTTAGATGCCTAATAAACATCTCAAAGTTACACGTTCAACACTAAGCTGCTGATATTTGCCCTCCGGCGGGCTCCTCCCCATTCTCCCCTGTCTCAGTTAAGGCCAATTCCACCCTTCCTGTAGCTCAGATGCTTGACTCCTCTCTTTCTCTAATATCCTGCATCCAATCTCTTGTGGAATCCTGTTGACACAACTTTCAAAATGTATCCAGAATTCAACTATTTGTTACCACGTCCAATGCTACCATCTTGGTCCAAGTGACCATCCCTTGTCATTTGGGGGTGCAATATCCTCTAACTGATCTCTTTAGTTCTACCCTGCTCCCTCCCCCTAGAGTCTTTTCTCAGCACAGCATCCAGAATTATGCACCTAAAAGAGTCAGATCATGTAATTTCCCTGCCCAAACTTTGCAATTGCTTCCTTTCTCCCTCATAGGAAAAGCCAGGGCCAGTCTGGCCTTGCATGGCCTCTCTGACCTTGTCTCCCTTCCCTTGCCTCTCTGTCACTCACCCTTGTTCAGTGACCTTGTTTCTTCATTTGGACTTTACTCTTTCCTCTGCCTAGAATACTCTTCCACAAGTCACATGACTCAGTCAATCACCTCCATTAGATGCCTTTGTATTGAAAATTTCAACCTTACCCCTGCCCACGGCAGTCCTCTCCCACAGTCACTTATCATCTGACATTCTACATATTCAACCAACATTCTCTCTCTCTCTCTAATGCCTTATGCTTTACTGAAGCGTAATTGACATGTACGGTGGCTTACATTGTTACCCATTGCTATGTCTCCAATGCCTAGAACTGTGCCTGGCACATAGTGGACATATAATATTGCTAAATAAATTGTTTGAGATGAGCAGTATCCTTCCGAATTGTGGGTAATGAGCTAGGAGGAGTTAGTGACCACCCAAGTCTGACAACAATATATGTGTCCAGTGTGTACTGATAGGTCTTCCTGCTTGTGCAGCACCGAGACTGGCAGCTGGATGCCCTGTTGTGTCCCCGTGAACTCTGAAGGAAAACTCACATTCACAGCACCACGTCTCTGAAGCACATAACTCCTTGAGTCATCACGAGTCTGTGATAATTCATTTGGGCCTCTGTGGGAGGCATGGTGGACAAACTAATCCCAGATCACCTGGGAACTCCAGAGCTGGGTGTTGCACTCCCACCAGTTAGCTCCCCAAGACCCCAGTCTGTCTTCCTCATAACTGGCACAGAACAGGGACTCCAGACCCAGAGTCACTTGAGGTTGAATCCATCAGTGTGTAAGTAGCTTCCTTCTTTATGTCTCTCTAAGACCAAAGGCAGCCAATAATGTGCTTCGTGCTTCGCGTGATGCTGGGAGCATGTGTGGGTTTGACTTTGCACACAGATTCAGTTTCCTCATTTGGGCCATTTTCACGCAGTGTACAAAAATCAGCAGGACATCGGCTCAGAACAAAGGCTTGGCAGCTGAGACTCCGTGTTCCAATGTCTTCTAGAAGAGGCGGCGCCTCCCACCCTGTGAGCTCTCTGGAGGCAGAGGTGGTGTGAACTGGAGGAGATGTGGGGATTAAACAGAGTTTCAAGTTTATTGAACACATAAAGTGGAGCTCTTTGTTTTCACGTGTCTGTCATGATCACGACCTTCTGTAGAGCAGGGACTGGGCCTGGTTTAATTTTTCTTCCTGGGCACCTGACCCTGTGCCTGGCACATGGCATGCTTAGTGGATCTGTTGCATTGCACTCAGCTGCATGTAGCTCTTAGAAGGACTCTTGTTCCCCCTTTGAGATTAGGAGTAATATTCTTTGTGCTTATCATGTCTAAATTAGTTACAATGAACAGGGATTGATTTTGCAATAAGGAAAAAAATCATGTCCTTGACTTTTTCCTCTAGCAGAATACCAAGCTCAGCCTCTGTGTTTCTCTCCAGCACAGCAAAAAAAAATGTCATCAAACAACTGAGGTTTTCGTAGAGTAAGGGAGTGTGTGGTGTGGTAGGAACTCATTACAGAGGCAAATATTAAAAGTGTAAATTCATGATAGTCATTTTAACTAAGAGATTAAAGTGCCACTGCTGAAGCAAGAAACTCTTCAGAAAGCCACTCTCGGAGAAGAAAGCACAACAGTTAGGAGCCAACCTGTGACATTAGCCAAACTGGTTTCAAAGCCTGGACCTGACACCTGCAAGCTGTGTGAACCTGGAGAAGTTATTCAGCCTCCCCAGCCTCCCCAGCCTCAGCTTCTTCATCCCAGAAGTGGGTATAAAAAAATGGTGCCCGCTGTAGCAGGTTGCTAAGGAAAGTAAATAAAATAATGCCTTCAAAGGGTGTGAAGTGATCAGTATCACAGTTGTTATTTGTTGGACCTTCCCACACCCACCACCCTTTAGTCTGCTCCTTAGGCCTAGTTCCTACCTGGACTCGGAGGATCACGCCCCTCTTTGGGGCCAGGCCGGAGTCTTCTCTCTGAGTGCACTGGTGCTTCTGCATTCCCGCCTCCCTTGATCCTAAGCAGATTCTGACTGTTGTGTGTTTTTTCCTGACTTTAAGGGTAGGTCCTACTCTCTCTCTCTTCAATGTATTCTGATGCTTCTCTCCGTCCTTCTACTTTAACTTAACTAGAGACTTCACTGATTAGCGTAGCACAAGGGCCCTGCTCAATTTTCTTACAACATTCTCTCTCTCTCATAGAATTTTGGGGGGAGGGAATAATTGGGTGGAAAGTACACAGTTCCCATATACCTGCCTCCCCAGTTTTTCTTATTAACGTTTTGCATATATCTGGTACTATCAGTAAGCCAATATTGATACATTATTGTTGTTAACTAAGGCCCATAGTTTACAGTAAGGTTCACTCTTGGTGGTGTATTCTTCCCTCGCCTCTTTTTTTTGTCTATTCTTTCCACAGATTTCCCTACTTCCTGACCTAGTCCCCCCTTCCTTTGAAGGCCCTGCCCTGCTCCACTGTTTGCCCAAAATACATCTAAGTCACTGATGCCTTAGCCTAATCGCCTCTAGCTTCACAGGACAATGTATTATATCAAGGCAATCTCTTTATACATTTTAAAGGAGTGGGGTCCCCACATGCACATTTAACACAAGACTTTGCTGGCCCAGCCTATCCTATCTCCCCTCTAGAGTGAATCTCTCCTCTGCAGAACCCCCTCCCCCTGGGGTTCCAGAGTCAGCCAGCCTCCACACGTCTAATGGGGGTGGAACCCGCAAGGGAGGGCAAATCACTCTGCTCCTCACACTCCGCTCTGAGATGCATCCTCAGGCATGCAGGCGAATAAGACGACTTATTCGCCTGCATGCCTGTCCTCATCAAATCGGAAGGAGCAGAAAATGAAACGCATACAAAGGGCTTCTGGACCCACCTTCCTCTCTTCCCAGAGCCCCCCTCATTAGCTTAACTAATTAGTTAATGAAAGAACACTTGCAGAACAAACACCCTAGGCTTGAAAAGAAAGGCCCATCACTATAAGGTGCTAGTTGTGGTGCTGTCATCAGAAGGTGACATCCCATTCCTCTCCATTTCCCTGTCATTCATGCTTCCTAACACCCCAGGAGTCTGTCTGCAGGTTTGGAGATGTCCTCCTAGCAACAGCCCCATCCCCTTGGCAACGCCGGGGTTTGTCAGCAACTCCAACAAGACTAGAAACACAATACCCGCCAGAGTCATAATGTGAGGAAGCTGATATTTGGGGAATGCATATTGTTTTATTCAAGACTTTCACATCCAATTTACTGGCTGAGTTTCAGGCCAATGGCACGTTTAGGCTACATCAACATGAATCAGTTTGACTGAATTTGGTAAAATATGTGTGCATATAATTGAATCAGAGAGCTGCATTCTCCTTATCCACATGACCTCAGTGATGAATTCTTCACTCTTTAATCAGCTGTTTTGACAAGTGTAGTCACAGATTAAGCTACCATTTTGCTTTTCTACTTTATAGGACCTGGGTTAGAGAAAAAAAAAATCTTTGGGCACAACTTTTCAGATGGTATTTTCAAATTACAGAGGGGATTTGCCATTTCCTCACAGGCTAAAACACCTCACGGATGTGTGTTTCACAGCGTTCTCACCCTGGCTCGCACTGCACAAAACTTACAAGCCCCCGTGGAGAATTCGGGGCCAATTTCATCGTTAAATAAACTCTCGAACGCCCCAAGCAAGATCGTTAACTTGTCTCCACTACAGACGAAATGTCCAAACAGCCACCTTCCTTCTGTGGGTCCCCACAGGGCTCTGGGTGTGCTCCAGAGCCCACCCCCTGGCGTGCAGGGACAATCGGGCCATTATAGTTGCACCAAGAGCCAGCAGCCAGCTCAGTTCAGCTCTGTACACAAGGATGGAAAAAAAGGGGGTCACCAAATATAGACCACTGTGACAATTTATTTGTCTTTAGAGCGTTTAAGACACACAAGCAGGCCCCAGCAGGTTATAAATGGTCAGCTTTGTGCAATTACCACACAAGTCTGTAAAGTGTTCTGTGTGCAGTCAGTTCAGAAGCCCTACGGTGGGTCGCAGCATGTAGGTGGTCTTGACAGGAGTCTCCCTCTACGCATCCATGACAACCCCGGAGTTTAAGGACCCAACACCCTTCTCCACATTGTGTTTAAAACAATTTGCATCAGCGTCTTCCCCAAGATATCGGTTTCAAATTCCCAGTTTTTTCCCCAAAAATAAAATGTTAGAACTAATGACTCTTAAAACTTCCAAAAGTTCTTGTCCAGATCTCAAATTTTCAGGAAAGAAAGCTGGTGGCCAGAAGGGTTCGCACACTGGTCGAGCCAGCTCTGTTCTAATTCTGGCTTTACGAGCATTTCGCAGTTCGGGTTCTTTTTCGCCCAGGTACTACAGGGGATCGCCAAACTGCTAACTACAGATGAAATGCGTACTTTGGGGCCCTTGAGGCTGTTAGAAAAAAGGGAAGAAAGGAAGGAGGGAAGGAGGAAGGGAAGGAGGGAGGGAAGGCAGGAAGGAAGATTCAGAGCCTGGTTTTCCCATTCATCCTTTATTGCGTGTCTTTTGCATAGAATACTGGGGGGTCTCCCTTGTCCCCACCCCTCCACTGCCCCCTCCCCAGAATCCTCCTGCCTCTATCACAGAGCACTCATTCATTCACAGTTCCTGAGGATTTCAACTAGCTGGTCTGGCCCCTCATCCTCTCCTGGAGAGGTCAATATGCCATCTGTCCCTGCAATTCAGCACTGCATATTGCAGACAGAGACTCCTGGGGACAGTGTCTTAGCCCCCAGCAGGAGGAGGCCTCCACAGCCCTGCCAAGCTTTAAAGTCCCGGATCACTGTGAGGGCGAAGGGAGCTGCTGCAGCCCACGAAGACAGGGGTGGGCTGGGGGTGTCAATAAGTGGAAAGGTTGTGTGAGTGACAGCTGTGAGCCCCTGTCTTGAAGACAAGCGGCTAAGGGACAGACGTGTGGACAGAGAACAAACAAATCTATACAAACACAGGAATAGGATTGTAAGATCACTTAACTTTGTATTTCAACACTGCCAAGGACAGAACTAAGAGTAACAGAAGAAACCCAAAGCACCTGGCGCCTGCAGGAAGGGACTGCTGCCACCTACTGTTGACAGAGTGACCAAGCAGTTCCAAAGTCAGGATGACACTGGAGGGTTTTGTTTTTTTTTGTAACTGCCTGGTCCACCCCAGCTTCCTCTACCCGGCACCCAAAATGCACACAGTCTCCAATCAGGCCCACAACCCAAGGAGAGTCAAAGTGGCCACAGCCCAGAGGAAGAACCTGGTGGTAGGAGGGTGAGCCACCTGGCACCCTTCTAGAGTTTTCTTCCTGTTAAGATACCCTCAGTGTGTCCCCAACCAAGGAGCCCCACTTCTTCCTCTTTCTTATTCATGGCCTTCTGCAAGTGCTAAGCTTGCAAGATAAGAAGGGGAACACTCTGGACAGGAAGAAGGAACACAATCTAGGCTTCTTTCCACGACAGCTGGGACCAGGGGCAAGTCCCTTAACTGGTCTGACCTCTGTCAGATGGATTCTCATCTGTCAAACTGGGATAATGACCAGGAAGCATAGTTTATAGTTTAACCTCCTTATCGTTAAGGGGTTAAATGAGCTGCATGAGGGTCCAAGGCTTTGAGTTTAAATCTCAGCTCAACTACTTGCTAGATGGGTAACCTCCCTCCGCTTCCATTTCCTCTGAAATGCAGAATGGGGATAATAACATTGTGTCAGTGAACTGAGACAGCATACATGGGAATTAAATGTGATAAAGAATACAGTCATTAGCTTGGTGCCTAGTGGGAAGTGAAAACTCAATACATGTTACCAGTCACGTGGTCATTATCACCAGCCTCTTCTGAAACAGAGGAAGGTGAAATGTTCATGTCTCCCTGAAAAGAATCAAATGCAACACATATAATTACCCTTATCACAGGTAGTCTGGATTGCCATTTCCTTCGGTCTATTTCACTAGGTGAAATAAAGGGCACCATCACCCTTATTTCACTTTGGGGCGCTAATGGGATCTGAGAAGCGGATATTTGATTTCAATTCTCAATGGATTTAGAACAAAAGAAACCTGCAAAGCTCAGATAAACGCAGAACAAAAATCGTCAAGGTTTGCTGTGACTACTTTGAATCGTGAGCCTCTCCTAGTGGTGATTTCTCAAAGTAACTCTTAGAAGTTTGTCTTTTAGACAGAGAGAGGGAGGAACTACAGCAGTCATTCAGATTTCCAAGGTAGACTGGACAACACACTGAGACACTTCAGTGGCTCGTCTTCTTCCTTCCTTCCTTCCTTCCTTCCTTCCTTCCTTCCTTCCTTCCTTCCTTCCTTCCTTCCTTCCTTCCTCCCTTTCTTGTCTTGTGTTTTCTTTTTCCAGGTTTATTGGGATATAAGTGGCATATACCATTGTGTAAGCTAAACTATACAATGTAACAATTTGATACACATATATATTATAAAATCTTTACCACAATAAGTTTAGTTAACACACCCTTCGCCTCACATAATTACAATTTTTTTATGATGGTTGCTATGGAGAAAACAGTAAAGCTCTACTCTCATAGCAACTTGCAGGTACACAATACAGTATTAACTACAGTCACTATACCGTACACTAAATCCCCAGAATTTATTTCTTCTAATTGGAAGTTTGCACCTTTGACCAACATCTCCATGTCCTGAGCCCCTGAGCCCCTGGCAACTGCCATTCTGTTCTCTGTTTTTATGAGCTCAATGTTTTTAGATTCCACATATACGTGAGATCATACATCATTTGTCTTTGTCTGGCTGCTTTCACTTACTGCCCTCGAGATCCATCATAGCATTACAAATGGCAGGATTCTCTTATGAATGAATTACATATGTAGACTCCCACATATTTATCTATCATCCTTCAATGGACACTTAGGTTGTTCTCATGTCTTGGCTATTGTGAATAATGCTGCATTGTTAAGGGGCTTCTTCCCTATGTTTTGTTTTAGGGGTTTTGTTGGGAACTGCCCTGCCTGGTTTCAGAAGCTGTAACCCCCACCAAGGCTAAGGCTGAGGGAGCGACCTTGGACTGTAAGCCACCAAGGAGACAAAAGCTTATCTCCCTGGCAGGAGAGCTGCTTCTGCTCCTTCATCCACAACTGACCCTCAATGCTTGGTCGGTTAGCCAATGACGAGTAAGACTCCCCAAGGGGGGAACAACCTAAGACAGGCATGATCATGTGGGAGGCCCCCAAGGAAGGACTTGGGGGGCTACAACAAAAGGAAGTGATGGACCCTCGCCCCTCGGCTTTGACAAAGCCTGAGTCCTCATTCTGTCTGAGAGAAGTCTCCTAATCTCTTGGCTGCCTCACTTCCCTTGCTCCACCTAAGCCTGAAACAATGACAGAGGGTGGTGCAACCCTGTACTGGAAATGGTGGGTTCCCTGGGCAATCAGGCCTAAGAAAGAATATGTAAAATCCTGTGAAACCTGCTCTGTTTAGAATTCTCTCAATTAAATGATAAGGGTCCAAGCAAGAAGTGAGTTTGTTCCTCAAAGTTTTACAGCTCTTTAGCTATCTGACCCTGACTCAGAATAGGCCCTCAGAGTTCTTTGTTATCTATTGTTTGATCCTTACTGCCTGACAATGATTAATGAGCTTTATCTGTAATCCTGTGCAAATGAACCCAATAAAAGCCCATTGAGGAACGGGCTCCTGGCCCTTCTCCTTTGAGAGATTGGCTACCTTTCCTCCCCAAGCAGATCATGTCTTGGTAGACTTATTCTCATCTGTGGCAGCCAGTGTGGGGGGGGGCCTGTGGGTGGAGCTCCCCCACAGGGTTTTACAGTTCAGGTCTTACATTTAAATCCTTAATCTATTTCAAGTTAATTTTTGTGAGCAGTTCAATATAGGGGCCCAATTCCATTCTCTGGCATGAGAAGATCCAATTTTCCTGACACCATTTATTGAAGAGACTCTCTTTTTCTCATTAGGTATTCTTGACTCCCTTGTCAAGTATTAGTTGACATATATGCATGTTCTGTTGTGTTGGTCTATGTGTCTCTTTTTATGCCAGTACCATACTGTTTTGATTTCTATAGCTTTGTAACATAGTTTGAAATCAGGAAGTGTGATGCTGCTGGCTTTGTTCTTCTTTCTCAAGATTGCTTTGGCTGTTTTGGCTCTTTTGTGGCACCATACAAATTTAGGATTATTTTTTTCTACTTCTGTAAAAAATGCCATTGGAGTTTTGATAGGGATGGCATTGAATCTATAGATGGTTTTGGATAGTATAAACATTTCAGCAATATTAACTCTTCTGATTCATGAACATGGGATATCTTTTCATTTACTTATGTTTTCTTCAATTTCTCTCATCAATCCAAGACAACTCACTGTTAAAGGGACAGATATTAAGTCTAATTTCTCTCTAAAAAGGCATCAGGGAAATTGAGGGCCAGGAAATTTCACCTCCAGCCTTCTGAGCACAAGATCCACAAGACACATGGTGTTTTGTGTGGCCCAAGCAAATCTGTAAGAAAATATGGCTAACTAGTAAATAGCCTCCACCATCCCTTTGCTGTCTCCCACCCTAATTCATCCCCAGATCCATTTCCAGGCATAATCAGAGCCCTAAGAGACATTAACTCTGAAAGACCTAAGGAACTAGCCTTCAACATGTGGACTCCACTTCTAAGTTGGTATAACCCTTAGAGGACATTGCTTTTGACACAGATGTACACATGCATACTGCTATCATGTTCTCTAACTATCCCATCCACACAACACAAAGATGTCCTTGGCAGTGTTCACAACTTTGTTTGCTGGTAAAAGTAGTGAGTGGTCATGTAAACACCACACATTCTCATGATGAAATATTTGTGCAGCCATTAAAGTGTTTGTATCAAACTTGCTGTAACATGGAGAGTTTGTGCTCTAACAAAGTTTATAAGGCAGGAGGAAATTTTGTATATGCAATATGATCACAACTATATTAACAATGCAAATAAAGGGTCTGGCAAGAAACACACTGAACTGTTAGCTGTAGTTATCTCTAGATGGTAATACTTGGAGTAATTTTTTCTCAATAAATCTTGAAAAATTTCTCTAATTATAATGTGTTAATTTCATTACAAAAAATGATAAGATAAATTCAGAAGTTAACAGGAATTAAGATGACAACGCAGGAGGTTCCTAAACTTCCCTCCTCCCATCACACCAAATACACAGCTACACACAGCAATTACTTCTAACAAGAATCCAGAAACTACCAATGGTATGAAACTAGAAATCAATTCCAAGAAGAAAAATTCACAAATATGTGGAGATTAAAGCATATGCTCCTGAATAATCAATGAGTCAAAGAAGAAATCAACAGGAAAATCACTTGATTCAAGTGAAAATGAAAAAACTCCAACTCGGGTCCAGCGAAAGCCATCCGAAGACAGAAGCTTATAGTGGTAAGTACCTACATTAGATAGAAAGAAAGACCTCAAACCACCTAACTTACCCCCCAAAGAGCTAGAAAAATAAGAACAAACTAAGCCTGAAGTTACTAGAAGGAAGTACATGTAATTTAAAAATAAATTTTATTAACCCAGCAGCATAAAACTCTTTGATGAAATTATACTAGTAAAAATATTGTTAAAACAAATCAATGGGTCTTTATTCCCATTGCAAAGTAGGTCAGCTGGCCACTAAGGGACAGAAAAAAAGAAAGGAAATCAAGCAGGCCTGGCCTCTCCCAAGTAGCTAGCCTCTGGCAGTGGCTTGTGTGTGTGTGCGCGCGCCCGGGTGCCGCAGACCCCATGGGGAGAAAGCAGCCATCTCCTTGCCTGCCAGATGGCCGGATGGATTCCAAACCAAGAAAGCATCCGCGAGTGAGGGCACTCATCCCAGCCACCCTGACTAACAGCCAGGAGGACACTCGGAGAAACATCAGTTCTGGAGTAAAATAATTTCCCAAATAGGAACACTTAGCTCCCTTCCAGTGTCAGCCTGGCACAGATGTGCCTGATCCCAAAATGTCCTGTGTACAGCATGGCCTCGGACCCTCCTGTTGGACAATTAAATACATTCAAATCACAAAATTTTAAAAGTAAAATTAGAAATATTAATAAAATTTAAAACTAAAATAAATTAACCTTGCTTTTCCATCAAACCACTATAACTCTTTTCCTTTGACCATCCGTATTTTTTTCAAAAATTTGTCTACGCTGACTCCTCTTTCTCACTACTTAGAGCAATGTTTCATTTAAGTAGCCCTTCCCAAGGGTGGGATTTAAAAGATTTAACAATTGAAACGGCATCAATCGGAACCCAGCACGCACCGAGCAGACTGGGCAGCAGCCACGCAGAGCCTGTGCGGCTGTGCGGGGCGCCAGAGAACAGCAGGCCCCACTCACCCACCTGCAAACCAAACTTCCTGGACTCTAAAAGCTTAATTAACAAAAACATCCAGTTTAATATTAACACAATGACTAGTATCAGAAATGGACAAATTCTCTCTCCCTTAATTTGCCACAGTATTTTTCCAGGTCTTCAAGTTCATGTCCTGACTCAGAATGTTAACCCCACTCCATTCTCATACCTTATATTCCACCTCCCACCCACAGCTTGGAAATCCAGAGTCGCTGCATAATCTCTCCTTCCCTCTTACGAGGAAACTCTAGGATACTCAACAGCTATCATGGGTTGAACTGTATTTCCCCCCAAAGATATGTTGAACTCCTAACCCCTAGTACCGTAGAATGACCTTACATGAAAATGGGGTTATTACTGAGGTAACTAGTTAAGATGAAGTCAAACTGGAGTAGAATGGGCCCTGATCCAATATGATCGGTGTCTTTGCAAGGAAAAATAAGCAAAGACACAAAGGGAAGATGATGATGAAAGCAGAAATTGGGGTGATGCCACCACAAGCCAAGGGACACCCGGGGCCACCAAAAAGCTGTGGAGGTTCTCCCTCTCCCCCTGGAAGGTTCAGCAGGAGGATGGCTCCATCAACACCTTTGTTCCAGACGTCCAGCCTCCAGAACTTGAAGAGAATGCATGTGTGTTATTTGAAGCCACTCTCCTCGTGCTACATTTTCACAGCAGCCCCTCGGAAACCAACACAGCAGCCATCAGCAGACTCTCGAGCTGTTTCTGTGTCTTGGCTGTTATACATCATGCTGCAGTGGACACCGGGGTGTACGCATATCTTTTCAAATAAGTGTTTTCATTTCCAGAAGTGGAATTGCAGGGTCGTGTGGTAGTTCTATCTCTAATTTTTTGAGGCATCTCTACACTGTTTTCCATAGTGGTTGCACCAATTTACATTCCCACTGACAAAGCACAGGGTGTCTCTTCACTCACATCCTCATCAACACCTGTAATTTCTTCTTTTTCATCATGCCCATTCTAACAGGTGTGAGGTGATGTCTCGCCGTGGACTGTATTTGTATTTCCCTGATGATTAGTAATGCTGGACACCTTTGCATGTCCCTGTTGGCCACTGGCATGTCTTCCATGGGAAAATGTCCGTTCAGTTCCTCTGTCCATTTTTAAAGTGGATTGACCAGGATGTTTTGCCTTTGAGTTGTATGAGTTCTTTATATATTTGGGATATTAACCTCTTTCAGATATATAATTTGCAAGTATCTTCTCCCATTCCATATGTTACCTTTTCATTTTTTCATAGTTTCCTTGGCTGTACAGAGCTTTTTAGTTTGACGAAGTCCCACTTGTCAATGTTTGCTTGTGCGGCCTTTGCTTTAAATGTCAGGCCTAAAAATCATGGCAAGATCCATGTGAAGGAGCCTAGCCTGTGTTTTCTCCTAGGAGTTTTAACGTGTTAACTGATCTTATCTCGGTAAACATTCTACAGTATACAGGGTGGTGCAAAAGTAAGTATTCAGTGGTTCATGTGGAAAATAATACAACAATTAATAAATAATATAAGAACAAACTCTGCTTTGTGTACGCACAACTGTAAGCCTACTTTTGCCCCACCCTGCATACATGTATCAAATCATCACATTCGATACCTTAATTTTACACAATATGATATATTGACTATATGTAAATGAATCTAGAAATAAAAAAGATTTTAAAAATCAGATTAGCCATGTTAAGTCATATTCCTGTGTAAGTCACAATTTTGAAATTATAAAATTAGCAAACTGTATTATTGACATGCTTGCAAAACATCTTAATGAATATCATGCCAAGTGAATAGAAGTTGGTTGCAAAAAAATAAGTAGATGATAGATAGATAGATAGATAAGTGAAAAGACAAGTAATTCAGGTGAAAAACTGTACTCAAAAATATCTAAGTAATTCTTGCAACTAAATAATAAAAAGACACATAAATTAATTATAAAGTGGACCAAAGAGGTGTGTGGACATGTTTCCGAAGATGTGTATAAACAGGTACATAAATGGAAATATATGTAGGATGTATATATATACACTATCCTCTCAATAGGCGCATAGAGATGCTCCACACCACTCGTCATCAGTAAAGCCCAACCACAGTGAAAGTGTTTCTCACCTATTAAATTGGCTGGGATCAAAAAGACAGGGAAGAACAAGGGTTGGTAGAATGCAGAACATAGTAATCCTCAATATTTCTGATGGGAATGGAAAATAGCACGGCTGCTTTTGAAAACAACTTGGCAACTCCTCAAAAATTTCAATAGAGTTACTACATTACTCAGCAATTCTACTCCTAGACAAATAACCAGGAGAACTAAAAACATATGTCCACACAAAATCTTGTACTCAAATATTCATGGCAGCAATATTCCTAATAGACTAAACCTAGAAGCAATCCAAATGTCCATCAACCGATGAACGGAGAGACAAAATATGGTGTGCCCACGTGGTGGAATATTATCTAGTCATGAAAAGGAATTAAGTACTGATACACGGTACAGCAGGACTGAACATCGAAAACAATGTAAGTGAAAGACGTTGTCACAAAAAAACCACCTAGCGTATAACTCCATTTATACTAAATGTCCACAACTGACAAGTTCAAAAAGTCAAAAAAACAGATTTGTCATCGTCAGGGGCTGGGGAGGAGGGAATGGGGGATGACTGCTGATGGGTACCGTTTCCTTCTGTGCTGAGGAACACGTTCCGCCACTGGCTGGCGGTGATGACTGCATGCCTCCGCGGCTGTGTTCCAACCGCTGAATTACTCATGTTAAATTGACCAATTTATAGTACAGAGTTGTATCTCAATAAAACTTTGAGAAATTAAGAGAACCTAATTAAGTTGTCAAATAATATAAAACATTCAAAATACTTTTTTTAGGCGTGGCATGCCTTTATTCAAGGGTGGGTGATCCACACACACTGCAAGCCAAAATGCTTTTAATAATAGTCCACACAATAGCCTACACATTAGGAAGAGTTCAGAAAATTGAGTGACATGGGTATAACTATACTTGATCCATTCTCTTCTACTTATATATATAAACGAATTTCCTCAGCATTTAAAAATTTTAAATGTTTTTTCAAAAAAGGCTGCATCTGTAAAACCACATACTGGGCAGGGGATAAATGTTTGCAAATAATATATCTGGTAAAGAATTTGTGTGTAGGATATATAAAAATTATTACAACTCAACAATAGGTCAAACTGCCCAATTTTAAAATGGGCAAAAGTTTTGAATGGACATTTTATTTTAAAAATATACAAATGCGTAAAAAGAACACAAAAAAGATAATCAACATCATTAGTCATTAGCAAAATGAAAATTTAAACCACAGTGTAATACCTCTAGACACCCACTACAACAAGCTATACTCCAAAAAAAAGGCATTAACAAATATTGGTGAGAATTTGGAGAAAATGATAGAGTCAAGAATGGGTAAACAAAATGTGGCCTATCCATTAAATGGAATTTTACCCAGCAATTAAAAGGAAAGAACTACTGATATGAGCTACAACATGGATGATCCACAAAAACATTATTCTAAGTAAAGAAACCGGACATTAAAGACTACACGTGGTATGATCCCATTTACACGAAATTTCAGAAGTGGAACCATCGTGGAGACAGAAAGCAGATCGGTGTTTGCTCCAGACAGGAGGTGAATGATGGGAAACCTAGAAAACTGATACAATGTTCTAAACCAGATTGTCGCTATGGTTGCGCAGCTCAGTACATTTACTAAAAAGTATTGAACCGGACACTAATGGGTGAACTTTATGATATATGTAAATATACCTCAATAAAGTTGTTGTAAAATAGGTAGAAAAATTACACTTATCTATGTTTAAAAGAACTGTTTTTCTCCATTATTTAATTAAATGCTTTTTTCTGTCATTTTCTAAACACCTATTATAAGGCCAGTGTATATCTCCCCTTTACTGTCACTAACTTATTTACTATTCTCTTCAGCCCTCTGAAGTGGGGGCAGTGATGCCCATTTTTCAGAGGAAGGGACTGAGACTTCAAGTATAAGTGACTGGCCCAGATGGGCCAGGCTCTCAGCAGCGGAGCTGGAATTCCAGCCCAGGTCTGTCTGGCTTGGAAGCACCGCTCCATCAGTAAACCACACTGCTGCTCTGCGAAGGAATGAAAAGAGTTTCAGAGAATCTTTTTTCAGCAAAAGAAAGGAAAATAGTTGCCGAGGCAACAAAACTCTCTATTTCAAAATAAATCATGTGCTCTCCGACATGCCAACCCTAGAGAATTGTATTTCAAGACCTTTGCTGCTGACTTAAAACAGGGACCAAATGACTCAAGGCCCAGCCTGCCCAAAATCAACCCAGCCTCTCAGGTCATGACCTCCAGCTGGTTCGGCTGGTTGTAGAACAGATGAAATCAGCATCTCCCTTTAATGCATATACAACTCTCCCAAGAAGGTCATTTAAATGCAAATTCTGGGGCCCTCTGCCAGGCTATTCTGGCCCAGTGGGGCCTCAGAATCGGTATTTTTAACAAGCCCAGGAATATTGTTAAAATCACAGGCTTCAGAAACAACTGTACCTGGGTTTGAATGCTTTCTTAGCATTAATTAGCTTTGGCCCTTCCGCCAAGTTAGCATCGCTGAGTCTCATTTTCCTGATCTAGAAAAAGGGTTGATAAGAATACTTATCTTTTCAAATTGTTGTGAATTTTGAATTACTCCATGCTTTGAGAAAGCACTCAGTAAGCAGTAGCATGGTTTTGTTTTTCACACTTTTGTGTGTTTTTTTTCCTAGAGAGTCTGAAAGAATGGAGTTTTGCCAGCGATCCAGATTGAACCCTTTTTCTCAGAATCAGGTCAGCGTAAACATGCCACCGGGTTGGATGGAATCAACCCAAGAGAGAAAGCAAAGCACGCCAGGCCTGCAGCCCTCAGGCACTGATGATTTGTGTCCCTTGTGGGAGACTTTAATATTGGGAGTTGAACTCCGTTGACTCAAATATTTTCCCTTCCGAGCTTTCAAAAACCACCCGGAGGAAAAATAGCTAAGAGGAAAAACTGTGAGGCGAAGGTGACACCTACTGGCCGCACGAGGACACTGCAAAGGGCACTTCGGTAGCTCACCTGCTCCCCACATAGATTAAACTTTGTTATTTATTCCCTCTGCCCTCTTACACAGGAAACGTTGTTGTCAAAGAAATATCAGAGACGTGGACAAAGATTTACATGCGGAAGTTTTCACTAGGTATTATTTATAAAAATGGAATGTTGGAAAAACTTAGTGACCCAGAGTGGGGAGTGAGTTAAATGAATTTTTGTACATGCCTATAATGGACAATCCATTTGAATCTCTATTTTCAAATCACTTTAATAACATGAATAAATTCTCACATACAGATTTTAAGTATGAAACAAAAGTTATAAAACAAAACAAATAAAGGATAATGATTTTGCAAAATTGGTGTATGCATATGCTATAGAAAAAAATCTGAAATGAAATGTAGAAAATGTTAATAATGGTCATTTATGAGATTAGTGTTTTTTATATGTGTCTGTACTTTTCAACTTTCATGCATTAAGCATGTGTTACCTTAATGAATAGAAAGTAAAGGAATAAAAATCATTTTGTATTTTATCTAGCTTTATTGAGATATACTGTTGACATATAACATTATGTAAGTTTAAGGTATAAAACTTGATGATTTTATACACATATATACTGCAAAATGATTACCACGATGAGGTAACTTAACACTTCTATCACCTCAAATACTAGGGAGGCACCCCAAAAAACAGAATTATCTTCTGGAGGGTGGGCCCCTTGTAGTACAGGCTTCCCCTGCTCGGCGAGTGTTCTAGGAACCCATCTGCATCAGTGCACCAGCTGGCATTGTTGTGAGAGGCTGCATCCAGCTTCAGTGAATTTTTTTGAAGACTAAACGTATTTGCCCACTTCATGGTGGGTGATTTAAGAGAGTGCCTGACTATGCCGCATTGAGTGTTCAGCAGTTTTTGACCAAAAACAGCATGACCCCTGTGCCTCACCCTCCCTATTCAACCAATCTCACCCTTAACAACTTTTTTATTTCTCTGGGTGAAAAAAGCCCTCAAAAGAAATGTTTTGCCTATGTGGAAGGGGTGACACAAAAAAACCGGCAGAAACACTAAAAGGCATCAACATTGACAAGTTCAAAAACTGCTTTGGGTAGTTAGAAAAAAATGTCTCAGTATTGCATCAATGGAGAGTTCTTTGAAGGTGACTGAATTTTAAACATGTAAGAATAAATACACAATTTTTTATAAATAAATTCTGGTTTTGGGGGATCCCCCCTTGTACTTACAATCTGTGTGTGTACGGTGAGCATATTTAAGATATATTCTCTTTTAAAAGTATTTTTTAATAAGAAGAGTGTCAGTGGCATTTTAAGAGAGATCAGGAGCCCCAGGGCAGACACTGGTGGGGCAGTGGTGAAGCTCGGAGGTGAACAGTTGAGACTCGATCTCAGGACCTGGAGCAGGAAGGCGGGTATGTGGTGTGTGAAATAGTGTGATACCACAGTGGCATTAGCTGCATCTGACCCTGCAGGACAGTGGAACAACAGAATGAAAGCACAATGCTATGCATAGAGATCTAATGCACTGTGTAATGAAGATGGTCCATGATATCAAATACTGAAGCAATGATGTAATGTGATAAATATTGCTTCAATGACAATCATTTTACAATACCATAAAAGTGTATCAAAGTAACATGCCATGCACCTTAAATTTACAAATTGGGATGTGTCAAATTTATCAAAAAAGAGAAAGAAAAAAGAATGAGCCTATCAGATTGTCTAAAAAGTAGGAAGCATTTTGTTCTCCCTGGCTCTCCTTTTATATTAACTAGAGAATTGTCCTACATAAATGGCGGCTATTAAAGGTCTGTCCTGCTGGGTAGGTGAGTACAGCTGTATGCCCTCAATGAATGTCTGGCTGTTTCCCTCCAGCCTTGCTCCCCGACCCCCACATCTGGCAAAGCCCTGGTGCTTTCACACACCAGCTCTGTGAAATCATCAGACTCCTCTGAGCTTCAGTTCTTCTCATTGATAAAATGAAGATGACAGTGGCCACCCAGCTGACCCCCCACAGCTGAGAGCTATATGTGAGATAATGCATTTCGAAAGCAATCCCATGCAAATCACACGCAAGGTCATGGCAGCCAACATCTTCCATGAAGTGATTATGTACCAGATTTCACAAGGTGTTTTCTTAAATATTATATCATTTAATCATCACAAAAAGCCAATGAGTGATTGTAATCCTCATTTTACCCATGAGAAAACTGAGCTTATAACCTGCTCAAAATTGAGCACCCGTCACATTGCAGAGCCAGCATCTGAACTCAGCTCTGTGTCCTAAAGCCACACTCTTAAATGCAATGCTATCCTGCTGCACAGAATCTTAGCACTTGCAGGGGACCCAAAAGATCATTAGGCTGAATCCCTGTCATTGGCAGATGAGGACACCAAGGCCTAGAGAGGCGACATGACTTGCCCACATAACCACCAAAAAAGCTGCAAACTTCACCTCACAGGACATTAAGATCCGCTGCACGATCAGCCCGCTGTGTGGGTCCTGATCCCCAGGAGCAGGACGTGGCTTCTGTCCTCAGTCAGCTCTATTCTCTGTTGGTGACCAAAATCTTTTGGATCCACCCTATTATCCAATGGCCAAATTACACAGCCAGAACTGAGTAAAACTTTGAACTTCTGGGGAAAGTTAACTTCTACACAATTAGGTTCTCACCACAGCCAGGGGGTGGGGCAGAGAGGTCACCAGTAGGAGGCTGCAAGGTCACCACCCACTCCGAGCCCTAGATGTGGGGTGCCCCCCAAATTTACCATCTTTACTAGGACCTTTAAGCATGAAAGGGGATGCTACTAACAATCACAGTCACCACACCCCTACAGTAAAGCCATGGTCAGAAGCACTGAGTTGAAGGAGAAACTACTAGCAGGTGGTAGATGTACCAGAACCTAAGTCACAGGGTCTGACACAGGAGGCAGAAAGACGGAAAAGGTTTGGGGCATCCCTCTGGGTTGCGGTCCTGAGATAATCAAACAATTTGCTCCTTACTGATAGCAACTGTCACTTCTCTGGTGCTGTGCCTCAGCCCCTGACAGAAGTGGCTGTAGTCTACGTCTGGGTAGAGAATTCAGCACCAAAACATGTCCCCTCTTAGCTCATTCCAGCTCCAATTCTATGAATGTGGCATTTCCCCCAAAATGTTCACTTTCCCTTCCATCTTGTACGTCTTCATGGAAAAGAAAAACCATACTCCAGTACCCATTTCCATATCCTAATCAAGAACCATATTAGATTTTTTTGCATCATGAAACACAGTGTAGCCTCCCAATAACCAAGGTGAGGAAAAATACTAATCTAGAAGTCATGCCTCCATGTGGGACTGACTAGTAGGATCACAGATTTTTCTTTTAATCAGATTGACTTATTATCAGTGCCCACGCAGAAGACTCTGGAGGGCTATTGAATTACCCTAATTCTGGCTCACAATATCGGCTCCAAAGATCTTGAATCTTTCTGATCCTTGACCATACCTGTCCACAACCTAAGGCCTCTTTGGTCTCTACTGCCTGCCTTTCACGCAGCTGCCTTGTAAGGCTGTCCATGACTCCATCACATCTATTCATTCATTCACTCATTCATTCATTCATTCATTCATTCATTTAATAAAACCTACTATGCACCAGTCATGGTTCAAATCAACAAGGGTCCCTGCCTTTATGGAGCTTGCATTCTAAAAGAGGAAAGAAGACCATAAAAAGCAAACATATTAAATAGTAAACTGTACAGCATGTAACAGGGGTGGTAAAAGAAAAAGTAGAACAGACTAAGAGAGATCAAGGTTAAAATTTTAAGTAGGGGTCAAGGAAGACTTTATTGAAAAGTTACGTTTGAGCAAGGATTCGAAGATAAAGAAATTAGCCATGAAGGGATCTGGGGGGAAAGTACTCCAGGCAGAGGGGACGGCCTCTGTCAGAGTCCTGAGGTAGAATCCAGTCTGACACGTTCCAGAAGCAGCAAGGCGGCCAGTGTTGCTGGAGCAGAGTGAGCAAAGGCGGAGACTGACTAGAGATGCGGTCAGAGTGGGGTTAGGGGACAGATCACAGAGGGGTCAGGCTGGCCACTGTAAGGATGCCAACATTTCCTCTTAGTGAAATGAGAAACTATTATAGGGTTTTGACCAAAAGAGTGACACAATCTGACTTACTTTCTTAAAGCATCGCTCTTGCTGCTGCATTAACAATAGACTGCAGGGGGAAGGTAGAAGCAGGAAGACTAAATAAGAATATGAGAGGCTCTTACACTAATGGAGGCAAGGGATAGTGATGACTTGGACCAGCGTGGTAGCAACGAAGGTGGCAAAAGGTGATTGGACTCTGGATGTAGTTTGAAAATAGACCTTACCTGGCTAGTTCCTGAATAATTGGGGGTAGGATGTGAAAGAAGATGGGGAGTCGAGCATGGCTCCTACGTTTCTGGCTGAGCTATAGAAAGAATGAAGTCACCTACTGTCAGCTGAGATGAAGAAGACAGCCCGTGGGCCAGGTGTGGAGGGAGATCGGGAGGTCGGCAGCGGCTTGTTGAGTGTGACCTCCGAGTGGAGCTGTTTCGTGGGCAGTTGGATAACAGGAGACCAGAAGGCAGTGGAGAGCTCTGGGAGTCGTCAACATATGGGTGGTATTTAAAGACTAACGAAGCTGAATAAGATCAACAATGAACTGAGACAGAGAGGGGTAGAGGCTGGGGACTGAGCCCTGAGGCCCTTCAGCATAAACCTGTCTGGAGACAAAGAAAAACCGGCAAATGAGTGGGGGAAAGAGCCACCAGTGAGCTGGAGAACTGAGAAAGTGCGGTAAGATAGTTTCTAATTTCAATGGGCGCAGAGAAAATTCTATTCCCTACTAACTTTTTTTCTTTGGTTCTCTGAATCAGTGCAAAACACCTCTGAGAGCTTTGTCCTTTGCACTGACGGCCCAACCAGTTCAAGCCCTCTCTCTGTGAGTACTGTGTACGTCTGGTAGCAGCCAGATCAGTAGCCCTGACGTCAGGAAAATGTCTCAGACAGGCAGCCTGTCTGCTGCTTTGATACACCCCATGTCCACAGGGACAACTGCCAATCCAAACAGATCCCGCAGATTGTGCCATACCCAATGCTTTCACAATACAGAATGAGAGCACGCTCAAGCCATCTGCCTGGGGCAAACTGTCAGGGTGTCACGCAGCTTGTGGGAGCTCAGCAGTGTGGAGAAGGCGCTGTACTGAACCCGGGGAAGAAGACAGATAAATTTGGGGACCAGAGCATTCTACAGCTTGAGACTTGTAACCTCTTGCCCCTACAAGGCTCCTACTCTGTCTCCTTGTGGGCAACATGCAGAAGTTGCCTGAAGGAGGAAACAATGTCGAGGAATTAATTTTTGTGGTTTTGACAACACAGAAATATCTTCAAAGCTTCAACTCTACCATCTGATTTACACACTGACTCATGTTTGAAATGCCACCATAATCAGAGTTTAATCTCTTGATTAAAAAATGTTTTGTGTTTTTTTTTTAATAAACCCTGCTACCCATCACTTTCAGCTCAAAATGGAAATATAGTTTGGTGGAGAGAAACAGGAAGAAGGGAGAGGATGTGGGATCATGAGGATGGAGAACCCACCCACGTCCCAGGGTGGAAAATGGTCCAGAACAGGGAAGCAGGAAACGGAACGTCACCACCTGGAGTTTCCCCAGCTGACAGATGTAGGAGGGGGTCAGGGCGATGAGTCAGAAACTCTTTGGTCGAAGCTTTAGAGCTGCCTATGCAAATTATAGGCCGGGGAGTGGGGAGAGTGCCTCTTTGTTACCAAAGAGGAAACAGCCTAAACCCAAAGGCCTTGCTGGCACATAGAAGTGGAAAGGAGATCTGGTGTGACTATTCTCAGGGTCTGAGGGCAAGTTTCTCACTTAAACCTGAAGGGACCTCAACTCCCTCCCTCTGCGCTCTCTTCTGTCAAATTTCTTCTGGCCTTTTGCTCTTCAACCACATCTACATCTCACCCCAAAATTTTACCAATGCTGAAAAATACTCAATAATGGGATTCTTCATTCCACTTTGTTTCATGTCCCATATTTCTCACCTCTTTTCCTTGGCATTTCTTAAAATGTCTCTCTGTTGAAGCAGAGAGGTGGAGGGAGGCAAGAGACGGACTGTGGGAGTTCTGGACCCACTGAATTTTGTTGCTGTTCTGTTTCTAAGTCAGCCACTCCCCTGAGGGCAGCACTCTCAGAACCCGCTAGAAGTGGATGGCCTCCCTTCAGGCTGGCCCTGGAAAAGGAGTCCAGGCACAGACGGCTCACAACCCCGCCTCAGGCTCCTGCCTGGCTTCTGAGCTTTGATCTGCTGCATGGCTTCTGGGTAATTCCAGAACAAGCTCAGCCTGTTTGGGAAAGGTCAGAAGGCCCATGTGATCAGTGAGGTGAGTGAGGAAAAGAGTGGTAGGAAGTAAAGTCAGAAAGGTAGAGAGGCCAGATCATGTAAGGTCTAGCCAGCCATAGCAGAGGCACCAGATTCTATTTCAAGTGAAATGAGAAGCCACTGGGAGGCGGGGCGGGGGGTTGCTCAAGCAGTGATATCACCAGGCTGTAATGTAAAAGGACGGCTCTGGCTCCTGTGTGGAGAGGAGACTGAGGAAGGCCAGGTAAGAGATTATGGTTGTGTGATCCAGAGCAGGAGCAGTGCTCCGCAGTGGACAGATCAGGGCATAGTGTAAAAGAGCACAACAGGATTTGCTGATGTCCTGAACTGAGAGAGAGGAGTCGGCAACTGGGTCAAAATTTTTCATTAACTGAGATGTGGGGAGAAGATGTGGGGGAATGCGTGGAACCGTGAGTTCATTTTTGCATATCTTCATGCAAGGTGTCTTTGGGACATCCCAATGGAGATGTCTAGAGTTCAAGGAGAGGTTGGGGTGGAAATATAAATTTGCAATCATCTGCACATAATTTTAGAGCTATGGGACTGGATGAGATCACCCGGGAAGGGAGTATAGTTGAAAAGAGGTCTAAGAACTAAACCCCAGAATATCCCCACTTTTAGGAGTCAGGAACACAAGAATGATGCAAGACAGAATGAGAGATGGGTGAGGTGGGAGGACCAGGAGAAAGCAGGGACCTAGAAGCCAGTGGGCAAGTGATCGGCCAAATCATTTTGTCTGAGAACTGAGCAAAAGGAGACTGAGAATTAAATCAGAGTCCTAAGCTATGTTCTGCAAAGCCCTAGGTTTCATGGAGTCCCCACGAGGGTAGGGCAGGGGCAGAGGGTGTGGGCAGGGGTAGTGGGGGTGGGTAGGGAAGATAGAGTGGTGTTGAATAAGGCTCAGCCAACAGGGTTCCAGGCCTCTCTCCCTGCTTCAACCACTCCCACTCCTCTTTTAGCTTTGGGGTGTTGTGTAAGGTTTCCTCTGAAGAAAGGGTTCTGTGACTTAAAACACAAAACTTTGAAAACTGTTGGAACACATTCTATCACTAAGAAAGGGACCAGAATGTGGGAAGGGACTCTCTTTGAAGCACTGCCCCCAGGGAAAAATCTAACGT
>CM052543.1:127874150-127958709 GCA_028533065.1 Trachops cirrhosus
TGTGTAAGATAAGAACAAAGGCAGTGTGGTGCCATGCCTTAGGTTTTTGCATAAGTCTCCTAACTCGCTTGCTGTGAACTTCTGTTACTCTTGTCTGCACAACATCCTTTCTCTAGACCTTCCTTTGGGGATCCCCTGTCCCACCTTCATTCCTGTGGTCTGGTGAAGCTAGCCCTTCCCTGATCTATTGGGGTACACATGAGCCACAGGCCAAAGTCAATCAGTGCATTACATTCCCCAGCCCAGAGACTGAGTCAGGAACGGACACAGAGCCCCACTTGGGCCAATGGCAGTGAGGCCTAGGAAACTGTGGAACTGTTGGACAGGATACTCTCCTTTCACTAAAATCGGGGTTGTGGAGATGTAAGCCTGAGGCTACTGGCATGCAACTTGCCCCCAGGGTGAAAAGCTTACCTAAATTTAGAGTCGACTCAGGGGAGGGTAGAGTAGAAAGATAGAAACAGGCAGGGTTCTGGATTCAGCTGTGCCTGAACCAGAGACATGAGTAAATTTCCTTTTTTATTGGGTAGATTTGAATTAGATGTTTTGTCGCTTATAACCAGAAGAATCTTAAATGATCCATCCTCTCTGGATCTTGACATCTGAACCTTTAGAATGAGGATGCTGAAATCTATCAATGTTTCTCAATGGAGGCCCTAATGGCATTTGGTGAAATGATTCTTTGTTGTGCAAACTGCTCTGAACATTCATTTTTGCTTCTGCAAACAAAATGCTAGAAGCACGCTTCAGTTATTATGACACCAAAGATCCACCGCTGGTCCCACTAGACATACACACACACATCCCACTGCCCCCTAGGGGCATGTACTCCCCCCATTTTAGCACAAATCAACTAGAAAATCTCTGAGGCCCTTCCCAACTGGGCTGAAATTAGCCATGTAATGTACTGGAAATCAAGCTCCCTAGAGTCTAGTCTGAGCGCCGACTGAGGATAAGTTAGTCTCTGTGTTCACTTACTTTAAAAATGAAGGCACTGATATACAGCTACGTGGATGGGTAAACCAATCAAAGGACCATTTTGGTAAATTACTCATGTGAAATAACTCTAGCATAACCTGCAATGGATTCTTCACATTCCCAAAGGAAATATTCTAAACACTTTTGAATATCATTGATCCCCGAAGAAGACAGTTTCAAAAACCTGAAAATTTTAAAGCAGACTTTTCATACTCTTAATTCATCTATCAATAAAGAATTAAAATCACTTATAAAGCTACTGTGTCACCATTATTTTTCTAGACATCTTTAATCACATCTCCAGCAAGAGTGATGGGCCTAGAAGGTGCAGGGAGGGGTGGGGGGGGTCATTTTTTACGAACAAGTGGGTTTTATTACTTCCCAAGTGTTAACTGCATGGATGACTAGAGAACAACAATGGAATTGGTGGCTGGCAGTCGGCTAGACTCATTTGCCTCTCCATGCCAATCTCAGCTTGAATAATTTATTGCGTGTCACTCTTTATTAGCCAAAACCACAAATGTTAAATCCTTCTCTCGTGCCCCATGGTGCTCTGTAAATGTAAGAGAATAAAGGTTCTATATTCTATAATTTATCAGTTGCAAAATCTATTTGTCATGCTACCTCTGTAATCATTATGCATTTTTTGTTTTGTTTTCTTTTGTTTTAAACCATTTTTTCCCTCTTCTTGGCAATTGTGTGCTCTCGATAGTAAAACTCGAACAAATGGTCTGATCTCCGCACTGGCAGATTCGGGGATGCCGGAGAGCGGGCTGCATTCCATGTGCTGCCTTTGAAATCTGAGCGCAGTGAGATGACTTCACAGTGCACGCGCTCGCCAACCATACCCAGGCAGAGGGACACAGACGGCTCTTTCATCTCAGCTCTCTTCATAACTGCCATAAATTATGGCTGTTGGATGTAGTGCCAAGATCCTGGGGGCAATTTCCATGTTTAGGAGGATTCGAGGGGTGCGTTGTACCACTCCACCGGCTCACCCAGCTAACGATCTCTCCTCTCCACTTCAGCTCTTCTGTGAAACATGGCGGTGACTGTACACACTGGTGTCTGCCCAACAACAAAGCAGTCGTTTGGCTATCTGAAGGCGTAGAGCGGTACCAGGGAAGTCAGAGAAGTGAGACAGAAGGGAGAAGTAAGGGGAGACAGTTAAACCACTTCAAAACTACTTTTAGAGCTGCAGACTGCGTAGAGCGTGGCCCTGAAACTCAGAATGAAACCTCACTCTTTCATACATTCATCTTTGAAGCCAGAAGTTGGTGGGAAGGTCGGCTGCGAGAGCACGGACCCAGGCCTTCATGAAAAGCAAATGCAAGTAATTTCCCCAAATGCAAGTAATTTCCCCAAATGTTCTATATGAGCTTTACTTTGAATTACCCCGGCTGCCACCAATAGTCTGTCTCATCTTCTCTTTACGTCCTTCATCCCCCGCCATCATTCCTCAGATTTCGGGCTTGCAGAGAAGTGGAGATGTCATTTTCAGCAGAATATGCCATGGCCAAGCCTCCTGTGGGGCTGTCCGTAGGTTAGAGAAACGGAAGCGTCTTGTGTTTTGTCCGTCCAGCTTTCTAAGGACGTAATCACCTCCAGCTGGGCCAAGTTGATCGCGCGAATGTTCAGTGTTCACATGATTTTGCCGCAGCACCGTAATGAATGTACCTCTTTGATGGGAGAAAGAAGGTCCTTGAAATAAACAGTTTAAGGGTTTGGAGTTGGAGCTGGAAACATGGGCTGCTTTGTTCTTATGACAACTGCTTCCCCATCTGAAACACGTCTCCATGTTAAAGGATCTGTCTTTTCTCTTCTAGCCGCAACCCCCAAGCTGCAGTAACAGGCCCATGATTTTTGTAGATGCCAAGCTTATGAATGCTCTTTTATAAATATTCGCCTTTGAACTCATTGCTCTTGGAAAAGAAAAATAGCCCTATGTATTGCAGAGTTGACAGTAATAGACAAACCATACAAATTGTTCTCTTTGGGGTACTGAAAGGCTCCGAAATGCACATAGAAAAATTCCAAATGCAACATAATGTTTATGGAGCACTGCCCCCACAGCTATAATTTTTTTAAAAGTAATATTTCTGGCCGGCATGAATTACACAGAATATATTTCACAGACTAATATCAAGAGTAATACCTTAAAATGTTTCCTTTTATGGCATCATGGTTGTTTTTCTCATATTATTGCAAACTCTTAGTGAACAAAATTTTAGGATGGGCCATTTGGAAAGAAGGAAATCTTCACTGGATTAAGCTGTTTATGTTTTTATTTTTCCCTTTATCTCATTTCAATATATCCTCCAACTTCCTCCTCTAAAAATAATTCAACTAATGCCACCTCAACAGATTATAGTAGATCTCCTATTAATTTCATTCTGCTTCAAAAGGAACATATTCTTTAGGCTTATAATCACATATGTATTAATGGCAACTCATGTTTAGGCTCCTTATTAAAACTTTCATTCTGCTTCAATATCATCCATTAAATCATTTCTTTTCTGGTGTTAAAAAAAAAAGTGTTTCCCTGAACCCCTTTCAAACGTTTTATCTTATCCAAGAGTTAATCCAGAAAACTCAGCCTCCCTTAATCCTGCTTTGTGGTTTAGATCCTTTAGGCCTGGAAGCACTCATGTTCATTTCTGTCATACCCGTGCTGATGTAAAAACAGCTTGTTCTGTGGCAGAGAAACAATTCTGCATGCAAACGGTGTGCCTCTGGAGCCTAACGCTGTCAGCTGAATCCTAACAGCAGTGCTTTACAAATGCTCTCCCACATTGAGTGAATGACCTATGGTGATTTCAAGACACAATTGTTGTTTTGCATTTGGCATTAAGTATATTCTGTGAAGTTGGAGCCAGACTGCTTGTGTTCAAATCCCACCATCGCCGCTTATGAGCTGTGTGGTCTTGAAGAAGACACTCTCTGCATCATAAAATAGGGTTCATCATACCACCTACGCCTTAGGATTGTTGTGAGGAATAAGTCTGTAAAAACATACAAAGCACTTATGACACTGCCTGACATAGGCAGTACTCAATGTTGGCTCACAATAGTATTTAACTTACGAAGGCATGGCATGCTTTACATAATTTCAGAAGCAGATTTGTGAAATAAAAAGAAATCCTTGAAAACTCTAATTCTGTAAAATTTACAAATATGAAATTACTGATAGTGTTTTATACATGTATATATATATGATTATAGAATTCCAGCTGTTCTTTTATATAATTATATAGCTAAAATTACATTAATTTTTTTTACCCTGGAAAGTATGTTTTGGTAAGTAAATTCTTTTCCCAATGACGTCCTTGGTCATTGAACTTGAAGCTGCCATTGCTTCCCGACTCAGCTGGTCTGTCTGCAGCCCTGCCTGGCCCCAGAAAATTAACTCAGTCAGTATTTATTAATTGTCCTCTTAGAACAGGGAGCATATGAAGAACAGAGGCCTCAGCTACATCTATATGGCAGAATCAATTTCCTAATTGTTTAACAGATCAAATGTGTATTTCTAGATAATTGTTTACTATAACTAAAGAAAAATCCATTAATTCCTATGTGTTTCCAGCCCAAACAATTTTGCTTCCATGAATCAGTTGAAAACAATATGCTAAAAGTAATTAACCCAACTTAAACAGCATATAATTTACCCATGTAAAAACTGTAACTATGGGCCACAGCTCTGTCACTTAATATTAACCGCGGAGGTCACACTCAACCATCTTTTTCTGTCTGCATCCCAACCCAAGATCAAAGCAGCAAGTAAATGCTGGTAGTTACGTATATAACTGAACAGAAAAAAAGGACAAAAACTTCTGTGCACACAGTTTGATTATAACTACATTCTGAAAAATCCACATTGAAAATGCATGAGGAAAAACTAAAGATTGAAAAAAGATTCTGTTAACATAATGGCATTATTGTTTTCCTCTTTTTTCCATTTTCTATTTTTTGTTACTGACTATATTATTTTTTAAATAAAAATGTTAAATTTGTAAAACTATAAAAGTTGAACTATACTTTAAATCCTAAAATTTTTCATTTCTACAAAAAATTCACAACATGGCATGTAATTCTGAATTAATGTTAATGATATAAACCCTATAAAGATTTCTCAGAGAAATTTGAGAATCTTCAAACCGCATCTCTGTTTTTGTATTACATGCAATAGGTTCCCCAATAATAAGAAATCATCAAATCAAGGCTACGTATTACACATTACCATTATATTTAAGTTCTAGTCAGAAGACTGTGATACCGATTATATAAACCCGATTCAGGTTCATAGTTTCTGTTTTCCTTACATTTCCCCTTTGTATCTCTAGATAAAAATTGACAAGAAATTGAGAACGTAATGTAAATCTAGGATTTATTAACTACATATTCAAAGCCACCTACATAACGAATCCCTGGGGTAGAAACGTCCACACATCATGGATCTGGAGTCAGATTATGTGTTTTAAATTGCACCTTGACTTCTGAATTCAATAACAGATGCAACTACCATGGACTAAATGAGAATATTACAAATGCAGATATTCCAACACAAAGACTTGTATGATTTTGTTGAGATTGTCAATGGTTGTTTCATCCAAATTTTCTTCATTGTCATCCATGGTATGCCAGACTTCAGGGAAAGGAAATGCTATCAGATGCAAAATTGGAACACCTAATAAGAAAGAACCAACTTTTAATTAAGTGCATATTTCAACTAGAAAGTGTCACCTGGCAAGCAGGAGTCTGAGTGGGAGCTCTGTACTGTACATATAAAGACAGCTGATAATCCATCATCTGCTGTGTACGCCTCACATCTTACTCTCGTGCTCCAAGGTCATTCATTCATTAAACAATTGTTAATTAATTCAGTAAATAATTAGAAACCACCTACTATGTACCAGTCTCTATTCTAGAAGTTGAGGTTTCGTCAGTAAAAAGGCAAGGCCCTGCTCATGTGGAGCTTACATTCTGGTAGAGAAAGAAGCAAGTAAACAAGTATAAAAAATAATGTTAGAAAGTGATAAGCGTTATAAAGGATAAAAACATGAGGAAATAGAGAATGAGAGACAGACAGCAGGGCCAAGAGAGAGATATTTAAGGTCAGGGAGGGAAGGCCTTTGTGAGAAGCTAACACTTAAACTGAGACATGCAACAAAGGAAAAGAAGCTGTGCAAAAATCTGGGGAGGACCATTCTGGGTAGCAATATCAGCAAGAGCAAAGGCCCTGAGGTAGGAGTGAGTTTGGCCAGCTTGAGGAACAGCGAGGAGCCCCGTGTGGCTGGATCGGAGCAATACTGATTGGAGACAGACGTAGAAGGTGATGTTGAAGAAGGAGAACAGAGTCAGAAAATGGAGGCCCTTGCAAGTCATGGTAAAGATAGTTGGTCTTATTCTAAATGATAACAAGCCACCAGTGCTTTGAAGTAGGAAAGTAACATAAACTGATTTACATTTAAAAAGACAACTCTCCTTCCTACGTAAAGACTAGGGAAGCAAGAGCAAACAAACACTGGGGATCAATTGAACAGCTACTTCAGGAATCCTTGCGTTCACTTAAACTTGCACCATTGACATCAAAGATATTGCTTCCTTATTAATCAGAAAACATCAGAGTAACACAGAATGTAGGAATACAGTCTGACTCTGTCAAAGCGAAGTCATGGTCAATGGAATGTGAGCTTTCACACATATTCTAGGTATAGGAAAAAATGTGTCCTTAAGGATTCCAAATCCCTTTCATGAGAAAATAGAAGCCATATGCCAATTGTTGGATGACTTAACTATTCAATTACATTAAACGGTTCTTCACTCTTCTAGATCATTGCAAAAGCACATAAAATACAATAAGTTAAAATGCACATGCGCATGTACACATACATATACACACACATTACCTTTTCTTAAAAATGGAATATGGTCATCCTGAATCACACGTCCATAACCGTGATTCTGGAAATACTGCCTCTCCAAAGAATGGTCCTTGAGCAAACCTAATTCATGGAGTTCACGTTCTGCAGATGACAATTAAACAGTAGATGAGTATCTAGTTTTTATCTGATCAATACACAGAACACATAAGGAGTTTGAAATCTTAGCACATGTGGCTGTTGCTTTTAAAATATGCAGCAGTGAGCACAGGACAATAAGCATCTGGGCTGAACATGGGTGTGTACATTTTTGAGTAGTTCTGGGGTGTGAACGGTCACATGTGGCTGTAGCTTTACAAGTGAGAACATCCTTAGAGGTAGAAACTCAGTAGAACATAGTGAGATAATGAAGGAGAAAACCAGAAAAAAAAAAATTGGAGAAGAAAACACAGATGTAGATACTTATAGATCCAAGATCCTGTATAAAGAATGCTTTAAGGGAGAGGCTTCCCTGCTACTTGCTGGGAGAGAAGAACATTAGGAATGCCTTTCAGTGCCTTGGTTTCTGAACTGTCTCATAGAAGTCAGCCAGTTGGGGCAATCCAACCACACAGCTCACAGAACTGGGATTCTGCAGGAATCCCAATGCAGGCCAAATACAGCAGCATGAGGAACATGCTGGACACTGATGGGGACACCACCATGAACCTGCACTCTCGAGCCTCTACTACATCTCATCATCCTGAGCGTGGCCACACAGAGCACTGGCCTCCCTCTTCAGCATGGTGTCCGGGGGCCTTGACCCTGCTCCTTTTGTGCCTGGTGCTGCTGATGGGCCTGGCAGTACTGGGGTTTGTGTTTTTTCAGTTCTACCAGCTCTCCAACACTCAGACAGCTTTTCTAAAATGGAAGAAAGATTAGGGAATCTCTCTCAACAGCTACAATCTCTCCAAGCCCAGAAGGGGAAGCTTGTAGAAACTCTGCAGCATGTGGCTGAAAAATTCTGTCATGAGCTTTATAACAAAACTGGAGAGCCACAGGTGTAGCCCTTGCCCAGAAAAGTGGAAATGGCATGGGGACAAATGCTACCAATCCTGTGAAGAGAACAAGAGCTGGCAGGGCTGTGACTATTTCTGTATTGCTGAGAGCTCAACCAGGCTGAAGATAAACGTACAAGAAGCGCTGCGGTTGGCTATGCCTCACAGCTACTCTGAGTTTTACTACTCTCACTGGATAGGGCTGTCCCACAATGGCAGTGACAAGGCCTGGCTGGGGGTGGATGGAACACCTTATGCTTCTGAACTGTTTAAGATTATAACAGATGTCACCCCCGTAAGAGACAGGGATTGTGTGGCCACCTCAATGGGAAGGTTTTCTCAAAAAACTGCCAAGAGTTGAGGTGGTGTGCATGTGAAAAAATGGCGGCCAAGGTCAAGCCAGAGAGCCCCCTTAGCTTCTCTGAACCGCTATGTGGAGGTGATTGACTCTCCAGCTGCAACCACAGCTTCGCATCCCCTTCAGAGACACTGAAGATCAGAGCAAAAGCCAGTCTTTTTATGTGCTCTTGGTTTCACACTATTCTCTTTCATATGATCCGTGTCTATACAACAACTCAACAAAAGTTTGAGCCAAGCAACACCAACACAAAGGATATTTGAGACAAAGAGAAATGGGAAAAAATCAGAAAAGGCCATCCTTCTGATTGCCACAAAAGGATTTTTATGTTTCCTGCCCAAGATCACCAGCCCTTCTGAGCTTGGGAGTTCACGAACATATTTACCAGCACGAAGAAGTCCCAATTACGTATCATCAGCTGGTCCCAGAAACCCATAAATTATCCACCTCCTTGATTTTGAGATGACTTCCTAGTGTTCTTCCTTTTCTGCATCTAATATCATTTCCCTTTTTCCATGTCTTCCTTAATATTTAGAGGAGTGAGAAACTTAAATGGAGGAAATAAATGTATGTAACATCCTTTGTACCAACCATCCATTAGTCCATGAGAAATTATCAATCATTTCATAGACTGTGCTACCAAATACACAACTAATTCATTTTGTTTGCTTAAGTTCTTTTTTCCCCCTTTTTGATCTCTCAGTAAAGCCTGCTTCTGCTGTGTCTATGGCTTGCTTCTCACCAGGCTAATTCTCTTTATTAAAATCTTAACTTCTTACAAACATATCTCCCCAGGCCTACTTAAGATCCCAATGACTGTCCCCTTCCTCTAGGAATTCTTCTATGATAGAAGTATTCTCAACTCAGTTCCATGTCTGAATTACTATCCCTGATGCTCCCTTCAGAGAGATTGAAGAGCAGAACAAAAGTCAGTCTAAATTTATGTGCATATGGAATAGTTCGATTTTAGTTCATATTTTCTTCCATTTGCTCCATGTTTTACTTTTCAGGTACTAAAGATTTAATATTAATAATGTAAATAATGTGGAAAAAAGAATACCTTAAGAGGAGATAGGGATAAAGTATATTGAATGGCTGCTCTATGGAAAAGGGTTACCTGCTATGACCTGCATTAGTCTGCATTAGTGGTTCTCAAAGTGTGGTCTCGGACCAGGGCTATCAGCATCATCTGGCAACTTGTTAAAAATGTAGATTATCTAGAGGTCCCACTTCATACCCACTGATTCGGGAACTCTGGGGATGAAGCCCGGCAGTTTGTGTTGTAACAAGCCCTCCAGGTGACGCACACTACAGTTTGAGAACCATTGGCCCGCATTCCATCACTCATTGTCTTGTACCATGGAACCCACGTATTATGTTACATGCTTCATACAACATGAGTTCTATGTTCTGAGATGATAAGGGATCACAAGAAGAGTATAAGACAACTGAATAAAACTTATCAGGATAGCTGGGAGCTTTTTAATTGCTAAATTTAAAGTGTAACACTAGACCCAGTGGTAAGCATGAATATGTGATCTGTTAGAAATATGGAGAAAGCCCTTACCACCACCAAGAAATGCTGTGTTTATTGGCACTTATAATTCTTTCATCTTAGGATATAACTTTTCTTTACACAATCAGATATGGCTTGAAGTATAAGTACCAGGAGGAGGGGGCAGCACAATACATTAAAGTGCAAGTTAAAAATACATTAAGGTGCAAGGTACTGATATAAATTCATTCTGGTAGACAAAATAAGTGCACAAAATCCTTGAATGAAGGCCAAACCCAATTTTTTGAGGCTACCATGAAAGTAAGGAAAACATGCTATAAGAAAGAGACCACAAAATCTTATATTAATAATATGATAATAGCAATTCTTTCAAACTAGAAACTGAAATTTGCCAAAGGCAAGTATCTGAGATTCAGGTCAAAGTTTCTCTTGTAGTATTCTAGATCTGCATATTGTCGAATTCTGAACTCATGGCAAAAGTATGAGTTGAGATGGCAGTACTTTCCCCACTGCTTAAAACTAAAACAACGCAATACTGCTCCGAGAATTTGTGTGGCTAGAAAGGAATTCCTAGCCTGAAGTTCTTGCCTCCAAAGCAGGCCTCCTGGCCTAGGTTTTATAACAAAGGCCTATCTCATTTTCATCTCTCCCTGATATCAATTGCTTTTTTTGCTGTGTGGGTAGATAGGGGAGGGATGTTTGTGTTTGGAGGAGGAGAAGAGTGGAGGCATGAGGGAAAGAAGTTACTCTCCTTTTCCGTCTCTAAGCCCCGACCCTCGCTCTTGAGTCATAAATATCTCTGTTTCTTGGCCTGGCCTGGCCTGGCCTGGTCTGGCCTCATCTGCTCTCATTGATTTGACTCTAAACCTACTCTTAAATGACTCTCGAAGGATCTCGGCATTCTCTTGCTTCTCGATCTCTTACTCTTTTGGAAAATAGGCAGGGACTGTACTAGATTTACAAGAAAATCACATCTGCAAGAGGCAGAAAATATAAGATGACAAAGAGATGAAAAGGAAGGAAAAACTAAAGAATATCTTCTGGTATCATTTTAAGGATATAACATTCCTCATTAGCCAACATGCTTTGCTTAGTAAAGTTTTCCCCAGAAATACATTCCATATACTTCAAACAGGACCCTGGGAAAATATTTTCAAACCATTTCTAAATACGTGCTAACAAGAAATGTAGTCCATTTTCCTATCAATGTGCAGTTTCATGCAGGAAAATAAAGTGGGCCTACTAAAAGAGATGAATAGGAACAATAAACTAATTCATAAAGCAAGACAAAAATCCAGTGAAGTATGTTATACATTCAAACCATATACTTAAATCATAAATTTTGAATTTTAAAATGTACTGTTTGTCAGGAGGAAGAAACTTGGTTGACTCTTTAATAACAGTGGTGCTTACCAATTGCTTGAAGTCTGTAAAACCATTTGGCAGAGTTTGGAAAAAAATTAGGAAATGTTGGGTTTGGAGCTCCAATTAAGTCTAATAAGACTAATAAATCCTAAGGGAGAAAAAAGATGATTTAATCACTGCCACCAAAACATATTTCATACTCATCAATGGAAAAAATAACAGTCAGTCAAAACTAATGGCAGTTTAATGACTGAGAATAATCTAGGCAGCTGTATAAATAAACAAAAGGTTGAATAACATTGTAAGCTAACAATTTTGAAAAACTTATTGTATCTTGATTTCTAGTAAATGGCAAAGTGAAGATTCTTTGTGTCTGGAATCCCAGAAGAATATCACTAAGGAAAAATTATAAAGCTCACATTTGGATAAGTATTTCATAGATCTAAAAAGAACACATTTAACTTTATTTTCAGCTAGGAGTCCAAGCCTGTCTGATCTTCTATTCCATTACAAATACCCATTTCATCCTTTGTCTGTAATGACACAACCACCTCTAGGAAAACATTTAGTAACTATTTACTTCTCAAAGCAGCATATAAAAATAGTCCTGGACTAGGAGCTATAGGACTTTATTTATGTCTCTGGATCTCCATTTCCCTTTCTGTCAAACCAGAAACTCAAAGTTGCTGATCTCTAGAGTTCCATTCAGGTCGTAAGCTCTACAATTACACCAATGCCCCTTAAATTGTTTGAGCCATAAAACATTGGTAGACTTGAGGACTCCCTGAAGACTAACCCTGGATTAAGAATTCCTGTTTTATGAAGATGAGATAATGTGTGGTAAATATCCGGTGTAGATTCTGGCACATGGTAGATAAATATTTGTAATCTATGATCTTAAACTCATAGTATCTATTAATTTATAAATGATTAAATATACAGGCGTGAGCACAAGTAGGTTTACGGTTGTTCATGTAGAAAAAGATATGCAGGTTATGATTGCTACAATAGCTTTATTAACTCAAAAGAATGTCACTCACAACTCTAAACCTACTTTTTCCCATCCCTGTATTCATTAGGAAAATAGGCTTGTTTGAAATCAGAATATATTTACAAGATTAGATAAGCTACGAAGACTTTGTTTCTGGGGGGAAAACATGGTCTTAGCCATCACTATGGATTCTATATTTGGACTAATAAATATCATATTTTTCAGACCGTAAGACACACCTAGGTTTTAGAGGAAGAAAATAGGGAAAAAATTTTGAAGCAAAAAATGTGGTAAAATATTTAATAACATAAATAACATAATATTTCACCAATGTAAATGTAAACCAAACTCAACAGCAGCATTAACCACCATTATTCCTCCCAAATTTGCGGTGGGGGGGAATGTGCATCTTATAGTCCGAAAATACGGTACCTTTGTTCTTCCTACTGATCAACTAGGTCTCTCCTCTTCTTCTGAATCCTTTTTAGCCACTTGGGCGCAAGTGACTGAATGAGGTGTTGACCATATTCCCCTGCTCCATTATGAGCTGCCCACGGGCCATAGGATGGGGAGAATGCCCACGTGGGATGTGCCAGAGTACTAGAGGACATTTAATGTGGCCATGCGGACTCAGAGGGTAAAGGTCGGTGGTAGGGCACAGGCCTGGGATGAGTGGAGGGGTTAGGAATAGGCTTGCAGTTCACGGGGTGGGGATCAGCGATGCATGAAGGCGCAGGGAAGAGTGAAGACTCGAGGGTGGCATGAAGTCCCAAGCTGGAGTTAGTAAGGACCCAAGGTCAAATAGGGAAAGAATTCAAGAGCAGGGTGAGGAACTAGAGTTGGGGCGTGGGCCCAAGAATGGGGATGAAAATGGGGTTGGGTTTTGCACCCATCACTTGGCAATAAGGCAGCATTTTAAGGCAGCATCAAAATGTCTCCACCCCCATGTCAAAAATACCACATCAAAACAGACACATCAAAATGTCACATACACACTTGGAGTCATTACAACGCTCTGAAGCCACTGAGGAAATTCCTCACTCCCATCCTCCTACCACATCCCACTCCAGCTTCATCTGCCAGACCCTGGACCCCTCAGGCTCTAGCGAGGCCTCAGGGAAGGGACACTGTCTCCACCCCCACGCAGACTGGGGGATGCGCTCCCATCGCGCCAAACTGCATCTGAGGTCTCCTCAATCTGATGTTTTATATTCTTGTAATTAAACCTTTGTACAGTTTTGAAAAATTAATTTAAATTTTAAACTTTACATTGATTTTTATACAAATAAAATAGTTTAATTAAATATTTTAATGTTTAACTTATAAAATATTTAATAATATTTTAATTAAGCTCAAACGTAAGTAACTGCTAACCCAGAATCATTCCTTTTAGCTCTGGGATTCCTCAAAAACCCAGCTCCTGCCAAGGAATGTTCTATTATAAACACTCTGCTCCAAGGATCCTGTGGCACTTTTAGGTCTTTAATTGGCTTTAGTTTTGGCATCCGGTGAGGCAGCGCCTGCAGCCACAGCGCCACAGATACTACCCAGACTAACCATGCCGTGAAGTTGGTTGGTGTCTCTCGCTCCAGGGGGGTGTGGGGTCGACGCCATCTTTGTAGCTAAGTGCCGAGACCCGTACAGGGAGTCCTGAGGAGACCAGTGAAGGAAAGCCTCTTCCCCGTCAAAGAAAATTAGCTGGAGTGACAGGTCTGGCTTGGAGTCTGAAACAGTCTGGTAAAAAGAACAGTGAAAAGATAGCAAAATGGCTGGTTAAAAAAAAAAAACAGCACACTTTCCTATTAGCGAAGAAGAGGAAGATAACAAAGTGAGTAAAACACCAAAATTTATTTTGCACCATTTCCTGTCCAAAAATCATCACACCTCTCATAGGCTTCCCTCATATAAATCTCACCTTCACCCACTTCCCCTAAAAACAGAAGTCATACATTTTTTCTAACTCTTCAGAGAACTTTAAAAGGCCATTCCACCTCCACAGATCCCCAGAGTCGGGCTGAAGCCGTCATACCCACATGGCAGCTGGACTTCTTCTGCCTAATCCCCTTTCTCTCCTCGAGTGGCCACAGATGTTGAGCCCAGGCCCCTCCCTACGAAATGACCTAAATGCTAAATCCCCTGTCAGACTGTGCATCCCAGGAAACTCAACCTGAACAACTGTGTATCATTTTTGCTTCTCCCCTGATTTGTCTGCATTTTTTCTAGTGAGTCTAGGTTCAAGGATCTGCCCTAGGAATGCAACAGAGACACAAAGAGTAATAATTACAGCCTCACTGTAATTATTCTGAAGAAACCTCCACTTCAGTTGGGGGTAGGAAAGATAAAACAAATACACGAGCATGGCCAAATGTGCCCAGGGTCCCAAATGTAAAATGAAACTCATCTGGGAATTGGATAGAATGAGAGGTTGAATCCTTGGGGTGTTGAAAAAGACTTCCTGCACGAGACAGTATTTCAGGAGAAATTAGGAGTGTGAGCAGGGTTCTGATGACTCTCCACTGTCTGACAACTCCCACCGTTCACATTAGTCCTGCCGGTAACCTGACCTCCACAATCCACCAGCCCCACTGGAATCCCTAATCCATGGAGTCGTTCGTTTATTTTCAAAGTCCTTCGCCCCCATGATGTCCTGACTTCATATTCTGCTTAAATTCCAGAGTCAATCATTCTGATCACTCCTTTGAAAGCACACTCAACTCCCATGCCTTGGCAAAAACATAACCCCAAGTCCAACTCTCTGCCTCTTTTGTGTCCACTCATGCAGCTACACTTGGCTGGAGAAAAATATCCAACTGTTTGCTCTCTGCACCTCACTAAAGTACTGAGCGAATGTGCTCCCATTGGACCAAACTGATTCTGATGTGTCCTTAACCTGTTAGAGATGTAACTTCTCCTCTTATCTCTCTAAGGATATTAAAAACTGTGCCTTTTAAGTTATCTTCTGCTCCTTGTACTCTGTTTCCTCTGAGTTCATTTTTCAATTTGCATTATTTGTTTTGCTTGCTTTCTTTTATGCTGGAGGCTGTCCTCAAATGACTGCTCATCCTTTGTGTTCATTCATGTGAAAGGATAAGGTTCTGTAACACTGATTAGAGACACACATGGTTGGCCTCACTTCAGGGCAGTCCGGACCCAGATGGTACTTTTACGGGGATGGTTTATGTTCTCCAGAGAAGGATCCTCCAGTTTCCCACATGCTGGGTATAAGCCGGCCGCTGGCTTTCTCATGCTGGAGGTGGGGAAAAGGCTGGGGACCTCCCTGTTCACCTAATCTCCTTGATTTCCATGAGGCACCTCACCACTGCCTTCCTCTTTATCCTGTGTCCCCACATATCCAGAACCTCCCTGGTTCAATTTCTCCAGAAAAAAAATTCTCTCCTCTCCCACAAGAACACGGGTGGGGTACTCATCTATTTGCCAGGTGTGGGGTGGAAACCTACATATCTAAGGGCTCCTTATATGTATCCACACTCTCCTTCCCAGCCCCTGCTTTGCTTCTGCGTTCCTTACTATCTGTGTGGCCTGATTTGTGAAGGTCTTCCAGTCCTTCTTCAAGGCAATACAATAAATGCCTAATTACCAACTATGTCAATATAGCTGGTGAATTATCTGCAGCCTTTCCCCATCCAATGCCATCTCAGCTAATGCCACCCTAAACTCAGTGGCTTAAAACAACAATCATGTGTCCTCCAGGGTCCGTGGGTCAGCTGGGGGACAGCTGACTGAGGCTGGTTTGGGCTGGAGGAGCTCTGCTTCACGCTGCAGTCATCCCGGTTGGCTGTGCTCCACATGCCTCTTCTCCTCCAGGGACTGGCAGCGCATGCCCTTCTCCTGGTGGTGGCAAAAGCAAGAGGGAGCAAGCCCAACTGGACAATACATTTCTAGCCTCTGCCTGTGTCACATCAATGAGCATCCCATTGCGAAGACATGTCATCCAATTGGTCAAGACATGCCAAATAACCAAGCCCAGAGTCAAGGAATGATAAAATACAACCCGCTACAGGGGGAAGGCACAGCAAAGTAATAAGGCAAAAAATGTGAATATAACCTTATTACTGGAGCGGGGAGGGCTGCAAAGAGCTGGAACAATAATCCAGCCACTCTCCAGTCCTCTCCAGGTCACATTCCACCACCACCCACCTCATCCATGACAGCTGAAGAACTTAAAATAACTCCTTCATACCGATTAAGTTAAACTGAAAGAAAAAATCTGTCACTCTCAATGTTTGTATACAAAACTAGCCCTTTAAAAAAACTGTCTACATCACTGTTAACCTTTATTCACAAGGATAAGTAAGAGAACATACGTGTGTTTTTTAATGGGGAATGCTACCCAATAACTCACTCAGCCCTTCCTACCAAAAGCAAGTATGAACTGCAAGGAAAGGCGAGGAGCTCCCCCAGAGAAAACACAGCCTCATCACAGCCTGTGCCTTTAAGTCAGACTTCATTTTGTTTCATGTCCTTACACTAGAAAGAAAATATGAAAAAATGAAACTGTTATATCAGCTTCTGAACTCCCTCACTCAATTGCTGGGAAAGAAAAGCAGGGTAGAGTTAGGGGGTGGAGGGATTGAGCAAAAAAAGAAAAAGGATTCATGGATATGAACAACAAGGTAGTGAATGCTGGGGGCAGAGGGTTATAAGGGGACTAAATGGCAATAGGAATAAAATATAATAAAAATTGTATTAAAAAACGAATTCATACAAAGAAAAAAAGCAGGGTGGAGCAGGGGACAAAGACATCACAGAAGATTCAGAAAACAAAATGAAATAAAAAACAGTGAAAAGTATACCGACAAGTTATAAACAATTCTTGCTTTCTTCAAGCTCAGCATATCCAGCAAAAATAGCACCAAATATCTCTATTCCTTCCATTACAAGATAAACCTTTTACTTCTTTATCCCCATTGTACCAAAGGCTGGCCCCTTCATAAAGCTCTGAGGGGAAAAAAGCATTCGTTGCCTGCGAACAAAGTTTTTTGTTTTTGCTTTGTTGTGTTTACTTGGTTATGAGTGATATCTGCACAGAATGTCTTCATCTAGGCCAGCACTTTTTTCCAACATACCCTTAAGAACACAGAGACTGAAATAACATCTGAGAGTCCCTGAAGTATTCTGAGCTGAGAACACAACAAAAGCTCTGCTATGCTACATAAAATTGAGCCGAGATTCACAGATAATGACAATAATGCATTTTTGCTTCATGCTTTTCCTCTTGATATGTCTGAATGACTCACTCTCGAGGGCCACCACCTCTCAGATCAGAAGGTTCTGATGTTCACGGCTCCATAAATGAGAAGAAATAAACAGAGTGCTCGCACAGATGCCTGTACCAACCTTCTGCCGTCTTCATTTTCCACAAAGAAACTTGCACTTAATTTAATGTGCATTCAAAACTAATGAATTAATGCATGCAGGTGTCAGTTAACGAATGTACTGTCATATACCTTACGTTAACAATGTAATCTGCCAATTAATATTCACTCAAACTCACACCATTTTGCAAACAATTAATACAAAATGTACTGAAAGTCTCCATTTCAAAACGGCCTTCTCATCCCCCCAAGCACTCTAAATTTCACTCTGAGTTACTCTAATGTATTTTATCCCAGGAATCTATGAGAGGGATACAGATACCTTCAAGGAAAGGAGTTGTTTGTCTAAGGCACGAGCAAGCTCCAGCATCATCGCACATGGCACGGCTGAGTCAGTGGCTCCCACGAACACCCTGTTGTCCCAGTGGGGAAAAAACTTGGAGTCGTAGTGGCAGGCGAGGACCAAGTGTCGTTTCGCAGCGGGATTGAGGGTGCTGATGATATTTGAGAAAGACCGATACCCATAGGGTGTCTGACCCAAGAAGGTGTCTACTTCCAAGACCCAGTCAGCTTGAAGTCTCTGAATTCTCTGCATGATGTGCTGCTCAAAACAAAAAACAAAACTTCAGATTGAGACAGGTTTTGTTCGTTCAATATAGCTTAAGATTTTTATATACTACCTTTCAAATTAATGCAATACATGTCTTTTTTAATTAATAGCAAGGATGTGTAAAGGAAAAGGTAATCCTCGCCCTCTCCCCCAATATTCCCCCTGCCCATTGTTAATAGTATTAATGTTAAGAGTCGGGTGTATATCTTCCCTTTGTCTATACAAATGTATATTAACACACAAACACATACATTTGGCAGAGGGGTGTATGTTTTTATAGGAATAGAATCCTGTTCTCACTTAACAATCTAACGTGAACATTTCTACATGTCAGGAGACAGAGATCCAGTTTAGTGCGTCTAAAGTACACTTCCAATTTTTCTAGGAGGCTAAGAGGGTACATTTGAGAAATCAGATACACAGGGACCTACTGGTGTCAACTTCTACTCTACACTCTTTGAAGACAAGCACTGCACGTGGTAGCTCCTCGGGTCCCCAGTGCGTAGCATGTGCCCCAAGTCCAGCAAATGTAATGAACACCAACAAAAGACACTGATGCTCCCCTGCTAAGGGTAACATGAAGAGTCCCACAACAAGGGGATGGTTGGGGGATATTTGAGGTCCTGCCAATTCCAAGGATCAGTAAGCAACTCTGAACCATAGTAACTATCAAGCAGTTTCCCTTCTGTGCTCAAGGAGGGTCCAGCCTGTTGCATATGCTGATAAAAATAAAATAAAAAAGAATCTATTTTCCCATCTCACTTGGTTATTTTAGGCCTTATGAGCAACACGGCAAATGACAAGATAAAGTAGCAGAGGGAAAAGAAACTTCACCATAGGGACCGGAAGGGTCTTCTTTAAGAATCTCCAATTCATGCTGTGAGAAGTGACGGGTGAGTTCCTTACTGCTCCATCTGCCCTTTCCTGCCTTTATTTGCCCTTTACCTCATTTTTTCACTGGGTTCCATTTATTTTATTTTATTTTGAAATATTTACGTCTTTGCAGGTTGCCTTAAAGGGTCTTTTTTTGAAGTCAAGTGGCAAACTAACCATCCACATAACCAGCAATCTGTTCCACAATTATCAGTGAGGATGGACCTTGAGATGATAAACAAATAGCAGAATAAGTGGAAAAGAACGGGAGGTTTTTTTTCTCCCAAGGAAATACAAAATTTTCCAGTCTTGCCAAGTCTTGTGTGGCCTCCTGCCCTAACTAATGTGACATGACACGTAGGCAAGGGCCTTGGAAAAACCATGGCAGGAAGCCTCCAGGAAGAGGAGAACTAAACCGGGGGGAAAACAGCGACTCGACAGTCAATCCTGCAAAAGCCAAATAAACACACAATTCTCTAGCTATCCACTTTCCGCTTTCCGCAGTGAGGCGGACTGCGGCCTAAGTAGCACACGTACACAGTACCTTACCTTTTTCTCTTACAGGTTGACGAGTCTTCTTTTCATATAACAGAAAGAAAGGCTTAGAATCTTTTTGAAATCATCATTTCTATCTCATTTATTCTGTTATTCTCCACAATCCTTAGTATTGGGTTTGCTCACAGTTGACCATCGGTAAATATGGGTCAACTGTAATTAATAAATTATTTTTTCATTCTTTAAAAAATATTTCTATTTTTAATTATAAATTATTCTCAGTGAGAATATATAAAATTATATGGTATAGAACATTAGTAGTCTGAATAGAGATAAAGCACTGTGCACCTAAGACAAGCTTTACACAGAATATGAAAATAAGTTATCTCCAGACTTGAGGAAAAATTTTTTTCCATAAAAGGGGTCATCTAAAAAAAAAGGCATGTATTCCAGAACATCTGGTATCCAGATGATGAACTGCTCCATAAAATGTCTTCAGCACCAATAGCAGACTGCATGCTTACAAAATGAATTGGGATTTAAAAATATATATGTTAGCATTGCTCAGCTGAAGTCTCACACACAAACTCCTTTCTCAACTACTAAACTGGTCATGATAATTTTGATAATTTCTGATATCTACATTGACAGTAAAATCCTCAAAGGCATCAGCAAATGCCCCAGAAAGAATCTGCCTTAAAATAATCTTTTTTATTCAGTATAAATATTTTTTGTCTTAGCAACTAATTTCTTTATAAACAATCAAACTGGCTGCATAATCTAATTACATCATAAATATCCCTCAATCTGCAAGCTCTCACTACAATTCTGTGGAGTAGGCTCCCAAAACTGCTCTTCTCACTAGAATGCCTCTAGGTGGGGAGTGCTTGGCAATGCAGGGGCAGGGGCCAGAAGTGGTGGGCGGGGGTGGGGGGTGTGGGGGGTGAGTCTAAAGCTGCTGTGCTTCCCTCACTCTGGGGAGCAAAAGCCTGGGCCCACTAGTCATACTCAAATGCAATTTAGAATGCAGGCTCTATTGTGGATTATTACATACCTATTTTTCAAAATGGGGAAGAGAGAAAGAGAAAGGGATGAATGGATGGAGACAGAGAGAAATAAAGAGATAGACAGAGACTGAATAGAGAGAGAAAGTAAAGGATATAAAGACAGAGGTGAAGACCAGGAGAGAGAGATGAAGAGATGGAGGTGAAGGGGGGGAGGTGAGAAAAAAGATAAAGGCAAATATGACTCCAGGATGGGGAGAGGTGGGGAGAATTTTGGTTAACATTAGTGAATGATCCTGGGTCTAATTTATCAACTTAAATCCTCGTGTCCAGGTTCTGAGAAACAATGTCATTAGTAGACCAGGTCTGTTTGGAGGAAGCAGATTCTGCTGTATTTGCATTACACTTGCAGACAGACCCCTGTCAGGATGCTGAATCCTGCGGCCGGGGACTTCACGCACCTCTTCCTCCCTGGGTGCACCACTTATTGGTCTCTCAGTCTCCAAGCTGAGGGCTCTGCCGGCAGGGCCCTTCACTGGGCCACACATGCCTTTCACAAAAGAAGCCCATACATACCTTTCAGCCTCTCTGATGCACTGAGCATTTATAGGGGACTTTAACCCCAAAATTTCTAGCTTACCTCTTTTAGACAGAGCTTCTGGCTTGCTCCTTAGTGAGACTTTATCATCCTGATTTTTAAATTTATATTTTTCCTATTTCAGCTAGAAATCACTAAAATAATTAACCCCCAATTTAATGCCGTCAAATGATTTATTTTACAAATAAATTACCTCTTCAAATACAAATATTCTAAAAATCCCATAGGCAACTTTAGGCTCATTGATCAGAGATAATAAAAATGCAAACTAAGGGATCTTGTTCGTATATTCCTCTCTGAAAGGGAATCCACAGCAATGCACATCATTGAGAACTATAAAAATCAATTCACTAATTTTATATCAAGTCCACATTTTCTTTAGATTTGAGAGTCCTGCCTAGTCACAACACTGAAACTCTGTAAATTATAAAAAATCTAGTCTAGTGCTCACAAAGGCCTCAGAAGAAAAAATAAATTTTCCACCATTCTTGTTTAAAATTAGTTCTGAGCAAAAGGTACTAATTCAAATAAAGGTCATTAATCTAGTTCCCTCGTAATAACTCAAGTGCCATCCACCTCATCATCAAAAGTGGAAACCCTTTATCTTTCACAGTTTAGGGGGCAGCTGTCTAAAAACCGGTGGTGCAGCCCTGGTGGGCGTGGCTCAGTTGGTTGTGCGTCATCCCGCGAAGCGAAAGGTCACTGGTTCTATTCTGGTCAGGGCTTGCCTGGGCTGCAGGCAGGTCCTCGTCAGGGTGTGTGCGAAGAGCAACCGATCGATGTTTCTCTCCCTCTCATCCTCTTCCCTTCCCCTCTCTCGAAGAATAAATAAAATCTTAAAAAAAAAGTCATGGTGACTTTCTTCTCAAAAACTTATAATATCAAAGTTCTTAAGTGAGATTTCTAACACAACCACCCTGTTAGGCTCAACACGTTCTAAAATATTGTCAATAAATTCCTTATTTGTCACCACCTCATATGACATAGAAAATATTACAGTACAAATTTAAATGAATTTGTATTTTAATCACAACAGTATCTGTGCATGTTATTGGTGCTGTATAGTCTATTAAAGCTAGGTAAAGGTCAAAATAGCAATAGTTGTGTTTGTGGTCTTCGAGAGGTCCCAGGTGGGGGACCTCAGCTCTGAGTGTGTATGTATGTTTCTGGGTACACACAGCCTGAGGAGCAAATGGTATGGGGAAATGAAAAAGGTCAAAGTGAGTATTAGAGACCTAGATAATTTCTAATGAGGAACTGAGGATTTTGGAAAGCCCCAATAAGTGCCCAGAGCTTCTTCTAAAAAAAAATACTTAGGAGATGAGGTCCAGGGAGTATCACTAAAATGAGTGGTATGTGTCTCACTCTCCAACGCAGGCATGAGTAGAAGCACAGCCAGAGACGCTTGTGAGCACACACCACCAAGCTGGCCGCCCCCCGCAGCATCCCTTCTCCAGGGGTAAGATGGAGAAGTCAAGCAGTCCAATTTGGTCCATGTTCTGGCCTCATCACTGGTAAGCGTATAGCCTTGAGCAAATTCATTTGGATCTTAATCTGTAGCACTCACATGGTAGCATTATTGTGAGGACTGAATGAGATCATCCACTCGAAGAACTCCATACCATGTCTGACCTGAAAACAGTGTTTGGTGAAAGCCCACCATCATCATTATTATTACTTATTCTGCCTAAAAGGTAGAAAGAACTAAGGTGCTCTTTGGGCCTCCACCACCTAATTCCTTAGGGAAGCAGGATCTGTTTGGATGGAAGGCAAGCAGCTACTGGAGTAACAGACAGTGGCTGTCTGGGCTAGGCTGTGTGCTGTGTAAAACAGTGGCTGGCCCAACAGCTGTGCTGCTGACTTTGCAGGGGTCACTCTGTCACAGCACTGGTGTCGGAAGAGTTAGGCAGGTAGAGTACTCTCAGAGGAGGAAATGATGGGCCAGTCTCTGTCGCTGCTTCTCAAGCTGCCCCTTGAAATGAGACTAGTTTGGGGAAGGAATGAAAAAGTCATTCAGGGTAGAGAGTACTAAGGAGGCAAAGAAACATTCAAGGTCTAGCCCCGCCTATGGCTCATTATGTTTGTGTGTATAAAATGCCATATAGATATAGCTATAGATATATGACATTATATATGTATATATGCATCTTGATGTTTGTGTATGTAAATGCCACATTTTTGTGGCATTTTATATGTATATAGTTAATATAAATATATAAATAAAATGTTTGTTTGTTTATTTATTTATTTATTTATTGCCATGCGTCAGAGTCAGAAGCTTGAGAAGCACTGCACTGGAGAAAGTGGTTGATCTTCACTCTCCTTCCAGGGAGGATACAGTTTCCCAAAGGGGAATGAAGGCCTGATAGGACAGGAACCCACTCTTGGCCTAGAACTGTCAAGTAAGGACGGTCTAAGTTGTTAATGTTTGGGTCCAAGGGGTTGCTATAGAAATGATCACAAGTTGAACACTTAGGATGATGTGGTACCCCACACAGAGATTTCATACGTAAATGGATTTACTAACATGTAACACTAAACAAAACGGACATTTACTCTCCATTGTTTGGTTTTCCTGGTTGCTTACTTTGGTGAACAAAAGATTAGAATGCAGATCTAAACATTAGATAACTCTGAACTTTGGATATGTTATCTCTCGTGTGAAAGCAAAGTATTAGAGAGCCTTTCGGTTTGTGGGCTGCGTGCTCACCTGGCGAACAGCATAGCTTCCGGGGGACCCTGGGTACCGCTCTATCAGCAGCGGTCGTAAGTCGTGTTGCCACATTCCGGAGATGCTGGTGCCTTCTGCAACTTGCTGAAGAGACGATGAATTCAGAATGGCTGGTTGGTGATAATTCTGAGGATTAAACAGCATTATTTAACAGGCTATCATTTTATAATATGTTTAAGACTTAACCTGAGACATTTGCAATTGAAAAATATTGACTTTCAACTTTGAAATGATAGCTCTAGTTCTACAAGTCACATTAAACTAGTCAAATTAAAAATTGACCCCTTAGATCTTGAAAGTTAAACTAATTTTTTGGCAGCTTATTTTAAAAATGATGTTATTACAATGCTTTGAACCTAAAAATTAATATTTAATACTTCCTGTGTAAGCTTTAATAACTTCTGGTACAATTGCTTTGTAAAACTAAGATTTTAAAATATCAACTATAGATCTCCTGTTTGTAAGAGACCTCAATATTTTAAAAACTGTAGACAACAAAATATATTCTATTAACATAATTGCTTTTAAAAAGACAGTGTGGTGTTACCGAATAAGCACTGTCTTGGAAACAGAGAAGCTGGATTCAAACCTGCTTACTGCCTTCTATAGGTTGTATGACCTTAGGCAGGTCCCTTAACTTCTCATTTCCCTCAAAAACTAATAATTTACGTACACCTGCACTGTCCAGTATGGTAGCCACTAGCCACTTATGACAATTAAGCTCTTGAAATGTAACTAGTCAAACTGAGATGTGCTTTAAGTATAATATAGACACTAGATTTCAAAGATTTTATATGAAAAAATTGTAAAATGTCTCATTAACAATTTTTATAGTGATGATATATAGAAATGATAATTTTTTGATATATTGAGTCACACAAAATACATCAAAATTATTTTCACTTATCGCTTTTTACATTTTTAATATAGCTACTAGAGATTTTTAAGTTTCATATGTGCTTCTCATTATTTATTTCTCTTGAATAGCTCTAACCTACACGAGTGTTAAAATTCTTTTCAGCCAGAGCTCGATGATTCCATAACCCAATAAATAATACACTTTTTTCTTCAGTTAAAATTATTTTAATATTCTGTTAATGTTCACATTCTTAGGTACACTGATATATTAGTTAAGTGAAACTTAAACAGATTCATAAACATAACATTCAAATTTGTAATTTGGATATTACTCCATACTTTTGATACTAGCAGTGATGAATCATTCATTCATCCTACAGGCTTGTCAGATACTCGATGACAGAATTTCACTCCTCCCCACAGAGAGGTGAATGGTTTGACCAGATGACTTCTTCCCTAAGGAGAATGATGAAGGTAACATAGAAAGATTGAGTTCTTGGACTGCAAAACAGAAAATGGGGCAGACTTGTCTACTCTACAGTCTTTGCAGGGACCAATGTTTGTTCAATATGTGGAAGGAATCACATAGGTATCTCACTCCATGTAGAATACTCCATGTGGCTGGTGAGAAACTGTGGAATTTGGGAATGCTTATTGCCTAATTACTTATACTCATCTACACTTGGATATGTCTCAGCGTTATTCTTTGGTATCATCTTGCAAAGGGCATGGGGTGTGGGTTCAGACAAACCCTCTCAACCCAGCCCCTCACCACTTACTAGCTGTAACTCTGGTGAGGTTACTTGATCTCATGAAGGCTCAATTTCCTCATCTGTATAATGGAGGTAATAACATCTACTTCTTAGGGTAATTATAATTAAGTGAGCTAATATAGGTAAACTGCCAGAGAAAATATTCAATAAGTTTTGGTTCTATTGCCTTCCATCAAACACAAAAGGGTTAAGAACTGGAAAGACCATTTAGAGATGATCTAGATCAGCCTCCTTGATTTATGTTAGTGGAAACTGAAGTTCACAGAAACCAGCTGATTTTCCCACGGTGGTAGGAGAGTTACTGGTAAGTCCATGGAAAGGTCCCAGTTCTGTGGATTCCCAGTCCGGTGCTAATTCAGCCCTGCCTGCCTCCCTCCCTCATCTATGCACTTCCATTTACTCCCAAATGTTGATGCTGTGCCTAAACATCGTAAGGTTTGTGTTTGTTTACTGGTAATACATTTTTAAATACATTTTCTTAATAAACTTGCCACTGCAGCCTTTAAATTACTTGGTACATCTACAGTCAAAGTTCATCCATGTTAACCTCTAAATAGCACTTTGAGAAGAAAGCTAAAGCTAAAAGGCAAACCACTGGAAACGGAAGAAGGGAACAGAAGAAAATGGTGTCAAGAAGTCAGAAGACATTTGTGGTTAATTATTACTTAACCCACCAACAGCCAACGAGAGCTTATCTGGTCTCTCCTGCTGACCCACATGCCCCAGGCAGGCGCACTTGCCCCAGCTCACCAGGCTTCAGTCACTCTGGCACCCTCCCAGGCCGCAAAGCAGTGTCAAGTTGTCCTCCACGGGGGCCTTCGCACCTGTGGTACCTTTTCCCTTCCCCTTCACCTGGTGGCAGCTTAGAGGCCACTTCCTTCAGTTTTTACTTGTTTAATGTCTGATTTCATACAAGCTGTCAGCTCTGTGAGGGCAAAACTCTCTTATTTTCCACTCTTTTCCTAGCTCATATTGAACACTCAATAAATATTGGGTGAATTCATCAAATAAGGAAGTGACAGGTGATTATCTTTCTAAAACTATCTTCACTAAGACTGTGTTTACATAATAAAGTAAAATGGGCTTTTTGCTGTCATAAATATCAAGTTAGTTGAATGCACAAGCAATTATAAAGACAGAAGAGACAGGTGGCTACCTGCGGCAAATGACCAGGAAATGCTACAGTTCAATATTGGTGAGCTTTGTTCTTTTTGAATTTCTGATAGTCAATGCTTGTGATGATTTAGAGTTGTGTTGGCACAGGGCAGTCATTGTGACAATCAAGAACGACTGTTTCAAAAGCCGTTTGAACTGTGACTCCTTTTCTAATGACTGACATTTTTGCCATTCCGCACCCTACCTGGTCGCTGGGCATGAGGTCACGTCCACAGCAAAAGGAAATCAAGCTCATGTTTTAATGGGCAATTTATGGAGTCTTGAAAGAGTACTTAAGGGATTTCGGGGGGGAAGAGAAATAAAACGAATAACCCTCCAAGACCTTTAGATGTAACACAGTTGACAAATATCACCCAAAAACTGTTTAATGGATGAATAAAGGATAAGTTCTGCAAACAGGTCCATTGATACTCCTGAATACAGAGTCTTGTATGGATTCCTCAGTCTCCTGGGCTCAACCACTTAATGTACTTCCATAAAAAGCCCTCCCCGCTCTCTACCTCCCTGGAAGGAAAGATGCCCGTGTGAAATCACAGAGAGAAAAGCTCCCCAGTCTGGGAAGGATAGAGAGGGGAAACAACCACAGTTAATGACTTAAGTCCTTCTATTCATTAAAGCCCTGTATGGAGAAGCATTTGACTTCTCTAACCTAAATGACACTCATTCAATTTTTATGGAGACTCACTCTCTGAACTCAATAAATATAAATATCTACGTGGAGATGAGAGGAAGGAAAAAGAGGAGAAACCTGGGGAGAAAGTGTGTGCTGGGCATGAGCTAAGTAAATGAGACAGAAATAGTGTTGAGCCAATGTTAAGTGCAAAAGCCCAAATTATTCTAGGTTCAGTTCAGTTAAAAGACCCGTGGCCAATTTTCTGTTGGTACAGGAATTCTCAGAGGAATGAGTCTCTGTGACGGCCCCTGCCTTGTCTTTTCACCCAGGCAGAAAGGACAATAAGTCCGCTCTGGGTGACAAAAATCTTTCAGCTAAAAAGTTGTGAACCAGATATCCTGAAGCAGTTCCTCCAGGCTAATCACAAGGTGCCCAGCCAAAGAGGGTTTTAATTACATAATTGGTAGAGCTGGCCCAGCTTGCAGAGAGATTTGAGGTTCCAAATCATTGAATTAAAGGGAGATCGTTACAGAAGCTCAGCCGATTCAATTCCAGTTTCCATCCCGAGTGAGAATCTCCCAACAGCACTCCGGTTAACACCTGTGTCTACCTGTAAATTCAACCCAGCCAGCATTTACTGAACTGCTGGGATGCCACTGACATTACAAATGCAGTGTGGAAGAGTAGGGACTGAATAAGATCAAGTTACATCTTCTTTCAATGCAAGTGGGCATCTATCTAAAAGCAAAGCAGTGCAGGCTTTGAACAATTTAGACTCAAATTCCATCCCCCTGACTTAAGAGCTGTGACTAGGGCAAGTTTCCTAACCTGTAAAAGGGATGTCAAAGTACTTACTGTAGTAAAAGTTCAAAATGGGATATTTTATCTTTTCCCCCCACCAACGCCCAGCCTATCACTGACCTCCCTAACCCTGCCTTGAAGGCTCTGTTGCTCTTCCCATAAGAATCCTGGTAGGTGGAGGGGAAGATGGATGACTAAGGACTTTCAGAGCCACAGAGAAGGGGAACACTAAGAACTTTTAGAATACATGTGGCTCTAGAAGCAGAGGAATGTGAAATGCTAGGGAGAGCAGTAAGGGCTTGCCAGTGCTGACCTTGAAGGAGGACTCCTAGGTGAGGACAACTCTCCTGTATGTGATTGCTTCTGTTCAAAGAATATGTCCCTCCAGCCCTAGTACGACTTGAACTGGGAGAGAGAGAGAAAAAATTAAAACACCAAAATGGTTAACAGCAATTATCCCTGAATGTGGGATTATGGGTGATAATAGTTTTCTTTCTAGTGTACTTCTCTATATTTTCCTAGTTTGCTAAAATGAACACGTGTGAACTTTACAACTGGGAGACTTCAAGAGAAGCCATACTTTTAACGTGTTGAAACTAATAGCTTCCCTTTACAGATATATGAAGCCCTCAACATTTTCGCACCTAAGAGAGAACTGATTTCATGAGATTCCGTTTAAAAGTTGGTTGGCAAGGTTGTAGTAGAGGAAGATGGAAGTAAGATGGGAGACTGGGGAAGGCAGGATTCAAAAGAAGCAATTTTGGAATATGGGCTAACCCCAAGAATAATGAACTTTAAGCTCTATAAAGAAGATTAGGGAAAGAGAGAAATAAGGAGTGAGAGAAGGGAAAATTCCAAAAACAAATGACCTATTTTGGAATTCCATTTGAGGCCCACCCTGACCCAGAGAAGGGGAAATAAGCTCTTCCTCTGGCCCTGGAATCCTCCCCGCAGCCCCACACGCCTTCCCTGGTTGGTCACTGTTCCTGAATCATGAGCCAGGACTCATCCACCCTGGAGAAGAAAGCGGAGGAGGAAAGGAGAGATGAGGGTTCTTCAGTTCACTGGTGTAATCGTGGCCAAGTTTCTTCATCTGTAAATTGGGGATAAATGTACCCTCACAGGGGCACTGTGAGGTCCATAATATTGCTTCTATGGAGAAATTGCTTGCAAGTTTCAAATAATCAAAATCACAATCCTTTGAACACAACCATAAACTAGGTTTGAACTGTTTTTACATATTAAATGCCACTGGAAGAGACACACCTTTAATTCACAGCCAAGAAGATGGATTTCAAAATCAGCGCTTTACCACGCCTCACCTTTTGGCAGACCTGTGTACCAAGAGCACACCTCTCGTGAGTAGAATATATATGTCATAGAAGGCAGGAAGGCATGTATTTTAATGGTGACTAATTGTTTTCCCAGGTTGCAAACCGTACTGGCCACCTGGAGGACTTTACGAAGGCCTACAGAAAAAGGAGGGAGGAGACCAGGAGCCAGAAATTACCGCAGTTGATTTTGCCATTTGTTCCCTTGCTTGCACCATCTTCCCAGAAAGCATCCAGTTTCCCAAAACAGAAGTGATTAGAAGCTTCTTAAAATAAATATAACAGAGACTTGTGCTTTAAAAGACATTCTCCAAAAGTTAAATTCTCATGTGTTTAAACACTTGAAGAACCCAGCACCTTCTGCCACCCACAAGCACAACCTGCCTACAAATGACCCCTTCAGAGCAGCGCGCTGAAACTGTTCCCATCTCACTTTCTCGGGTCCATTTAGATGGATCAGGAAGACAGACTTGGTGCGGCTCCACGTTCTGGTTCTTCGCACCCTCTTCCCAATTTCTGACCAGGAAGGTGCTCACAGTGAAGCGAAGGAAAGGATTTGCGTGTGTACCTCAGTGTTCCTCAATGAACGCTACACTTACTGACGAAGTTGTTTTTCTTATAATGAAGTTATTCTTGAGTTGACTTCCTGCGTCCCCACCCAGCTCCCTGTGGCTGACGGTCTCCGTGTGTGCTCTCGGGTGTACGAGGTCCTAGTTGAGCCTAACACGTGGTGAGGGGAGCCGGCACAGGAAAAGGGCCCGTGCCTTCTCCAGCGTGCTCTGTATTTCAAACGTGTGGGTAAAAACAGGCATACTGTAAGCATTTAAAAAATTTCTTCAACATCACTCACAAAGTTTATATCTCTTTACTTGCTGTTTTCTTGGTATCTCTAAGAACATACAGTTTTACTCCAATATCATTAACATTTGCACAAGTCCCTAGCAATTTCAAGATTTCAAAACTGTTACACAAGAAAGGGAAATAATTGTGAACTACTTACTTCACACAGAGGGCACTTGCAAAGCACTTTTATTCTAAGTTCCCTATATGAAATTTTCACCTACAACTAAATACACTACTCTGACAATTTCATTTAACTCGTTTTTAAGACAAAAAAAGAAGTTTAAGGCAGTTCTTCAGTTAAATTCCTTGATTTGGAACCCACTTAAAAATCTAAAAAGGAATAACAATAACACAAGGAAACTTCAACGTCCCCAAGGCGTCCTGGGATGCAGCGGTGGGGGGAGCGTGGGCACACCCCCAGGAGCGTCCCGCAACGAGGCGGCCGGGAGTGGGGCGACCTCTGGCCTCGTGGGTCCCGAGTGGGCAGTGGCATGGCTTTGCGCTCTCCTGTCCCTGCCGGCCACCGCCGGCGACACACACTTCCTGAGCCTGTCAGTACTCGCATCAGACACGGCCCAAGGGAGGCCGGTGACATCACCCAGCTGCCTAGTCGTCCGCGAGGCCAGAGAGGCACCTAGGCGAGGACGCAGACCCTCGACTCCTCAGGGCGCCCGAGAAGGCACGGCTGCCTGGGTCGGGGATCGCTGCTCCAACCCTCCTCCCTCCCTGCCTAGGTGGGGCTCCCCGGCCCCTGATCCCCGCACCTGGCAAAAGCCTCCCAGGTACAAGCGCGCAACAGCAGTCCCTCACCTTCTCCTGGGTCCAGGCTGCGGCGCTTCGACTGATCCCCGGGGTTGCCAGGGGCAGAGAGGCCAACAGCAGCAGCAGGTGGCGGGTGCTCAGAACCCGCGGGTCCCCGACGCCTGCCATCTCTCCGAGGATGTCTGCGCACGGGTTCCCTGGGCCGCCGGCGGTCACGAGCCCGGGAACGCGCGTCCTTCTCTTTTCCTCTCCTCCACCCTAGGGATCGACTATGCCCGCCCCCCCGCCGCCCCCCACCGCTCTGGGTTGCCTCCCTATTGCGCAGCGCAGGCTGAAGCTACAGCTCCCCACCCCACCCCCCTCATCCCGGACCTTAGCAACCCCAGGGCTGCGCTGTTCTGGGCGGCACAAGCTTCCCAATCCCAGGGAACTGAGATGGCTACTTCCTTGTCTTGGAGAGGAAGAGAGGAGGAGACGGGGAAGAGGCATTGTTATAATCCCCAGTGCCATCCCTGGGAATGGAAAGGGAAGCAAGACTTCATCAAGCCCCTGTGTGGTTACGGAGTGTTTGCCCACAGCTCTTTTTCCCACAGGGAATGAATGATATTCACTGAGACCTCCGTGCAAGCACGGTGCTAGGTGCTTTCCCCCTGTTCCCTGATTTAATCTTCTCAACCGCGTGTGGTACACATCAACTCCGTTTCAGAGATGTGGAAACTGAGGCTCCCCCCTCCTCCATGCAAAGCCGGAACCAGAACCCTCAAGCAAGTTCAAGTTCTGTTTGAGAGTTCTGGTTCCGGCTTTGCATGGAGAGGGGAGAACCTCAATACCTTTTCTCTTTTTTCTCACCAATGGTTACCCTGCCTTATAAAAAGGCGACCGTCATACTCCCAAACTGAGATATGTGGTTGCAGGAATTACCTGAAATAAGATCTACCACGTCCACAGCGGTCCTTCAAGCAGTCATCCTCTCCAATGCAGGCCCCGGAGAGGAAAAGCTAGACACAACTGAATTGACTTTGCCACATCAAAGATCACGGTTATCGAGATAATCCTAGAAAAAAAAAAACAATATCTCAATTTTGTTTGTAGGTTTCTGATCTAAGTGGTCAGGACAATTACTTCCCCACTCTCTTTTTCTTCCACAGTGAGAATCAGGGCGTGGGCTCTGCTGAGTCACGTCCTAGTAATGTATACATCCCAGGAAAATCAGAGCAGGACACTGAAACAGACCTGTCTCCCAGACAGCAGAGGTCTGGAGGTAATGGAGTCAGCCAGAACGTCTATGGACTCGGTTTTCTTGGGCTTGACTGTTAGAGTGAGTTTAAAAAGAGAGGGCTGCTCTGGAAACACACTGTTCTGCCCTCCTCTGGAGCTGCAGGGGAAAACAGGGTGGAAGTACCTACTTTCCTGATGTTCAGAATTATCAACCTTGTTCATGTCCAAGAGTTTTAAGTGACAATTGGACTCTTCAAGCTGCAACAAAATTGAATACCTTCTTTATTACATTCACGGACAGTTCTTCTGATGATTGAACCACTTCAGAACTTTCTGTTGTTACAATACTCAGAAAAAAACCACTATCGCATGTCCCAATTGTTTCCGCTCTTGTTGCTTAGCCCAATCTTGAAATAGTAAGTCTACTGAATGTCTGGGTAACAAACGGCCTAATTGTTTTTCTTACCCTATTACCTTTTTATCTTTCTATAATATGATTCTTATAAAGAGTGGCGGGGTTGGAAATAGCAAACCTATATGAAATAAAATGTAGAAGATAATATCATGCTAAGTATAAGCAATTCAAAAAACAAGAAATAAGGAAATGCTTGAGTTAAAATGTTAACACATAATTTGATGATGATTTTCCATTCTGGAGGGTTCACCAAGTTTGGTTATATTTAAGTCAATAAGATGCTGTCGCAGTTTGGGATCTACAGGAAGCAGACTCTGAGACAGAGTTTAGCATTCAGGATGTGTATCAGGGAGTGCCCTTGGGACAAACCCCTGAGGGAGGGAGAGGGAGGAACAGGACTGGCCAGAGAGCAAATTCCGCAGGGAAGTGGGCCTCTCTCCACAGCCTCACCCAACCCCAAGGGGAGCCCTGGATCTGAAGTCGCTTGTCAGAGTTGTCCCCTGGTGAGTCAGAACGGCTGGGGCTTTATACCCGCACCTCCAGGGGGGTGACTTCCTGCAAGCAGCTCTCTGCAGCCAAAGGACCTGACAGCTGGAGGCTGGCTGCCAACAACATTCTAACAGCAGGAGCAGAGTCCTTCCCTGCAGGGGGATCTGAGCAGTATCCACCACTAACGCATTTGTGCAATGTATCTTGTACAAATCTAAAACATTTTACATAAGAAGCTGATTTTAGTAAATGGTGTTTTACACATGTGGGCTTTCCTGACAACTTTCTGTAAATCTACAAATTCAACAGGACTCTACTTATGTATCCCTACCTTCTTTATTCATATCTTGTCTTGTGCCTCATATACTACATTCCCTTTTCTGCCTTTCCTTCACTCATTCTTCTTTTCTCCCTTCCTTCAATCTGGAAACTCTTGGAAATCCCTTATATCTGCTACTTTTTTCACTACTGCAACTTTTCCTTTCTTTAAGCTCTTCCTATAGAAGATAACCCATGACTATTCCATTTAATTAAACAATTCCAGGCCCTGTTTTTCACTATGAAAAAAAAAATGTTCATATCTGTAGTGATAGCCCTCGTCACAAGTGGAGACATGATCATCTTTATTATTGTGTAGACTCTACTCTGTGATTTGAAGCACATTAAGGACCCGACTGCCAAAAAAGATCTTCCCCATACAGTTGCCAGGGTAAAATATTCATACACCAAGTCCCACCTGTAAAGTGACACCACTGGACTAAAGTAGTAATAACCAGAAGTTTCTATTAAAACAGCACTTGTCCAGATGTGATCCATGGTCCCCTGGGGAGTTCCCAGGATGCTGTGTGCAAGGTCAAATCAATTTTTATAATAATACCAGAGTAAGATTTGCTTTTCTCACTGTATTAACTTTGTACTGATGTCACAAAAGCAATGATGGATGAAACTCTGGCACCTGAGCACTTACCAAGACAGAACGCGAAACCGTACTTGTATTTATTGTATTCTTCACTGCCGTGCACTGCAGGGGAAGGGAGAGAGAGAGAGAACAGAGACAGACAGGATGATAAAAGAAAAAGAGCCAGTCTCACTTGAGAATACTGTTGATGAAGCAATAAAAATTGTGGTTATTATTAAGTTTCAACCCTGAGCACATGCCTTTTTTAATAGCTTTATTGAGATATAATTAAAATACATTAAACTGAACATATTGAAAGCATACAACTTGATGAGTTTTAACATGTTTACACCCATGAAACTATCACTGCAATCAAGAATAAACATATCATTTCTTACCCATGGGTTATTTCATTGTGTTATTTGGTTTCCAGATATTTAAGGATTTTTCTACTATCTTTTTGTTATCAATTTAAAATTTAATTCTGTCTTGGTCAGGGAATGGACTTGGTAAGGATGAATCCTTTGAAATGTTTTTGAGAATTGTTTTATAGCCCAGAATATCATCTATGTGGGTAAATATTCCTTCTGTACATGAAAAGAATGTGTTATTGGAAGAATGTTCTATAAATATCAATTAGGTCAAGGTACTTGGTAATATTCCTCCAATCCTCTGGATAATAATTGATCTTCTGTCTACTTGTTCTGTTGATTACTAAGAGAGTGGTGTTAAAATCTCTGACTATCATTGTGGATTTGCCTATTTTGTTTTGTTCTATTAACTTTTATATAATATATTTTTATGTTTTCTAATTAAATGTGTGCATGTTTAGGATCAAAATTTTCTTTTGACACTTTATCATTGTAAAATAAACCTCTTTATATTTGGTAACATTCTTTACTATGAAATCTACTTTTTTTCTAGTATTAATATAGCCCCTCCAATTTTCTTTTAATTAGCGTTAGCAAGGTATATTTTTCCATCCTTTTTAATTTTGAATAGTTTTCTTATAAACCTATATAAAGTGGGTTTCTTATAGGCAGCATATTGTTAGGCCTTGCTTTTTTAATCTGTTGGGCAATCTCTGGCTCTCAAATGGGGTGTTTAGACTATTTCTATTTAATGTGACTTTTGATATGGTTGAATTTAAATGTGCCAGTCTGCTATTTGTTTTCGACTTGTGCAATCTGTTCTTTGTTCTTTGTTACCACATTTTCTTATTTATCTTGGATCAGGTGATTGTTTTTATTATTCCACTTTATCTTCTTTGTTAACTTTCAACTATGTCTATGTTTTATTGTTGGTGGTTGTTTATAGTATACATCTTTAGTGCATCACTATAATTCTTGATTACATATCACTTAATGCATAGTACATGAATCTTACAATAGTATACTATTTCCTTTCTTAGTTTTGTCATATATTTTACTTCTAAATATGTTACTAACCCTACAAGATATTGTCTTCACATTAAACAATTATTTTTCAGAGTTTGTTAAAATAAGTTTTTTTAAAGTATTTTTTATTTACTTATCTTTATTTTTACTGATGCTCTCCCTATTTTTGTGTAGATGAATATGTCCATCTGGTATTATTTTCCTTCTGCCTGAAGGATGTCCTTTAACATTTCCTGTAGTGCAGTTTTGGTGGAAATTTCTATATGCTGGAAAAAATTTTATTTTGCCTTTTTGTTTGGAGGGAGACATAGTGTCTCTGTAGAATTCTATGTTCACAGATTTTTTTTTCTTTCCGTACTTTAAAGCTGTTGCTACAATGTCTCATTGCTTGTTTTGTTTCTGATGAGAAGTTGGCTGTCATCCTAATCTTGGTTTTGCTGCACGTAATGTGCCTCAGTCTGTTTTAAGATTTGTCTCTTTATCCCAGTTTTTGAGCAATTCAAGTCTGATATGCCTTGGTGGAATTTTCTTTATGTTCTTGTGCTTGAGGTTCATAAAGTTTCTTGGATCAGTGGGTTTTAAGTTTTTATCAAATTTGGAAACATTTTAGCCATTATTTCTTAAAGTATTTTTATTCCTCCTCCTCCTTTGGGGACTCTAATTATATATATGTTAAGTTCTTTGAAGTTTTCCCACAGTTCACCAGTGCTCTATTTTTTCTGTTTTCTTTTCTTTGTCTATTTCATTTGCATAACTTCTATTTCTGTGTCTTCAGGTTCACTAATCTTTTCTTTCACAGTGCCCAATTGTTGTTAATTCCATCTGGTGTATTTTTGTCCCAGACACTGCTTTTTGCTTTCTCTAGATGTTTGATTCAGATTTTCTTTACACTACCCATGTCTTTTCTTAACATGCTCAACCTTTCCTTTACCTTTTTGAACATGTGGAATATAATTACAACTGTTTCACTATTCTTATCTAATTTATCATCTGTGTTATTTCTGTACCTGTTTCTTTGGTGGTTTTTTTTGGGGTGGGTGGGTAGGTGGGTATGTGGCTGTTTCTATTGATTAATTTTTCTTCTGATTATGGGTTGTATGTATCTACTTCTTTGCATGCCTGGTAATTTTTTTTATTAGATACAAGATGTGAATTTTACTTTTTGGAGTGCAGGGCATACTTGTATTTTGTTTAAATATCATTGATCTTTGTTCTGAGATACAGTTGAGTTAGAAATAGTTTGATCCTTTGAAGGCTTGCTTTTAAATTTTCTTAGACTGGAGCAGGAGTATAATTTGACCCCCCACTGAAGCAATACCCTCTGGATATTCTACTTTTTGTCCCTTGTATTTTGAGATGTTTCCACACTGACTGGTGGAAACACAAAATATTCCTGACCCTGTCTGTGCTCTGGGGCTTGTTCTGTCTGCTTCTTTTTGGTAGTTTATTCTTCTACCTTGGTTAGTTTCCTCCCATGCATATGCAGAATCCATACTTAGCTGAAGAGACCTACAGAGAAACATTTACTGATTTCTGAAGCTCTCTTTTCATGAAGCTCACTCTCTCCTCCCATATTCTGTTGTGCAAATTACAGCCACCTGACCTCCCCATGTTCTCAACTTTATCTTTCCATTGCACAGAGACCCCCGGCCTATTTGGATTCCTCCTGCCTGCACAGCATCCTGGAAACTCTCTCAAGAGACAGCACACTGGGGAAAGTGTCTGGCTCATGACGTTTGTTCCCTTCTTTTGTTGCTCTCCTGTAATGCCTGTTTTCCAATATTTGAACATCACTGTTTGCTTTTTTTCAAGACGAGATGATAAATCCAGTCTGCTACTCCATCTTGACTGAAAGCAGAAGTTGAGAGAATGAATATTTTAATATTCTGCATGACAAGCTGGGTGGTACAAATGAAGTGCTCCTGCCACATACCGAAGGACAACTGTCTCAAGGAAAAGCACTTCAATTGTTAGAGATAGATGGCAAACTATTTGACCTAGGAGGGATAGTACATTAAGCCAATGGAATCATTTAGAAAGCTTTTCTTTTCTTTCTTTTTAAAAAAATAATGATGACTGAGTGCTACCCCTAGAGGTGCTGCTAAAATTATTCTGGTGTGTGGCCTGGACATCAGGTGTCTTTAAAGTTCTCTGGGTGATTTCAGCAGGGCTAAGAACCACTGCATTCATCACACACTCTGAGAAATACATTAGCAAAAACTACAGAATAGGTTAATGATAACATTAGTAATCATATTGTATAGTAATTATTTTGTAAGGCCCTGAGGGTTAAATGTAAAAAAAGGATTGGTAAAGTGGGCCAACCCCAGACAAATTATGGACCAGGCAGTTTAGATTCAAACCTCCCAACTTTCCCCTCACTTTTTGCCTCTGCAGAAGCGTCAAACTGAAACACCTTGCCATTTGTCCCTGTAATAGCCATGGAAAGTATAAAGAGGCCCACATTATAACCCTATCCAAATCTGTCCACCGCTGCTTCCAATAACGGAATGAAAAATTAAAATGTTTGCTTCTGCAATACAGAGTCAGACTTTTGCTATTCCCTAGAAATCTCAGGAATCCAGATTTCCTGTAAATCTTTCCAAATCCTTTACCACAGATCAGAGGTCAAGTCAAGGTGGCAATAAAAGTTAGGGGAAAAAATCTCCTTTCCCCTGGTTTTCTGACCCTGTCCCTTCCCAGCCCTGTAGAATAACAGTTCAACCTCTGAAAGTAGGCGAGAACATTCCTCATAAACCCTGATTCCTTTCCCCAACACTAATCCTGCCCCCAAGCAAAATTCCTTTCCCTCTTTACTTTGTCCTAAACTTTTCTTTTAAGATTTTATTTTCTTTTTAGAGAGAAGGAGGGAGGGAGAGAGAGAGGGAGAGAAACAGCAATGTGCGAGAGAGACATCAATTGGTTGCCTCTGGCACACCGCCAACTGGAACCTGGGCGGCCAGGAGGCTTGTTCCCTGACTGGGAATGGAATCTGCGACCTTTTGGTTTGCAGGCCAGCGCTCCATCCACTGAGCCACACCAGCCAGGGCTCATTTTTTTAAATCGATTTTTCTCTGTGGGCTCTGAAAACCAGAAGCCTTCAAGATTGAAAGAAATGAATCCTAATTCACTCAGAGATGAAAATACAGAGAATCAAAAGTGAAGAACCAAAGAGAAACTTCATCTCCTTACAATTCACAGAAAAGACAGCTCTGATCTACACAATACCAAAATTGACTGTGATGTGAAGTTTCAGTCAATTGTTATGAAGAATATATATGTACATACATGTATATACTGTATGTATATTTAGATACACTTTTTACTTTTTATTAAAAAAATTCTGTCTGCCCCTGACTGGTGTGGCTCACTTGGTTGAAAGTCATCCCTCAAAGGGAAAGGTCACTGGCTCTCCTGGTCAGGGCACAGGACTGTGCTGTGGGCCTGGTCCCCGGCTGGTGCATGTGCTCGAGGCAACTGATCGATATTTCTCTCACACATCGATGTTTGTCTCCCTTTCTCCCTCCCTCCCCCATCTCCAAAAGTAAATAAATAAAATCTTTAAAAATTTTTTCTCTATTAAACTTATTTTGCACTTTCTAAGATCAAGGCATCAATTTCTGGAATATTCGTGTATTTCAGTATAAATAATGATATGTGAAAGACAAAAAGCTGTTAGCTTAAAAACTTCTTTCCATTCAAAGTTAATAGCTAAATTTGTATGGTGCAAGTTAAAAATATGATCAAGGATGTTAGATGTGTCAATAACACGTTTTTAAAGATCCTCTAATTGTATACATTAGCATGGTGAGAGATATTATTAGTATCCTCGCTGTTGACAAGAAAATCACAGCACAGGGAAGCTGAGCAGCCTGCCCGGGGCCGCACGCAAAGCCGGCGCGGCGGCAACCAGGATGCTTTTACTCAAACCTACGGGTTTTTCCAGTTTCAAAGGAGAAATTTCAGCAGCGAGTAAACTCTCCTGTGTGATATGCTGAGGCAAGTTTCTGCTGACCGTAAAACCAGACACCTATGAAATTATTTTATTTCCCTGTTTTAAGCAGAATACTCGTTTTGTATTGCTCTCCCTTAATCAGACGTCGAACACCATATCTATTAAAAGGGGAAAAAGTGAGTTTTTTTTCAAAAAATGTTAATACTGAAATGTAAATTAGTGTAATCTAAAATCAAGATGGACGCACTTTGCTGTCTTTTGTTTGGGGGTCATTTATGGATTTTCCAAGTATTATATTTTATTTATGTTTCAATAATATGACACTGTGAGGTTTTTCTACTGATCAGACTACACAGATTGTAATCAGGCTTCACTGTGAAAGTACTCTTCCCCTCAATTTTGTAAACTCGAAACAGTGTCACTTATGATTGTTAATTAGGCCCTTTCTGACTTTTCATGAAAGAACAATTGTTTCAAGAGTAATTTTTAAGTCATACCAAAAAAATTGCTTGTTTTTAAGTTTCAGGTTAGGCACAGCAGCCTCAAATAAAAGCGGAAGAAGGGCTCTAGAATTTCTCTCCACTGGATTCAAAAATAGAACTTTAAGAAAGCAAATAAAAATGACACAAATTCACAGAAAATAGCAACAGCCCTTTAAAAGAAAAACAAGTTGTGCCACGCATAGCTATTAATAATAGTATTAGAAAGTTGCAACATAATACCATAATCTAAATTCTGCCTTAAACCACATATGTTCCTATATATATATATATATATGTATATACACCCTTATTTCTGCTTAAAATTAGGATAAATTTATGCTATTTGTTTTATTTATACACCTGCAAGCATTAGCAAAGTATTTTAACTGTTTTTGTAATTCAAAAACAGTACAGATTTGTGGTCATAAAAAAAGTCCTTTCAACCCAACAGTTTATATATACTCCACTGTCCAAACTTTAAAATTAAATGAACTAATCCACCTTCAATTTTAATGTTTGAAAACTCATTTCAACAGAGTTCATCAGCAGCACCAGGCCAAGAATGGACCTAAATTTCCCTTAAAAAGATGTTAAATTACTCAGCATACAACTTTAGTAGCACTAATCGCCTTCTGTCACTGGCCAAATCTTGCTCTTTTGTGATTTTCACTCAGTAAGTCATATACCTATTACGGGAAAGACTAAAGTTCAAATTTAGAGATCTGTAAGAAAGCCAAAGATATTAATTTCTTTTCACAATTTATTTGTTTAGATTTCCAAGAAAATCTTCTAACAGTTTAGACTTACATCTGAATTTCAAATTAGGAAGAAACAAAATTGTAACTTTAGAAAGTGGGCTAGGAGGAAATTTCATAAGCAAAGGGAGTGGCCATAGGAAAACTGCATCTTCATCCCACTCTGAAGCAAAATGGTCCCCTTCTTTCAAATCTACTCTTAGATCAGAGAAAATGAACACCAATCAGAAAACAAGCTAACTAATGGTTCAGACAGGAAATACATGACATTCAGGATCATACCACACATACAATGTACAGTAAAGATGATTATTTAGGACTTCTAGAGACTGAAAATATGAGGGAAATAAGGTATGGTGGTTAGATGATAACCTGATTTTACACATCTCTGTGTGCTAGTATTTCATATGTTTATTAAATTATGTAGTTACATAATGATTGTTCCATAGAGCACACACACATCTTTAGCATATACTTTACATTTGTAAAAGACTGGAAAACATAATCCTCACAAGAACAGGGAACTGGCAGCATACTATTGCATGTTTTCAATAAAACACAAGGTCTGTCTGGAAAAAGTCCAACCATCGTTAATATGAAAATGGTTTGCACAACATTGATATAACCTGCAGCCAAGGAGAGTGGACTGGAATGCACATGCACGAACAATGATGACTTCACTGTACTAGTCATTGGTGGTGGTAGACTCCATTGAGCGAGCATGGGTACTGTGTGGCTATAGCATTCAAAATGACTGAGCAAGTTGAGCAACGAATCTGCACCAAATGTTATGTTAAGCTTGAACATTCCTCCCCAGAAACTATTCAAGGGATTCAGAAGGCCACAGCTATGGGCAACTGATGATTGGCAGCTTCGTCACAGCAATGCACCCACTCATGCATCAGTCTTGTGCAGAGTGTTTTGGTGAAACATGAAATCACCCAGGTGACTCAGTCCCCCTACAGCCCAGATTTGGTGCCCTGTGACTTCTGGCTTTTCCCAAAACTAAAATCACCTTTGAAAGGGAAGAGATTTCAGACCATCAGTGGGATTCAGGAAAATACAATGGGCAGCTGATGACATTTGGGAGAACTGTGTGAGGTTTCAAGATGCCTTCTTTGAAGGGGACTAAGATGTCATTGTCCTAAGTACAATGTTTCTTGTATCTTCTTCAAGAAATGTCTCTATTTTTGAGGAAAAGGATAACAGGGGAAAGAAGAGAAAATGTCATCAAGGAACATGTATAAAAGACCAATGGACAAAGACAACGAATGGGGAGGATTGAATGTGGGAGGTGGAAGTGGGGTAGGCAGGGGAGAGTAATGGGGGGAAATGGGGACAACTGTAATTGAACAACAATAAAAAAAAGAAAAAGAAATGTCTCTATTTTTCATAGTACCTGGCTGGATACTTTCTGGGCAAGTCTCGTATTAAATGTCTGAAAACAAATACATGATTATTCAAAGTACTGCCTGATAGAAATATAAAGAATATCTGACTCATCATAATATGTAATATTACAGCCTAATCAATAATGACAGGTACACACATGATCTTCTGTTGGCCCTGCTACCTTCGTTGATTATTGTCCTCTTGCCCTTTGCTTACATTTTAATGTAATTAATACAATTATCCTAAATGCCAGTCACATAGTATTGGCCGTTCAGGACTTAGTCTGTTACAAAATGAGACAATTAAGAAAACTATGTTTTGTTAATAAGGTAATTATATTTAATCAGAAAGATTATCTTTATTCTTATATTCTTCCTTCATCTTTGATGTTACATTTTTTAAATTACATAATAGTTTTTAATTATCCTAATCAAAATACTGAGTGTTTTTTGTGGTAAAATACACATAACATAAAATTTATCATCTTAACCACTTTAAGAGTAGTTTAGTGGCATTAAATATATTCACGTTGATGTACAACCAGCACCACCATCGATATCCAGAACTCTTGTCATCTGGCAAAACTGAAACTCTACACCCATTAAATGATAACTCCAATTCCCTCCTCCTCCCAGTCCTTGGCAACTGCCATTCTACTTTCTGTGTCTATGCATTTGCCTATTTCAGGTACCTCATGTAAGACAGTACTTGTCTTTTTTGTGACTGGCTTATTTCACTTAACATGATGTCCTCAAGATTCATTCATGTTGTAGCATGTATCAGAATTTCCTCCCTTTTACAGACTGAATAGTATTCCATTGTGTGTATACATCACATGTTGCTTATCCATTCATCCATCAATGGACACTTCAGTAGCTTATCCTGCTATGAACATGGATGTACAAATATCTTTTCAAGACCTGGCTTTCAATTCTTTTGGATATACTTGTATACCTAGAAGTGGAATTAATGAGCCATATGATAATTCTATTTTTAAATTTTTAGGAAATGCTATACTGTTTTCCATACAAGCTGTAACATTTTACATTCCTATCTACTGTGCATAAGGTTCCAAGTTCTTCACATTCCTGCCAATACTTGCTGTTTTTCTGTTTTTTGATAGTAGCTATCCTGATGGGTGTGAGGTAGTCTCTCACTGTAGCTTTGATTTGTATTTCCCTAATGATTAGTGATTTTGAGGTCTTGCTTTTTTAAAGATATTTTCTTTTTACTGATTCTACAAAGAGGGAAAGAGAGGGGGAGGAACATTGATTGGTTGCCTCTTGCACATGCCCCACCTGGGGACCAACCCACAAACCAGGCATGTGCCCTGACTGGAAATCAAACATATGACCTTTCAACTTGCAGGACAATGCCCAAACAACTGAGCCACATCCACAAGGGCTTGAGGTCTTGCTTTATTTTAATGTTCTTAATTGGCAAAACAAGAAGTTGGGAACTCGAGACTCAAATTTTTTGTAAATATATTGGTCCTTCAAATCTGAAAATCTGAGAACCGCCAGTGTACTCTTTATGTCCTCTTCTCATCTTCCATTTATCTCTTCAATTCATGGCAGTTTGGCTTTGGCCCTCAGTCTTCTCCTGACACTTATCCCACCAGAGTCAAATAGAACAGACCTCCTTTAGTACTTACATGATTAGTGAAAAGCACAAAAGCTCTGGAGTCAAACAGAATCCTGCATCCTTCAGCACAGTACAACCTCAATGGGTACAATTCTTGTCCCTCGCCTTTCTGCAGGGTAATTGATCCCTTCGCATAGTTTCATTCTCCACCCTATGAAAAGACTCCCAAATTTCTAGTACTCAATCATGTCATGGGAGAACTAAGACTTTGCAAGGCACTCTGCAAGGGATGTAAGGATGAATTAGATATGACCCCTGTGCTCAAGGAGCTTACAGTTTAGTGAATGAGAGAGTAGTATAAAGAAGTGTCACAGGTGCTATGGAAGGACTGCATCTGGAGCACAAAGAAAGGAATGATATTCCTATCAGGCCTGAAGTGGACAGGAAAGGCATCACAGAAGAGAACTTGAATTGTATGAATCTGAATTATTTGCCAGGTGGAAAAGAGGGAGATAGGTATTGGGTGAACAAAAGTACAATGGGGAACTGCCAGCAGTCCACCACTGCATGAGGTTCTAGATACATGGAGAATAGGGGTTAGCAATGCGAGAAGCAGGAAGAGGCACAATGAAGGGGGCATGCTATGCTCTAAAGTCAGCACAAGAAAGGCATTGGTGAGCAACTGAAGGATTTTAGGCTCAGGGAATCATAGCATCAATTCTGTGTTTTACAACTATCAGTCTGATGGCAGAGTGGAGAGTGGATTAATGAAGAGAAGAGTCAAGGCAGGGAAATCTCTTAGATCAGCATTTCAGTAGATCAGGTGAGATAATAAAAGACCTGAACCAAGATGACCATAGTGGAAAAGAGAAGAAAGGGAGGACTTCTGGCCAAGATGGCGGCATAGACAGACATGACTCACCTCTTCACAGAACCACATCAAAATTACAACTGAACTATAGAACAACCATCACTCAGAATCATCAAAAATGGAGTTGAATGGAAGTCTGACAACTATGGAATTGAAGAAACCACATCCATCCAGACTGGTAGAAGAGGTGCAGACGCAGAACAGGTTGGTCCCTCACCCATGTGTGGTGGATAAAAATTCAGGAGGGATATCTTGGGATCGAGGAGTCCCAGCCCCTCACAAGGCCCCACAGCCCAGGGTTCCAGTGCCAGGAAGATAAGTCTCCACAGCTTCTGGCTGCAAAAACCAGTGGGTATTGAGTTGGAGGAAGAAACTTCTGGAGCCCCAAGCAGTTCCTCTTAAAGAATCCACATATGGACTTACCTGCTCAGACTCACTCTCCCTCTGAGCTCCAGCACTGGGGTAGCAGTTTGAAAGACACCAGTGGTATACAGGGAGAAACTGAAGGTCCTGGAATCAAGGTGAGCAGAGGCCATTGCCCCTTTCCTAATCCCTCCTGCCACAGAGCTGACAAGCTGATGCCCTATCTGAGACACCATCAACCTGGCTAACACTGTTTAACACACCTTGGAGATCCCCCAAGACTCTGCCCCACCCAACCCCACCCAAGCTGCTTCTCCACATGAATGACTGGTCTTGGCTCATGAGGCACAACTTCCTAAATCCTCTCAAACAAGCAATAGCTAGTCTCAGTGAGCCCTGGGCCCAGCACTAGCAGCCACCAGTCTAGATTCACAGCTTGACATGCCTGGGAATCTCCAAGCCTAGCACAAGTAGCAGTCATCTCAGATTGCTTCATTGCTTAGGTAGGGTGGTTCCAGGTGAAACACAGGTTGGGGCTGACCTTGGCCTGCACCACTCAGGGGACCCCAGGGCCAGCACACTCAGTAAACAGCTACAGACCAGGTCAGAGCACCACCACCCTACCCCTGCACAGTTGATCCTCCAGGGAGGGTGGTAACTGGTCACAGCCAATCCTTCCCATTGCAGCTAACTGGCCTCAGTAAATCCCTCCCATTGATCTGCCAACAGCAATCAAGGCTCATCCACAAGCAGAGTGTGTACTCAGCCCATGTGAGGTGTGCAACTTGAGTACCCAGCTTGGGTGATAGAGGAGGCTTTGCCACTGGACCCTACAGGACACCTACTACATTAGGCAACATTACCAAGGCATGGAGTCAAAGCAGCTCTACCTAATACATAGAAACAAGCACAGGACAGCTGCCAAAATGAGGAGAGAAAGAACCATAACCCAAATGAAAGAATGGATCAAAACTCCAGAAAAAGAGCTAAATAATAGGAGATAAGCAATCTATCAGACACAGAGTTCAAAACACTGGTTATAAGGATGCTCAAGGAACTCAGCAAGGACCTCAACATCATAAAAAAGATCCAGTCAGAAGTGAAGGATACACTGATTGAAATAAGGAACAATTTACAGGGAAACAATAGTAGAGTGAATGAAGCCAAGAATCAAATCAATGATTTGGAAAATAAAGCAAAAAACAGCCAATCAGAACAACAAGAACAAAAACAAATTAAAAAAATTAGGATAGTATAAACAGCCTTTGGGACAACTTCAAGAGGTCTAACATTCACATCATAGGGGTGCCAGAAGGAGAAGAGAAAGAACAAGAAATTAAAAATCTATTTGAAAAAATAATGAAAGGAAACTTTCCTAATTTGGTGAAGGAAATAGACATGCAAGTCCAGGAAGCACAGAGAGTCCCAAACAATGGATGCCAAGAGGCCCACTCCAAGACACACCATAATTAAAATGCCAAAGGTTAAAGAAAAAGAGAGAATCTTAAGAGCAGTAAGAGAAAAGCAGCTAGTTACCTACAGGGGGAGTTCCCATAAGACTGTCACCTAATTTCTCATAAGAAACTTTGCAGGCTGGAAGGAATTGGCAAGAAATATTCAAAGTCATGAAAAGTAGGGTCCTAACAGTCTAGATTGCTCTACCCAGCAAAGCTATCATTTAGAATTGAAGGGCAGATAAAGAACTTCCCAGACAAGAAAAAATTAAAGGAGTTCATCATCACCAAACCTTGATTATATGAAATGTTAAAGGGACTTATTTAAGAAAAAGAAGATCAAAACTATGTACAATAAAATGGAAAAAATGCAATCTATGAACAATTGAATCTAAAAAACAAACTAAGCAAATGAGAGAAACAAAGTCAGAATCATGGATACAGAGAGCATTTTTTAAAAGATTTTATTTATATATTTTTAGAGAGGGAAAGGGAGAAAAAGAGGAAGAGAAACATCAATGTGTGGCTGCCTCTCATGTACCCCCTACTGGGGACCTGGCCGGCAACCCAGGCATGTGCCCTAGACCAGGAATAGAACTGGCAACCAATGGTTTGCAGGCTGGCACTCAATCCACTGAGCCAAACCAGCCAGGATGCAGAGCATATGATGGTTGCCAGGTGGGAGGAGTGTGTGGGGTATGGTTGAAGAGGTGAGGGGATTAAAAAGTACAAATAGGTAGTTACGGAATATCCATGGGGATGTAAAGTACATTATAGGAACTGGAGTAGCCAAAGAACTTATACATATGACCCATGGACATGAACAATGGTGGGGGGGATTGCCTGAGGGACTCAGAGGTGCTGGGTGGAGGGGAGTTAAGGGGGAAAAATGAGGACAACTGTAACAGCATAATCAATAAAATATAATTTTTAAAAAAAGAGAAGAAACGGTATATCACATAGGAAACTTATGGTATGAAATTGGTGGAATTTAGTCACCAATTAGATTTGGAGAACAAGGGAAAAGGAGTTTAGGCTGACCAAGAAGTTTCTGTCTTGGATGACTAAATAGATGGTGGGAGTACGCACTAAGATTGGAAATGCATAAAGAAGAAAAGATGAGTTCAGTTAGAGACACACTGAGTTTGTGATCTTTCTGTGGGACATTCAGGTGGCTACAGAAAGAGTGAAGCCATATGTAGTGGATACTGCAGATATCTTGTCAGTAACCCCTCCATACTCAGCACTCAGGTGCCTGCCCACCTGAGGGCTTCCAGCTGTGAGCACCTGTGTCTCCAGTGGGAGCCCACAGGGTAAGCTGGCCACCTCTGGGGGTGATGGAAAGCAACTGCTCTAGGGTATGGGGTTTGTTTTTGTTTTGGGGGGTGATAAAACTATTCTGAGATTAGATGGTGTGGTATTGTGTAACTTTATAAATATACTAAAAACTAGTAAATTGCATACTTGTAAAGGGTGGACTTTATAGTATAAATTATATCTCAATTTTTAAAAATTGTGAAGAAGAAAAAACCCCAATGGCTCAACCTAACTGAAACCACTTGGTTCACAGATGTGCCCATATTTTCATACCTATGTGTCTTTGCTCACTGTTGCTTCCACCTAGAATTTTCTTTCATCTCCCATTCTTCTCCCCATATTTCCAGATCCTACTCTTTCTTCAAAGCCCAGCTACAATGATCTCTTTCCATGCATTTAGCCTTCCCCAGGTCAGAGGTATGTCTTGTCTTCTCTGACATATGCCAACTATTTATTTTGCCTCCCACTCTCTTCTCTGTATTAGAGATTTTCCCATATCTTATTTAATAAACTTTAGGTTCCTGAATGTTTGTTTTACCTGTAGATCTATTAAGAGCCTTGCACATACATAGTAGCCTCTCAAAAAAAATGATTATTGAATCAATACATCAAGGACTGCAAAGTTTCCAGGGAAATCTAGGCAAAAAGACAAACTAAATTAACATCGATTTGCCTGCATCTAAACACTTCATCATCATTTAAGGAACTTTGAGACAATTTAAAGCCTAGGGTTATAAAGTCACAATTCTTTCAAGAGATACCTGAGATTTTGAAATTTGAGGTGTATGATCAGAGTACAGGTTATAGCCAAATGCTTAGGTCGTTCTAGTCTGACTAACTATATTAGTAATAAAATCAACAAACATACACCCTTCAGGGATTTTTCCTGCACAGCACACTGGAAGTTATCAGTGTGGAAAATGTAATGGTGATGCCTTCTGGTCAGTTGAGGATCTTCCTTTGATGAAGTGAAGAGGAATTCTTTCTATGGCCAAAGAGATTCCTGTTCCTTTTAAACTCTTTGTCATTATTTTAAATTTCTCTCCATAGAATCAAGCTTAGTAACTTTTCTTTCTCTGTGTTGCCAGGATAGAGGGAGATGTGGAGACCTAGAAATCTACAACTGTTCAATGTGAATAATAATAGCTAACATTTATTGAGCATTCACCATGTGAATTTTTTAAAATGTTTCCCCATGTGTTATCTCATTTAGTCCCCATACAACCCATGGGGTAAGGGCTACTATCATCTGAGTTAACTGATGATGAGACTAAAGCACACAGAGATTAACGTGCTTATGGTCACACAGCTTGTTAAACTGCAGAATGATGACTCATAACCAGGTAGACTACCTTTAATGACCTTTATATGTGTAGTGCATTAGGATGAACTTTTTCCCCCCCATTTAATTCTCATACAACCTTACAGAGTAGGTAATTATCTCCCCTCATTTCACAGGTAAGGAAATCAATTCTTAGTGAGATTAAGTAGCATGCAGCTACTAAATGGCAGAGCCTACATTGGACTCTGTCTTCAAAGTCCCATCCTAATCTTTCCCTTTCAACTGGCCTTTGAGGGCTGGTACAGTTTCCAGACTTTAAATGAGGGAGTTCACTTCCTTAATTCCTCTGCTCTGGTCAGCGCTGGTATGAAAATTAATTCTGGTATCAGTTCCCTATCCAGGTCTGTAGCATCTTTGTATTCTTCCTCGGTTGGCTTTTTAAATATATTATAATTAGTTTACAGTATTTCAAAAGAAGGATTTTTTCATTAATACTCAATTAAAGTGAGATCCAGAAGTACATGTATGTATAACCTTCTCTTTGTTGGAGAAACATACTATTTGCAGCCACAGAAATAAACAGGAATTACAGCAGATTAGGAAGATATTTGGGTTTTTTATTGCCAATTACCTGAATTTTAACTTTTAGGGCACCAAATGAAATCCTAGATAGACCATATGCGGTAATCTCTCCCTCCAGTTATCAGATTTTTCTAATCCTCCTTTGACTTGAAGCATCCTTAACACACCTCTCTTTGATTCACTGTATGTTATAAATATATCTGCATACGTATTTTAGATATATAAATATGCTCATATTTGCAGATACAATTATAGTATATAATCAAATGGTAAATTACATAAAGCCAAAGATAAATGCAAGTAAAGAGAGGTGGTATGTGGAATTCTCACACACATAGACAAATCCTTACACCTTTATATAATAGCAGCTTGATTCTTTTAGAAAAGTTACTTCCAGGAGAGTAACATCTGTCTCTTTAAGGACCATGACAGAAAATGGAAGTCACTAGTGAGATGGGACTGGCTGTAGACAGCTCCAATGAGGTCCTGGGAATCCTGCTGAGAGAGGATATTTGGGGCTGGACTAAAATGTCTGTTGGGAAGTGGAAGGAAGAAAAAGGCAAAGTTAGGTACGAGCATTCTTTAAAAAAAGAATGCAAATGAGTGAATTTACTTTCAATTTCACAGTGAAAGAATGGGAGAAGACAAACTGTAAAATATAATTAGGTTGAATTGGATAGATATTACTAGATGTGAGCCATTTGGCAGTTTCCCATCCCTGAGAATGTTTCAGAAATGACTTTTGAAAAACATAGCTTCGGAGAAGGATCAGCGTTACACACGATTTTACTTGTCCCATCTTTGATATAAATTATTTTTAAAATTTCCATTTCTTAACTTTAAATCCTCGAACAGTCATTGAGATTGATGACTTGGTATAAAAAGTAGGGATCCACTTAACTTTCTTTCCTTTCTATTCTCAAAAACTGCCCTCTTGACCTCTGCTTGGGGATGGAAGGATTGTCGACTGTCGCCCATCGCTTGTTGCAGTACATTTTACTTCGGTACTTTTGGGGCAACACTTTGACATAAGGAGGATTAGGACTTTTCTGGGCCTATGGCTGGCGGCTGCTCAGGCTTCTCTCGCCTAAAAGGTCTGTCATTCAACACAGAGCGCATCTTCCCTTCAGATCCTCACCCGAAATTCCACCTCCGCCCCCCTCGCCGGACCTTCCACCTTGTCTCCAAGCAGGTGGAAGCCTGGGCTCCTGATTCTTGGCTGCACTTCACTTTGATATAGGGGGACACACTCGAATTTAAAGATGGCCAAGCAGGAGACACAAAACACACTGAACGTAGCCCCTCTGCTTTAGGTGACGGGCTCTGGATGCATCTGCCCAGGTGCGGAACACGGCGGCGCTCGGCCGGCGGCCCCCTGCAGGGCGGGCAGGAGGGACAGAAATGTGGGGAGCAGGGGAAAGATAACCTCGGGACGGAAACTGTAGTCTGCTTGGACCCCTTACAAGTCCCGGGTGCAAGTCGTCACCTCTCGCTTCCTCGCCACCATCGCCTTCCCCAGAGCGGACGGCAAAAGAGAGAAAGGCAGCTCGGCGGCAAGGATAGGCATCCAGCACCGTGCGTAACTGGTTTGAAAACACGGCGGCGCCCCGCGGCCCCGCGCTCACAGAGACGCCGAGACCATGGAGGGTGCAGCACGAGCCCACCGAAAACCGAGGGGTCCGGCTGCCCCTGAGCGGAGAGAAGACCGCGAGGGACACCCACGCGCGACTGCCACCCGCTCGCGCTTGCCGGGAAACTACAGCTCCCGGCAGGCTCCGCGCTGGCGGCGCGCCCCCGCCCCCCGCGCGCCCCCGCCCCGCACGCCCGGGCCCCCCGCCCTCGGGCCTCAGGACGGGACGGGGCGGAGGGAGGAGGCGGAGGGAGGAAGGGGTACCAGCGGCGGGCGGGATCCTGCGAGGCGCGTGAAGCCTCGCTGGCGCCTCGTCTGCGACCGGAACGCTGGCGGGCGCGGAGTTTCTCACGACCAGCCGAGCCCGCCTCTGTAAGTAGTCGCCGCAGGGAGCGCGGAGCAGACACCGAAAAAGTTAGCGCCGCCGCGGCCGCCGCTTTGTTCTCGCAGCCCGTGGGGTGCGGCGGAGGCGGCCCCTCCCCCACCCGCCCGCACGCTGCGGCGGTGGCCGAGGCGGGACGAGGGTCCCGCGCGGGGCTGGGCGGCGGCCGCCGGGGCTGGGCGGGAAATTGGCGGAGCGCGATGCGGGAGGCGCCGGCGGTGGACGCCGAGGCGGTTGGGGGCGCCGGCGCGGCCGCCAGATGAGGCCAAGTTCCGGCGTGGGCGCGGAGGCCAACTTGGACCGCGCTTCGCGGGCGACCACCGCGTCCGGCCCCGTGGTCACCGTCTGTTCCTGGTCTCCAGACAAGCTCCCGACGCCGGAGCGGCGGCAGTCAAGCCGCAGCATTTCGGGGCAGTCTTTTTCTTTTCACCTCTCTGCCTTGTACGGGTCTCCACGCGATGAGGAGATGGTGCTTGAAGAACGTAAACCCCCCACCCCAGTTTCCTGACTCTTTACTTTTTGCAAGTTGCTGCCTTGCTCCGAGTTGTTCTGACCCTGGAGAGGTTTTTCTTAAGATGAAACACTGAGGAGTACAACTGTTTCTTTGAGCAATAAAAATAACCTCATACCACTCGGTTGCCTGTTGGATATTTTGTTTGAAGTCGTCGCAATCAGAAGCAGAGGCCCTGCCGAGTGCAGGCACGAGTATAAATCAAGTGACAGATGTGTGTGAGATCTGCAGACTTTTCCGTACACAGATTGATGGCTGGGACGTAACTGTCTCTTCAACCACACCCAGCCCCACAGGAAATAAAAGACTATCAGTGTCATCTTTGATTAGAAAGGATAAGTTCCACCCTGAACTGCTACTTTGTGCGACCCAGTCTTAATGAGCTCTAGTCTTAAATGAAACAAAAACTTTTAAATGCCTTAATTTGTACCCTAGAAAATGTTACTGCCATATTACTCGTACACTGCTTCTACATTGTACTTTACGTTGAAGTTCTTACTTGTTGAGCAACTGGTTTTGCTTAGATCAACTTCTGCCGCAGTGAGGGCTGGAAATACCAATGGATGTTCTGCTGAAGGCATCCATGAGGGACCCTACCCAGGTCTAGGCCAGTTTTACATTATACTCCCCTGTTAGGGTCTGGATTGAGAACAAACTTGGAAATTCAGACAAAAGGAAGTTACAAGTTTTGATGAAAGTATTTAAAACGTGTCACAGAAGCCTTCGTGTTCGGTTTTGCTTCAGTAGGTAATGGAGACGTGGTAAGCCTGATCAGACGAACGTGGGGTATTTGCCAAGGCAGTTACCACCTTAGGTTTAATGATTTGGTAGATAGCATTTAACTTTTTAGGTGACTCAAGTTCAAGAATGTGCACTGGTTTATATCTTGAAACTTAATTTTTTAGGTATCCCAGTTAGTAGTGAGTCTTTTAAATATACAGAGTTTCTAAGCTTTCAGTTTTATCAAGTGACCTCTTTGAAATAGAAAATTTCTCTCTTACTAGATTGTTTTTAATTTAAACACTGCCACACTTAAATAAGAAAGAGCCTGATCTCGTTTTGGGGTTTTAAGTTTTAAAAATTATCTAAGAATTAAAAAAAACACATGCAGGAAAAAATGAATAGTGGTCATTTAAATGCACTTTTCTAAGGGACAATGTTTTTCTTATTTCTAAAAGGACATTCTAAAGTTGATGAAAATATCATATTAGAGTTAATTGCTCATTTTTAAAAGAGGCTACTTTTACAGAACTTGAAATGTGGGGAAATTATTTGTTAATACAAGTTTTAATTCTATTTAATAATCATGCTTATAATCCAGAATGTTCTGTGCTGATACTCTCTCCGATTATGTAATTCAAATTGAACTTGTATATGTGCCTCTTTGGAGCTGTTGTCTCATTAGTGGAAAAAAACCTGAGGTAATGTACTTGGGAAATGCTTTAATTTTAATACAGAGTACAAAGTTTTCTCCACTTCTGTGGTTTGTTTATAGTGGCAGTATGTGAGAGAAATGGTTCTTCAGCTATCAGCCAGTCAGGTTTCTTAGATACGACTGATGCCAAGATTGGTGATGAATATCCTTCAAGTCCCACATAGATTCATACAGCGTTGCCAGACGGGCAGCTGTAATCTCATTACTGGATAAACATCTCAGTGCCTGAGCAGAGGGCAGACCTGGGGAGCTCTCTTTATGTTATCTCTGACAGTGGAAAGACTGAGATTCAAATACCCTTGCTCCACGTGAGCAGGATTTTAGTGGAAACAATTTAGTCAGATGCTGAGCTCTTAGCAGAAAAGGTATTATTTAAATCTAAGGTAATAGTTATCTTTTTTGAAAATACATAAATGTAAGGGTTGCTTTTTATTTATTTGTTTTTAGAGAGAGGGAAAGGAAGGGAGAAGGAGGGAGGGAAACATCAAGTGGTTGCCTCTCACAAACAACTGACCTGGGACCAAATGTATAACCCAGGCATGTGCTCTGACTGGGAATCAAACCAGCGAATCAAACCTTTCGCTTTGCAGGACAACGCCCAGCTAACGAAGCCACATCGGTCAGGGTCAAACTATGCTTTTTAAAAACCAACAGCAAAGTTATTTGGATATTTTTATACAACATGCAATGTAAAAGCAGCATCAGGATTATTGACAAAGTCAAGCCAAGATCAAAGCAAAATATGGACATTGACTTCAGGACACCTCCCTGCATTAAGAAAGGCCACGTACTTTTTTACATGCTGAAAGAATACTTGTACATATCAACAGGAGAAAAAAAAAAAAAGACTCCATTCATTTGCATTCCTAGCACACAAAACTAAATTGAACAGGAAAACCCATTACTGGTATAGAGTCATGGTAAATATGGTATTCTGAATAGGAAAAGCATTTTACCTTTTCACTTCAGCCTTTACTGAGGACAAATAGAACACTGGCTAAACTAAATAATGAGCTTCCTTTTGAAGTATTTATTTTGTCTTCCTGGAATCCTCTTTGCTTCACTCTCTGCTTCCCTGACTCCTACTTATCCTGTAGGGCTCAGCTTAAATAACACTTCCTTAAAGGCACACCTTACCTGAGACCCCAGTTAAAAATAGGTCCTCTTAGTATTGTACTCAGTCATGTCACTTTTTATAATTTGTAATTACCTTGCTGTTTATGTGAATATTTGTGTAATGTGTGTGGCCCACATCACACTGTAAGCTCCAAAAAGAGCAGGAGCCATGTCTGTTTTGGTCACTGCTCTATAATCCCAGTGTCTCATAATGGTCTGGCAAATAACGGCACTCAGTAAATATTTGTTGAATAAAAATGCTGCTGTTAGAGCTTCTTCTTAGATGCTTTGCTAGGAGATAATGTACCCGTGGGGGAGGTGAGGGAGAGAAAGATAGATCAACTTGTGATGTTACCATGAAGTAACCCTCAGTTAAGTGCCCTACACTCCAGGGCCTTAGTTTTGTCTTGCCTGTAATAATAGGGCAGGTGGGGCTCAAGATATCCTATCTTTTTATTCCATTCCACAGTGGTGACAGATTATATGACCTCATTTGAATGGTATATAGGACTGAAAACTCCCCAAAAGAATATTCAGTATGTTCTAAATAAGCATATTAGAAATGCCAGTTCATAGATGTTAGAAACCTATGCCTAATTGATGTATAATTTACAAATTAGTAAGATATGTACTGTTGTCCCAGTTTTCTAATTACTGCATACAGACAAAATAAATTAGAGCTTTTAGATTTTTTTCATATTTAGTTTTAATACTTTGCACCCTACATCTTGTATCTCACAGAGCAAATCAGAGTTCCATAAAACAAAACAGGGAGAGGAAAAACCAGATGGGATGAGTGGGCAGAAACTAATATGCCAACTCCTTTAATTTATTCTATTTGTGTTCGTGCTGAAACTTTTAAAAATATTTCTTGTTCAAAAGTATAACATTTACATGGTTTATTAATAGTTATCAGTAATCTGATAAATTAATCAATTGTATTAATAGACAGTTACTATTATTTGGCTAATTTTAATAGATACAATAAAATGGAAATTTAGTGGGAACACATCTATCAAAAATACCTTATTATTATTGGACACAGCATTATCTTGTATTTTATAGTATTTAACATGCATAGATATTTTACTCCTATTGTAATGACAGTTCAGCTTTTTGAAACTATCAAATCAGGTATGTTCAGGAGCTCATTACCTTGCAAGATATCCTGTTCCATTGTTAGGTTGTTGGAGGTGGGATGAAGTAGTAGAAAGAGCATACCGGTAGATTTTGGAGTCAGGGAAACTTTTGTTTGAATTGCAGTTCTATCGTTTACTAGCTATGTAGTCTTGGACAAGCAGCAACTTCTCTGAAACTCTAATTCCTTTTCTGTAAAATAGAATTAAATAAGTCTCTTAGGGTTGTTGCAAAAGTTTAATGAAATATCATATCTTGATTTCATTATTTAGCATAAAATAGCGTAATTGTTAATTCCTTCATCTAAACACTATGAAAATTGCCAGAACTTACTGAGTACTTACTGTGAGCCAGGTGCTGTTATGTAGGTATTTACATGCCATAGCTTGGTCCTCACAACAACCTGTGAGGTAAGGAAGTACTGCTGTTGTCCTCTGCAGTGATGCTGAATAAAACTTACCACCTTTTCAGATATCTGAAGACCATTATTCTGTTTGGTTTTGTTAAGCATATTTTGTCACATGACATTGTTTTCACCATTATCTTATTTTTAAAAATCCATGTAGCTTTGTCCTGACCAGTGTGGTTCATTTGGTTGGAGTGTCATCCTGTAAATGAAAAGGTGGCAGATTCAATCCCCGGTCAGGGCACATACTTAGGTTGCAGGTTTGAGTCCTGGTCAGGGTGCATGTGGAGGCAACCAATCAATGTTTCTCTCTCACATCGATGTTTCTCTCTTTCTCTCTCTTCCCCTCCCTCCCTCTCTCTCTAAAAGCAATGAAAAAACGTCCTTGGGTGAGGATAAAAAAAGTTTTTTAAATTAAAAATCAATAAAGCTCTAGAAAATGTGGACTGTGAATACAGTGGTAAAGTAGGCTGACTGGCGACCAGTATGCACATCTATGCCGGTGTGTTCTTGGTGTCCTGAGGGTGTAGGCCAGCAGTAGTTCTGTTAGTCACCCGTGATATTAGCAGCTCCTGTTATACTCCTCTCATGAACAGCTTCTAAGTCAGCATTTCTCCATTTCTATACTGCCCATTTAACTTTTCTGATATTTTATTTTTATTGTATTTTTTCATTACCATTTATCCCCCTTATAATTTCTTCCACCTCCACCCCTGCATATTTAACTTTTTGAAACTAAATGCAAAGCTTTACACTCATCTGTGTTACATTTCACTTTAATTTGAGTTTATTTCTCCCAGATTGTAGAATCTGAGGATTTTATGAGCATGTCTTCCATCTCTATCTTATAAATGATATAAAACAATATGAGGCCAAGGACAGACTTCCAAGGCACTCCCTAAAGACTTCTCTCATCTAAGTTAATGCAGAGCAGCAAAGTTACCCAACTCACACTCAAGTGACATATGTACAAAAGTCACATGGAAAACCATCTTGAGTACTGCTGTGGTCAGAATACACTTTTTTCTTGCTTTGCCAGTTGTGTGATCTTGGGTGAGTAATCTCTGAGCCTCTTTTCTCAACCATAAAATAGGCTGTAGTGAGGATTGAAGGAGGTAATAAATATCAAGTGCTTAGAACAGTGTCTGGCAGATAGAGCTCAGTAACTATGAGCTATTATTATTATTTCCTTCATCTAAGACATCTTGTAAACATTCTTTTTTCAAAATATAAATGCAGTTGATTTGACATTATTCTGTTTTCATTCATGTTGATATCTAGGAATCATTACATTCTTCCCTAGGTATTCAGAAACCACTCCATACATAATCTATTCTCAGATTTGACTAAGGATTAATATTAAATTTATATGTCTGTAACTTCTGAAATCTGCTTCTCCACTTCCCCAGCCCACAAGACTTGAAGCAGCTCTGACCCATCTCCAGGCCATGATTATTTCTCTCTTTCTGAACTATTTCTCCATGGTTCTAGCAGTCAGCTTTGTGATTACACGTGTTTATTGCTTTAGCAGTATGGGATGGATTGCATCTGGACCTGGAGATTTACACCCATATAAAGTTGTTTTAGTCTCTCTTACTCACCAGGCTTGGGTTTCAGTTCTCAATGCTCTTCTCTAACTGGAGTTGAAAAACTGAGAAAAGATAAACAAAATACAAGTTGAGCAATTCTGCCTTCTCTACGTGCTCTCTCAACCTTAACGACATCCTCTCTGAGCAGTGATTCTCTCAGTTCCTTGTTCTCTTTGAGAAATAGTATGTTTTATGAAATTTGGGTCTGAATGCCCTCCCCGCCTCTTAATAGCCATGGTGCACAAGTTGTTTTATCTGCTTGTGCTTCAGTTTTCTCACCTGCAAAAATGATGATTGCCCTGTCAGATTCCAAAGGGATATTGTGAGATAAAATATGTGAAACGTTTGAAATGTTTAAGTGCTGTACAATATAAGGTGGGATAATAATCATTAATTTGAATATAGCTATAAAAGCTTTTGTTATCTTTTGGCATTTTCCCCCCAAGCCTTAGTTTTTCTTTTCATTCCTGATACTGTATCTGTATGTTTTTGCTGTTCTGTTATGTTCATCCTAATTAATTTAGCCCCATTAATTACTCTCCAGAGAGTCATTCTGTAATGACACTGGATGCTTCACTCGTTTTTATCTTTGGAATTGTTTACAGGTACATAGGTGGAATTTAAAAAGGTCCATCTGTTGTGAGCTGTTTCACTTAGCCATCAGGGGATGGGGTCTTCCTTTTTATGTTTTGAACTGTGCTTTTATAAAAACGTGATGCAGATGTAATGGTACCTAGTGTTCTTTTTCTTTTCTTTTTTTTACTTTTTGAAGTCTTATTATGAGATCACTTTTTGCTAAGCTCCTGACATAAGTTATGTTTTCACATTTCTTGTTGGCCATATAACTGTATAGTATATTCCCACCAGCTTCCTTAGACTTCTGAAAGAAATCTGTCAACAAAGCAAGTCAGGAATTATATTTTGGCAGAATTAGACTTTTAATATAAAAAAATACTCTTAATTTGTCTCTGTTAGGACAGTATTATCTATCTTTTGTATGGCTGAGTGGTACATATTTTATTTCTATGATAGTGTCAGTTTTACTTTTCTTTTTCATCCCTTCTGTTTTTCTCTGTTTTCCCTTTAATAACTCAGTTGTGTGTTGTGCAATAAACAACATACAAGTATTGTGAAATAAAAGTGTGTGATCTTCCAATTTTAAGTATTAGTGAGGAATGCTGGGGTATTAGTATTTTTGAGCAGGCAGCTCTCCCTGAAGTTACATGTATTGGTGAATTATAAACACATAACCAAAGATTATCATTTAAAAAATTATAGGGATTCTTGCATTTTTAAAATAATGTCAAATGAATTTAAAATATTAAAAGTTTTTTAAATTTTTCTTTCAGGCTGACTACATCTCAGAAACAATCAGCTCTTCTCGATGGACACATTCATCAAATGAAATATGCCTGTACTATTTTAAAAAGCTTTGTACTTTATAATGGAAATATTTACCCCCCTTAAAAATGAAAATGAGGACATTTGAGAAGGTGATTTAAGGTGTGGACATTTGAGAAAGTATCCCATCAAATCAGTGAACTAAAGGATAAGTACTGAATAGATTAATCCTAAACACCAATTTTTTTTTTTAACTGGGAGGATTTCATCCTGACAGAAAAACAACTTGTATTCAGTATGTATTTTCTGAAATTAAAAGAGAGAGACAAGAATAAAACTTAAAAGGAAACAGATGAAGTTTAGAAAGTAAGCAATGTCAACTCTTTTCTGATGAGGATAATTCAATGATGTTAAATCCTTTCCAAATCCCTGGTTGTGGTCCTAAAGCCAAGACTCTTTTTTGATGGGACTGATAATAAAGGAAGTAGGACCTTTTGTGAATTCATTTCACAGTTGTAGAACTTGCAGTTATCGGCATGACTAGCTTAAAAGAGGAAATAAGTTTTCAATTAAATCTAAAAGTACAGTCATTCTTTTCCTACTGAGATTTTAAAAGCCTCTTCATAACTATTGAAAAAGAATTGACAACTATTTTAAAAGAGTAAAGAAAGGCAGATGTCTGCAAACAGTTCCCCTCCATCAGCCCAGAAGTCTGTGTTACCTGCAACTCTACCTGCTGTGCTTCCGACTCCTTCTTCGTGTTCAAGTCCTAAGACAGGACTCTCTGCCCGACTCTCTAATGGAAGCTTCAGCGCACCTTCGCTCACCAACTCCAGAGGTTCAGTGCATACAGTTTCATTTCTACTGCAGATTGGCCTTACACGAGAGAGTGTTACCATCGAAGCTCAGGAACTCTCTTTATCTGCTGTCAAGGATCTTGTGTGCTCCATTGTTTATCAGAAGGTACTGTGCATGCTGTTTATGTCCGCAGTTTTTCTAATTAGTGTTGTTTCTAAGGTTTTTTATGAATCGTCCATGCAACAGTGAGTTAATACATATGGATGAATTACTTGTTTATATGAGGACCCTAATTCTGAGCATTGTTAGAAGAGTCCTGATAGACTCTGAGTCTATAAAGTCTGAAGTTTCATAGTCTAACAACTGGAGCCTGCCTCGGGCTTTAAAATACTGCTTATTTAATTGTCCTCTTAAGAGCAGAAAAACCAGCATAAAGTTAAGAGAATTTGAGAAATCTCATTTGATTTCAGAGAAGACAGGAGGTAGCACAGGGTACAAGGTGGCTTACCAAAAGGCTGGGACACGGCGGCACCTCAGTTCCAGGTCCATCCCTTGGTCTTCCTGGGTGCCCTCTGTTCTGCCCTCCTTTCTTTCTCTTTCTTCTTTTTTGTACTTTTCCTTCCTTTTAGATCCTGATTTCATCTACACTGCCATTTCATATGAGTGAATCATATTTTTTTCTCTTAAAAAACAAGTAATTGAGTTTGAATAGGTGACAGAATACATGAAATTTTGAAAATTGAGGGTGGGTTTGTTTCCCAGCCATCCACCCTCTGCCCTATAGCATACTGTGTTTTAAGGAACCTTAGAGAAGTGCCTTTAATAATCTCAATTTGATGGATTGTTGGTATGTTCTCTATTTTATTATGAAACTGTAAGTATATGGGTAGTGTGAAATGGTTACATTTTATTTTTAATGGACCAAGCATATGTTTCAAATTTATTTCAAAGGAATTAGTATACTTTATTTTTTAATTATTTTTCATTTTCAGTTACAGTTGACATACAGTATTATGCAGGGTCTGGCAGAAGTAATGCCTGCTTGAGTGTGGTTGGTAGTGTAATAATATGGCTGTAATAATTTATAGTTTTGATTTGAGCATTTCACCTAAAATGTCATATGGTGTGCTTGAGTGTGATATTGTCATGTTACAGAATTACATGCTTATAATTTTGTAAAAAGATATTCTGTAATAAAAGGGGGTATTATTTGTGCCAGGCCATGTATTAGTTTCAGGTGTACACACCAGTGATTAGACATTATATAACTTACTAAGTAATCATCCCCATAAATCTCATACCCATCTGATACCATACATAGTTATTAGAATATTATTGACTACATTCCCTATGCTGTACTTTATATCCCCATGACTATTCTGTAACTACCTATTGGTACTTCTAAATCCATTCCCCTTTTTCATACCCATTTCTCCTCCCATCTGGCAACCTTCAAAATGTTCTCTGTGTCTATGAGTCTGTTTCTATTCTGTTTGTTTATCTTGATTTTTAGATTCAGTTATTGATAGATAATGTATTGCTATTTTATCGTTCATAATAATACTTTGTTTTGAAAATCGTATCAGTGAGGTTAATATATTTGGATTCAGGTTCCTCATCTTACTGTTTTTGTTTCAATTTCTTATGCCTTATATGGTTTGTCATTATCTTTGATGTAGAAGTAATTAACAATCCAAAAAAACGTTATGTGGTCTGTGAAGATGACCTGTGCCTCCTGTGTTTTATCTGGACTTTTCTGTTTCAGTGTAGTCCGTTTGTTTCCAGTGTTGCCTTTTGTAGATCTGTAAAACCATCTACTGTCTTTAAGTGTTTTTGCTTTTAATTTCCCTTTCATTAAATGTTACAGAGGTTGTTAACATATTTGTGCAACTAGGTTATACTTTTTACTTCAAAGGTTAAGATTTTAACTTAAATGTTTCCTTTGGATTTGAGCTCATAGAAACTCATAACCAGTGTTTTGGTAGAGCCTGTGTTATTCAGTTTTTTAATCTTTTACTTCTTATATTTATACAGAGGTATACTGATTTTCTACAGGATTACTTTAGAATTAATGTTACTTCATCATTAATAGAGATGTGAGAAGTAGGTCAGATGGGTTAAACCCTTGGGAAACTAGATTAAAATCACAATCCATGAAAAATTAGACTTGATACCAAGGAAGTAAACAGGATATAGCTCAAAAAAGATAATTCAGGGTAAACTTTATGTACATTAAAATAAAACCATTGGTTATGGGTACAGAATAAAATGAATATCATAGTGAACTGAATTTGAACCCATATTATAGTGACATGGGGATCTGTTTGGCAAAAAAATGTGTAACAGACATATCATGTAAGTATTTTACACATTCCTTTTGACATGTGCTAGAATGCTAACTTGTTTAAGTGCAAAAGAGTGTGGAGCTTAGAACTAGGTCAGCTCTATTATTTATTTACTGTTTAACTTTTGTTTTTTACAAGTAGCTTTTTCTTTAAAAAATTCTATTTATTTTTAGAGAGAGGGGAAGGGATGTAGAAAGAGGGAGAGAAACATCTATCCGTTGCTTGTTGTGCGCTCCCAGCTGGGGACCTGGGCCATGATCTAGGCATGTGCCCTGACCAGGAATCAAAACTGCAGCGCTTCGCTCTGCAGGACACGGAACCTACAGGGCCATGCTGTTTTAACTTGGGGCGAGTGATTTCACATCCCTGGATCACAGCTTCCAGATCTGTCAAATGATTGAGATGATTTCTAGTGTGTTTCCAGCTGCGAAATTCTGAGTCATTTAACCTGAATTTAGTTACCACTGCTAGAGACGGATAAAGGAAAAAGGAGTTTCAAGGAGTGACCTGCTCTAAGTCTTAACAGGACAGAGACAGAAATCGTAAGCGAATCAGCTCAGATTTTCGAGTTTTATAGAGAGGTTTCACGGGTCCCTAACTCATCGGGAAGATAGAAAAAAACGTGTCAGAAATACCTTTCTCTTGTCTTGGACACTTGCTCATAAGACATCTGCTTCTTTTACCTACATATATACAGCTCCAGGTTAATTCCCAGGACTTTCATGGGCATACTAGCTTTTCCATATCTATTTTTAGTCATTAAATACATTTATCCGAACCTTTTAAAGATAGGACACTGGTTAAATTTTAGGTAATAGAAAGATTAACCAGACATTGTCCCTTCCCTCAAAAAGTTTCTAGTCTAGTGAAGAAAACCTATTCAACAATTTATAAAACATGAAAAGTAGAAAGGGAAGTTAAAGTAAAAAGTACTCTTCTTGGGTTGATGAGGTGTAGAAGGTTTCATACGGAAAGTAGCCTTTAACCTGATACTTAAAAATTGAGCATGATTTCAATAATTTGGGAGTGAAGAATACATTCCTAACAAAAGAATCAGGATAAGCAAAGAAATAGAAGATGGAAATAGGAAGTTATGATTGGTAACATACAATACTCACTATAATCTGTGGTGCACCTTAGACTTTAATCTCCATGCCAATTATTTGGTGATTCTACTAAAATACAGATTTTGAACCAGTAGGTCTGGGATGGGTCTGCATTTCTGTTTTACCCTCAGGAGATTTTGACACACCTTATCCAAGGGAAGGACCACAGTGAGTTGAAAGTTTGTAGAGAATACAGTCTCTGTTAAATAAACAAAGTAGGACTGAATTCCAGAGATATTTAAATTAGTTGCTAAAACTCAGAATTCAAACACAGGTCTGTTTTAGGTCAAAAACCTGTACACTCATTTTGCTGCATCACACTGTCTTCCTCTTCTCAATGAAAAGGTCCGCACTTCATTCCTCTAAGAGTAGAGATTTAACTAAGGTCCTTGTGCAGCAAAGTGGCATGATCAGACCTGTGTTTTGGAAAACTAAAATATGACAACCGAGTGTGAGATTAGGTAGGAAGCCAGTATAATAAAGACCTGAACTGAAGCAGTTGGAAAGGGATATATCTGAAGGGGATTGGGAGAGTACCATTGGTAAAACTTGGTATCCTGTTGAATATAGGAAAAGAGCAAAGGGTGAGAGACAGAAAGTCTGGAGGACTGGATGGCTGGTGACACTGTTAACCAAGATAGAAAATCCAGAAAGTAAAGTTTTCTTGGGGGAGATAATAGGACTGATTTGTATCAAAATTTATCTAATAAGATAGAGTTCCTGTGTGCTAGAAATTTTTAAAATGGTCAGAGAAGTGTTTTTCACATAAAGATTTGGCACAAGGATATATACATTGGGACCCTAGTGTTTACTGAGACTCTTAAAATGGAATCATTGCTGGTCAAGTGGGTCTTTCCCAACTCTGTCTTTGCAAAGAGACACTAGCAGGACAGAAAATTAATGAACTGATCTCTTAGTTTGGAGTACCTGAGGAGAGACCTCTAAAAGTCAGGGAGATAAGCCCAGAGGGCAACCCTACTTTCCAATTAGGGGAAGGAGGGCTGCCCGAACTGTAGTTTTATTTTAATCGTATTTTAGATATTTTAAAATGTATTTGTAACCTACTAGTGGTGATGCCAAATGTAGATTCCATCTATTTTATGTTTTTGCTTTCTTTTGTTAACTATAGTCACCTTTCTGTACATTACAAACATTGCCAGAGCTTATTGATCTTATAACTGAAAGTTTTTACCTCTGACCACCTTCGTGTATTTCCCCCATCCTCTACTCTCCACCTCTGGTAACCAACCACCAGTCTCCTCTGTTTCTGTGAATTTGGTTTTTGTAGATTCCATATATAAGTGAGATCATACAATATGTCTTTGCCTGACTTGTTTCACTTAGCATGATGTCCGTAAGATCCATCCGGGTTGTCCCAAATGGGAGGATTTCCTTATTTTTAATGGCTGAATAATATTCTACTGTTTATGGGTTTTATCCATCATTGTACACTTAGGTTGTTTCCATGTCTTGGCTATTGTAAATAATGCCACGATGAACATGGGGGTTCAGATACTTATTTGAGATAATGACTTCTTTTCCTTCTGGATAATCACTGAGAAGTGGAATTTCTAGATCATATGGTAGTTGTATATCTCTGAAACAACAGATTATTTATAGCTGAGCTTTGCTTAAAACTCTAATGTGACCAGAAGTGGTCACTCTTTGAATTCAGTCCAATTTTCATGACACATCCTGAGGGTGGAGTAGGTGGAGTTTCTTTTGTTGTTGTTGTTGTTAGCTTAAGCTTAAAATTTAGCTTCCTTTTGTGTGTGTGTGTGTAATGAAGATTTGAAACACTACCAATGTTTAGGTTACATTGAAATTGGTGATGTCTTACTCATCTTTCTATCCCTAAATGCCTTACACTCGATAAAAATTTGTTAAAGGACACATTTTACCTTCTTTTAACTGCTAAAAACGTGATACTTGATACTGCAAATAATTGATAGTGGTAATTACTTTCATTGATGAAATGATTTATAGTCAGAACTGCAAAGAAATGAGCAGATAAGCACTAGTGTTGTTAGTTGTGCCCAACCTATTCCCACTAGCAGTTTAGATTGTTAAATACAGGTTTCCCCACTATCTTAAAGTAGAGTGTTCCTATGAAACTTTTCATATCTGAATAGTATAAAATAAAAAAGCATTTACCATTAATTTCTGTAGAAAAAATTTTGAGCATTCCAGACCTGAAATTCAGTGCATGTATAGTGTCTTTATTTCACTCACTGAAACTGAAATGCTAAATTATGTTCATCTTTACACTAAGAATAACACCCTTAGGAGTTCTCTGAGGCTTTGGGCACACATTTTGCTAACAAATGCATGAAAGAAATCTAGATACAGCAGAGACACAGTTCAAAGCTGTGGTAGCTTGATGCGACAGTGCTGAGTGTAGAGGGAGCTTGGTTCCAGTCTGTTCTGCCTCTTTAACATCTCGCTGCAAAACAATCACCAAATGCTATTGTCACTTTTCACTTTTTTTCATAAATGGGAAATCCTCTTCTGATATCTTTCAGTTAATGGAAACAGGTACTAATGCTGGTCTTTCATAAAAGCAAAGTGGCATTAGGCGAACTTTAAAAAAGAGGGGATACTTGTATTTAATTTGTAGAGCGCTTTCTGTGATTGTGCAAAAGGCCAGGTTCTTCTAGAAGACCCTGAAATTCTGTTATTCACTCTCTGCCTGACTTAGCATGATGTCCTTAAGATCTATCCATGCTGTCCCAAATGGCTGGGTTTCCTTTTCTCTTATTTTTTCTCAAGACTTTGGACTATTTTATTCGCAAACATTATAAACCTAGCATCTAATTTTGATGCATAAGATTAAATTAAACTAGCAGTTGGGGTTATTTTGACCCTTACGGACAACTGGGAGGAGAGGGAACGAGTGCTACTGGTGTCCAGTGGGTAGAGGGCAGGAAGGCAGGATGCTGCTACAATGCACAAGAGAGCCCTCCCCCCCCCCCCAGCAAAGAATTACCTGGCCCAGCCCCAGCTGGCTGTGTCATTGGCTGGTCAGGACCTCATCCAGAAACACCAGGCTTGCGGGTCCTCAGTCAGGGCATGTATAGGAGACAGCCAGTGAATGCAGGGATGGGTGGAATAGCAGAGCAATGTGTCTGTCTGTCTCTCTCCCGCTTCCTCCCTCCCTCCCTTTCTATTCCTTCCTCCTTTCCCCCTTCCACTGTCTCTAAAATCAATAAATTTTTTAAAAATTACCTGGCCCAAAATGTCAGTTATACTGAAGTTGAAAAATCCCTAGATTAACTGATATAGAAATAGAATTTCTGAAGTTTGGAGAAATTGAAAACTTCTGTTAATACTATTGCAGGATCTTATTGAATTAGTGAATATGAACATCTTCTGGAAAGCTTGAGAACTTTAAAATAGGATTTTTTTGTTTAGCTTGGGTGTATTTGTTTTAATAATAGCACATAGGCCCTGGCTGGGGTGGCTCAGTGGATTGAGCGCTGGCCTGCAAATCAGAGAGTCGCCAGTTTGATTCCTGGTTAGGGCACATGCCTGGGTTGCTGGCCAGGTCCCCAGTTGGGGGTGCATGAGAGGCAACGACACATTGATATTTCTCTCCCTCTCTTTCTTCGTTTCTCTGAAAATAAATAAAATAAAATCTTTTTAAAAACTCTTTAAAAAAGAATAGCATATAGTTTCCATTATAAGTATGGATATAGTTAAACAAAGATGTAAAATTTTAATCTGTATATATAGATTCCTATATTTTCATGTTGGTTTACAAGACAAGCTTAGCAACAAATAGGATCTCAGCCTTCTAGGAGTTTAAAGCTGAAGGGAGTGCTTTTTATACTGATAAAAGCCAAAGAACTAGTGGGACTGGCAATCAGGAGAACAAAGAAAGCAGACAGATCTAAGCAGCAGGTAGAGAGAGCTGTGATTGAGCCAGGCAGAAACTGGCTGATCACCTCTCTCCTGGGAGGCTAATACCAGAGAGTCATATTACAGATGAGCAAATCGGAATTAAGGGAATAGGCCAAAAGCCCTGCCTGTTTTACAGTGATTATTTGTGCATGGATTCCCAGTGTCAAAACTACATTAGTATTTAAATTTGTACCATTTTTTGCAACTGGTTATGTTTGAAAAGAAAAGGAATAACCCCCCCCCCCCTAAAAATGTAGCAGTGTTTTCAAATCAGACAGACCCAGGTGGTGATATGATTGTGCCATTTTCTTGTTTTGTGATTATAGACCCTTTTCAAGTCACTTGACTTTTTTGAAAGTATTTTTTATTGATTATGCTATTACAGTTTTCCCAATTTTTTCTCCCTCCTCCCTGACCCCCCAACCCTTCAGCATCCCCCCCTTAGTTCATGTGCATGGGTTGTACATATAAGTTCTTTGAGTCCTCCGTTTCCTATACCATTTTTTATCTCTCCCCGTCTATTTTATGCCTACTATTATGCATCTTCCCTGTACCTTTTCCCCCCATTCCTTCCTTCCCACTCCCCACTGAAATCCCTCCATGTGAAGTTCATTTTTCTGATTCTGTTCCTGTTCTGGTTGTTTGCTTAGTTTTTGTTTTTGTTTTCTTTTAGATTCATTTGTTGATAGTTGTGAGTTTGTTGTCATTTTACTGTTCATATTTTTTATCTTGTTCTTAGATAAGTCCCTTTAACATTTCATATAATAATGACTTGGTGATGATGAACTCCTTTAACTTGACCTTATCTGGGAAGCACTTTATCTGCCCTTCCATTCTAAATGAAAGCTTTGCTGGATAGAGTAATCTTGGATGTAGGTCCTTGACTTTCATGGCTTCAAATACTTCTTTCTAGTTCCTTCTTGCCTGCAAGGTTTCTTTTGAGAAATCAGCTTATAGTCTAATGGGAACTCCTTTGTAGGTAACTGTCTCCTTTCCTCTTGTTTCTTTTAGGATTTTCTCTTTGTCTTTAACCTTGGGTAACTTAATGATGATGCGCCTTGGTGTGTTCCTCTTTGGGTCCAACTTCTTTGGGACTCTCTGGGCTTCCTGGACTTCCTGGAAGTCTGTTTTCCTTCACCAGATTGGGGAAGTTTTCCTTCATTGTTTGTTCAAATAAGTTTTCAGTTTCTTCCTGCTGTTCTTATCATTCTGTAGGCATCCCTATAATTTGGATATTGGAGCATTTCAGGTTGTCCCAGAGATTTGTAAGACTCTTCACTTTTTCAAATTTTTGTTTCTTCATTTGTTCCCATTGGATGTTTATTTTTTCCTTTTGTTCCAAATCATTGCTTTGACTCCTGGTTTTCTTCCTGTCACAGTTGGTTCCCTGAATATTTTGCTTTATTTCATTTTGGGTATCTTTCATTTGTTTTTTTCATTTTTCAACCAAGCTCAATCAGATCTGTGAGCATTTTGATTATCAGGGCTTTAAACTGTCCATCAGATAGGTTGGCTATGTCCTCATCATTTAGTTCTTTTTCCGAGATTATGCTCTATTCTTTCATTTGGGCCGCATTTCTTTGTCTCCGTGCACCTGATAAGTTGTAAAGGGTAGGGGGCCTTAGGTGTTCACCCAGGCAAGGCAGCCCTCTTTGCTGTGCTGCAGTGCCCCTGTGGGGGAGGGGCCAGAGAGGGAACCGTGTAGCTGCTCTGATTGTCCCTAGTGCACTTTCCCTCAGACTGTTGTGTTAGACTGGGAGTTTCTCCCAGTGTGGCAACTGCTGTATCAACTGTTTCCCCTTAAGTCAGTCCTTCCCGCACAGCCCTGCGCCTTACCAGTCTGGTTGTTCTGATTGATTTTTTTAATTCCTTGGTTGTTGGAGTTCCATGCAGTTTGATTTTTCTGGTGCTTGTGGTTGTTTATTGATTTTAGATTGGTTGTTATCCTCCTTTTGGTTGTGTGAGGAAGTGAAGGGTTTCTACCTCCATCTTGGCCAGAACTCTCAAGTCCGATCAAGACTTTTGATTCTCATCTGCATAATCCTGATGTCCATCTCCTTTTAAAAGCTATGGAGATTAAATGCAAAGCCCGTGATACAGCATCTGGCACATAATTAATGCCCCCAAATAGTAATAGTTAGGTTTTTAATTCTCTTTAAATCTGGAAAGACCATTGGTCCTGTAGGTTCCTGACATTTAGTAAATAACAAAGCATCTAGAGCATTCTTCCAACATGCTGACATTGCTTTACTCTTGCCTTTTGATTTTAGTATTTGGCATATGACAAACTATTGAAAAAATAGAGCTCAACTGTTCATTTTATTTGAGAACTGAAATTGTTTTAGGAATTTTGAGAAAATTAAATGAGATCACCTATATCCGGTGCCTTACATATATTCCGGTGCATAATACCTATGCTCAGTGAACATTAGTTCCCCACCTTCTTGCTTTCATATTGCCAAAAGTCTTAGAAAATACCACTGTGATGCCGCTGCTACTGTGCTAATTTGTTGAATGAACACAGTACATGTAATTAGGGTGAGAAAGGGAATTGCCAGATAGCAATTCATTTTAAGCTATAACAGTGTTTACTGCAAATGAAATGATTCTAACTAAAGTTGACTCTGTGTTTTTAGCTAATTTAAAACATTTGTTCTTAGTTTTCACCATTTCCATGACACTAGACCTGAAGACTATTTGCTTATGTATCCTTATTCAGGAGTGTTTTTGGTCTATTCTTTGACCCAAATACATTGTCTCTGCAGACATGGGTTGGGTGTAATTTTCAGGTCCTTCCAAAGAAGAGCAAAAACCCCAGCTGTTTCTTTTGTTTTCTAGAAACCAGTTGTCATTATGGGTGGGGTTTTTTTTTTTCCGTCTTGTTCTTTCTACTACAGCTGGGTTGCAAGGCTGGATGACAACCTACTCTTCACCCTAGCACTTTTTGTTTTGGCAAAACAGTGTCAGGCGATTGTAAATAATCTGGAGGCTCAAACTGGAAGAAGTGTTTTCATTTGTTTGTTTGTTTTTTTCGTTGTTTTCAAGTTTGCTGGATATTCAGGGGAAGACCTTGGCTAGAATAGAAAATTCCAGGTAGTTTGAATTAAAGGTAATCAGAACTAATAAAAACAAGATTGAAAATGAAACAAGATTGCTCTGGTTTGTGTGAAAGAGAGATAGCAAATGTTAAATGAAGCACTCTTGGTATTTCATCTCCAGAAAATTCTGGGTTGGAGATTAATGATGGAAGTTCAGAATACGTTCAGAGTCCACGATGAGTAATTTTCTCCTTGACTCATCTATACTCTATCCCTTCGCTTAGTATTTAGAAACAGAATCATTGAAGTTATTCTTTAATTAAATTCTGTCCTAAAAATGATGTTAAATTAATATTATATTTGTTGCTAATGGATTCATTCGGTAGGGAACATGAAAAGAGAAGGCCCTTGCCCTCGTGGAGCTTACTTACTACGATCTGGTTATTAGAAAGATGTACTGTGAAGATGTATTTGGCATCAAATTTTAAAGTGATTTGCATATTCATCTTCTAAAAGTATTTGAATATAAAGAAATGTATAATGCTGAGAATGTTCTACATCTTGACCTGGGTGGTGGTTATGGGTACGCATGTGTGTGTGTGTTTGTGTGTGTGTAGTTTATCTTCTAATTAAGATTAGTGCACTTACTCGTTATACTTTAATTAAATTTTGTTTCTCAAATAAACTAAATGTACATTAAAATTCTTCAAGGTTTCCCATTGTACTTAGAATAAAACCCATGCTCCTTTTTTAAAAGGTGTAGAGTGATAAGTTATTTGTTCTGATAATGTTGGATTCTAAAGCTACTTCATTAACAAGTAAAAATTGTATTTGACCACATAGAATTAAAAACTTTAAAACTTCCTACCTCGTTGACATTTTACTGATAGGATTTTAATGACATGAACTTTAAACTGCTTACATAAAGAACTTTCAACATATGATGTTACCAGAAGGAGTTATATTTGCAAGTATTGCAACTTTTTACTTATAACAAGTGTGAGTGAATAACATAAAAAGTAACTTCTAATATGGTTATCGAAAGATAAGATGATCTGTTTTTTTATTCTTGAAGCCATCTTTAATGCAAAGCAAAGAAAGAGTCTGAAGTGTGCAAAGAGAACTCATAAGAGGTGGGAATTTGATAACTTTATTATAAAATTCCATTAATTTTCCATGTGGACTGGGAAAAGACTTCATTTTGCATGGTCAAGAGTAGTCATTGGCACAATCCGTGAAAAGCAAATCCAGAAAAGCCTGGGGAATTTGGAAAGAGGCCAGATAAAAGGCCTATTTTGCTTCTACCCTGATAGCTCTTGTTGTTTCTTTCATTTCCTCTTTCTTCTTTTAATCAAGGCTGAGAGGTAGGCTAGGAGAGGAAATATGGACACGTCGAGTTTTCAGAAGTTTGTCAGCTTCCTCTCACATTTTCTAGTCTCTCTCTGCTCTCATTCCCTTATTTCCTAGAGCAGTGTTTCTCAGCTTTAGCACTATCGACATTTTTGGTGAGAAAGTTCTTTGTTCTTTGGGCTTTCCTGTGCATTGTAGGCTGTTTAACAGCATCTTTGGCCTCTATCCATTGGATGCCAGTACCTCAAGATGTAATGATCAAAAGTGTCTCAAGACATTACCACATTAAAAAACAAAACAAAACATTGCCACATATCTTCTCGGGGACAAAATTGCCCCAACTGAGAACCACTGTCCTAGGAGAATAAACTAAATACAGTAAATCATCACTTGATAGGTTCATCATCTTTAAATGAAACAATATATAATAAAACCAATTTTGCCAATTATATATTTTAATGTATATAAATTATAAACCAGAGTTAAATTCCTCATCTCATGAGTTAAATTACAGCATCTTATCATTGTAATGAAATGGCATTATTCAAGAACCTGCTGTAGTAATGATCTATGTAATTTGCCAAAGATAGTTTGTAAGGAAAAGCATTCCTTGCTACTTTCTTACTGTATAAATCAGACCCTGATACCTCTTTCCTGACCAACAGCTTTAGCCTTCCGCAGGAGCTTGCTCTGGTCTTTTTCTTCCTGTTTCAGTTCCTGCTTCACAGTGCTGTCAGCATTATCTGTTTAAAGTACAGATTTGATCATGTTACTACCTTGTTCTGGGACCATTGTTCCTCACCCTTGGATATAGGATAATAGTATGAACCACTAGTATTAATTGATCACAGTGCTGAGTGTTTTATAGCTATCATGTAATTTAATTTTTACAAGGACCTTATATAGCCATTGTCTTGTTATTCTCAATTTATAGACAAGAAACTGACCATATAGAGAATAAGCAGCTTATCTGTGGTGCTGTAGTTAGTAGGTGGCAAATCTTAAATCTAGCTCTGTTGGTTCCAGGTTTTTCAATTAGGATGTCCCTCATGGGGCTTCTGTGTGCATTTTTACCCTTTCTACTTCATTCTTCAGTCACAAAGGCCCACTCACCTTCTCCCAGTTACCTTGTATTTTCTCAACCATGACCTTTACACTTCACTTTCACTTTCTGCCCTTGGAAATCCTGCTTCTCTTTTTTTTATGATTCTACTCAAGTATCACTGTTAAAGTGGTATTCCACCTTCCCAGTTAGTTTTTTGTTCTGTCTTCCAGAACTTTGTTTATTTTTCATTTTTGGCAGTTCCCTTATCATGTTGTGTAATATTTGTGTTTATTTCCATCTTCCTATTACATTGTAAGTTCCTGGAAGACAAGGACTGTTTTGTCTCTGCAAACCACAGGACTAGTGCCTTTCATTTAGCAGACATGTGAAACATGTGAATTTTTTAAATGAGTTTTATTCATACAAATATTTTTAGAGATTTTATTTTTATAAGGATGCAATGTGGAATCTTTTCTAACTAATCCTTGACAGTTGTTACAACCAAGTTATGGGTATGCTTTATACCCCATTGGATGTTGTAGAATTTAATAATAAAAAATTTAATAGCCATGGCTGGAGTGGCTCAGTAGATTGAGAGCTGGCCTGCAAACCAAAGGGTCACCAGTTGAATTCCCAGTCAGGGCACATGCCTGGGTTACAGACCAGGTTCCCAGTTAGGGGTGCATGAGAGGCAAACACACATTTATGTTTCTCTCCTTTTTCTCTCTAAAAATAATTAAATAAAATCTTTAAAAAAATTTTAATAAAGTTTTAGATTCTATTTTCTATCTTTCTTTCCCTCTTATCTTTCTTATCCCTCTTATCTTTCCCTTTGAAAATTCTTAGTGTTAGATATATTTAAAGCATATTATGAAATTTTATAAATATTTTTAAAAGTATTTTATTTATTTAGTTTTAGAGAGAGGGGAAGGGAAGGAGAGAGGAAGAGAAACATCAATGTGTGGTTGGCTCTCGCATGCCCCCTAGTGGAGGGCCCAACTTGGCTCAGAACCCAGGCATGTGCCCTGACTGGGAATCGAGCCTGTGACCCTTTGGTTCTGTGGCCAGTGCTCAGTCCACTGAGCCACACCAGCCAGGGCAATGGAATGTTATAAATATTAATGGTAACAAATAATTGAAAGAATAATGGTTACTATAAAAATTTCTGTACTATTTCTAAGTATTTCTGTATTTTCCACCATTTACCCAGAATTTAAAAAATACAGATAAACTCTTTAGTTTCTAATAAAGTAATTGTTTTCAACTTTTTAAATTTAACTTATTTAACCCTGGCTGGTGTAGCTCAGTGGATTGAGTGCCAGCCTGTGATTCCTAGTCAGGGCACATGCCTGGGTTTCAGGCCAGGTCCCTAGTAGGGGCACTGCGAGAGGCAACCACACATTAATGTTTTTCTCCCTCTCTTTCTCCTTCCCTTCCCTTCTCTCTAAAAATAAATAAATACAATCTTTTTTTAAAAAATTAACTTATTCAAAAAAATTGACACCTTTTTGGAGACATAGACAGGAATTTTTAATGGGAAAATTAAGGTCAGAAACTAAGACAAGGCAAGATTGGCATCTCTACTTACAACACATACCATGAGATCTTACCTAGCCTGATGCTAGAAGTAGGCCACAGATTTGGCTTTGCTTTTGCTGTGGGCAAAGTAAACAAGAAAACATGATTAGTTACCTGATCAAATTGTTCATATTATAAAACCATCCAGAGAAATTTCTTATATGGGTCCTCACAAAGGACTATCATACCAAATAGGTGAGCCATATCCTCAGCAACATCCGTGCACTAACTGCAGTTACAGTTCAGTGTGAGTGCTCCGTATCAGGCCATTCAGTTCAGGCCAGTGACATACTATATAGCTTTTTAAAGGATATTCTATGAAGAGCCAAAATAAGAGTATACAATTCTAAGATTAAATAAACTTAAAATATCTAGAACAGCATTTCCCAAGGCAGATGGTCTCTTTGATTTAAAATTTAAACATAATTATTTTATAAAAGTACTTAAAATTTTCTTTTAGTGATTTTATTTTTAGTGATATAAACAATTTTAGAACACACACCTTCATATTTTAGTCCTTGGAATACTAATCCCTAAAGTGTCTCAACACTGTAGTCACAAGATATAGATGCACGAAGATAATATACTTAGGGCAGATGTGAACAGGTCTGCAAGTCTGCTACTCTGGCCAAAGGTTTTTGTTGTTGTTGTTTTTTAAGGTACCATAATGAATTATGTATTTGTAATTATAAGGACTAGATTAAAGAACATATTAGATAAATGCTGGAGGCTATCAGCACATTTAGCAAAAATACTGGATTGTTGGAACTTTTGTGACTGTGGTTTGGGAACTGTTGACCTACCAGCACTATTCATTTTACTGTGATGACGGGAGTGTTCTCTATCTGCACTGTTCAGAATGGTACTGTGTTGGCAGCCATTCAAGGTCCGGCAGGTCCATGGCATTCGCACAGTCAGAATAGTATTCATGGAGCCACTGGGATGTCTGGCATGGCTTTATTCATGGGTGGGTGAGCCACGCACGCTGCAAGCTGCGTGTCCTTCTGCATGTCTCTGTGTGGTACATGTCATGGGCCTTGCTCCCCAGCATGGCACCCATCATGGCACCCGTGCCCTTGCATGTAGTCTAACTAGTGCAAAGACCTTAGTTGTTTAAGTACTAGAGAGGAACAAAGCCGGCAAACTGCCAGAACGTTTCATAACATAATTCTGTGCATGCAAGCCCAGTTTGTGTTATGGGAACAGTTTGTTGGACCCAGTTTCAAGGCTAAGAGAACACTACTTATCAGGCCCCTCTAGGGCTGTGGGAACACTGCTTCCCTTAGTTACCCAGACACCTGGGTGAATAAGCCAGACTGCCTCCACTTACCCTACAGGTAGCCAGTAGCTAATGTGGCTGTTGAGCACATGTAATGTAGCTAGTGTGACTGAGGAACTCAACTTCTGATTTAATTTAATTTTAATTAAATTTAAGTAACTGCACATGGCTAATAGCTAACTGTGTGGGAAACTCAGTTCTAGAGGAGAGGAAAAACTGCTTTTCTTTCAGGCTATGTAAGATAGAGTAGCAATAAGTTCAAACTTATATTCTCCATTTGTAACTGCATAAAGAAATCCTGTATTTCTAAGAGACATGTATTTTAAGATAATCAGTGGTTATATTTAAGTTTGCTTTTCTATTTTGAACTTGAAAATTAACCAGAATGCTTGACTAGAGTACATGATCGATCTTTTAGTAAAATTGTTAGGAAAAAATTAGTAAAATTGTTAGCAAGTAGACAATGTTAAGTTAAAAACTACATTTAAAATTCTTTCATGAGATTGAGACATTTACTTATAAAAGTAGAAAGCTATAGTTATACTGATGTAAGACTATTTTCCTGCAGTTTCCAGAGTGTGGATTCTTTGGCATGTATGACAAAATTCTTCTCTTTCGCCATGACATGAACTCAGAAAATATTTTGCAGCTGATTACCTCAGCAGATGAAATACATGAAGGAGACCTAGTAGAAGTTGTTCTTTCAGGTAAGTAAATAGTTTTGTTTTTTTTTTTTATTTTGTTGCCTTTTTTTCCCAATAAGCTTATTTTTTGCACTAAGTGCTAAATTCAGTTATACTTTATACTATAGTTGCTGACTTCTTTCATCTATAATGATGGTTATCATGTGATTTTTGCTTTCATAAAAATTATATCACATATGAGAACATAGGAAAATAAGCCCTGAATTAACTTATTTGAATGTTACTAAACTAAGGGAATTATCAGTTGAACCAGAAGAGGAATTGAATCAAAGAAATAAAATAAGTACACTAAAATTCTGTTCTCCTTTCTCCATTTTTGTAAAGAGTATAAAAGAAGAGAATTGGGGTTCAGAAAAGAAAATCAGAGAAGTAAAAGAGAGAAGCAATGAAGATGTGGAAGAGGCAACTACAGTGCTGGTTGCTTCCACAACTTGAGTCATGCTTCTTGTTGTTGTCAGTGGACATTTTCTTACCTCTCTTCTTCCCCTCTCTCCCCCATTCTTGCCATTCAGTGTTCCTTAGCTCATGATATTTCAGATAGCATCCAGTAAAAGGTGGACAGCATTGTTAGTGAGGATTGTAAAGGAACAAAGAATGCATATAGTAGGCTCACAAAATTCCTTGTTTGGCAAGGACTTAGAGAGGGAGAAAGTAAAAGAGTGAGAAGAAAGGAGGGGAAGAAGAGTTGGAGGAGAAGGAAGGGAAGAAAAGAGAGGAAAGGCAGCCAAGAGTCCAGGGTCCTACCACGAGTTTTACCTCTTTCGAACTCATTTTTGTACCTGTTCTTGAGATCCTCTCTGACCATCACTTTTCCTTATGAGTCCCTGATTCTTCCCATTGATCTAGCACCTACACCAATCACTTATCTACAATACCACAGCCCCAAACAGCTATGTACTTCTCAGTCCTTATCTTCCTCTTCACTTTGGAGGGGCATCACTCTCTATCCTCCCTAGAGGTCACACTCACATCCATTCCTTCTTTGTTACAGACCCTTCATCAGGCCGCTGTGGATACTAATAACTTGTGGTGTAGGTGAGATGATGTCTACTGGTAGATGTGTCTACTGGTCAGGTGCTTACAGAGGGGAGAAGAGACTCTTTCTTAACCACTAGTACTATGGAGAACAGACAGAGAGCACACCCTGAGAGCTTAAGTTAGAACTGAGTACCTTTCTCACAGGAACACTGCTATAAATTGAGGTCAGGTTCCACAATTCTGTTTATTTATTTACTTATTTACTTACTTACTTAAGCCTTCTAATTGGCTAAAATAGACCTAATGACTATTTGCAGTCCAGTCTTGTCACTATGAAAAAATGCTTTTGGAGGTCAAAATATCTACCTACAGACTTGCTTTTGGAGCTGGAATTAATTGAAGCTAATAAACTTCCTAAGGTAGAGTTTAAAAACCACAATGTTAAATGCTGAAAATAATTTTATTTTTATGATCAGATGAAAATTTCAGAGAAAAAATTATCATGATCAACATTTCTAAGCTCATAGTAATTACAAATATAAAAAGATTTATTTTAATATTTTTCTTTTCAAAAAGCTTTGGCCACAGTAGAAGATTTCCAGATTCGCCCACATACACTCTATGTACATTCTTACAAAGCTCCTACTTTCTGCGACTATTGTGGTGAGATGCTCTGGGGACTGGTACGTCAGGGACTGAAATGTGAAGGTATGTGTTCTAAATTTTGTGTCATTTGAAAGAGGATTTCACATTTGCATTCTCTTATCATCAGTGAAAGAATAAGATCACTAGTTGTGACTAGGAAGTAAGCCAGGTTTAGAATTGGAGAGATTTAGACTCTGGTCTTTCCTCTGTCACCTTCTCGGTCATATTCTTGGGCAACTTACTAAACCTCTCTGAGGACCATTTCTCTACCTGTAAAATATACTTTACTTCTCTGGTGTCATGAAGAGTAAATGGTTAAATGAGGTAATATGGGTAAAATACTGTTGCTACGCTGTGGCTCAAGAAATAATTAATTTCCTTTTTCCTAAGGGAAATATTAGTCTTTTACATGCAACAACAAAGTTGTTCTAAATTAGAATTGCTAGGGAATAGGATGAGGTGCAGATATCTGTTTAAGAAACACTAAGGTGCCCTGGCCAGGTAGCTCATTTGGTTGGAGTGTTGTCTTGTATCCTCAAAAGGTTGCGGGTTCGATCCCTGATCCGGGCACATATGGGAGGCAACTGATCAGTGTGTCTCACACTGATGTTTCTCTCTTCCTCTCTCTCAAATCAGTAAGTATATCCTTGAGTGAGGATTTAAAAGAAAAAAGAAAAAAATAAACTCAAAGTGGATGGGTCAACATAATTTTTTTTGTAAAGAGCCAGAGTAAATATTTTAAGTTTTACTGGCCATATATGGGCTCTCAGTACTACTTAACTCTGCTATTATAGTGTGGAAGAAGATGAGCATGCTGTATCCTAATAAAATTCTTTATGAACACTGAAATTTGAATTTCATATTATTTACACATGTCATGGGAAGGATTTGGTACACAGGCCATACTTTGTTATAGTGCTTTAAGCTGGTAGTTCTCATACTTCACCATGCATCAGAATCACCTTGAGGACTTGTTAAAACACCTTTGGTAGGCCCTGTCCCCAGAGTTTCTGATTTAGTAGGTCTAAAGTAGAGCCAAGTAATTTACATTTCTAACAAATTTTCAGGTGATGCCATACTTGGGGACCACAATTCAAGAGCTACTACTCTAACTTAACTTTTCTAAATAAACCTGACACATTTCCTGTTCTTGAATTTGTTAGATTTAGTTTAGCATGTCATGTGGGTTCTTAATTAAGGTAACTATTGCTGCCAGAGAAAATAAATAAAAGAAGCACCTGTTTTTTATGTAACATATAAGTAAAAATGTTTTTTAATCTACTTTGTTATTTAATCTTTTAAAATACATTTAGGCTGTGGATTAAATTATCATAAACGATGTGCCTTCAAGATTCCAAATAACTGCAGTGGAGTAAGAAAGAGGCGTCTGTCAAATGTGTCTCTGCCGGGACCTGGTCTCTCAGTCCCAAGACCCCTGCAAACTGAATATGTGGCTCTTCCCGCTGAAGAGGTACGTATTCTAAGGTAGTAGAGCAGCACCTTACTAGTTATTCCTCATGTTGTACAGTATATGTGACATCATTGTAGAACATAAGTTTTATACTAAAGAATAATAAGATTCCTACAATTAAGAAGCTTAAAATGTGTCATGGAGACAGGGCTTACCAGTAGCAATAAGCTGCATTTTGTATACTTTGGGATCACATCATCACTTGGACCTCACTGCATTACCTCTAACCAGTATCCCAACTTCTGGTCCCCATAGTTTACTTCATGTTGTGTATTACATCTGGATCTTCTTATTACACTACATAATACACAGTTCCCTACCAGAAAATCTCTACACATTCTCTGTTATTGACATCTGTACTATTCAACATTCCCTGAACACATCCTTGCTGTTCCCTGCCTTTTGCTCTTCTCTACCCTACATGTTTTTTCCAGACCTATATCAATAGCTGACTTTCCTGATTTTCCTCTTACCTAGAAGTTATTTTATTTTCTGAATGCCATAGTACTTTTGAAGACTCCTAATAGTATGTATAATGCTTGTATACTAGATTGTCGTCAAGAAGTTTATGATTTAAAGAAAGCAATGCTCGTGTCTTTGGGCGCCCCACCATACCCCCAGCACAATACCTGGTCCTTAGTAGGTATACTCAGTGATGAATGAATGAGTGAGTGAATGACCCCACTGATCCTCAGTGAAATATATTGATCAGTACATTGTTTACCATGAGAACGTTGAGGCTCAGAATGGTCAAGTGACTTCAGGGAAGTCATAGAACAAATTAGGAAGTAATATTCATTCAGAACTGATGATTTTTAAATCAATGGCTTTTTCTTATATATTGTATCCGTCAAGTGTAAAGGTAGTAGATCAGAGAAAAAAGAAACAACTTTCTTGTTCATTTGATAGTACTTAAAATGATTGCCATTCATAGATCCAATCTTACTTGCTTCTATAAAACCCTTGTTCTTCTATAAATTAATGATAAAATCAAGCCTTTGGGCTGTTTTCTTGATTCCCTAGTCACAAGATTTTGTAAATCGAGGAAGTAGAATAAAAGCTTCTGAAATTCTTTCACAAAAAAATTCCATATCTCCATATCGCTTAGCCCTAAAGTAGAAGATTCCTGTCACATAAGGAACTGAGAACAGTGAGTTATAAACATATGCAAGAGCTTGGGAAAAGATTGATAATAGCAAAGTTAGCACATTTTATATATGAACATAGGAAACTCAGCTGGGAATGTGGACTGTAAGATAGACATATGTTCTTTTAAGACCCCTACAAGGATTTTGGTATGCCAGCTACCCTTAGTTGGATATTAGTAGATCAGGCAATACAGAGACAGAGCAGATGAAGAAGGCATTATGTTTTAATTCATTAGTTTCTATTTTATCCTGAAGATGAAAATTTCATAGGGAAGTATAAGAAGTAGAGTGACTTGTTTGAATTGGTTATATTGTGCAGAGTATTGTAGAGTAAGTTGAAATCGTAGAGCAGAATGTCAGTCCATGCATGTACTCTCTAAAAGGAAGGAGGCATAGTAAGAGAAGAGCTCAGGGAGGAAAATCGGGGAAGGAAGAGTGGGAAAAGAGGACACTCTAGAGGAACAGAGGAGATGGCAATGACGAGAAGGGACAAACCTCATATCTGAACCAAAGATAAAGAGGAACTGATTTCCAAGTGGCTGCACAGTAAGTGCCTCCTAAGTTCTCAGGTGCCAGACTTATACTGTGGCACAGTCCTTGTACACATGTTCTGTACCATGTCCCAAATACCCCAGTCCCAGCAGGACCCCTGAAAAAAGGCAATCACTAACTGGCTGTTGGTATATGAAGGGATCTGTTCGGAACGTTCTTCCTTATAGGGATATCATATATATTTGATGGTGACTGGCTATATTAGACTTATTCCATCTTGTGTGGTTTAAACTTAAAAGTGGTAGAAGCAGGAGCAAGAGACAGAGTGTTGAGTCACCACTAGAATAGGAAGCCAGGAATGAACAAAGACTTAAAACATCTGTTTCTGGTTCCCACTGGCTTCTTTGTCAGCTTTGCGGAATCACTGTGGTGTTTCTTTTGCTGAAGATGCTCCGTATGTAGCAACATGGATGAAGGGCGTGCCACACTAGAGCAGGACACCTTAGACACATAGAGCATACAAGATTCTTTTGGGTTGACATTCTGTTTGTACTTTTTTTAACTACTTCGTAATTTATTTTAGAAAATTTCTCACTGCACATCATTGAAAACCTAGCCATCCGAGGCTGTATTTGTATTTTTTTTATAGTGCTTTTCTCCATTCATCTGTCCTTTTCTTTTTTACTTCTTTTCCTTCTTTCTTCAAAAAATCTTTTTTTCTCGTCTCCTCATTTCATTTGTCTCTCACACTTCTCTATTTGTTCTTCTGGCTTCTTTTCCTTCCGTTGGTTGATATATCAATGTAGAATGGCTCAACTTTTATGAGGGTACAGACATTACTAGTTACAGAAAGCATATGAAAAATCTCAGGACCTAGCCTTGGCCCATGTGTCTTGGTTGGATGCAGCTTCATCTCATGCACCGTAAGGTCGCAGGTTCAATACCAGGTCAAGGCACACACCTAGATTGTGCATTTGGTTCCCAGATGAGGTATGTACATTAGGCAGCCAGTCAATTGGATTGGGTGTGCATGGGAGGCAGCTGATTGATCTCTCTCACACCAGTGTCTCTCTCCCTCTCTCCCTTCCTTTCTTCTCTCTCTAAAATCAGTAAATGTATCCTCAGGCAAGTACTTAAAAAAACAGATCTCAGGACCTCAGTTCTAGCAGTAAAGATGCATGCAGCTACAATAAAATTTGTACTACAGCTAGATGGGTATTTGGCTTTTGTGCTTGAAAACATGGACTATATTTATTTTTGTATCCCCCATACACAGTATTAGGCCTGGCCTGTAGTAATCAATGAACATGGAATGACGGGGACGAGCCACTTTCAACTCACATATAATTTAATATGATTATTTCTTTTGTATGTATAGAAAGAGCCCTAGTTGCAAAAAACACTTATCCCTCAGGTTACACAGAAATTTTCAATCAGTGCTGCCTTTAATTGTTTTACTTTTTTTAAAAAAGGAGAAGTCTGAATAACTGAATAACTTGATATTTAAAATATCAAGGAACTTTTTAAAGCATAATTACTGGGGGTAAAGTTGCTTTCATTGGTCTTGACTCTGCCATTATTTGTATCATCATCATTAATTAGACTTAAGTTTTACATACATATTTTAGTCTTTTAAAAAATAAATTTGAAAAACTAACTTGTTATGAAATATTTTCAGACATTGTGCTCAGTAATTTAATATGAACAGCAATAACACTTTCTGAATTTACTTTTTCTGTAATTAATTCCTTGGTAAGGTTTTTGGAGGAATTTGAACATCTGTTATAAATTGATTTTAAGCCCTTTGTTTTTTATTTGAAAAATGCCATATGTGCCTGGCAAATAATAGCTCGCCAATGAACATATATGAGGATGAAAATATCCTTTTTAAAAAAATCATAAATAGCAAAAAAAGTTTGCACTTTTCTCATTCAATGGTTGGTAAGTTAAGCTTCCAAAGGAAACTGCCAAGATCCACATTTTTAGGTTTTTGGCTGTAGCGTTTGAAAAAAATGATATTTGTGGTCAGGCCCTGCTGTTAATATTTTGTTTTTAATACTGACTTATGGAAGTTACGTATGTTTCAGTCACATGTTCACCAAGAACCAAGTAAGAGAATTCCCTCTTGGAGTGGTCGCCCGATCTGGATGGAAAAGATGGTAATGTGCAGAGTAAAAGTTCCGCACACATTTGCTGTTCACTCTTACACCCGTCCCACAATATGTCAGTACTGCAAGCGGTTACTGAAAGGCCTCTTTCGCCAAGGAATGCAGTGTAAAGGTAGGATGGGATATTTTTCTTAATTACAGCTTATAACTGTTTTTGTTAGCAAATGTGCATTTCACATATTGGGTTCGTCAAAAAGTTCGTTTGGCTTTTTCCCATATGCTGGCTCTAGTAGCGCTTAGCTGTCTTTGACTTCATTTGAAACAATATTGTTAGATTGTATTGTGACAGCTGTCATATCAGTGTGCATTTGAAAAACTTACCAAAACTGGTGCATTTTTGTATAGTCATTTTAATATTGAAGATGGGAGAAAATAACCAACATTTTTAGCATATTATGCTTTATTATTTCAAGAAAAGTAAAAATGCAACAAATGCAAAAAAAGATTTGTTCAGTGTATGGAGAAGGTGCTGTGACTGATTGAATGTGACAGAGGTCATTTGCGAAGTTCCATGCCGGAGGTTTCTCACTGGACTATGCTCCATGGTCAGGTAGACCAGTTGAAGTTGATAGTGATCAAATTGAGACATTAATTGAGAAGAATCTGTATTACACCATGTGAGAGATAACCAGCATACTCCAACTATCTAAATCAATAAAGTTGGTGAAAATGAAAAACGTGCCTTTTATTTTATGGGAAAACTATACTGACTTTTTAGCCAACCCAATATTTATATTTAGAAGTATTAAGCAAAGATATTTGTTTTGTAGTTGATAACTTAAAAAGATACCCACAGACAGAAACATTTGTTAACTACTATTGTTTTCAATGTGTACTGTGTACGAGGAACTATGCTAAAGAAATAGAATATAAACAGAAAAGCTAGAATTTGGCTATCTGAGGTATGGCTGCTTAATACTTGGTAATACAGAAGAGTTGGTAAGCAGGTAAGCTGATATTTAAACTTAATTAAGTCTTACTGATTCCAAAAACAGATACTACCTAAAATAGAAAATAATGCTTTCTCTTTTCCATTAAATATACACACACATTGCAAGTTTTGTTATTTTTGTTTTAAATTATGTAGCTAGGAGAGCTGTACAAAAACTGTCCTCCTAAAATAGGTAGAAGATAGTAGAAGCCACTTAAAATAGGGGTCACCCATATTTGAATGCTAACCCAAAACACTCATAGTATTTCAGAAACATATTTTAATGAAGCAGGTTTTTAATAGAATAATGGAATAATTTTTCCTATACTTACATATTGCTTTTATGTTTTTTAAAGATGATTTTATATTTTTTAAATCTCATTTTCTCAGCAATGCTGTACAATAGTGTGAAAATCAAAACAGAATTTAAATGTATTATTAGTCATTAAGACAGGATATGGTGTTACCATTCTATAATCTTATGTACTTATTCTTCATGTGATTATTTTAGCAGTTCTTGCTACCATACTTTCTTTTTTTTTAAATATATTTTATTGATTATGCTATTACAGTTGTCCCATTATCCCCCCTTCACTCCCCTCCACCCTGAACACCCTCTCCCATCCACATTCCCCCCCTTTACTTCAGTCCATG
>CM052543.1:127959209-128007573 GCA_028533065.1 Trachops cirrhosus
GGGTGGGCCTGCGCACCCCGCGGGACCTTCCTCCTCAGTCAGTGACCCAAAGCTCTATTTCCCGGTGCTGGGACCCTGAGTTGCGTGCAGTGCCTTGCTTCACAATGGCCGCCTCACTGGGTCTTCTGGTTGCCACCCCCTGGCCGGGGCCCACCAGCCACTGCTGCTTGTGTGCCCAGGGTCTGCCTGCTGCGGACTTGCGCACCGCCCCAGGTGCTCAGCTCTCTGCTCCACGTCCCTCGCCCGGCCCAACTCCGCCCCTTCTACCAGTCTGGATGAAAGTGTCTATTTTTAAATCCTTGGTTGTCCGACTTCCATACACTTCAATTTTCTGTCAGTTCTGGTTGTTATTTTGTTTCTATATCGTTGTTGTCCCTATCTTGGTTGTGCGAGGAGGCACAGTGCGTCTATCTATGCCTCCATCTTGGCCGGAAGTCCGCTACCATACTTTCTTACATAGTAGAAGAATTTGTGGAATTGAAAAAAACTAATTTTATCTAAATAAAACATTGTATTTGAGATCTTTGCAACAATGAATCCTGTTTACCATACAAAATCAAATAATTGTATACAAATTTAACTTAAGTACGTAAAAATGGGACAGCATTGGGGAACACCAGATAGAGCATAGGTTGTGCGTTTGTTGTCAAGTGTCTAATAACCGTCCGGCAGGCATAATTACATGTTGAAATTTTATTTCAACAGCTTACTTTTGAATATGAGTTAATATATGTTACTGCTTTAAAATATCAACACTAAAGTATACTGGCAAGCAGCCACTAAGGAATGTTTTAGGAAAGAACATTAATAACAGATGTACAAATTCTAGCCAACAGATAATCTTACTGAATGTGGTAAAATAGTGCTGCTCTACTGAGCAGAACAGAAATGTTCTAAACCATATGCAGAAAAGTACTGTAGAGGAACTAAAATAAATACGTAAATTAATGAATTTTGGAATAAAAACAGTTAACTGTCACTGGATTATTAGTTTAATTTCTTAGAGCTCTAAAAGAATAATGTTTTGTGATTCTATTGGTTATAGTTATTTTGTTTATCAGTCAAAATCAATCAGAATTTACTTCAGTGATTCTTGTAGTTTTATAATATGAATTAAAATGCTTAAAAAGTAAAATAGCTATAATTTTCATTCACTTTTAAAGCTAACAATGACAAAATAATTTAGTCTTTAAAACAGTAATGCTGTATTATTTGAGAAAACAATATAATTCCAAGAATAACTCAGTCATCTGTTTATTTTTTACTTTGTTATATTGACTACAAGGTAACTTGACAGCATATATAAAATCTAAGGCAGCATAAACAAATTAATAAAACATGAGTAGGAGCACAGAGATATAAAGGCACTTGCCATGAGAACTCCCATACTTGCTGCAGATGGGCCACAAGTCTGGCTCTGCATTTTCAGAGGGGCAGTGGAAACCTCGTTATTTGCAAACAAGGAAAATGGGAACCTTACAATTGGTAAAACTTATGAGATAAACAAATGAATTATTTAAGATATATGCAAGATATTAATATGTATGCATTTTTCCAAGGCCTCTCATTTAAAAAGACAGTGTTATGTGATGTGAGTTTTATTATCCACCAAATTATTAATTTGATGGGGCTTTTTCTTTTAAGTTAGGACCTGACATTACACTTTTACCCAGTTATTGCTGGTATATGTATTTCAAAGGTGGTATTAGATAGTAGTTTACAGCAGTGTCTTTCAATTTTAGTGTCACCTAAAGAGGTTATTAAAAAACACATTTCTCAACCCCACTCCCCAGAGCTGCTGATATAGTAGTTCTGGGGTGGGACCCCAAAATCTGCATTTCCAACAAGTTCTCAAATGATGCTGATGCTGCTGGTCTGGGGACCATAGTTTAAGAACCCCTGAGTTACACAGTAGTGTTGAACCACTTGTACCTGACAGTGATTTGCATCGCTATCAACTCGGAGGTTTTTGCAGGCTGGAAAGAACCATTATGTGTTAGTGGAAGACCTTGTACATGAGAAGCTCAGCCCTTCCTTACAAGGTTGTATGGGAAAGCCCTCACTGATTCCTAATAACAGGTTGTGGGATCTCAGTCTCTTTTTCTATGTATGTACTAGGTCCTAATAAATAAACATTATAAGTAAGGCCTAACATGTATTGGAAAGGAATTGAATCAGCCTGAGAAACCTTTCAGGGGTATTTGGCAAGATGAATGTGGGTTAAGGGAAAGAAACGGACTTGCCAGCAACATTTTAACTTCATTTTACAGATAAACTGAGCCCTGAGGAGTTAAAACAACTGTTAAGAGGGGGCCTCAGAATTTGAAACTAGACCTTTAGTCCAAGACCTGAGTTCTTAATAGAGGAAAACTTTATTTTATCTTCATTGTCTTCATTTATTTTATCTTCATTTATGTTATCTTCATTGGTATTAGAACGTTGTCATTTCTAATACCCTATTTGTGAGCTATTTAAAGAAAGTCTTCAATCATATCTGTTATTGCCTGACTTTTGACATAAATTAATAAGCTGAATATTTTATTTTAGATTGCAAATTCAACTGCCATAAACGCTGTGCATCAAAAGTACCGAGAGACTGCCTTGGAGAGGTTACTTTCAATGGAGGTAAAAATCTTTTCCTTAATTTTCACAAAAGATTAAAAAAGGTCACAATTCTTTTTTGTATTATCTTTGTATGGTGTTATATTTGCATATTTTGTTTTTTGACTTCAACTTTTTTCTGATTTAATCAAGAAAAAATACAGAGAGCAGTAGTGATATACTTTTATTACTAATTATTCTTTCCAATTTTCCCTTTAGCCACCTACTACTTTATAGTCTAATATAGCAAATAGTGCTGGATATCTCCTTTCATCTTTGGGTGTAAAAAGACATAGTTTAAAACCCTGTTGTTATTCCTAGAACTATTTCGTAGTTCTAACATTTATTGACTGCTTTCTATATGCCAGCAATGTTCTAAACTCATTACACATACTGAAATTTACACTTAACAATTCTTTGAGGTAAATACTTACAGATGAGTTAACTTAGGCACAAAGAAAAATACAGCCAGTAAGTGGTAGAGTTGGGATTTGAACCCATATGATGTGACTTCTTGGTCCATAGTTATTAGAATACATTGTATAGCTTCACTATCTCTTTCTCCATTAAATAATCATTAGCTAAACATTTCCCCTTTGGCATTGTTTTCTCTTTTCAAGATTATATTAATCAAAGTGATTACTACCTTTTTTTAGAAGGATGGAGTAATGACTTTAAACATGCAGCATAATTTTTCTTTTTAACATTTCCATGACTGGTAAAAATTGAATGTAAGTAGTTCTGTAGGACAAAAAGTATATGGGATGGAAATTACAACTCCTTAAGAGTTTATCATTTTCTCTTAAGGCATGTTTTTTATGGTTTCTGTTTAACACCATTGACAGAGCGTGATTGGTTTTCTCGTTTTTCTACATTACTGAAGTCTTTTCATGTATTTTCGTACTTTTATAATACTTGTTGACAAATGGATTTGAAATACTATTTACATTTATTTTAATGTGTATTTATCTGATTACTAATGAATTTGAGTACCTTTCAAATGTTTACTGGTTATTTAGGGTTTTTTCCACTATAAATTGCCTGTTCACAAGTTTTGTCCATTGTTTTGTTTGTATATTAGTTATTATTGATTTGCAAAAGTTGTTGATAATTCTAATTTTTTGTCAGATATATGTGATACAAACTCCTCCCAGTTGCTGGCTTAACATTTTTTAAGCAGCTTTATTGAAGTTTAACTTGTATATGTTACAATTCCCCCACTGAGTTTATTCACAGAGTTACACACCTCTCACTACAATCTAATGTTAGAACATTTTCCTCACCCAGAAAAAAACCTCCATACCTATTGGTGGCCATTTCCCATCCACTTTTCCCTCCTAGCCCTTGGCAGGCACTAATCATATTTCTATCTTTATGGGTTTGTCTATTCTAGACATTTCATGTAAATGGAATCATGTAATACGTAGTTTTTTGTGACTGGTTTCTTTCACTTAGCATAATGTTTTCAGGGTTTAGCCACATTGTAACATATTTTTTATTGATTAAAAATATTCCTCTGCATGAAAGTACTACATTTTATTTATCCATTCACCAGTCAGTCAACATTTGAGTTGTATCCAGTTTGGATTCATTATGAATAATGCTGCTATGAACATTTGAGCATAATTTCTGTGGACATATGTTTTCATTTCACTTGGGTAGATACCTGGTAGTGGAATTGTTGAGTCATACGATAAACTCTGTGTTTAACGTTTGGAGGACTGCCGAACTGCTTTCTAAAGCAGCTGTACTATTTCACACGCCCAGCAGCAGTGTGTAAGGATTCTAATTTCTCTTCATCTTTGCCACCTCTTGTTACTGTGTTATTTTGATTATTGCTATCCTAGTGAGCATGAAGTGATATCTCATTGTGGTTTTGATTTGCATTTCCCCGATGGCTATTGGATACTGCACAACTTTTCATGTACTTATTGGCCATTTTTACATCTGCTTTGGCAAAATATCACAATAGATATTTACCTAGGTTATTTATCTTTTTATTATTGAATTATAGGAGTTCTTTAAATAGCCTGGATACAACTGCTGATATAAAGATTTATATCAAGTAAATTCTTTATTTGATAATGTGAATTGCAAATACTTTCATTCTGTAAGCTGTCTTTTTGTTTTCTTGTGGTATTGTTTGCAGAACACAAGTTTTTAATTTTGATGAAGTTCAGTTTACTTATTTTTTTCTTTTGTCACTTACATTTTTGGTGCCATAGATATCTAAGAAGGCTTTGCCTAACCCATGGCCACAAAGATTTGCCCCTGTGTTTTCTTCTAAGAGTTTTGTAGGTTTAGCTCTTATATTTAGGCCTGTGATCTGCTTTAAGTTCATTTTTGTATTTTGTTAAGGAAGGGGTCCAATTGCATTTTTTTACATGTAGCTTTCCAGTTGTCCTGGTACCATTTATTGAAAAGACTGTTTGTTCTTTTTTATACTGAATTCCCTTAGACCCTTGTGGAAAGTCAGTTGGTCACAAGTATAATAGTAGTGGGTAAATCTTTTACTTTGCTTTTAGTATCTTGTATCATATAGAAATTTAAAATTCTAATATAACCAAATAAATTGCTTTTATTGCCTTATGGTTTGTGCATTTATCTTTCTTAAGAAATATTTCTTTATCCTAAATCATAAACATATTTCCTACCTTTTCATTTAAGAGTTTTAAAACTTTCTTTCATATTTAATATAATGTCTCTGTTTAGATGTGTTGCTATCTTGTTAGTATAATACTCTGAAGTCCATTTAAAACTTTGCCAGAACCTTCCAGTCTGGGAGCAGATACAGATATGCCAATGGATATTGACAGCAGTGACATGAACAGTGATGGTAGTAGGGGCTTGGACGACACAGAAGAACCATCTCCCCCAGAAGATAAAATGTTCTTCCTGGATCCATCAGATCTTGACGTGGAAAGAGATGAAGAAGCTGTTAAAACAATCAGGTAATAAACATTTAGGTATTGGAAGCCATTGTACTTCCAAATGCAAAGTTGGTTCAGAAGCTTCATTAATGAGGAAAAAGCCACATCTCTTTAAGTGGAACCAAAAAAATGTAAATTAAAATCTAATTAAATCGTGGCTAATTCTTTTACATGCACCACAGTATTTCATATAAATTATCACTGTGCCATCCACTCAAGGTGGAAAGGTATGATAATTCTGTTTTTCTTTAAAGAGAAAAATGCTTTATTTAAATCCAGTCTAGATGTGCTATCTAGCTGTGGAACAGCTCCTGTAAGGTGCCAGAGTTGAACCACCAGAAAAAGCTACCAGCTTCACACAGCCTTTACACCAGCAGATTACCCAATGTTAGAAACACGGTAGGAATATGCCTGAGAATGTTACACAAAGATGATGGTGACGAGTTTGGGGGCAGTTTTCATATGCACAATTAATGTGCCTTTTAGCACTTTGTAAAAATGGTGTTTGATTATAAAACTTTTAAATATCCTGTACGGTATTTTGTATATACAGCCCTGTAGGATGTACTACTTCATAGTAGAATATTAACATGTTGGCAGATTTTGTTTTTCATTGTCAACAAAGATGTATTTAAGAGAAATGGGTCATTTACCAATCTCACATGGCAGAGTTGTCATTTACTCAGTTTGACTTAGCCTTAAATTACAGGTTTTATTCTCTTATCATTATTAACTAAAACTCTCAGTTTGGAGACTATTGAGAAAACTTAGCTTCTTGAGCATGAATACTTCATAAATTTAAGAGAAAGCATTTAACTGTTTCAGACTAAAATTCAAAAACTGTTTTTTTTTATACACACTCCCCAGATTGCTCTTTTTCTCCAGCTGCACTGTTACTGACCTATGTTTCAGTATAACCCATTGTGACTCATTACCCTATTTTCTAAATATCTGTAAATAATTCTCTTTTCAATATTTTCTACCAGAAGTACTTTTTGCTGTCAACATAAACAACAGAATTTGACTTTGGCACCATGAGAATTTGAGTATAGGTACACTTGCTTTTGCCTGGTTGTGAATTTACTGATTTATCGTGCTGCCTGGGACAGGAAGCTTTCTCAACGGCGGTCCCCAGTGGGACTCTCTCCCAGGCTCCAGATCTTCTACCTGGGGAGGATTCTTTCTGCCCTGTTCATTGTTTCCTTATGCCTTGTGACCTCCAGAAATGTTTATTGCAAATAATGAGGACTTACGGTGTTATCTTAATCTTTTATAGATCAACTGTGTATCAGCATAACAATAAATTTATTTCCTGAAGCCATTGTTTGTCTTCCTAAAATATTTTGAAAAATTTTAGCTCATTATCTTTAAAAAGGATTAACTTACAGGATGTGTGTGATTTTTTAAAATTGTAATTTCAGTATTTATCATAAATATTAAATATTTTTTAGTCCTTCCACAAGCAATAATATTCCACTGATGAGAGTCGTACAATCCATCAAGCACACAAAGAGGAAGAGCAGCACTATGGTGAAGGAAGGATGGATGGTCCATTACACCAGCAGGGACACCTTGGTCAGTAATCACAGGCGTTTAAATGTGGTAGTGAAACTTTGTTATGTCCTGTATTGTGCATTTTTAAATCAAAATGAGAATCAGGTATATATATTTGTAAAGATTTTTAAAAGGCAGGATATTTAGTGTATTGTGAACTGGTGTAGCAGTAGAGTCAGAAAGAGTCTAAGGATAGACCCTTTGCACCACCTTTTGCAACACCAAATGTGTAACCTATGAAAGCAATCATTGATAAGCTGTACTTTATTAAAAATTCTTCTCTACTAAAGACACTGTCAAGAGAATGGAAAGACAAGCTACAAACTAGAAGAAAATATTTGCAAGAGACATTTTGTAAAAGACTATTCTCCAGAATATGCAAAAAACTCTGGAAACTCAAGTGTAAGAAAAGAACACAATTTAAAAAATGGGCCCAGCCCTGGTCAAGTGGCTCAGTTGGTTGGAGCATCACCCCATATACCAAAAGGTTGCAGGTTTGATTCCCAGTCAGGGCACATACCTAGGTTGCAGGTTTGATCCACAGTTGGGACACATGTGGGAGGCAGCTGGTCAATGTTTCTCTGTCACATCAGTGACTCTCTTCTCTCTCAAATAAAACATATCCTTGGGTGAAGATAAAAGATCTTTTTTATTTTATTTTATTTTATTTATCTTAGAGAGGGGAAGGGAGGGAGAGAAACATCAGTGTGTGGTTGCCTCTCATGCACCCCCTACCAGGGCCTGGCCCACAACCCAGGCACGTGCCCTGACTGGGAATCGAACCATTGACCCTTTGATTCACAGGCTGGCACTCAGTCCACTGAGCCACACCAGCTAGGACAGATAAGGCATTTTTTTAAAAATTGGCACAGGACCTTGACATATACCTCACCAACAAAGGTGCACGGACGGCAGATAAGCACATGAAAAGATGCTCCACATTATGTGTCGTCAGGGAAGTGCAAATTAAAACAACAAGCTACCGCTATACACCTATTAAAATGGTTGAAATCCAGAACACTGACAACACCAAATGCTGGTGAGGATAGAGAGCAACAGGCACTTTTCATTCATTGCTGATGAGAATGCAAAATGGTACAGCCACTTCGGAAGACAGTTTGGCAATTTCTTACAAAACTAAAGATGTTCTTATCATATGATCTAGAAATCACACTCTTTGCTGTCTACCATAAGAAGATGAAAATTTATATCCATATAAAAACCTGCATATGGATGTTTATATTATCTTTATTCATAATTGCAAAACTTGGAAGCAATGAAGTAATCTTGAGTAGGTGAGTAATAAGTGAACTGTGGTACACTGAGACAGCGAAATGTTATTCAGCACTAAAAAGCAATGAGCTATCAAGCCATGAAAAGACATGGAGGAATCCTGAATACATATTATTACATGAGAAACTAATGAACAGAGTTCACAGACAAGAAAATACAAATGACTCTTAAACATAGCACGATCTTAAGATACAACTTAAAATTTCACTAAATACCAGTTTTTATTTATCAGTATATGAAACATCAAACAGTTTAATAACACAGCATTTGTGAAGGTGTGAGTACACAGGCACTCTCGTGTTGCTGATTAACCCTTAAACTGGGTGAAATCTTATGTAGGGTAATTTAATACTGTCAAGCAAAATTACATGTAAATATATCTTTTGACCCAGCAAGCCAGCCATTAGAAATTTAGCCAATAGGTAAATTCCATATCTGTGTGTGTGTGATACATATATATTTGTGTGTTCATGTATAAAATTCTCTAAAAGGATTCCCAAGACTTAGCAATATTGATGTCTATACATAAGGGTAGGAGTGATGGTGGGAGTATACTTTTCACTATGTACCTTCTATATTTTCAGAATTTTGAACCTCATGAATTTTAAACCTATTAAAAAGTACAAATTTATGAATAGAAATGAAAAGGAAAGGTACTTGGGAGGAATCATTATTTGAATTCAGTTTTATGTTCTTTATTTTATAGAGAAAGAGGCATTATTGGAGACTTGACAGCAAATGTCTAACATTGTTTCAAAACGAATCTGGATCAAAGTATTATAAGGTAAAGATTTCACATTTTTAAAGCTATGTACATTAAAATAGTGTTTTCCAAATATATCTGAATAATATTTATTAATTGTTATATTGGAATATACACATTATGACTCTGCCTGATAGTTTTTAGGAGTCACTGTTCCGTTCCTCGTTGTTGAAGTGCCTGTCCCCTGCCCGTCCCTCGCATTCCCCACAACAGTTCTGCTGCCAAAGGCTGTTCTGTGTGTGTGTGTTTCTTTGTTTTTGGTTTGCCTGTCAGGCTGCTGCTGCTTTGCTTCTGGTACTGTGGTCTAGATTAAACTGCTTAGAAACTCAGATGATCGTTGTGTGTCCAGAACTGGCCAACGTGGTATTGTTCTCTCACCTTCCGTTGTACCTTAAATCCCAATTCCCAAATGCTCTTTTGGCTCTTCATCTACTTTGTACAGTATTCTTTGCTTGGCTTGCTCCCCATTTTGCCATGTCACTGACTGAAATCAACGTGATTGTAATTGTATCAGTAAGGAAGAGACTAGAAACAAATGACTTAAAGTTAGTTGGGATTTATTTGATAAATTTTTTTTGCCTTAGGAAGTGGACTAACCATAAATGGTTGTTACAGTTATGGACAGAATCAGGCATTCTCATTTGCTGCTATTTCTGCTTTGTTCTCCTTTTGAGGAGATACAGTGTGGGGCAAAAGTAGGTTTACAGTTGTGAGTGCGCCGAATAGGGTTTATTCTTGTGTTACTGTTTATTAATTATTGTATTTTCCATACAAGCAACTGTAAACCTACTTTTGCCCATTTTGTATCTCGCAGGCAGCAAGCAGCCAGTATAAAAGAAGCAAGTGAAATATAAAAAAAGACACTGAAATAGAGTTGTCAGTGACCAGAGGGGAGAGGGGAGGGAATTTCAGGGGAGAAGGGAAGGGTTTACAGGAACAAATATAGAGGACACATGGACAAAACTAGGGGTGTTGGAAAGGGGAGGGAGGAGGGGAGGAAAGGGTGGGTGGGCTGGAATGGGAATAAAGGATAGAAACTGTACTGAATAAACTAAAATAAAAATTAAAAAAAAAAAAGTAGTTGTTGAGTTGATTTAACGACAGTTGGAAAGTGATGTGTATTGTCTTACAGCAGCCATTGGCTCCTTAAATCCTGTCCTTCCTTACATTCTAATGGCCTGCGATAGGGAATCACTGACAGTTACGATACTTCGTGCTCTCCCTCTGGCCTTGCTGAATATGCAGACTATTCAAGGAAGATACTCTCATAAGGCTTGACTGTATGTTCCATGGGCCACATAACTGTGTTTGTATTAATAGCATTTATTAGAAATGCATGTTTTTGGTTGTTTAGTATATTGAAAATAAAAACAAAGTTTTATATTTTCCAATGCTTCATTTTTACTTCAGGAAATTCCACTTTCAGAAATTCTCCGCATATCCTCGCCACAAGATCTCACAAACATTTCACAAAGCAGCAACCCACACTGTTTTGAAATCATCACTGATACTATGGTATACTTTGTTGGTGAGAACATTGGAGATAACTCTCACAATCCTGTTCTTGCTGCCACTGGAGTTGGACTTGACGTAGCACAGAGCTGGGAAAAAGCAATTCGCCAAGCTCTCATGCCTGTTACCCCTCAAGCCAGTGTCTGCACTTCTCCAGGGCAAGGGAAAGATCACAGTAAGCAATATGCTTGTTGATGGTGTTTTTCCCCTTTGCTTCTTAAGCATTTGTGGTGTGGTCATATTTTCTGTATGTATTTTTAATGCTCGTTTTAAGCTTTCTTTGGTTAAACAAAGCTTAAAGTTAATTCCTTTATACAGTTATGTTGGTTATAGGGTATACATAAAGTCTCCTAGAGCCAGGCTCCAGGGTCTCTCTCCCTACATTTAAATCCTGGCTTGGCCAACTTACTGTGTGATCTTAGACAAGTATTGTACCATTCTAAAACATTACCTTCTTTATAGGGTGGTCAGTGTTAAATGAAGGAGGACATATAAGATATGTGTAACAGTGTTTAGCATCCATCCATGAATTATTGTTCGACTAACTACTAGTATTAGTATTTTGCTTCAATAAGAGGCTATAAAGTGTTATGGTTTGTTCATATTGTATTCGTGAAATCTGTGAAGTCAGAAATGCTCTATTTCTTTTAACCGAATTAAAACATCCGCAGATATTTTAAAATTATGGAAACATACGTCCTTGGCACCAACAAAATTTGATAAAGTTTCAGTTGAACACTAAATCAGAAAGCCATAGTATAATGGCACTTTTCCTCTACTGGCATGTTATTTATGGGGAAACATAACTCATTTATTAAACAAATATATCTAAATTGAAACAGACATCAACCAGTTTCTAAGTATAGTTTATTTCAGTTCAGCTGTATTTTGTGCAGCTGTTGTTGGCATTATGCTAAGTCCTGAGCTAGAATACAAAAGAAAACCAGAAAATTTAAAGCCCGTTTAAGGAGAAAAGACATATATGCACAAGTGTTAGATGGTAGCGTGAAACAGTAGAGTGCAAAAATAAGTAATGCATTACTCGAACTGCATAGGAAGAGTAGACAGAGATTTCCTGGTGGAAGAACCTGATTTGATCCTTGAGCTTGGATCTCAGGTGGGTGAGGACAGGCAGGGCTAAATGGCAGAGGTGGATGGGGTAGTGTTCTGTAGTTGAGGAGACAGCGTGATAAAAGGGAGAAATGTAATGGCCATGAACGCGTTTGGTGTCTAATGTCATTAGAGGATGAGTAGATGGATGTTCACAGAGCTTCTCAAGTTTGGAGGGGTTTTAGACAGAACTTTAGTATATTTTAATTAAAATCATAGACCTTTTCCCGTGTATAATACAGGCACATACACACAAGTTATATATATCACTGGATTTAGGGACTTCCTCCCTAGGGTTAAGGGTTTCTAAAAGCAGAACTGGAGAAGGGTTAAGAGTGAGGATTCTGGAGAATGAAACCCCAGTCCTGCCACTTAGTAGCTATGTGATCTTGGCCTCTACTTTTAAATTTCTCCTATGTATGGTGTCAGGTGGGTGAGAGATTTATTGGGATGATCACTTAGTAAGAAGTATAATATCTAATCACTGATACCAATATAATAGTGTATGTCAAGTGTAATTGAAAAATAAAAATAATTTAAAATGAAAAAGACTGGATTGAGCTCGATAGTGAAGGCCTTTGAAACTAAATATTGGTTTAAACTAGGAAACTGACTACTGAAAAGCAGAGTTTTAAACACATTAATTTTGTTGATGCTGTGCCTTTTTTGTTTCATTAATTAATATTTGAAATATTTTTAAAATTGACTAAAAATTGAGTTTTTTACAGTCATATTCCTTATTTTTGAGCTATATTTTACTTAACATTTTCTTGTTAATGACATTTTATATTTTTATATTTGGAAATATAAAGGAAATTCCGTATTTTGTTTCTTTGGTCGTCACCAAGGGTCTGGATGTTTGATATCTAGTCTCTTGCTTACTTTCCATGTTCCCCCTTTCTCTTTTTCTTGATACTTTCTTTACTTCCCAAGTAATACAAACCTTTAAACTTTGTAGAAATATATAAAACAAGAAATTGCTCCCTGTGCACATAAAACATCCCCCCATTCCCAATTGCATATCTCCCCCTCAGCAAACTATTAATAGTTTGGTGTATATTTATTGGTTTGGGGGAGAGTGGGGGGAAGGTACCTATACTACCTGTACTATATTACCGTATTTTTATAAAAAATGTAGTCATACTCTGTGTTCTTTTTGCAACTTGCTGTTATCCGCTGTTTAATATTTATCAGATATATTTCAATGTCATTATATTGACTTACCTAATTTTTAAATTTTTTATTAAAGTAATATATATGCTTCTTATGTTTTAAAAATTACAAACTGTATAGAAGTGTATAAAGACTAAAATCTTTGTTCCTGAACTCTAGCTCTTTCACTCACTGGAAGTAATCTTGTTTTTGTTTGCTTTTAGTTCAAATGCTACTACCCTGCAACTTACCTTTATCACTTAATGATAGGTCATGGATACCTTTTGATTCAATACTTTCAGCTCTACAATATTAAATGTTTAGATAGTATCCCTACGTGTGGATGTACCATATATAATTGAACCAGTACCCTCTTCCTGAATTAGTGTTGCATGTGTGAATTTTTTTTAACAAATGTAATTATATTATTTTAACTGAATGTTAGCCAGTGTTTTAAATTTCCTATACTCTGGGTATTCACATATCAGTAAATATTAACATTGTTAAGTCATATACTAACAATTTTGTTCTTTCCTCATACATCATTCTTATATTTTACAGAAGATTTGTCTACCAGTATCTCTGTATCTAATTGTCAGATCCAGGAGAATGTGGTAAGTAAAAATTACCCTTCCGTGGTATCCTCGGGTTTCACATCCACGGATTCAACCAACTGTGGAGCAAAAACGGTATTTTTATTCTGCAGTTGGTTGAATCCTCAGTTGCAAAGGGCCAACAGTAGTTAAGTTTTGGGGGAGTCAGAAGTAATATGTCAATTTTCAACTGCATGGGGGTTGTCATCCCTTACCCTCACATCATTCACAGGTTAGCCGTACTGATTATTGTATGTCAGGCACTGGACAGCTTGACACTTTATATACTCAGAAGTCTAGTGAGATAGATGTTATTATATCCACTTTACCAAAAAGAAATTGAGCCTAGGAGACTAAATTATTTGAGCAACTACCATGAGACAGGAGCTGGCTAGGAATTAAACGACATAGAGAGTCCTGACCTTCATGGAGAATGTAATACATACCCAAACAGAAGAGTGACCTTAACTGAAGAGCTATCGATGGCATTAGAGAGTGTCCCCCCCAACAAAATTTCTGACAACCACTATTGTTTAAGAAAACAAAAAAGGAAGGAAGGGAGGAGAGGGGAGGGAGGGAAAGAAGGGTGAACTTGTGGAGTGGATTGGAGTTACAGATTTTTCTCATACATGCTCTTTTCATTAGTCTTTCCAGATTAGCCTAATGTTAATAATATGAACCTTTTGAGTTTTTCTTTTTAAACATAGCAAATCTCTTTAATGGTAAAATAGGTATAACTTTGTTCTTAATTTTTTTATGTTAATATACTTTTTAATTCACTACTTAATAAGTCTAAGTTTTTTTAGTCAAAGCATTTTTTCCCAAAGGTCTCTTTTTTTTAAAAGATTTCATTTATTTACTTTTACCGAGGGTAAGGAATGGAGAAAGAGAAGGAGAGAAACATCAATGTGTAGTTGCCTCTCGCGCTCCCCCTACTGGGAGACCTGGCCCTCAACCCAGGCTTGCGCCCTAGACTGGGAATCGAAGCAGCGACCATTTGGTTCACAGGCGGGCACTCAGCCACTGAGCCACACCAGCCAGGGCTCCCAAAGATCTTCCTCCAGAGTTCATTATACTTGCACATTAGGAGTGATAGTATGAAAATTAGGCTTACTTTTCTAGGACATAGAAAGCCTGTTCATAAAATATTGTTATGAAAATTAGTTGCCTATGTCATAAAAATGAAAATGTGCTTAAGCATTTGAATGAAAGGAGTTAGAGGTGTTGACAGTCCTTTATAAAGGTAAATTATACTTACTGCTTCCTCTTTCCTAAATAGGACATCAGTACTGTTTACCAGATCTTTGCAGATGAGGTGCTTGGTTCAGGCCAGTTTGGTATCGTTTATGGAGGTAAGTGACTAGTCATTTGTATATAGTATACACTGTAGAAAAGTTGTGAAATTTTACATCTGCCAGATGTTACATCTTACGACATTAAGTAAAAGAATTAGAAAGTTAGTTTCACAGGAGCCTTGCTTTATTCCTGTAGCTTATACATAAAGATATTTGTGTGGGAAAAATAAGTGGTTTGAGGTTTATGTTGGGCTATATAGGCTTGTTTATTGAAGTCTATGCCCTACTGATTTTCCACACAAACGGTGCCATTTGTCTACTGTTTGCTCTGTGACTTAGGATATTGGCAAAGTCATTTAACCTGACTGTGCCTCATTATCTTTATCAGTTTAATGGAGTTAATAAAGCTGATTTGCATAGCTCACAGGGTTGTTGGTATTAAACTTCATGTATGTAAGGATACGTACATTAAGCTATGTTCCACATTGCAAAAGAGATGTAATGTTAAACCCCTGTCATCCCTTGCTGAGACATTTAGAGTAATCTCCTCGTTGGCCTTACTGCCTGCCTCCAGGCTTGCTCTTATATGTGGTTAAATCACTATGGGGTGATTCAGTGAACCTAGAATAAAATGAATTCATTGGTACAGTGTTTCTATCTTGACAGAGTCTCTGAATACCAGGTCAGGGAAGTTACTCATTTACTTAATAAGGTAGGCTATTTTTCATCAAAAAGTTGATTCAAATTTCCTACCATTTTAAATAATGAAACACCCTTTATAAGGTGCAAATTCTGTAGAGGGAGAACATAATTTATTTCTCAAAATTAAAAGTGAGTGAAGGAGAAAGAGAAAAATGAGCCCAAGAAAAGAAACTTAAGAGTAAGTCCAGCCCTGGCTGGTATGGCTCTGTGGATTGAGTGCTGGCCTGCAAACTAAACAATTGCCAATTCGTTTCCCAGTCAGGGCACATGCCTGGGTTATAGGCCAGGCCCCCAGTGGGGTGGTGGGGGTGCAGAAGAGGCAACCACACATTGATGTTTCTCTCCCTTACTTCCTTCCTTCTCTCTAAAAATTAAATAAATTTTCTTAAAGTAAATTTATATAAATTTGTGCCTGTGAACAACTTTCTGATAAGCTTTTGTGTACAAGCTATCAATTTACTTTTTCTTTTTTGTCTATACTTTTTTTTTAACTAGGAAAACATAGAAAGACTGGAAGGGATGTGGCTATTAAAGTAATTGATAAGATGAGATTTCCTACAAAACAGGAAAGTCAACTCCGTAATGAAGTGGCTATTTTACAGGTAAAAAAAAAACCCCAAAAGTTGCCTTGTATTGGTTTTAATTTTTGATTTATGAATTTTAAATCAAAGACTATTTAGTACTGGTAAGGTTCATTGTTTTGTTTGTTTTGTTTGGGTCTCCTGTTATATGACCTTTTGGCTCTGAGAGGGTAGACGTCTGAATTAACTCCTTCAGGTTTTTTTTAAAAAGGAAAGGTTAGATTACAGAAAGGTAGGAGTTAGATGGACTGCCATTATTTTGTGTTATGGTAGTAATTTATTGAGAACTCATTTTTATAAGTAAAATCTTATTTAAAAAATAAAATATCAATCTTAATTCAGGTGCTTAAAATAATTGACACATTTATCATATTTTTTGGTTAGGTCATTTTTATACCCACCCAATTCTCACAGATGAGATGCTTGATTAATATAGCAATTACTATAAAAATAAAGACTGCTTAAAAATTGTTTACCTCTTAAAAGTAGTATTTGTTATTAAGTCAAAACTCTAAAGGTTTAATTTAATAATTTAATTCATTAAGATATATTTTAAAATATATATTGGCAATGATTTACATCCCATAAAATAAATTACTCTATATTATTTTCTTTTTTTTTTTTTTGCAACGAGTGGGTTTTATTTAATAATGAAAATGATGAATATTAACTTTCTGTTCTTACACTGTTACATTCTAATAGGTTCCTTATAGGCACGATAGATCAGTGGTTTCATTACTAACTTAACAATTGGCCAGTATCCTATGGTTAAACTGTTGTACACCTTCATTATGGGGATAGTACCGTATATGCTAAATGGAAAATATTAGAACCACTGCAGTTCATTAACAAAAATTAGATTATTACAGGGAAAGCCTATATGTGGCAATAATTTCTTTGTTTTTTTGATACACAAAGCTGCTTTTTAAAATTTTTTAATCTTTATTGTACTTTTTTCCATTACCATTTAGTCCTCTTATATCCCCCTCCCCCAGCAGTCACCACTCTGTTGTCCACGTCCATGCATCCTTTTTCCTTTTTGTTCAGTCCCTCCACCCCTCACCTCCCCACCCCCCAGTAGCTCTCCATTTATAAGTTATTTTCATTTAACATTTTTACGTCTTTTGGGGGTCATCTAGAAGACTAAAATATAGCTTTTATCTTTTTAATTTTTCTGATAAACATTTATCTTATTTATCTTAAATGTTTATTTTATCTTTAATATCTAATATATCATAATGTGCAAGTTTCTATTAACTCATTGTGTAGCTTTTGCATAATATGTAAGAAATCATGGTGATGTGACAGTTAATGCTGTCAGTGCCCCATCTGCTTGTGGGTGAAATTCAAGAAGACACAGCTCACTGAACTTGTGCTTCCTTGAAGAAGGTAAGAAATTTATAAACACATAATTGACTTTATATTTATTATATTATTGGTTACTAGCAGTAACGTTTGCCTCACTTCTTTTTCAGAGGAGTGACAATCAAAGATTGATCTACAAGCTACCTCGCTCACTGTAAGGCTGCCTCCTACAAGGAAAGCCAGCTTAGAATATTCTCACTCTGTAGTCGGGAGTGGATACATTGTTAGATCTTTTTTCATACCTAATTTTGGAATCTTTCTCATTGTCTAACTAATATGCAAAAAATAAATATTAAGGATATACTCCTAAAGTGTGGTTTCTTGATGTCACTTTGATCACAAACACAGAACCTCTTTTCACCTGTGTTATCAATTCTGGGCCACAGTAACTGAATAATGCACATGTAAAAACTATTAGTATATCCTTCTGGTTATTTTCCTTGAAATTGCCCAACTGGGAATAGAATTAAGTGATTATAGCATGTCTTCAAGTGTAATGCTGCTTGGAATATCACAATGTTTTAAGCTGATTAGTAAATTGGAACATTAAGTTGTTTTAAGTTGATCGGTAAACAATATTTTGTGCTTCTGCATTTTTCTAAACATTTTTAAAAAAGAACAACCATGATTTAGACATTGGATTAAAAATGACTAAGACACAGTCTCTGCCCCCAGGGAGCTAATGAGGCTACAGAGTAAGATACATACACACATAATGTGATGCTGTGGGTTAAGTATTGCTGCGCACATAGAGTGTAGTGGAAACAGTTGCAGTAGTCCTGAAAAGAAGTAATGTGAGAGCTAAAATGAAGGCACTTGCAGGGGAATTGAGAGATGATGGTAGATTTTAAAAACATTTAGAGATGGAGTTCAACTTCACAAAAGCAAAAAAAAAAAAGTTTGCCTTCTTAGCATAATTAGATACCAATAATAAGGGGAAAACCTAAGAAAAAAATATATTTCTATTAATAAGAAATAAAGAGCTTAATCATTTGTGTGAACAGAGAGTATTTAAGATGAAATTGGGATAGTGAAACCAGATATTTTAAGATTTTAAAATCGAAGCAGAGGAATTTAGATTTATGCCCAGAAATAAAGAGCCATTGAATGTTTTTGAGCATGACTGACTGCTCAGATTTGCTTTAGAGGACATTTTATTTATTTTTCTTCAGTAGGATAGGTCGCTTTTTATTAGCAGAAGCAGTATCACATTCATCTTTGTATTGTCCAACCCTGGTAACATAGTTACCAGGTAACATAGTAGTACTCCAGAAACAGGGTGATGAAGATAGAGAGATGTTGAGCCTAAAACAGGGAAGACCAAATCAACATGAAGGAGAATCCAGACTTAGGTAGATAAGTACCTTAAAAACAAAACCATCTCTTGAGCAAAAACCTTCACAAATACTGGCCCCAAAGAGCTCTATGTAATTGACTTGAATCTGGTAAGTGGTGCCTATTCATGGACAGCATGAAGTTAGTGTGAGAAGATTAAAAAGATGAAAAGTAGTGATAATGGACAAGGGCAATGATAGGATCATATTGAGGACACATTCTTCCCCCTCAGTGCTTTAACTCTCCATAACTTGGAAAAATCATAATCTGTGATGCTTTTTATTTTCTTCTATTATTTTTCTAAGCTGTTGTTCTTTCTATGCCATGTATTCCATACAATTAATCCTGCAACTTTTCAGAATTTGCACCATCCTGGGATTGTAAACCTGGAATGTATGTTTGAAACCCCAGAACGCGTTTTTGTAGTAATGGAAAAGCTGCATGGAGATATGTTGGAAATGATTCTGTCCAGTGAGAAAAGTCGACTTCCAGAACGAATTACTAAATTCATGGTGACACAGGTATTTTAACCCTTTTTTAAAACCAGAGAATAATTTTTCCAACAGTAAAAGATAACTGCTTAGTTTTTTATTTTAATTTTTACTTTATCCTATTTTAAAAGTTGTCTTTTATGTTAACATTGTTTTCTCTTTATAATTTTTAAATTACAGTTGACATAAAGTATTAGTTTCAAGTGTACAATGTAGTGATTAGAGATTTATATACTTATAAAGTGATCACCCTGGTAAGTTTAGTAAGTATAGTAGCCATGTGATACTATACATAGTTGTTAGAATATTATTGACTGTCTTCCTTATGATGTACTGTATTTTTTAATGTTTTATTAAATATATTGTGATTAAAAACTACATCAGAATTAAATAGCATTATGTATATTTCACATGTGCATAATGTGGGAATTGTTAACCTTGAAGAACAGAATAACACTTCCAGTGGATGACCTGTAGTGGACTTTCTCAAGTTACTGTACCATTTAATGGGTCAGATTAGGGTTTAGGTTTGACTTTTCCAGCCATTGAAAAAAATCTGTTTTCTTCTGTGACAGATACTTGTTGCTTTGAGGAATCTACACTTTAAGAATATTGTGCACTGTGATTTAAAGCCAGAAAATGTGCTACTCGCTTCAGCAGAGCCATTTCCTCAGGTGAGATATTCTCTAAAAACCTTAAGTATCATTTTAAGCAGCTGACTGCATTACGAAAAACCTATGTAACGAAAGGCAGTGCTGTAGGTTCAGATATATAACCATTTTCCAGAAATGGTTTTCAGCCTGTTAACTGCCAGTGAGGATTAGTATCTGAATAGTTTGAATTCAGATTTGACTAATTATATTGTTTATTTTCATTAAGGCTTTCTAGACTTAACCAGATCTCAAAGAGTACCTCCTGCACATACTGTTCACAATTCCCCTCTCTCTTGGGTTGGGAATGAAGTGGGGGAGCATAAAGCTTGGTAGGTAGGTGCTCCTTGCTCAGGACAAATTCCCCATGAAACAAAGCAAACTGGAGGGTAACTTTGATTTTCGGAGATAATAGATTTTGATATCTAGTGTGCAGTAAGCCAACTTCTCTTGCCCTTTAGAATGTTATATTTCAAACAGTTTCACCAAAACCAACATACGAATGACATTTCCCATCACCACCAGCACTCACATGCATGTGATGATATTGTGTGTACGCCTTATGCGTGATGTATTGATTTTACTCAGTTGAATTTCATTTCACTGAAAAATGTTGATCTTGATCCAAATTTATTTCATAACCTAAAAATGGATCATAACCCGAAGTTTGAAGAGTTTTCCTGAGGATATATGTTGTAGTACGTATGTTTTTCATGATTATGTCATTGATGAATCCTCCAAATAGCTCGAATATCTGTTGCCAAACTGTTAATGTACATTTAAAACATGTCTAACTAGACAAATGGCTGGAATAAAAACAGCAGATGGCTATGCCACTGTGTAAATCAACTCAAATTGTCTTTCAAAGAAAAGGTATTTTTAAAAATTACTCCACTTTTTTAAAGAAGAAATCATATTCTTTCTTTTATAATGCTTATGTGATTAGAAGTGATTCCTTATCACTGTGAAGTCAAAAAGGATTCCCTAATCGTACAATGTTTTAAATAAAATGCTTCCGTATCTCATCTCATTCGATCTTCAAAATAGTATGGGCAAAGGATGCGCACCCCTAGAGCTAAGGCTGAAACTCCAGCTTTGTGGCTTCCGCTTTAGCAGTCCCCATTGTTCCATCCACCAAGAACAACGGGAAAATAACATCATTTACTTGATAGTCTTTTTTGCTCAAGTGCTAGCCATGGCCACACTTCTTTATTCAGTTGACAAACTGCCAACTCATCTTTACTTTATCAATATATTAGCTAAACTATGGGTTTTAACAAAAAAAAATAAAAGGGATAGTTCATATTTCTTCATGGTCAGTAGTCTTGTTCTTCGAAGGTGCAAACAGAGAAGTGGCCAAATTCAATGATACAGAACAAATATCATCCTAAAAACATGTATGAAGGTCCATATCCCCAAATAGTATCACTTGAGTACACCTCCATCTTTGCTATCCCGTCACTCTTTGTACCGCTGGCTCAAACAGGCCACATCCCTGCTCTCATTTTATATTAATGCTTTTCTAAAGACATTTTGTGAATCGGGGCATTTCCTCTGGAAAGGGTTTGGTATGTGCTTATTCAGCATGAGTGCATCATTCATCACCAAAATCTGAACCTCCTACTAGAAGGCAGCAAGATAAGTGTTCTGAGCTTTGCTGGGCTTATCCCACTTCCCGAACTCTGTTCCCAAATGGACACGTTAGTGACGTGACTACCTTCAGATACAACCTTAAAGATCTAAACATCTGGTTAGCAATAATTTATTCCACAGGCATAGAAAACACTGTTGTTCTTTCAATCAATCTCTTAAGCATATTTCAATTTCATTTACTTGCCAATTTATAGTATCCTTGGGAAGAGAGTTTCTAAGATTAAGCAAAATAAAGGGTAAGTTTTTAAATATCATAACTTATTTTTCACTCAATAAACACTTATTAAGTACTTTTATGTGTCCAGGCACTGTGAGTCCACTGAGAATTAAAAAATGAAACAGATCATGGAAAAGTAATCTCCTTAAACTCCAAACAATAAAAGATCAGCACTCTCCATTTCATGAAAAAACTTTGAATACTTACAACACCAGCCTGGTATTTGGCATTCTGGAAGCTAGAATCGAAAAGTAGTTTTTTGAAAGATGCACTGTTAGTAATGAATCATAGCTTATAAATGTATTTTACCATTTCCCTATCTACAGTTATCTCATATTCATAATCAGAACAGTTGGCAAGTGTGTTGAAATAATACACTATCATATTTAGGGGCAGGTATATGTAGGTAGGTAGGTAGATATGCGTATTTAATCATATGAAACTAACACCACCCTTTGAATTCCAGGTGAAGCTGTGTGACTTTGGTTTTGCACGCATCATTGGTGAAAAGTCATTCAGGAGGTCTGTGGTGGGAACGCCAGCATACTTAGCCCCTGAAGTTCTCAGAAGCAAAGGTTACAACCGTTCTCTAGATATGTGGTCAGTGGGAGTCATTGTCTATGTGAGCCTCAGTGGCACGTTTCCCTTTAATGAAGATGAAGATATAAATGACCAAATCCAAAATGCTGCATTTATGTACCCACCAAATCCATGGAAAGAAATTTCTGGTGAAGGTAAAAAAAAAAAAAGAAAGAAAGAAAAAATTTAGCTCTGTGCCTTTTAGTCTAAAAACCTTTGTGACCCTCCATCAGCCTTTTTTTACTTCTCTTTTTTATATCTCCTATTTATCTTCCAAATTCAATTTAGTTACCAACTTTTGAGCGCTTTTCTAGGTTCCCAGGCACAGCACTAATCCAGGCCCCAACTGGCTCATTTTGAAAACACTAAAATCTCTAAACTGTCCTTCCCAGTCACCAGTGGGAAATGCATCTTCAGGAAACACTACTTTCATGTTGCTGGCCTTCCTCTAACCACACTGCAGCTGTGTCTGTGATTCAGCCCAGGCTTGCTTCTAGCCCATCTCCCACTACTCCCCTATACAGGCCTGGCTGTGTCCTCTCTTCTGAATTATTTTCTGCATTTTGCTGAGACCTTCCCTTGACTACAGCCCCTCCTCCCCACTATTGTAGTCCTGCCACTTTGGGGACCCCTCAGCTGTGGATCATCGACCAGGCTCTTCCCTGAACCCATCCTCTAAACTTTGGCTACTAGTTGGGCATGTTTTTTCCTTAAATATTTTATTGTATCTTTTCATAGTCACTTTTCGTATCTTCAGAACTAGATTGTAAGCTCCTTGAAAGGAGACCTTTAGCTCAGGTCCTTTATATCTGGAATGAGCTTGATAGTTGGTAGACACTCACCAGTGTGTTTTCAGCTCTCCTGTGGACCCCTACTGGAAAGCTTTATACATTTATTTTTCCTGCTTGCTGAAGGCTTTTGTGTTTTCTATCCCCGGTTCTGTGTCCAGCAACAATGACTTGGTTGGCCCTCTTTAGTTTACTGATATGGATAGGAAGAGTTTACATTTCAAACATCTAGCAGTCCCATAGAATTTAGTAGAACCACTGCTGGGAAATATCCCCACCTGGATTTAGCCAATCCTTGGAATAAGGGGGTGTTTTTTGTTATTCCAAAAATATCCAACCAAAGCAGAAAGATTGTCCATTGATATGGGAAAAGTTTAAGGAATAGCATGTAAAGACCGTAGCAGGCTCGTTTTGGTAATAAGCAGAGCTGATTGAAAAAGTGCATGTGAGGACTTAGGGACATTACCCAGGCCGTCTCAGAGCTCCTGCAGCAATGTGGTCTGTAGACCTTTCACATCAGAAAGGCTTGGCGAGATTATAGTCCTTTGGCTCTATCCCAGAGGTTCAGATGCACCAGTTGGAATGATGTTTTAAATAAATGCATTTTAAATAAATACCTCAAGTGATTCCAATGCACAGGGTAGGCCACTGTTTAAAGTGGAACTGTGAATAAAGGTTTGAAGTGTTTAGACTGAAGAGAAATCCATAATTAAATTCTTACGGAAAATCTTTGCTAGTTCAGTGGTATGTAGAAGAGAACTAGAACTAGTATAGTGTTTGCCACTTAGGTCTTCCCTGGGTCCAGGCCTTCTCAGTATTTCAGTTGTATCATTATATAAAGCAAGAGGCAGAGTGTAGTTATATGGTTGCTTTGTTTTTGCAGTTGGTCCATTTATCCAAATAATTGAATAAAATATATATGTCAACTTCTCACCAAATACAGAACACCATGAACTTACTTAAGACCCATTGAATATGTAACTCAAAACCTAATAACCCTAACCTTAACCCTAAACCTATCCCTATCTCCTACCCTAACCATAATCTTAACCCTAAACAATTTAAAATCAAACCCTAATCTCAAATCTAACTCAAACCCTAGTATTAATACTAATCATTCAACCCTAGAACTATCTCTAAAAATTACCCTAACTCAAAACCAATTCCTAAAGGTCACCTAGCACTTTCCTTGTCCCCAACCTAAAATGTAATTTAAACCCAAACCATAATCTCATACATAATTCTTACCCTAATCCTAATGATAAACTCAACTCTAACCTTACCTAAACACTAAACCTAATCCTATTGCAAAACCTAACCCAATCCTAGCCCTTCCCTGAACACTAAATCTAATTAATTTAAAACCACACTGACTTAAAACTCAATTCTAATCCTAACCATAACTCAAACTTTAACTATAACTTTAGTCCTAAACCTAGATCTAACTCTTACCCCAATGCTAATGCTATCTTGAACCCAAACCGTAACCTCAAAGCTACTCTAACCCTAATGGTAACTCTAATAAGCTCAAGCCTAACCCTGTGTCTAACCCTAATCCTAAATCTCTCCAGAACCCTAAACCTAAACTTAACCCTAACCCCTACTCTAGCTCAATCTCTACACCCTACTCTAACCCTGCCCCTTAAACTAATCATAATCTTTACCCTTATCCTAATTGATACCATCACTCTAACCTTGAAGGTAAGTTTAACCATAACCCTAACAAAAAAAAAACAAAACAAAACCCTGTTGAGTATGAACTTTTGATATTACGGTATTTCACCGTGCATAATGCACTCCTGTGCATAATGCACACCCACATTTTTGTGCATATTATACACAGGATTATTATACCCAGGTATAATGCGCATCCTTGTTTTTCCCTCAAAAAACTGGGCAAAAAAGTGTGCATTATACACGGCAAAATATGATAAGTTATCTCCTCAGTCTAACTCCATCTTTGGAGGCAAGGTAATGGCTTTGGCAACTTTTCTAGACCAAGCCAGGGACTAGAGAGCAATGTTATTGGACGGGGGGGAAGACCGAAAAAAAAAAAAACCACCCAAAAAACCAAACCCAGCTTGTAATCAGAGTCTGTTTTATTGTTCTTGAAATCAAGTTAATACTTTGCACGATGTGCTGAGTACCATTAGAAGCCCTTTACATGTATTAGGCTAAATGCCATCTTCTCAACAACCTTATTTTACAGATGAGGAAGCCAAGGCAGATTATATAGTAACTGATCCCCTATCACAGAGTAGGAGGAAGAATGACTTCAGACCAGCCAGGCTGGCTCCAGTCTGTACTTTTTCCCCCTGAGCTTTTAAAAAAATTCACTGGGGCCCACATTGGTTAATAAGATTATATGGGTTTCAAGTGTACATTTCTGTATTACATCATATCTATATTGTATTGTGTGTTCACCATCCAAAAAGTCCAGCTTCCTTCTGTCACCATTTATCCAACTTTTACCCTCTTCTGCCTCCCTCTACCACCTCCACCCACTTTTCCGTCCAGTAATCACTATATTGTCTGTTTGCTGTGAGGTTTTTTTTTAAACTTTCTTAATCCCTTCCCATTTCACCCAGAACTGCCCCCCGCCCAACATCGGTCATTCTATTCTCTTTATCTGAGTCCGTTTCTATTTTACTTTGTTAGAGTGCACATATAGGTGAAACCACATGGTATTCTTTTTCTCTGGCTGGCTTGTTTCACTTAGCATAATACCTAGGTCCATCCATGCTGTGGCAAAAGGTAAGATTTCCTGTGTTTTTACTGCCAGGTAATACTCCATTGTATGAATATACCACAGCTTTTTTTATCCACTCGTCTACGGATGGGCACTTGGGGTGTTTCCAAATCTTGACTATTGTGAACAACACTGCAGTGAATATAGGGGTGCTTGCTGGGTTATAAGACAGTTCCATATTTAATTTACTCCATACTGTTTTCCACTGTGGTTACTGTTTTCCACAGTGGCTGCACCAGTCTGCATTCCCACCAACAGTGTACAAGCGTTCCCTTTTCTCCACATCCTTGCCAACACTTGTTATTTGTATATTTATTGATGATAGCCATTTTGATAGGTGTAAGGTGATAAGATCTTAATGTGCATTTCTGATTAGTGACATTGATCATCTTTTCATGTTTATTGGCCATCTTTCTGTCCTCTTTGGTGAAGTGTCTACTCAGGTCCTTTGACCATTTTTTAATTGGATTGTTTGGGTTTTTTGGTGGATTTTTTTGAGTTCTTTATAAATTTTGGATACTAACCCCATCAGATGTACAAGGTCTGTCCAGAAGTTATCCAGCCATGTATTATGAAAAAGAGAGACATTTCTTGAAGAAGATACAAGAAACATTGTACATAGGACAATGATGCCTCAGTCCCCTTCTAACTAGGCATCTTGGGACCTCACACAGTTCTCCCAATCTCCATCAGCTGCCCCATCATCTTTTCCTGAATCTCATCAGTGGTCTGAAATCTCTTCCTTTCAAAGGTGATTTTAGTTTTGGGAAAAGCCACAAGTCACAGGATGCCAAATCTGGTCTATAGGGGGCTGAGTCACCTGGGTGATTTGATGCTTCACCAAAACACTCTCCACGAGACATTACGCATGAACGGCGTGTTGTTGTGATGAAGCTGCCAATTACCAGTTGCTCATAGCTGCGGCCTTCTGAATCATCTGAATAATTTCTGTGGAGGAACGTTCAAGCTTAACGTAAAATTTGCTGCAGACTCATTGCTGCACTCAGTCATTTTGAATGTGACAGCCACATAGTACACATGCACACTCAGTGGGCACCTCCTACCCTCACTGACCAGTACAGCGAAGTCATCATTGTCCACTCATGTGCATTGCAGTCCAGTCTCCTTGGCTGCCAGGTCACATCCATGTTGAGCAAACTATTCTTGTTAAACTAACAGTGGTTGGACTTTTTCTGGACAGACCTTGTGTTATTAGTGAATGTGTTCTCCCATTGTGGGGTTGTCTTTTCATTTTGTTGATGGTTTCCTATGCTGTGCAAAATCTTTTTAGTTTGAAGTAGTCTCATTTGTTCATTTATTCATTTCCCTTGCCCAGGGCGATGTATCGCAAAAAATGTTGCTATGAGAATTGTCTTGAGATTTTACTGCTGTTTTCTCTAAAGTTTTTATGGTTTCGAGACTTACATTTCAGTGTTCAGTCCATTCTTATTTATTCTTACTTATGGTATAAGAAGGTGGTCTTGTTTCATTTTTTCGCACTTACCTGTCCAATTTTCTCAACACCATTTATTGAATAGACTATCTTTACCCCATTGTATGTTCTTTTCTCCTTTGTCAGATATTATTTAAACCTAAAGGCATGGGTTTATTTCTGGGCTGTTTTGTTCCTGTGATCTATATGTCTGTTTTTACGCCAGTACCATGCTGTTTCGATTACTAGGACCTTGTAGTAGTTTGCTATCAGGTAGTGTGGTACCTCCAACTTCGTGCTTTCTCCTGGTTGCTGAGAACTGTTTGGGGTCTTCTGTGTTTCCCTATAAATTTTTGGAATATTTGTCCTAGTTGTGTGAAATACACCATTGGTATATTGATAGGAATTGTGCTGAATCTATGGATTACTCTTGGGTAGTATGGACATTTTAATAATGTTACTTCTTCCTATCAAAGTCTATACTTCTAATCTGTATTCTATATTGCCTCCTTAATAAAACAAATACACTGTAAATTCAGTAAACATTTATGGATCACCAGTATGTAGCTTAAAGGCCAAGTCCTTGAGAAAAAAATCCATAACCCTTTATTTCTATGGATTGGAGTGCGGAGTTGCAGGTTTGAGGTGCTTCGTATGCCCAGATTCATGCATCTAAATTTGTCTTTCCTTTAGCAATTGATTTGATAAACAACCTACTTCAAGTGAAGATGAGAAAACGTTACAGTGTGGACAAATCTCTTAGTCATCCCTGGCTACAGGTAAAAATATCTGTCTCTCTCTTTGGCAATCCTCATTTGAACAGATCACTGTGATTTCTTTTACCTAATGAAATCACCCTAAGATCAACAGAGTCTACACTTCTTAGAGTAACATAATTGATCTTTAGTGATTAGTTTGTACTGGGCCTGAATCTCTGGAAGTTTTGTAATATACCATTGAAGTGCAGACCTGATAGGCAGTTAAACGCTCAGGAACTAAAGGCAATGAATTTGCCTTTTTTTTTTTTTAAAGATTTTATTTATTTATGTTTTTTAGAGAGGGGAAGGGAGGGAGGAGGAGAGAGAGAGAAACATCAATGTGTGGTTGCCTCTCATGTGGTCCCCACTGGGGACCTGGCCCACAACCTAGGCATGTGCCCTGACTGGGGATCGAACCTGCGATGCTTTGGTTCGCAGCCCGTGCTCAATCCACTGAGCTATGCCAGCCAGGGTGAATTTGCCTTTTATAGGGCTTTGTGTATTCATCTCACCTTTTTGTAAGATGAACATGTTATTTTGTCAAATATATTTTACTTTTAAAATGTCCACTGAAAGGTTTACATTTGCATTGAAAGGGTCAGAAATGCCACTTCAAACATTTGACTTAAATCCTCCAAAAGTTATTGCGTAGATTGGTAAAAAGTTACCCTCAAACTTCAGTGTAAAGAGAGAAGCTTTAGAACTATTTTAAAGGGAGTGAGGGGTAGGATTAACTTCAAAAAAATGCAATCATAGTTATTCTCAGGGATTATTAAATTACTCTGATAATAGATTCTAACTAAGCACTTCCCCCGTTGGAAGGAATAAGTTGTAGGCCCCTTGAAATATAGAACAAAACATTTAAGTGATTGTTATTAGCCACCTTAGAAGTCTGAGACAATATTTTTTAAATTTTAGAAAGTAGGTAATTTCTTCATAGAGACTCAATTTGAAAACATTTATTGTTAACATTGCTAATTTAAAATATTACAAGTGGAACTTACAGCAAGTACTCGTTAGGTGTTTGTCAATTATATGACTAGAGTGCTAAGCAGAAAAGAAGGGTTGACAGGACTGTTTCTTTTATGGTCCGTAACCACTTCATTTGTTTTCTAGGACTACCAGACTTGGCTCGACCTTCGAGAATTTGAAACTCGCATTGGAGAGCGTTACATCACACATGAAAGTGATGATGCCCGCTGGGAAATACATGCATACACACACAACCTGGAATACCCAAAGCACTTCATCATGGCTCCCAATCCAGATGATATGGAAGAAGATCCTTAATTATCAGTGACCTAAGAACTTCAGTAAGGAAGTATTCCATTTTATGGGCTGATATTTGTTGCACAGCTGTTGGAGGTCGTCATTTGCAAGGATGCAAAGACATGAGGAAACATGATAAGGAATCGGTGACACCAGTACTGTAATTCATAATAAGTAGGTACAAGAGTGGAAAGTGAGTAATAGAAACACATAATGGAACCAAGATGAAACTTTTCATAAATTTTATAGCGTAAGAAATAACTGGTTTTTGTATTTTTTCCTAATCGTTCACTTTAGTACAGTAGTGGCACTTTTATCTTCCCTTTCCTGTTCTTATATTATTTTCAAAAAAGTACAGAAAGGCAAGCTAGAATCCAGTTATTACATAGCTTGACCAAATCATATGAAAGTTTTAAGGTTGATTACTACTAAACAGGTTTGCATTTAAGTGATATCAGAGGCTGACGGCATGCAATTTTCTGTAAGGATTTTAAACGTTTAACTGACCATACAGGGATTAAGGGGTTTTTACCAGACACCTACAAAAGTAGTGCTGGACTTTTTTACCTTTTTCTTTTTTTTTTTTAGGTCAATCAAGACTCCAAAACAGTGATCCCTAACCTTTTTAGAGTCTGAATGTCCTCTCTACAACATAAAAATTAAGTTGTTACCTTCTGTATGTTACAAAATAGCCTCCAAGATAATTTGGGACAACTGACCTTACAAATCAGGAGTAGGAACTGCTGGTCTGAGTGTTGAATTACTATATACAATACAGAGTCTGGTGCAAATAATGCCCCCTTTTTATTACGTAAAAATCTTTTATTACAAAACCATAAGCATGTAATTGTGAGACATCACACTCAAGCATACCATATGGCATTTTAGGTGAAATATTCAAATTGCTGTCCACCTTGTGCAAGACATTCACGTGCCCTACCAACTACCCTCAGTGGTTATTACTTCCGCTGGACCCTGTATACCTTCTCATAGCTCACCTTACGTTCCCACTGACACCACTGTGTTGCCACAGCTAGGTTCTGGCATTCAGTGGGTGTAGACCTAAACTGTACTTACACAATTATACAGGATTGACTAATTTGAGAGAAGAAATTAATAAGGCAACTGCAGGATCAGTTAAAACTATAGGAAAGAATAGCAGTGTCCTTTTTTTCATCCCTCAGCTTAATGCTTTTACAGATAGCTGGAATGTTACTGTGTTTTTAATAAGTATATTTTATTGATTATGCTATTACAGTTGTCCCATTTTTTTCTCCCCTTTCTCCCCCTCTGCCATCAACCTCCCCCCCAACCCCCCACCATGGAATTTCTTTAAATCAGTTATTTTAAGCACTTTTGAGTTGAGCATGAAACACTTATAAGGGTAGGGCTACATTCTCAGGAGAGCAAATGACAGATTAAATACTCTTTAACATTTCAGCTCCAGTAGCCAGCTAAAGAAATTTTTTTCTACTCAGATATAATATGTAACTTAAGAGGTTAGACTTTTTCATACTTTTTAAAAAGTTACTAATAGTTTCCTCCCCCCAAAGAAGTTTAATATCTGGGACTTACAAAATCTAACAGCTTTTGTTTAACTTTTTCCCCTTCCAAAAATAGCAAAAGATTTGGAATCAGAAGATCTGGGTTTAAGTCTTCTAAGTCTTGGCTCCTTTTGCTAGCTTTGTAGGCCTGGCCAGGTGACAATTTGTCTGAGCCTCGAGTTCCTCAATCTGCAAAATGAAGATTGTAATACTTGCCTCTGCCTTTTTCATTGTTTTGAAGATTAGATATATATGAATGTAGTCAATAAACTAAAAGCTATAAATTTATTACTGCCCACTGAATTAGAGGCAGCAAATGACAAAGATTGGTCATATATGAACAAAGACTCAGAGAGCCATTTGAGATCTCTGAAGCTACTCCTTTACCTAGGACTGAAAACATACTGGAGAGAGTAGCAGGAAACATGCAGTGTTCCTATGTTCTGAGCTCTTCAGTTGTTACCTTATCCTTACAACTGCCCTGGGCTATGTGGCATAATGACCCCATCTCACAGATAAGTAAACTGAGGAACAGGGAGATTGACTAGCTGCTGAAGGTCACACAGTATTTGAACCCAGACAGTGTGGCTCTGAGGTCCCTCTGTCTCCAGGAGACATTCCATGTCTCTCAGTATTTCATTCTCATACATGAGTTTTAAGTCTAGTTAGTTCTGCAAAAACCTTTTAGAAATGTGTTTTCCCTAGGATGGATAGATGATATCCCCAAATTTCTGCTAAGTCTGTTTGTATTAACGTGCTGAAATGGAGTAATTCTGAGTCACTAGGCAGTCTGTTGTGGTTTTACTGCGTAAGGTAAAAATTAACTGGAATGGTGTTTGTTTGCTATACTTATACGAGTTATAATCAAATTTTACAAGCCATGAAGTTAATTGCACTCTGTTTGTGTTGTTAAATGCCTAAGAAGTTTCCTAAATTTGTAAAGGCACTGTTAGATAATTTGGAGTTAAGTAATTACTCCAGATACTGTATAACCTCTATAACCCTTTTTTTTGGTGTTGAAGCCGTGTTTATATAAGAAATAATTGTGAGAAACATTTGATAATGTACAAAGTAGTCTATAATGACACTGTTCAGTACATTTTTATATTTTTTGTTACATCCCACTTTTTGTAAATATCCTCGAAGAAGCTTAATAATAAAATGTATTTCCATATCACCATGCTTTTCCATGTGAAAACCTGAGCCTGTCTCTCTAGTCAAGGTGTCCAAAGAAAATTTTATTTGGTTGTATTATATTCTCAGGCCTTGGTAAGAGAACTATTTTGGAAATAGTATTTGTAAATGGAACTAATGCTATATTTAAGAACACTGATTTTTTTTAACTGCCTAAAATAAAAAACTACTCATTATTATAATTTTATATGCAATATGAGGTAATTATCTGGAGGTCTTATTTCTTGGAATTAAAGTCTGGAATAATTATAAATTTTCAGGAGCTTCCATCAAATAATTCACTTCTGCAACTGTCAGAGGACTTAAATAAGTTAAACACCTAGTATCAAAATAAATTTCCTAGGTTTTAAGATAGAAGGCATTGCCTGACTCTTCCCCCTTAGTTATAAAAACTATTAAATAATTGAGAGGAGCAAATCGGGGGCATTTTCATCTTACAAAAATTGTCCCAAAACTTTGGGGAAAAAATATGGGAGTAGAATAAGGGTGACTAGGGATGGCCCAAGGCTGAACAGCATCTGGAAAATAAGGCCTCCATCTTCCTTTACTTTAGAGTGCGATAGAGAACGCTGGTCCTGTTCTCAGCTAGGCCAAAGAACCAATAAAAAGCAACAGTTCATCACTCTGCCAATGAACTTCCAATATAGTTATGCCAGAAGTCCAGGACACATAGCTAATATTCTTCTCCTTTAATCTCACATGTAAATTTGTGTTGCTCATATAACAATTCTTCACACAGTCTATGTGTCTAGTATTAATATAAAAGTTCTGTGAACCAAGACATGAGAACTTAATTGACTAAATTTTGACATTTATCTGAAAATAAGGGAGAACCAGTTCAATTTAGAAAATTGTTCATCCTAGGTAGTCTATAGTAGATTTAACTCATATTTTAAGTACATGTCTGGTTTACTGGTTTTACTGTGATTATTAAACATTTTAAATCCTAAATTCATAGAAGCATAGAAGCATTTAAAAAATTCAAATACCTCGAAGGAGAACAAATAAAAAATTAAGTATCTTCCTACCCCTAAAACTCACTTCCAGACTGGAAAATTTAATGATGATTATTGGGCATCCCTTCCTTCATATATACAAGTAAATATCACAGAACAGAAAACAACCAGTCTTCACTAAAATATTCATTTCTATGGAGTTAACTTACAAGCATTTCTTTAAATGTAGCTTTTTTCCAACAAAAATGGAATCATTATTCTAAAACATTTTGCACCTACTCTTCTCACTTAATAAATCTTAGCGATCTTTCCATGTCAGAACATACTACATCATTTTCTAAAATACATGGATAGTTCTGTGTAATCATTTCCCTGTAAAAATGACCATTTAGATTGTTTCCAATTTTTATTGAACCAATTAGTGTTCGTGTTTACTTTTTAAAATAAAAATACAGCAACTAGCTTTATTTAATAAAGGAAATTCAGTTTCATGATAACTTGTTTCATACCTAAGAACACAATTATTTCCACAGTTAAACAACTTTAAAAGATCAGTGTTCAGTTCTACTGTATATAAAATGGGCCGTTTTTATTGCCTTTGAAGAGATAAAATACTTATTTTACCTGTGACATGTGAAATTAATTCCCTTTATTTTGGTTTCTTAGACAGACTTGGGGACAAAAAGTCCAAACGTGAAATATCACTGCCAAGCAAGTTCACTAAATCCAGCTACAGGTGATGGAGAAGGTTTTGACTGCTGTCCATTTATCTGTTGGCTTCTACCACAAAGTCTCTGATGAGGCAGCAAGGCAAAAAAGTTAAATCTTTCTCCCATCCTTTTGGGATTCATTAACATATCATACCCCTGAAGTAATTGCTGCCTCAATGATGGCTCAGCTGATTTATCTAAAAGAACCTGAAAAGAAAAAAAAATCTTAGTAAAAATAACAGAAGAAAAGATTTCTAGTTACATGCAGCAATACTAATCAGCTATGCAATAAAGCAGTGCTTAAACTGTGGTTTCTAATCAACTGCCTCGAAATTATGGGGTACTTAGTAAAAACATCAGTTGCTGTGACACAACCCTGTGAATTTGTATGCTTAACCAGTATTCCCAGAAGGTCTGAACATACTGAAGGGTTCAGATGTCCTCAGAACAGTCATAAAGTTCATACCTCTAACTGCGGTCAAGTTTTCTTAATGAACACGAACCCTATTTGAAAATCTTAATTCTACGTCTTACGGAGATGCATGAGTCTAGGGCTGCTCCACCTGCAGGCCATCTGGTAAAACTGAATCCTGCACTACTGAAAAGGCTGGAACTCCAGGGATCTGGTTAACTACAAGTACAGCCAGGTACACTTATTTAAAATATTTGCTGGAAATACTGTGAAATTAAAGTATTTAGTGACAGGGAAATAAATCATTACCTTTAGCCGGACATCAATGCCCATATTTTTTAAAAACATTTGTTGTGTTACTGGGCCCAGAGAAGCCACTCTTCCCTGTACCATTCTGCGCAAATAACTGAAGTCCACGTCAGCTGTTAGGTCTGCTGTTCCTGGGGCAATTAAGACATCATGAAGCTTGTGGCCACAGAACCCCTTGAACATAATTTTTAAATAAAAGTGATGAGTTTTTATCCTTTTATGCTATTATCAAGATTAAAGAAATACCATCATTAAACACATTTTATATAAGAGCTGTTAAGGAAAATATGGCCTAAGGCACAGGTGGCAAACACAAGGCCCAAGGACTGAATCCCGCCCTCCACCTTGTTTTATTTGCCCAGCACCTAGTTTCTACCCAGCAGCAGCGCCGAGCTCCTTGCCCCTAGTTAAGGAGTAGTTACATTTATACAGCCCTGAAATTACACTGGGCCCTTTGAAGGCAACCGCGAGGCTGATGTGGCACCCGGTGAAAATGAGTTTGACACCGCTGGCCAAAGTCAATGGTACAAACTCTTACTGTAGTAGCACCCATTTCTTCAAATGAGATGCTATGTGGAAAACCCAATATAAAGGACAGTGTTGGAGCGCCTGAAGATGTTGCTGCCCTTAACACTTAACATTTTTATTAATGCCCGTGGATAGAGGAGATCTCGTTAATTCTCAGATGGTGTTTTACAAAGTCTTACCATCAACCCATCAGAATCACCTAAGAACACAAGGTCTGTCCAGAAAAAGTCCAACCACTGTTAATATAATGAGAACAGTCTGCTCGACATGGATGTAACCTGGCAGCCAAGGAGACTGGACTGCAATGCTCATGAGTGAACAATGATGACTTCACTGTACTGGTCAGTGAGGGTGGGAGATGCCCACTGAGTGAGCATGTGTACTGTGTGGCCGTCACATTAAAAATGACTGAGTACAGCAATGAGTCTGCAGCAAATTTTACGTTAAGCTTGAACGTTCCTCCACAGAAATTATTCAGATGATTCAGAAGGCCGCAGCTATGAGCAACTGGTGATTGGCAGCTTCATCACAACAACACGCCTGCTCATGCATGATGTCTTGTGGAGAGGTTTTTGGTGAAGCATCAAGTCACCCAGGTGACTCAGCCCCCTACAGCCCAGATTTGGCATCCTGTGCCTTGTGGCTTTTCCCAAAACTAAAATCACCTTTGAAAGGAAGAGATTTCAGACCATTGATGAGATTCAGGAAAAGATGATGGGGCAGCTGATGGAGACTGGGAGAACTGTGTGAGGTCCCAAGATGCCTAGTTTGAAGGGGACTGAGGCATCATTGTCCTATGTACAATGTTTCTTGTATCATCTTCAAGAAATGTCTTTTTCATAATGCATGGATGGATACTTTCTGGACAGACCCTGTATGTTCCTGGACTCTATCTACCCAGACCTACTGAATCAGAACCCTGAAGGCAAGGCTAGGAAATCGGCATTTTAAACACATATCCAGGTTTTTCTTAGGTACGATAAAGTAAAAAACTGAGAAACACAAATGTAGAAAATGACTAATGGCATCTAGTTAAATGTATTTCAATTAAAGTATATTCAACAGAATTGATTGTATTCAAAGAACTTAAGGATGGATGTTTAGGAAGAATAAAAAAATACATCTGGAGAAGGAAAAAAGATGTTGAAAATCTGATGGAAAAAGTCTGATTATAGCAGCTACGTCAAATCTCCAAAGTACCAAAATTGTTCTTTAAATGAAGAAAGGGTAAAAAATTTTAAAAACTTTAGGAAAAGTCTTTCCATTTGTATGGTTTAGATGCTTAATAGGATCTATGCAAACCCAGGTTCTGCAACTTAAGGAAGAATGTAGACAATTCAGATCCTGTTCAAAGGAAAGCTGGACAGTGGATTTAGGCTTAGGAATAAGATCTAGAGTTAAGAGTAATTACAACATAATATTAATTATAAAATAATGTAATACAACAGTGCTACACACTGCAGAAAGCAAAAAATAAAGACCTTGAAATGGGCTTCAACCCTAACAACTGATAATGAATCACACCCACCAACCTCAGAGAAGTCACACTCTGGAGCCATACGTACTCTGAAGGTGTCTGTCTTAGTCCCATCGTGACCGTAATCGGCAATCAGCGCGGCACCTCCCGTCAGCGCAATGCGCTGAGACAGCTCCTGAATAATAACACCAGCATCAGGACACACTTCCACGTGATCCCTTGTCTCATCATGCTAGTAAGGAAAAGTTGAAAGAAAATACATCACTCAAAAGAACTGTTTCCTTAGGGTTTTTCCGGTTTTCCTACAATGAGCATTTCTTAGTTAAAATAAAAATAAATTGGTTCTCAATAGGAATTATGTTCTCTACACTCAACTTTTCGCATGACATCCTCTTTCTTATATAAAACTCCTTGCTTTTTGATGCCATGCACTAAGCTTACAAAGGCATTTCAATGTTAATCCTTTTTTAAAAAATGCATGTGACCTCCCAACCTTTCAGGTGGCCAAGTACATTGTCACTCCAGTGCCTGCCACATAACAGGTACTCAGCACACTGCGCTGAATGAACAAATGATGTAAATCCGATTTTAAAAAAACAGACCATATTAAACAAGTATATCATGATGCCTTCTGTTGGAGCTAAAGGCATCCTAATGATATGCTCTGTATCTAGAAACATCAGCTTATGAACTAATACCAATGTGCCTGTGGCCTTTATTTCCCAAGACATTCAAGTATTAACTAAGTGTCCTCAATAAGTGCCTACCAGCCTAAAAAGTTGAAATGGCAATATTAATATGTGCCAACTTGACCAGTATATATGACATTTCACTAGCTCCTAGGATAATGGAAAATTTCTTTTCTTTGTAAGTAAAACATACACTGACTCTTGCCTTCTCCTAACACCCCACTGAAAATGAAGTATTGCCCTGCCCTGACATCTCTGCCTATAATGGCACAGTTCTAACAGGCACTAAGTCAGACCAAGTCAGCTTCTGGTCTCAGCTCTTCCCATGGCTTAGACAGGGTTCTTACAATCTTGGAGTCCCCTTCCTCATCACATGTGTACTAGGCTTGTGAGGATCAAATGAAACAATAAACCACCCAGCCCCAGTGCTACCTTTTTTTTTTTAAAGTTTTTCTTTTTGTTTTGTTTTGCCTCCAGTGCTATTAAATAAATTATTGTGTTTCACTCTGGCCAGGGGGCTCAGCTGGTTGTAGCATCAACTAAAAACGTGGTTTCGGTCCCAAGCCAGGGCACACACCTCGGTTGCAGGTTCAATCCTCAGTCAGGGTGTGTATGAAGGCAACCAATCGATGTTCCTCTCTCACTTCAATGTCTCTCCTCCTGCCTTCCTCTCTTTCTCAAATCAGTAGTAAAATACCCTCAGGTGAGGGTAAATTAAATCAATGTGGTTTAATTATAAACCTTTGGGCATAACTGGCACATCCCAGTGTACCATGTTGACGTTCTTACCATCTTAGCCTGCTGTTCAAGATGATGGATCCTACTACCATTCGCCCTGTTCACATGAGGAAAAATCATCACTCCCTCTCTCATGAGTGAGTATTCAAGTCAAGAACTAAAAAGAATCACAAGACCCAGGACCTGGGGCTTAGCTCTTGCTAGCTTTATGAATTTGTTTCTCAGGTAAAATTAAGTAGCCAGAATATGAAAAAATAGAAATGTACACAAGCGCTTAGGCTTATGTTTTACAAAGAAAACTTAATTCATAGATTCATGTTTCAAAGGTCCTGTGCTTCTGAAACTGGTAACTTCTGGCCCTTGCTGATGTGGCTCAGTGGCCTGAGTGCCAGCCTGTGAACTTAAAGGTTGCCGGTTCGATTCCTAGTCAGGGCACATACATGCCTGCGTGTCCGGACTGGTTCCCAGCTGGGGACGTGCAAGAGGCAAACCAGTCGATGTTTCTCTCACATATGGATGTTGCTCTCCCTCCCTTTCTCCCTTCCTTCCCATCTCTCTAAAAATAAGTAAAAATAAAATCTTTAAAACTGATAACTTCTGGGTTACAAGTTCTTAGTTATGGTCTAAAAAGTAGAAATCTTTTTTCTGAACTGGAAAAGAAAGGAATGGAACACAGTCTGGAGCCCAAATATTCCTGAGAAGGACAGGGTTTTTTTAACCTTTATGCATAACCCCAAGATGGATTCTTTGTGATTTATTCCTTGGAGCCAAGAGTAGTAAATGCCATTCTGGCAATCTAGAATCAGATCTGGATCTGGGTGGAAACAGAGAAAAAAGGCACACTCTTCCTAGTAATGGAGTTGTTTTGAGAATTAAGTGAGAAAATACAGAGTAATACATACAAAGGACTCAAGAAACACTTACTGTTGTTACTTTACCAGACACTGTACTACAGTGTTTTCACAGACATCAGCCCTTCCCATAAACAGACAATTCTGATAGGAAAACAGAGAAGGGACTTGCTGAGTAAGCGTGTACTCACTTACCTCTTATTACATATAAAGTCACAGGGCTAAGAAATGACTCTCCTGACTCTAGATCCTCCGCACTTTTCATTATTAATAAAAAACATCTCACATGTTGTGAGCAACTCCTTCCCCCTGCGAAAAGAACCTCTAAAATAGTAACTCAGAAAACAAGACTTGGCTGGTAAACTAAGAAGAAATGTATTCTTACCTGTATGAAGGCCGCTGCCGGGGTGGCACAAGGCGCCAAAACAAACCTCAGTTTATCAGAACCTTGTGGATCAATATCAATCAATACTTCTCGCCATCCTTGTGGCGTTTTCTAAACAAAATAACACATAAAAACCAATTTTTGCAAGTCTGTTCTCAAAACTGTCTTGAGCAAAAATACTATTAGTTTTCTCCCCTTACCTATAAGATAGGTAAGTAACACAGCACTTTACCACTTGAAATTATTTCAAGGCTTTACTTCTTCTAAACCATATGAATAGGCTGTTAGATACAGACTATTAATGTAGTTGAGATAAGAAGTAGAGCTGGGGAAGATAAAATATGCAGCATGCCTCAAAATGGAAAGCAGACTTAGGAAGACTAATCAGAAGCTGTTGCTAATAAATTATTAACATAGTAATACATACTCAGCCTTAGAAGTTATCAGTACACATACATTACCACCAAATCTTAAATCTCATAGAAGAAAATAAAGGCAAATTTTAATCTTTGGAATTTAAAAATATTTGCTAAAAAGAGATCTTTATTGTACTAAAGCCATTTACCGTCTTACATTCTCATGCATCTTTATCTTAGGAGAATTAAGAATTCTTAATAATTATCCTATAAGAATTAAGAATTCCACTTAATATTTCATTATTGCTTTTCAATTATTTATCTTCACAAGGCATTTCAAATACAGTTAACTTCAGTAGTGTTTATATACTAATTAAATAGCAAAAATATTCACTTTCACTAAGTAAATATCACTAACAAGGCCCTTTGTTAGTCAATTATAAACATGACTTTTTTCCCATCATACCTGAAACTTATGAATAGGAAGAACATCAAAAAATTCATGTGCAAGATAAAAGCTGTATCCTATTTAAAAGTGGAAGAGAAAATTAATGGTTAAGTATTTTTAAGATAATGAATTGGTTCTTTTGAACATTAACAAAAAAAAAGTGCCTGGTCCTTTGTATTGGAACCCCTGATGCTCCCACAATCATCTCTACCACAGAACCACCACACTTCACAGCAAAGCTCCTCTGCAGAAAATACAGAGGGTCAATTACTGTTATTCTCACTTTCCACACCCCAGGATCAGAGCCAAATATCTCAACCATCAGTTTAATTTCTTATTCATTACTAGGCCTGAAAGAAATCAGAACTCAAATTTGCTAGCTGAAAGGAGACTTGAATTTCCTAAAATCACCAGAGGCCAGGAACAGCCGAGGTGTCTTGCCCAAATCAGACCACTTCGGGTTTGAGCTGGAGTGCATGGTGTAAGATTCCTGAAGAACACAGGTAAGGATGTTCAGAAGATGAGATAATTAAACTAAACCCACCTAACACTGCCTCCTCCAGCCCCTGCTGCCGTGGGCTGCTTTGGCAGCAATACTAAAGGGTAGGGCAAAACTAAAAAGTACAAAGTACAAAGAGATTTTGTTTGGTTTTGTTTTTGCAAAACTACATGAAATTCACTATTCCTTAATGTTAGGCAATTTTATTTTCTAATACAATGTTGCTGGTTTTTTCCTAATTTTTTTAACTTTTATTTTGAGAGAGAAAAGGAAGGAAGGAGACAGAGAGGGAAAGAAACAGAGATCAGTTGCCACTCACATGTCCCCAGTTGGGGACCTGGCCCACAATCCAGGCATGTGCCCTGAACTGGGAACCCATAGCTTTGCGGGATAACGCCCAAGCCACTGAGCCACACCAGTATGGGCTACAGTGGATTTTTTATAGAATGAAGTTCACTATCCTCGTAAGGGACTCGGCAGTACTAGATCTATTTCAGATATTTCTTAACTTATGTTGGGGTTACCTCCTAATTAACCTCTTTAAGTCAAATATGCATCCGATACACTTAACCTACCAAACACCACGGCTCAGCCCAGCCCCTTTAAACGTGCTCAGGACACTTACATTAGCATACAGCTGGGCAAAATCATTTCACTGCTGCTGCCCTGCATAAGAGAGTACTGTATTGCCTATCAGCAGCCCCAGAAAAGATCAAAATTCAAAACTTGAAATGCAGTTTTTCCTGAATGCATATCACCTTTGCACCATCGTAAAGTTGCAAAATTGTAAATCGAACCATTGTTAAATTGCGACAGTCTGTATATTGCTCTACAAGGTTGTGATGACCTATCACTACTGTGAGGGGCTGTGATCAAAATTCTCTCATTAATCAATGTAAAATCATTACCTTTTGGAACGTCCTGCAGATCTCGGTACCAGGAAACTGGAATCCCAGACTTAGTAACACCTTTCATATATACTGGGGATCCAGCACTTCGCTCTAAGGGAACCTTCTCTTCAGTCAGAGTTAATGCTTGAATCTCACTTAATTTTTGGCTCACCTCTACTAGATGTATCGAAATCTCACAGTTTTTCAGCACAGATCCAAGCTGGCTAAACACCTAAATACAAAAAGAAGAAAAAATGGTGAAATACACGTTGAACAGATTTTACATTCTCTAACCACTGGTCTCAATAATTTGCTCATCACAGTACAAGTTATAATTGGTTCCAGAGAAATTTGTTCCTTACACAAACCACTCACCAGCAGTATATGACAATCATAACCTTCTTAGAGTTATTAAACATAGTCTATATAAGAAAGGAACAGGACACAATTTGGTTTCCTAACGATAAAATTTAGAATTGCGATTAATGAATGAAAATAGGAGATTTCCGCATCCTCACCAGCACCTGGTTTGTCGGACTTTCTAATTTTGATGGTGGAGTAGCAGTATCTCACCGATTTTACCTTTCATTTCCCTGATTCCCAATGAGTCTGAGCAATTTTTTGTTTTTATTGGCCACCTGGATTTGCTGTTTCATGATGGGCTTGTTCACATATTTGGCCTTGTTTTTCTAGTGAGTTCTTTGTCGCCTTACTGACTGAAAGGACTACTCGTTCTTTGCTGGTTACATGTATTGCAAATAACTTCTCTAACTTGTGGTTTGTCTCTCCAGTCTCTTTATGGTATCTTTGAAGAACAGAAAGTCCCTAGTTTCTTTAAAGAACACAGAATTCTTAATTTTAATATAGTAGAAATTATTAACATATTTTCTTTTATGGCTTCTGTTTTATGTATAATTTAAAAATGCTTTCCCTATTCAGAAGACAAATATGTTCTCCCATAATGTCTTCTAAATGTTTTACAGTTTTAGCTTTCACATTCTCCCCCACCGCTGTATTTTAATCTTACAATAACTAATCAATCACTATATTACTCTGACATTCTATTTTAGCTGAGAAATATGAGATTAAGGTGGTGGGACTGAAAGTGAAGAAAATCAACAAAGTCTGCAAACTCAGATATACATACAAGACACTCTTTTATTACCTACCCTCAGAATATCTTCTGCGAGGGTACCCCGACCTGGGCCCAGTTCTACCAGCTGGAAAGCTGCACTTTTTCCGTTGGCCATCCATTCACTAACTAACCATATCCCTAGCAGCTGTGACAAGGGAAAAAACACATTAAAGGATTATAAAGTATAAAAGCATACCACAATATAAAACTCCATGCAAATGCATCCTTTATGTCAGAAAGCAAAATGTTTGCAAAAAACCATTTGAATTTAATAAAGGAAACTTCACTGGGACTGTGTTACAATACATACTAGTTAGGAAGCTTAAATAACTAGAGCAAATAATTAAAAGGTGCCCTCCACTATAAAAGGTCCCATGACACAGACAAGAGAATATCACTTACAGAAAGGTACTAGTATTTGAAAGCAAATAGACATATGAAATATAATTCTATAACTAGGCCATTTCTTCACATTCATATGATTTCAATAATTACATGGCGAGGGTTGGGTGTCGACCTGCAAATGGTCACCAGTTTGATTCCCAGTCAGGTCACATGCCTGGGCTGCAGGCAAGGTCCCCAGTTGGGGGGCACGTGAGAGGCAACCAATCAATGTCTCTCTCACACATAGATCTTTCTCTCCCTCTCTTTCTCCCTCCCTTCCCCTCTCCCTAAAAATAAGCCAAATCTTTCAAGAAAATAATTACATGGCTCTTAGACACAAGCAATGTATTTTTAATACCTGGATTCTACTTCCTCTTATGTATTACTTCTTATTTCTAAATTGATCATAGGTTATTATATGAAAATAAACTAGAACTCTTGAAAACAATCTGAAGTTTCTTACAGGGAGACTTCTACTGTAACTATGGGTAAATCATGTTTGGGGGAGGGGCTTTAGAGTTTATTCTGACCACCGCAAGTCCTTCTGGGGTACACTCTACCCCTTTCCTCACCTTCGCCTTTGTCTTGCTTCCTTCTCCCACTCTCCTGTGTCATCTGGTTCGCCTCTTTTCCTACCTCTTTACCTCCATCTCTTTTCCTTCTCTTTCCTTTCGTGTCTCTCACCTCTACATTCCCTTTTCTACAGCAAAGTATAAACTTTTCAAATGTCCACTTTACCATTTTCTTTCCCCGGTTCCCTTTCTATTACTCAATATATAAACTACTAAATAATTAAAAATTTTGATGAATCACAAAAACAAAGCTGTAAAATACTATTATAGAATAAGACACCTTAATCTGCTTTCAAATGATTGTGATACTAGTTTCTTTTATAGTTTAGATTGATATTACCTCTCCAAAGATCTGACTTATTTCAGGCGAAGTAATAAAGTCTCCTTTTTCTCCTAGCATGTCACGGTACACATAATATCCCTGCGTAAAAAGAGAAAATGGAGAAAACAAATTAATTTGCAAATAAGGTTTTTTAAACACCCCTCCAGAATCTTACATAATGTGTACAACAAAATAATTAATTTTGTAGTAAGAAAGTTCTCTCTTCTAAATAAGCAAGATAAACACAGTATATCTGCCTAAATTTTACAAAGTGACAGTCATTTTGCAGAACTGGTGGAAAACCAATGACTTCTTAACTAGAAAGCCAGAAGCCACGCAGTGTCCGTTTCTGCCTTCCCCCTCCTTCCCTTTCCCTGCTCCCACCAGGTTCCTACCCCAAGTTCCCACACTTTTTGTTTCAAATGAGCTCTGCCTGCTGGCCATGGTGTTTTCCGACCTGGGTGTGGGTTCCATGGAGTATTCGCTTTGTGAAAATTCATCAAGCTGTATACTTGTGATTTACGCATATTCCATATGAATGTCATAGCTCAACAGTGTCTGGGTTTTATTTTTTAATTGGCCCTCGTTGTCCACACATCCATGCCACTGAAATGCCTTCCCCTCTCCTTTTCCATTACTTTCCATTACTTCCTGGCAACCTTATACTCATCCATCAAATCTGCTGAAATGCCACCGTCTCTGATCTCTTCCTCCTCCAGCCTTCCAACCTCAGACTAAATCCAGTGCTTCCTTTTCTGAGCTTATTTATTTATATGTCCATTCTTCACCAGAAGGCATAGTTAGTTGGGGGAGAGGACTGTGTCTTATTTACTTTCATATTCCAGGTTTTATCATAAGGCCTCACTTTAAAGAAACACTCAGGAATTGTTTAAAATTTCCCTATGGTCCTCATGCCCCTTCTTCTACCACCTTACTCATGGCAGATGACCAGCATTCCTGCCCACAGGGTTTAAATACAACTTCTCAACTCCCTGACCCCACTTGGCCTCCACCTGCTCCCACTCTTTCCTTGGGACTCAAATATGAAATGCCTACCCCTCCTGTTCTTATCCAAATCCGATCCCTCTTGTGCTCTGGATGGATCACAGTTCCTCACTCAGCTCTCGTGAGCCACGACCTTTCTCATCACCTGATTTCCCTTCTCCCACAGCTTCAACTTTTCCCTCTCGGCATTAGAAATATAATTAAATTTAAAAATTATTTTTGCCCTGACTCGTGGCTCAGTTGGTTGAAGTGTCATCCCGCACACCAAAAGGGTATGGGTTCAATTTCTGGTCAGAGCACGTACCTAGGTTGCCGGTTTGATGCCCAGATGGTGCGTGTATGGGAGGCAATCCATGTCTCTCTCTCTCTCCTCTTTCCTCTCTTTCTAAAATCAATAAACATATCCTCAGGTGACTATCCGTGCAGCATCTACCCACTGGCCTTTCTCTTTCCCTTCATAAGCAAGCACTTCAGGGGTGTTTTTGAGTGCTATGAGCCCCTTTGGTAATATAGTAAGTCTGTGGACTCCTTTAGAGAATGTTTTCAAATGCACAGGACATAAAACGTACAGGACTACAAAGGAAAGCAACTGAAAAATACTTATCAAATATTTAAAAATAAATTGGTGATACAGTAATACATATGCTTCTCTCTAAGTGTTATTAAAAACCAAAATCGCGCGGAAGGTCAAATAAGTAACAAAGTTCTGTAGCACGGATGAGCACAATGGTATTTTGAGATCGCTGTAGTTGATCACTGTCATGAGGTGACAAATGTCAGTTGTTCCAGTGATGCTAACTCAAGTCATAAGTATTGCTGATGCTACTGGTCATTGCCTGTGTTCACAGAGAAAAGCTAAAGTTCAGTTAGAAGTTAATTAAAATAACTGCCTTGCCTAAACCTCTGGGCAGTGGGCTGCTCCACCACATCCAGCAACAAGCCATACGAACCCCTGAATTCCACAGACCTCACATTCCAACTCAGCAAACGGTGAAACATTCTACAATAAAAGGACTACTTTCAACGAGTGGCTTTGCGGAGCAGACAAGGAAATACAGGCCAGAAAGCTGCAATACTGAACTGCAGAACAGCAAAGACCCAGGCCTTCCATTCTCGAAAAGAAAAACCAGAATATGCTTCCAATGCCTGCTGAAGCCATCCCAACACAGACAACTTTCCAGGCATTAAATTCCTATTTCCACCTCAGAGTCCCTAAACATCAAATTCTTATATCGGACTGAACTCTATCCTTCTCCTCCCTCCTAAATCGGCTACTGCTCTTCCTCCTCCTCCATTCCCTTATCCCAGAGAAATGACTCTACCATCTCCCATCAGCCCAGGTCGAACTGTCACCCTTCCCACATCTCATAAATCCAAGCGGTTACACTGTCTCCTGAACACCTTTGGAATTTGTCATCTGTATACTGGCCCTGCCGCTGACTTGATCCAGCCCCGAAGCAGCTGACAGATTAATTTATCCGTCTCCAGTCCTGGGGGTGGCTCTTCCCCTGGAAGGCACCCAGGCAGGGGTGGCTGAAGACGCTCAGGCTCCCCCAGGCTCGCACCTCGCAAACCTGCTAGAGCGGGCATGGTCCTCGGGCTCCCCGACTCATACCTTGGCAGGGTTGGTCAAGACCTCCTTCATGTACTCGGCCACAGTGATAGGGCCAGTAGACTTGATTTTGTACATAAGATGCCGCAGCATCGGAGTCACCGGGTTGTTTTCTACCGGGTCTTTCCCGGAGCTGAAATATTTTCCTCTCCAAAGGCAGGGAATGACTGCGAAAACACACATTAAATAGGACCTATTAAAAACCTTAGTATTTACACGTGCACAGCTGTCTGAGAGCTTTCAAAGTGGCTTCGTCAACGCTTAAACTCGTCCGACGACGGGAAAGCAGCGTCCCAGCCGCAGCTCGCACACAAGGCGCAGGCAGGCGAGCACTTCGCCCTCGATCTCACAGCCATTTCCAGTCGGACGCAGAACTTGTCTCCGTCTTGAAGAGCCCCTAATGCCACGGACTGAGCTGGGCGCCCCTCGCGGTTTCCACCGCAACCGGGGTTCGGCCGGGGCGAACGCTTACCCGCTCGCGCCGCAGCGTTCAGCGACCAGGCGCTGGCCTTCGCGAGGACACGCATGTTGAATTACCCAAGGAGACCAGAGCCGCCAGCCGCCGGGGATGGGGGGGGGGGGGGGGCGGGGATTACAAGCCACTTCCGGGAGGGATTACGTCCCGCCGGAAGTACGGCCCTCGGCCTAGCGGAAGGAAACCACCGACAGTTTCCGCGTGCTTTGTTAACCATGGCTCCTGGCAAGAAACCTTTGGAGTTCCACGCCAAGCGGCCCTGGGGTCCTCCCCAGGGGGTAGAGGGTACGGATGACGATGACGACGACGATAACGATGAAACCGAGAATGGGTTCTCCATGGAGGAGGTGTTACGGCTTGGAGGCACCAAGGTAATGGCCTTGGGCTACAGGAGAAGAGGCGCCGAGGCTTGGGGAGTGGTCCCGCACCACTTCTTTACCATTGCTCTTTACAAGATAAAAGTCGAGTCGAGCGTTTTTTATGGTATAGTCTTAGAATGTAGGCAGTCCTCTCATTTGGTTGACGTAGTATAACTGGCACTCCATCAGGTCGGAGAGGACTGACGTTTTTGGCCCTGACCTCGTGGCATCAGTGTTTTGAACTCTAGTGGTGTTGGTATTTTATATTGTGTTCTCACCGAGTACATGCACATGCTCACTGTATGCTCAAGAAGTTCTTGGAATTTACATCCTGATTATGGGAAAGGAACGATAACCAAACTTTTGAATACATAGTATGTCGGACGCTGAGGGGATCCGGGAACCCATCACTGAGATAGATGTTTGAGCAAGAACCTGAAGGAAAATACGGACTGAGCCAGGTCGTTTCACAAACAACAAAAATGTCAGTTTAGCTGAGGCCGAGTGAGGTAAGAGGCGAACAGTAAGAATCGAGGTAAGAGAGTGGGCTTGTACTCTGGGTTTGACGAAACCATTAGAAGATTTGGAACAAATATGTGACAAAATTTGGCTTATTTTTTTATTAAATGTTTTGAGACTAGAATTGGAGATGGGGCGTGGAATAGACGCAGGAGAAATGGATCTTACAGGAACAGATTCACAGTTTCCTCTGTGCGGGGGTCGTATTTGATTTTTAAATGTGTAATGTATGTACATGCTACAAAGAGGTTTTGTTTCGCTTCGTTTTCAAGGAAAGGGTACATGGTGAGAAGCCCTTTTTCCCCACGTTTAGCTCGAGCCATGCAATTTACTTTCCAGGAAGCATATTTTTATAAGTCTCTTTCGTGTCTTCCAAGAAAATGCACGCGCATCTATGTTACTTTTTACATAAAGGGCACCATACTACATCTATATATAATATTTTGTATCCTTTTTTTTTCTATCCTCCCATATCAAAAGTGGAAGGTTCTGGCATTGGTTTAATGCCTGCATATTTATTTGTGTCTGTCGTAATTTTCTACCAGCCATTTACTGGGGATATGTAAGTTGTCAGTATTTTGCTATTTTAAATAATGTTTTTTTTTAAGATATTTTTTTAAAGA
>CM052543.1:128007673-128025967 GCA_028533065.1 Trachops cirrhosus
AAAGATTTTATTTATTTATCTTCAGAGGGGAAGGGAAGGAGAGAGGGAGAGAAATATCAATGTATGGTTGCTTCCTGTGCATTCCCTGCTGGGAACTGGCCTGCAACCCAGGCATGTGCCCTGACTGGGAATCGAACCGTGATCTCTTGGTTCACAGGCCCGTGCTTAATCCACTAAGCTACACCAGCCAGGGCTTAAATAATGTTTTAGCTATAACCTTGAATATATTTTCCCACATTTTTAAGCATATATTTAATGTAAATATGCAGAAATGGAACTGCTGGGGCAAAGGATGTGTGTCTTCTGTGTGTTTTGATTGAAGATGGCAAATTGCCTCCTTAGAGGTTTTGCCAGTTTACAGTCCCATCAGCCATGAAGGAAGTCCCCCCGTTCCCTAACACCACCTGTCATAATTTGATCTTTACTTATCTGACAGATTAAAAATAGATACATCATTGTGATTTTAATGTGAATTTCTCTAAATGTCAGTGAAGTTGAACATCTTTTCATATCTTCATATATTTCTGTTATTTGTCACTTCCTTAACTGATGTTAAGCAACTTTTATATTAATTATTAAGCCAAATTAGTTTGATATGAGTTGCCAGTATTTTTTTCCCAGTTTATTATTTGTTTTTTGATTTGTGTGTGAGAGGGTGATAAATTTACCCATTCTTTCCTTTATGAGCCCTAAGTTTTGCATCAGATTTGGAAAGGTTTTTCCCTACTCTGAAATTTTTTTTTAAATTATGTTGTGCTTTCTCCCATTGTTTTATGGTTTTATTTTTACATTTAAATCTCTGATCCTTCAAGTATTTATTTCTGAGTAGTTTGGGAAACCAGGCAATACCATGGCAGCTTTGATTTCAAAGATACAGGTTTCAAGGAACAAACTGACAGTTACCAGAGAGAAGGGGGGAGAGGGATAATAGGGCATAATGGGGGACCATCAAGGAATGTGTACAATGGATGGACAAAGCCAAAGGTGGTAGGTTTGAGGGTGGGAGGCGGGGGTGGGTGAGGCAAGGGGGCATGGTGGGGTGAGAATGGAGACAACTGCACTTGAACAACAATTAAAAAAATAAAAAGGAAAAATTCATAGGCTTCACATTAACTTTTGAAGCTAAACTAAAGTGTTGGATTTGTAATTTATTTTGAACTTCATGTTTTTATGCAGCAAGATTACCTTATGCTGGCTGCTTTGGACGAGAATGAAGAAGTTGTGGATGGAGGCAAAAAAGGAGCAATTGATGACCTTCAACAAGGTGAACTGGAAGCATTTATTCAAAATCTGAGTTTGGCCAAGTATGCAAAAGCTTTCATAATTGAAGAAGATGAGCCAACCAACAAAGAAGATGCCAACAAAAAAGCAAACGTATCTAAATTAGGTAATAAAAAACAAAATCTAGCAGAAAGTGAAAGGACATCAGTGAGTAAGGTGAAAAATAAGAGGAGACCAGAACAACATTCTGATGAGAACAGTGCGGTACCAAAGGTAAAGAAAGACAAACAACAGGACATCTTTGAGTTTTTTGAGAGACAGGCATTGTTACTGAAGCCTGGAGGCAAGTGGTATGACTTTGAGTATAGCAGTGAATATTCTTTGGAACCCCAGCCTCGGGATGTTGTGTCTAAGTACAAAACTTTGGCTCAGAAGTTGTATGAACATGAAATTAACTTATACAAGAATAAGACAAATAATCAAAAGGGAGCCTCTTCTACCTGGATGAAGGCAATTGTGTCATCGGGAACCCTGGGTGACAGGATGGCAGCCATGATTCTTCTTATTCAAGATGATGCTGTTCACACACTCCAGTTTGTAGAAACTCTTGTAAACCTGGTGAAAAAGAAGGGCAGCAAACAGCAGTGCCTCATGGCTTTGGATACTTTCAAAGAGTTACTCATTACAGACCTTTTGCCAGACAATCGAAAACTAAGGATTTTCAGCCAGCATCCTTTCAACAAGCTAGAACAATTGTCCAGTGGCAACAGGGACTCAAGAGACAGAAGGTTGATCTTATGGTATTTTGAACACCAGCTGAAACACTTAGTGGCTGACTTTGTGCAGGTCCTGGAAACTTTAAGTCATGATTCATTAGTAGCCACCAAAACCCGGGCCCTTTCAGTGGCCCATGAGCTTCTTTGTAACAAACCTGAGGAAGAAAAGGCTCTTCTTGTGCAAGTGGTAAATAAACTGGGAGATCCGCAGAACAGAATAGCCACAAAAGCCTCCCATCTGTTAGAGACGTTGCTTTGTAAACATCCCAATATGAAAGGCGTGGTGTGCGGTGAAGTAGAAAGGCTGCTCTTTCGCTCAAATATCAGCGCCAAAGCGCAATATTATGCAATTTGCTTTTTAAATCAAATGGTTCTCTCCCATGAAGAAAGTGAACTGGCTAACAAATTAATAACTCTTTATTTTTGTTTTTTTCGGACTTGTATCAAGAAGAAAGATATTGAATCAAAAATGCTTAGTGCCCTCTTAACAGGAGTGAATAGGGCCTATCCTTACGCCCAGACTGGTGATGACAAAGTGAGGGAGCAAGTTGATACGCTGTTTAAAGTGTTACATGTTGTGAATTTTAATACCAGTGTGCAAGCTTTAATGTTGCTTTTCCAAGTAATGAATTCTCAGCAGACAATATCTAACCGATACTATGCAGCATTATACAGGTAAGTAATCCTCGTCCAATCTGTAACTGTAAGGAATAGTGTTATCTTACACACACACACAGCGCCCCTCCTGGGGCAAGAGAAAAGACTCACAAAACTGGATTTTAGGCTCCCCTCAAACTTGCTACTCACTAACTCAGACTAAGCCACTTAATCTTTGTTTCCCTGTTGGACAACTACTGTATTTGGTGTGTATAATGTGCACCCACATTTTTGATCCAAACTTTCAGGGAAAAATATCTTTGGTTTTAATTTTTTAATTCAGTTTTTAATTTACTTATATTTAGAAACAAAACCAGTTATCATATTCCAAAGTATTATTTTGCATACACATATCATTGCTTTCTAAAGTTACACTTTTAACACATGAAATTAAAAGAATTAAAAACACATGGATACAGAGTTACTACTATCCATGTATAATACGCATCCTTATTTTTAAAAAATTTGGGCAAAAAAGTGCCCATTATACATGGCAAAATACAGTATGTTACATACTTCGAAAACATTTATTTTTCATTTTGAGGAGTTATAATACAGAAAAATGCACTCCCCCCTCAAAGCATACATATCCTACCACCTAATATTTCAAATTTAATGTTTTGCTGCTTTTGTTTTAAATCTTTAGGGATATTAAAGAGATAGAACTACAAGTTTCCTTCTCCTCCCCCTCCCCACCCCCTCCTCAGTCCTGTATTTATTCTGCCCTTCACACAGCCATTTAGTAACTCACTCACTCAACAGGAGTTTACCTGCCAACTGTATGCTGGGTACTCTTCTAGTTGCTTAGAATATATAGCACAGTGAACAAAACTCCCACCACTAGAGGTGCTTATATTTATATTGGGGAAGTCCAATGGTAAACAGCAAAGTTTCTTAGGTAGGGAGGGTTGGTGGTTGCAATTTTGGAATTATTTTTCATACTTGGATTGAGATTTTGTTTACCAAACTTTGCAATTGTCCTACAGTGCAACACTGAGGGATGATCTTTTGAACAGTGTGTCAAGTATACCAACAAGGCTTTGCATTTTCTCTAATTTTTGTAATTTCTCAGTCACATGTCTTGTGAGAAATGTAATGTAGTGGTTAACTCCTGGATTAAGCCACACTGTCCAAATTTGAGGCCCAGCAATTAGTTCACTGTGTAACTTTGGACAAATTACTTAATCCTCATTTATAATGAGGATTATAAATGCCCTATTGGTAAACATGATTAATCCCACTTTACTGTGCTACAGTTTATTTGTTTATAAAATGGAGTGAGAAACCTATCTCTTAGGGTTATTTTGAAGATTATGAAACTTTCCCAAGGTTACACAGTTAGGAAATACAAAATGAGAACTTTGATAAGATTAGTGAGTTAATGTATATGTTATCCCATGTAATCTTCATATGTATGTTAAGCACTTAACAATACCTGACACATACAAGTTCTCTGTAAGTGTTGGCTGCTGCTGTTAATAATATTGTTCACATGGATTTCTTCAGTTTAATGCTCTTAACGGCCCTCCACTCTGGGGTTCAGTAATTTGTGCAAGGTCACACAGACAAGACAAGATTGAATTAGGTGGCAGGTGCCCCTAACTTGTGTTGGAGGTCATGATCTTTCATGACACTGATGGCAGTGGGGCACTAAAAAGAATCTCAAGGCCTGTGCATAACTTAAGAGTCTACAATTTTTTTTCAAGTAATAAAAACTTCACTTTTTTAGTTTGGAAAGATTCCCATGCTGAAAATGTAGAGGTGTTAGTATGTTTAGTTTTTGTAACTTTTGAGGGTCGCACTAACTTACAGTTCTTAGAAAACATTTGGAATCCATCGGAAAACATTTTTCTAATATCGTTCAACATCTCAGTGTCGAACACAACAGTCTCACATCTCTGGAGAGTAAGTATATTCCTGAATTCTTTAAGTTACTGCTTGCCAAGGGCTCTTACAGATGGATTTCCTCAGAGGGCTTAAAAGACTTCTTAAAAGAATTTACTTCCTCTTGGTTTTATCAAGAACCCTTTAAATAATAAGTCCCTAATGTTTTGGGATAAAAGAAATGAAGCAGTTACTTGGTCTACAAAAATGCGCTTTATGAAAAGCGTCAGGAACACGCTGTCTGTCCAGTGGAGATGCATCTATCTAAACTCTCCTCGGAGTTTCCACTGATGTGTAATGGAACCTAATGATTAAAAATAGGTTGCAAAGTGGATGAAAAGGTTGACATTTCAGTGTGAAGAGAGAAAATTGATTATCGAAGCTCAAATAATGCAGAATATCAAAATAGCACTAATAGGTGCTAGAATTATGGGACTGACAAACGGGAAAACTGGGCATGCAGAGCGATATGGCGGTGCTTCACAACATTAAATGTCTCCATTTCTAGTGTTAATGGGGAAGAGTTTCTGGAAGTACTTAGAACAAGAAGTAATGGTTCCATGTCGGCGTGTCTGAGGGACGGTGAATTCCTGGGTCCCGTGTCTGGAGGTTCAGATCAGTTGGAGCATCTCTCATTTCCAGGATTGAGCAACTAGAATAAAGAGAGAATTTAAAATTTGTGTGAGGTGACAGTTGAGAATCCTGCGGAGGAGAGACTTTGGGGAGAGAAGACGGAGTAACTTTATAGTGTTGAGTATTTGAAAGGCTGTTGTGTAAAGTATAATTAGATTATTTTTGCCAACTTGAGGTATAATTAGCAAATAAAACTATACATTTAAAGTGTGAAATGTGATGATTTCATATACATATATATACATTGCAATGATTACTGTAATCAAGTTAATTAACATCTGTCATCTCACATAGTTACTACTTTTTTTTTTTGGCAATGAGAATGCTTAACATCTAATCTCATCAATGTCAAGTGTATAGTATAGTATTAACTGCAGTCACCATGCTGCACATTAGACCCTCAGAACTTACTCATTACTGAAAGTTTGTGTCCTTTGACCAACATCCCCCCATTCTACCCACCCCCTGCCGCTAGGAACCACCTGTGTTCTCTGTTTCTGAGTTCTATTTTTATTTTTTAAGATTTTGCATGTAAGTGAAGTTACACAGTATCTGTCTTTCTCTGTGACTTATTTCACTTAGCATAATGTCCTACAGGTTCATTCATGAATGAACAGGATTTCTTTTTTTTTTTCTCAAGACTATGTGATATTTCATTGTATGTATATATCACATTTTTATCCATTCATCTGTCAACAGACACTTAGGTTGCTTCCATGCTTTGGCTCTTGTGAACACAGAAACATCTTCAAGATACTGATTTCATTTCATGGGAATACATATCCAGAAACAGGACTGCTGGGTCATGTGGTAGTTCTGTTTGTAGTTTTCTGAGGACCTTTTCTATTGTTCTCCATAATGGCTGCACCAATTTATATTCCTAGCAACAGTGTACAAGGATTCCCTGTTCTTCCCGTCCTCACCAAAGTTCATTATCGCTTGTCTTTTTGATAACAGCCACCCTAACAGGTGTGAGGTGGTTTCAGTTTGCATTTCCCTGATGATTAGTCATGTTGAGTACCTTTTCACATACCTGTTGGCCATTTTTCTTCTTTGGGAAAATGTTTGTTATTATTGAGGTCTTTGGCTCACTTTTTAAATCAGTTGATTGTTTTATTTGTTTTTTGTTCTTCTACAAGATTCCATATATATTCCTATATTAACTCTCTATTAGATTATGGTTTGCAACTATTTTTCTCCTATTCCATAGGTTGCCTTTTTATCCACTGTTTCCTTTGCTTTGCAGAAGCTTTTGAGTTTGATGTAGTTCTACTCATTTTGCTTTTGTCACTCGTTGTTTAGGTTATTTTGTGCTATTTTGTATGGCAATAATAGAGTTGTGACTGGAAATTACACAGGAGCAGATTTCAGCTATGGGTTAAGAAGAGAGAGATTTTCTAGTAAAACTTTGTCCGAAATTGGACTGGGTTCCTAGTATGAGAGTGACGTAATCACTAGAGATGTTGCGTAACCACTTAGGATGGAATGAGTCATTCATTCATTCAGTAAATTAAGTGCCAGGCACTGAGGTTATAACAGTGAATAACATAGGCCCACTCCCTGTTCATTGGACTTGGGATGGGAGGGAGAAAAAGGTAACAGTGGGTTAAACTGTGAAGGACACAAATATGGGTCTGATACAGAAAACAGTGGAGGAACCTGTTTTAGATACTGTGGACATGTAGACAGTTGGGGAAGAACATTCTGGGCAGAGAGAATGGCATGTATGGATGCTACACGGCTAGTACATTGGACTAGATTCTCTGAAGCTCTCACAGTTCAGTTTTCTACTGTACTTGTGTGGTCCTCACTGGAACCATGTGGAGGAGGCTGCATCTGGTCACCCAGCTAATAGATAGTAACGCAAGGATGAGAACCCAGATCTTGTCCACTGCTCCCACAGGTCAGTTTTCATTGTTTGGTCTTGGATTAGCTTTTTGTGTGTGGTTAGGGCTGTGCCCTCTTAGTCTAGAGTATGAAGAACCACTTGGGAAAGAGTAAAAAAAAAACTAAATGTCTCTCCTATGATCGCCCACCCCTACCATCGTCATTCTTTCTGTACTAGTCATTGACTTGCATTTTACCTCTTGTCAGAAACGATCTCTCGCTGTAAAATAATTAGGAAAGTTATCCCTAACTAAGATGTGGTTAGTAGTTGCCTCTGAGACGTGGCTGCTGATGGCAGAAATGTTGTACGAATAAATGCTTAATCTTACTTTTGTTTCACAGGAAGATGTTGGATCCAGGGTTGATGATGTGTTCAAAGCAAGCCATGTTTCTCAACCTTGTCTACAAATCTCTGAAAGCTGACATTGTGCTGCGCAGGGTGAAGGCTTTTCTGAAGAGGTTACTTCAAGTTACTTGTGAACAGATGCCCCCGTTCATATGTGGAGCTTTGTATCTGGTGTCTGAGATCCTTAAAGCAAAACCAGGTTTAAGAAGTCAACTAGAAGATCATCCGGTATATTTTACAGCTGTTTTTTAAATTGAGTGGGTTCTGAAGTGTATTGGTGTTTTTCTACTTTGCTTCAGTGACAGTAACTTTCTTGGTTTCTGGAGCATGTCAGACTCGAGTCCTGCACTCGGACAGACCTGGACTTTAGTCCCAGGTGTACAGTTTACTACTAGGTGGGCATTATTGCTTGACCCTTTACTCAGCATAACCGCATTACATGTAACTACAGCTATGTGAGATAGTTACAGATGGTTGTAGAGCTAGTGGATCTCTTGAACTCTTTTCCACCTCTTAAACCCCTTTCCTCGGTTGTGAAATGAACACCATAACACCTGCCTGGTAGGGTTATTTAAAACATCAGGGCTGAATGTCTTTGCATAATAAAGTCCCAAAGTCTCAGGGATTCTTGGCTGAAAACTTAACTCTTACATTAAGAAGTAAAGATATATTCTCCCCTCAATCTAAATCTCCCTGATGGAACTTGCATGTTTCACCAGAATTGCAATAAGTGTATTTCTTCTTTAAAACTACCTCACATGATTGAATACAGACTTCCAGTTAATTGACTCAGATTCATTAAACCACTTTTTCAGGAGTCTGATGATGAAGAAAATTTTATTGACGTAAGAGATGATGGAGACATAGAGACATTTACCGATGCGGATGCTGATGCAGATATAGAAAAAGGCACTGTGAAAAAAGTTGAGACAGAAGAAACTATGCCAGAAAGTGATACGGAAACCAAAAAAGCAGAGTCTCCATCTTGGGTACACTTTGATAATTTGAAAGGTGGGTTTTTTAAATCTTCAAATTGTTCTCCTGAGTTTTTAAAAGAGGGACTTGGAAGTCTTCAGTATTGCTTTCCTAAAAATGGGAGGTCTCATAACCAGATACATTTAAGACCTTAGAAGTACATTTGTAATATAGTGGATCATTTATTAATGATACCACAGATGGTAAATATATATTTTAAAATAATTTAAATCTTAGGAATTAAAGCAAATGCTTTTGGAACTTTGAAGATTTAGTGAGCAAACTGTGGACATGTTAGATGCACAATAAACCTTCATTTTCTTTTTAACTATTAGTGTAAAAGTTGGTACCTTTGAACCAGTTTTAGTTTCTTGATCTTTACTTGTATATGTATTCATGTGAAGGCCTCAAACATGGAACATATATGAATATACCAAATATGTGTACATGAAAGTTTTATTTATAAACATAAGTATTTAGTTAGATGTTGTGAATTGTGTGGAAGTTTGGTTCTATTGTTTGAGCATCATATTCACCCTCTACAGTTTCTTAAAGTAATGTTTTAGGATTCAAAACTTTCTGTGAGATAGAAACTTTACTTATACAAATTGAATTAATAGAATACTAGGGGCAAAAGAAATGTTAGAAATGCATTCTCTTCATTTGAGGCTGTAGAGAAAAGATTACTAGCCTGAGGATCAAGAAATAGACCAGACCCATTTCTTCAAACTGGTGGGACTTGGGGTCAGATTACTTTAGCTCTGGAAATTTCGGTTTGTCCATGTAGTAGCAAAGACAAGTTTGGTAGCCACCAGGAAAGTTCCTTAAAAGAAATCCGTCAGATGTCTTAAGGCTAAACTGGGAATAATTCTTCAGAAGGATGATGAGCACATATATTGTGAAGTAGACAATTCATAGTGTGTTCTGAAAGGTCTTTGTTTTCCATATTTTAATCCTAAGTTTCTGAAAACATGAAGAAAACATAAAATCTGTTCCCAATGAGAATTATTTCGGAGCATAATCTAATGATAAATACTTAGAGCACTCTGAAGTTCCAGAAGACTTTAGATCTATTTCATCTTCAGGTCATTTGCCATCTTAACACTTACGACATAACTGATCGAGGAATAGGCACTTTTTGTTGTTATTTGAAAAGGAGAGAAGTTTTGAAGGGGACCTTTTAGTAGTTGAGATAAAACGCTGCCTGATTTACTCAATAGCAAATGCTAGTGTGGGTACCGAGATAAATTCTTGAAGGGATTTGGAGTTTATAATCTAGATAGGATGCCTAATTAAGAATGTTGGAAATTATATCTCTTGGTAGCAACATCAGTGATAATGGCTTTAGGGAAATCTTGGGCTAGGAATTAGCATCTGAAAAATTCTGGGGTTTTTTGTTGGTCTCAGGTGGCAAACGGTTAAACACATATGATCCATTCAGTAGAAACCCTTTGTTCTGTGGAGCTGAAAATACAAGTTTTTGGGAACTCAAAAAGGTAAGATAATTTCAGCTTGTCTTTTGATTCATTTGTATGGTATATTTGCCCTCATGGACTTAACACCTCGAAGTATCCATTTTTCTTGCAAGTAATTAATATAGTTGTTATTTAGACACACGTTAATTGTCATAAGGAAGCAATTTGAAGTATGTCAGATAGCTGTAATACCTTATAACCCATTTTTCTTGTTGCCTCTGATAAACATTAAATTTCCACATTTATACCTTTCTGCACTCACATGTAGAAAATTCTTAAATAATGTACATGCAAAATAAGGAGCTTGTACATGGCTATAAATAAGGTTTGCTTTTTTAGGTAGATTATTGCATATAACAGCTCTGTAAAATAGGCAAATTTTGCTTTATGCATTAGATACCCCTGAAAAGTTCTCTGATGAAAATACTTTTTGCAAATTACTTTATAAATGCATAGGAGTACCTCCTACTTTGTGGTTTCTCTTGTAAAGCAAATAAGTCTTCCTATACTGTGGTGCTCCAAGTGTGGGCACAGATTCCTGGGGTTCCCCAACCCCTTTTCAGCAAAGTCTGCGAGGTCACAGCTACTTTCAGAATGTACTGAGACAGCATTTACCTTTGCCACTATGTTCACAGAGGCTCGGGTGGTATAAAAGAAATGATGGATGACACTTGCTGCCTTAGCATGGCAAAGACTAACACTAAGATACACTCGCATCTCTTATTTCTTTACTGTCACATACTTTCAGTTTAAAAAAAGCCAGTATCATGTAAGAATGATGAGGCAGGAAAAATTACTGATTTTATTATCTTGACTCTCACGTACATTTGTTTTAATATCCCGCGTGCACATACAGCAAGAACGCACGTTCTGCGGCACGCCCTAGTGTGAAGGTTGTCTCACCTCCCAAGGACAAGTGTCTGTGCAGTTGCTGGAAACCCAGTTAACTACTTCTTTCATGAAGGACTGGCTGAACCAGACTCTGGTTATTCAGGCGTGGGTATTTGAGAGCCGTTGTCTTGAACATGAAGAAAGTCTACAATTATGTGAAAGGCTCTTAGTAAATCCTCTTTTTTCAACTATATATCTGTATGAGGCCAGAGTTTCTTTGTATACTTCAACTAAAATAACATGAAATGTGGAAGCAGATGTGAGAATCCATTGCATTCTATGAAGCTAGACATTAAGTAGATTTGTAAAACTAAAATAATGCAACCCTTCTCACTAATATTTACTTTTTCTTCAAAAGTTTTCATGAAATATATTATTAATATATAATAGGTTTATTGTTAGTTTAAATAGACTATTAATATGTAATAGGTTTATAAGTTAAAATGTTTCAGTTGTAATATTTAACTAGGTAAATAACAATAGATATATCCCACTTAAATTAAGGAAGCTTAAGCAGCCCTGAGACCAAAATACTGAGAATCACTCCTACTGTATTGGCCTAACTTCCAACTCTTTGGATTTTCTTAAATAATCATTGTAGTAAGAATTGACCTCGCTCACTTTTTTTTTTTTTTTAGCTGTCTGAACATTTTCATCCCTCTGTGGCTCTATTTGCAAAGACTATCCTTCAGGTAAGTCTAAAGTATTCAAAAGAGAGATAAAGAAAAGTAAGTGATCTAGTTTTAGATGATAAGTAACAAGTCATATAGCATTTTCTCCACCACATAGAATCATGTCCATTTGCCTGCTGTTGTAAAGGAGCAGTGACTTGTTTAATACAGAGCAGCAGTTGAGTCTTCCCACTCTGAAATGAATGGGAACACAGGGTTTTAGGAAACCACACAGTTATTTAGTACATTCTGGCTTTTCTCCTGGAGACATTTTGCCCTCTCATCTCCTCTTTGCTACTACAGGGCTTGGTTGTGGTTAATGGTTAAATGACCTATAGTGTTAATATTACTTCCTTATTCATATAATCAGCAATGTATCATAGAATATGTATGAGTGTGTTTGATTTCTTAAAGAATAATATGCATGACAGAAATATTTGAAGAGTCACTTACTGCAATTTGTGCCTTCTCTGTATTGTAATAGATGCTTATAGTTTCCTATTTTTTCCTCATCTGGATGCATGCATATAATTTAAATCCTGAAATTCCTCTCACCTTTCAGGGGGATTATATTCAGTATTCAGGGGACCCACTGCAGGATTTTACACTAATGAGATTCTTGGATCGATTTGTATACCGAAATCCAAAGCCACATAAAGGCAAAGGTATGCTTCCACTTGATGAATTATTTGGTTTTCAGTGTTGATGTTTAATAAACAGTATGAGCATGTGACTAGGTTTTACATTACACTGTCTTGATTTTACATTTCAGAAAACACAGACAGTGTTGTGATGCAGCCAAAAAGAAAACATTTTATGAAGGATAGTCATAGTCTTGCTGGTAAGTGTTTATAAAGTACTTTATAATAATGTTTTTAGATTGTATGTATTTATTTATTTGAGAGAGGAGAAGGAAGGGAGAAAGAAAGGGAAAGAAACTTTGATGTGTGAGAGAAACATCAGTTGGTTACCTCTCGTGTGCCCCTACCTGGTCACCTGGTTCCCAACTGAGGCATGCACCCTGACCAGGAATTGAACTGGCGACCTTTTGGTTTGCAGCCCGGCACTCAGCCCACTGAGCCACACTGGTCAGGGCTATAATAACTTATAAAAGTCTGAACGGTTGAAACTTACAAGATAGTACAAGTCAATAATACATAAAGTGTGTTATTTGTTCCACTTGAAACCTAAGCGCCAGAGACATTAGCCATCTGTTGTTCCCAAGAATGTGTAGGCATTTCTAAGTCCTGATTGGACCCTTTTTTTTTAACTTCATTACACAAAATTTCAGTCATATCCAAAGTAAATAAATAAATAGTATGTTCAACTTCTCCCCCACCCCCTTCCCAGTGGCCATGACCAGCTTTAACAGTTACTAATATTTTGCCATTCTGGTATCATCTGTGGCTTTATCAGTGAACCACCTCCCCCCCGCCCTAATATATATTATGTACTTACTATCTTTTGTACTTCAGAACATCTTAAGCTCTCTAATATGAGCTTAGCAGAAAACCAGCACAGTTTTGTTACGGAGCATCATGTTAATTGAGTGGTAACATTCTACTTCTATGGGTATTTACCCGTCCTGGGGTCTGAGTCTTTGTTTTTTTTTATTCAGAGCCAACATTTCTTTGCAACCAGACTCCTTTCTGTTCTAAGGCTAAGGTGAAAACACACCTTATAAATCATTTCATTTCCAACTTACTTCACAGAGGTCCAGAGATGTGAAAACACCTGCCCGAAGTTCATAGAAGCCAAATTCCCTTTTAATCAAGATTAATCAGAAATTTTTATTTTGAAGATGGAAAATTAATGTGCTTGTACTTTCTACTCTTGTTTTTTAGTTTTCCTCAGCATTAAGTAAAAGTGTGGATAATTCTATGTTTGCCTTTGCTTTCTGTTCCCAGAATTGACAGGCGTTGTCATTTTTCTGAGATGAAAATGGCAAGTTTTTAAGTGATTCTTTATTAAGAGAACTTTTTAAATTTTTTATCTGTTGGCATTCAGATCTGGGATGCAGTGGGAGGACAGTGAGCCTGTTCTTTCATTGCGATGGGCAGTTGGCTAATGCCGCCTGCTTTTCCAGGGGGCCGGCGATCAGTTTCAAACGCAGGCCCCACTCCACACAGACTTTCCCAGAGACTGTCCTCTGCACACCAGGTTCCCGTCTGCCCACCTTCCTTTCACTGTGAGACTTTAGAATTGTGGGTATGCTGTGTTTAGTCTTTGAGCTTGAGTAACATTGAAAGGATTTCTTTAATAAATTCAATTTTTTAACTGAATTTTTCTAGTGAACAGCAAGGAGTTCCTTGCAAAAGAAGAAAGCCAAATACCCGTGGATCAAGTGTTTTTCTATAGGTAATATACTTAATACAGTTTGGGGAACTGTTAAAATTTAAAATTTAGAATCCTTAAAATGCTTTGTTAACATAGACCAACCTTGAAAAGATCAAAGGACACATCAGTATCCATTTTTGTGAAGATAATTTATAAATCAGTTATTTTGCTGATATTAAGATACGTAAGTGGAACTGAAACAAGTAAATATGGGGGCTTTGTTTTTAATTAGCATAATTTTTGTTTTCTGAATCTTGACTTTAGGGAACTTAACCTTTAATTTCCTCTTTTTAATACAGTAATTTTCTAAGAGGCTTTAAATCTGTATTAGTCTAACATAGTGATAGACAACTCATGAGTAATTAGTCCAAAATGTGACTCTAAGCAGAATTAGCAAAATTCGCTGTGTTGCTAATAAAGGTAAGTCCTGAACCTACTGGTATTATTACTAAATGCCTCACAGTAGTAAAGGAACTGTTATCTCATCTGTTACTTTGGTTTGATTTGATTTGCTCTATTGATGCTTTTTGTGTGAAGAATTTTAAGGGCATGATCCCATCTGCAAAATGCTAAGTTTTATTGCATCCTAATATGACAGTAGGTCTGATAAAAGATTGTGAATAGAAGTCAGCATATTTTGTGATATTCTAATACTGTCATCATTAGTGTCAACCCTGAAACAACCTTTTACACGTGCCGTTTAATTAGGGTGAGTTGAGGTGTTTTTATCAGGAACCAAACCTGAATATTTGAAATTTATACTTCACATTTTAGAAGTCTCCAACTGTTTTGTAGAATTCAACTTTTTTCTACAATAAATACAAATTTTAGTCATTTATATCCAACAGAATTAACAGCATTTACACTTGTTTTGGTGAATGATCATAGGTGCTTTGGTTATAAGAAGTCGTCCCTTTAGTAAAACTATCAAATAATGTGACATGAATTTTATTTTAGGTATTATAAAAAAGTCGCTGTCATTAAAGAGAAACAAAAACGGAGTGCAGACGAAGAAAGTATAGAAGATGTGGATGATGAGGAATTTGAAAGGATGATTGGTAATTTGTTGACTCTTCAATTTGTAAAATAATTTATTATGTTAGTGGTAGAAGCGACCTTAGTTTAAAAAATCACTGAACTAAGAATACCATGCAAATCACAATGGAGAATTAAAAAATATTTTGGTGGGATAATTCACATGACAATTCATGGAGAAAAAATTATATTTGCATGAATATATTCTTAAGGCCAAATCTTTTATAAAAGAGAAACTATTTTTGCTGTCCCTAATCTTCCATTATTGGTAGCAATGGTCTACTATTTCATGTATTTTGTCTTTATACTCCACAGAGCTAGAAAACCTTAATTGAAATTTAGACTGAAACAAAAAACATGGGAAATTAGAAAGACACTGAGTCCACTTTAACAGCTCTAATAAAGTAAAAAGGAGTGCAGTTGCTAAATATTTTATTTGATATTTACCCCAAAAGAACTGTACATAGAACCTGAAATTAACTGGAACCATTTTAGTTTAGGAATTTAATTAAGGTCAGTATAGTCACAGTTTTATTTTGGTGTTTGTCATGAAAAGAAGAATCCTGACTGTTAATTGATTTAGAAGACATGTCAACTTTGTTATTCTTTGCTATATCTTATAATTTGTATATTCTCTGGCAGATACATTTGAAGATGATAATTGTTTCACCCCTGGAAAGGATGATCTTGATTTTGCTGGGTAAAATAACATTTCTTCAATATGTTTTTTTCCCCCACTGTTTTCTCAGCATTTCCCAAACTGTCCCTCTTGAATAAGCTTGGGAAATAGATCCAGTACTTCCATTTTGGACCTTTATAATGCATATTAAATAAAGGCTCTGAGCTTTCTGTTACTCTCCTTTTAAACCTGTTCATAGCCTTAATACCCTGGTAGTCATTAAATCACATTTTAAAAAACAGCTTCCTCTTTTACATTACAAGTTGTTGTTTTTCTTCAGCAATGTGAAAAAGAAAAAAAAAGGAGCTAAGTGTGAGCCAGAAGATGAAGATTCAGAAGAGAGTGATGATGACCTTGATAACTTGGATGATGATGAAGTTTCTTTAGGAAGTATGAATGAAGAATTTACTGAAATTGATGAAGACGGAGGAACATTCATGGATGTGCTGGATGATGAAGGTGAGGGCATTCAGGGTAGGCCTTTTTTAAAATATAAGACTGAAACAGACTATATCTTCCTTTCTTTTTCAGCATAGCCTTATTTTTCTGTTGAATATTTTTTAATATTACTCTGTAATATTAATCTGTATTCAGATTAATACTCAGGCCAGAAATTTAAAGAGGGCCTTTTCTCCCTCGCATTTGAAACTGAAAGCTGTTTTTTATTTAAAGCAGTTGAGTGCTGAGTTTTGGGCTTACATTTTAATCAACAATTAGGCTATATGTGTGATACCTGTTGAGCCATATGTTGCTTTTTTAAATATTATTAGAATAGTAATTAGCAGTTTCTAAGAGTCAGTATTCATCATCCTAACCCTAGAGCAGTCCTGTTGTTTTTAAATTACTTAATAGCACTTTTTTTTTGGTAACAGAACTTAATGATGAATTCGGCTCCAAAGTCAATTCTAAGAAAAGCAAGAGGAAAGGTGCAAATGATTTTGACTTTGCCGGATCATTTCAAGGTAAGAAAGTGCATTTAGTCTCTTTGAAACGTAAGCAGTATGCATATGAAAGATACTACTCATTATTATTTTGGGAAATTTTCTAAATTATTGGTACAATTTATTTTTACAATGGAAAATAAGTTTTATATATTTTAATATGTAAAAATTATTTCCCACATATCTTCAATTATTTTCTCTTCCTACATTCACTCATCTGAATATCTGGATGATTTTTTTCATTCATGTTTAAATCACTCAATTATATTTAAGCCCTACATTTTCCATAAACACCTTTTGCCTTTTCTCACCCAACTCTTTTTCTTTACCATTTGGCCCTTCTGAAAATCCATGCTCTTCATTAACCTCATTTTCCTTTTTTATGATGTCTGTCATCTTGTTGCCATGACAAAGCAATTCTGATCTCAGAAATATCTTACATAAAACAGATAAGGCTTCTTTCTGCTAATTTGTTCTCTAACATTTTTTAAAGTACATCATAGCAGATTATCCATGTTAGTGTAACACTTGTGCTAATAAAAGAAAAAAGTGCTATTATCAGATGACAACCGTGAGTTGTTGATAGAAATACAGACAGCACTACAATCAGTATTTCACCCCATAACCCTGTGGATAAATACGCAGGCATGCACTTTTTTTTCATGCTTTGCCTCTTTGGCTTCTGCTTACTAGTAAATACTGAAGAATAAAAATAGACTTGCAAAGTTAAAAATAATTAAAACACTTAATGCATTATTAAAATTAAATAAATACTAAAAAATGACATTAAATATTTGACAAGAAATATAAAAATAAAAACTGTATATTGGTAGTAGTCTCAAGAGTTATGCTTACAAAATTTTTATCAGCTCCAAAAGCTGATAAAATACTGCTAACAATCAGTTCTTTTAGATTGATTTACCTGATACATATTTAAATTATAACATGTGTTTCAGATTTTTTGATTGAGTGATGTCACTTTAATAGTATCATATGCCCAAATATAAGGCAAAGTTTTCCTCAAAATCATCTTAGAAATGTTGCTTTATCTCCAGTCTTGCTGAGCCCGTCATATTAAAAATGCTTTCTCAGCAACCTTATTTTTAATAATAAAGTACTGTTTCAGAAGACAATAGTCTGAAAGAATCTCACATCTCAATGAATAATAGTTTTGGATGCAAATTCAAGTATACATGACAGAATTGGTTAAAACAAAGCAAGGACAGGAATTTCACACAGACTTGATTGCTGCCGAAGGGTCTCCCTTACATTGACAAATGCTGATAAAGAAGGGGAACTGTCTTTAAGAAGGCAGCACAGCAAGCCCTGGCTGGTGTAGCTCAGTGGATTGAGTGCGGGCCTGTGAACCAAGGGATCACGGTTCGATTCCCAGTCAGGGCACATGCCTGGGTTGCAGGCCAGTTCCCAGCAGGGAATGCAGGAAAGGCAACCATACATTGATATTTCTCTCCCTCCTTCCCTTCCCCTCTAAAGATAAATAAATAAAATCTTTAAAAAAAAAAAAAAGAAGGCAGCACAGCAAAGTGTTTACTAATCGAAGTTATAGGTATATACTTATAAGATGAATGAAAACAAAAAGCCCTTTTTTAATCCTATACCAATGAGCATTTTAGCTTAAAATAAAACATTCAATAATAGCGTCGTGTACAGTTCTTCAATAATATAACATGCATTTCACCTTGGTAAAAATTGAGATGAAATGCTCGAGAAACTATTTTATCAAAAGTGGCTCTGGGATAGTCATGCGAAGACTTGTACATGATTGTTAATAGCATTATTCAGAATAGCCACAAAGTGGGAACAGCCCAAATGTCCAGTGACTGATGCTGGGATAGTAAAATACGGTCTACCCTCGTAGTGGGACA
>CM052543.1:128026467-128068436 GCA_028533065.1 Trachops cirrhosus
GGAGGAAAATAACAGGGGATTCGCATAGTGGGTGGGAAACAGTGTAGGCCCTGGCAGACCAGAAGCTCCTGTTACTGGGCGGGGTGTTCTGCGGGGCCTCCCACGAGTCTGCAGTGTGGGTGTGTTCATCTCCCCCGCCCCCCCCCACCCCACAGGTGTCAAACAGCTTAGATGGGAGGCTGAACGCGATGACTGGCTACACGACAGAGATGTGAAAAGTATCATCAAGAAAAAAAAGAATTTCAAAAAGAGGAGACCGAAAACTACTAAAAACATCAAAAAGCAAAGAAAATGAGTGGTTTCTAAATAAATTATAAAATTCTACTTACTCCTAACTTTTGTCGTTCAACCATTTTTCTTGATCTTGCTCTCTGATTCCATACATTCCAGAATATTCAGTGGATTTGTAATAAACTATAAATAAAAAATAGTCATTTATAAAATCATGTAAAAATGTTAAAATTAAACAATATTGAGAAACATTAAGCTTATTTTCTTTCTTGCTACATACATATTTCCTGTAGAAGCGCCTATAGTAATCATTGCAGTGGACACTATTTATTAGGCAAATACTGTGCTGTTTACATAATGTTAAGCTGTGGTTTGATTCCATCACCACCTCAGATATCCAGCCCATGCGCTGACTGCTCTCGTTTCGGTTACTCTTGGTGAGAACTTACTCTGTGTTCTCAGAAGGAGCTAAAATAGGTATGAAGAGTGTCTTTCTCCTTTTGGATACTGACATCACACAATAAAATCATTTAGCTCTTAATTGATCATAGAGAAAATTACTGCTTAATTTAGATAAATACCTACAGAATGAATAAATTACCTGAAACATACCTTCCAAGATGGAGGGAAATTTCTTGCTCATTGTTTGCCTGAAATCTGATGAAAAAATTTTTAATTAGGCATGATTAGAAATTCATGGCATTAACTCATACAGTCATAAGATAGTGCTAGCCTTAGGGAATATAAAATAGGAATTCCACAGATTAGAAATTTTTCTTAAAGTTCTTCCTTCTCATAATCCAGGAACTATATCCTTCTGAGTCTAAACTGTACTTGCCTTACGTATAGCCATCTGTAGTTATTTTGTAACTGAAAATTTTAGCCTATTTGATGTAAGTTACTTAGAAATACTTAAAAGCAATTTTTTAATGTACAGTGCCCTTATGGAACTGAATTATTTTTATGGATGCAGCTTTACCTTGTTTTGGATTTAGAAATAAGACTTTCCAGTTTTTTAAGTTGATTTTAAACTTTAATTTGCTTTTAAGTACTGTTTTGGATGTTTTCCTTTATATCCTTACTTACAGTTTAAAAATGTAGAGAATTTGTGAATATCCAGTGTTAACATGGAACAGTGTTCCAGTGAACTACTTTCAAGAAATAAATGACACCTTTCAGAGTTGGCCACCGCTCAGGACTGCTTTGGTGAAAGAGAAAGCAGCACTTCCTAATTAAAAATGTTTGAGCTTATATAAAATTTAGCCCCACAAAATGTCAGAGCGCTTTCAGTGACAGCCAGTGACATGGAAAGGGTTTTCAGCACCCAGTCCTGATGCAGACAGAACTCAGTGAACCTAAGAAACTGATGATTTTGCCAATTCAACTACACTACTCAGTCTGCCAAACGATGCGGTGCATTTGCTCCATCTGTGCTCCCAAAAGAAGCCAGACAGGACACCATTCTGCCCCCAACTACTAAGACTTAAGGGAAGTGTGAAATCTTTAAGTCTATAAACATTAATTTTTAAGGAGGAAATTAAGAATAATGTACAATAATACCTAGTTTCCCCTTGTGGCCATAAAAATGTCTAATAATGCGGAATCTGAAGCAGTTTCTCTAAAAATGTTTTGCACTAAAAATGCATTAGCCAACTGCATACCCCCCACAAAATAACTTCCGATCTATGATTACCTTGGCTTGTGTCCATCTTTTTAAATAAAACACATGCTCCAAAAACACCCAAAAGTTCAGCCACTAAAACTCCTTTAAAGATCTTCTTTGCCAGTGGTTCCAAAGTGCGAGCCATCCTAAGTTTAACAACAAATACTTTTAAAGGTGAGCATGTTCAAACGTAGTACTGCTTCTATAAAAATTACTCCAATTAACTCCTACAGTTTGAATGGTTGGCTGTATAGGGAAAAAAAAACAAAGTTACTGATCACTTGTTGGTATTAGAGATGCCCCACGTACTTAGTTTTCAATCTCCATGCCCGAGGGCAGCAGTGTTCAACCACTGTGCTGCCAAGAATGTTTAAGATGTTCAATAACCGACTATTTAGTCAGGGGCACTGACCTCTTTTCCCTAAAATTGCCCAATAAAGGAATGACAACAGCCAACATAGTAACCATCTGGTATGAATGAATAAAAATTATACCTATAAACTATATCTTTTTTTGGTCAGATTGGCAACAATATATCTTGTGGTGTGCCGCAGAATTTTAATAATTAGTTTATGTGTGCCGTGAGATGAAAAGTGTTGAAAGTCGCTGCCCTCAGGGCGCAATGAACCAAAGACGTGATTGGATAGAGCAGAGAGGAGAATAGAAGGCACTGTAAAAACAACTGAATTTATGGAATTACAGTTTTAAGACGATATAAAACAGTGGGAGAGTAAATCTTTAGGTGAACTAGGATTAAGGAATGATGTAATGGGAACGGTATGTGAAAGCTTGTAAAATACCCTACAAAAGTAAGGTTATTCTGTAAGTGGTTGTACATGTTTATAGCTGGAGCTTTTCATGTATTTTTACAGTGTATATTGAACTCTGTGCCACTGTCCAGGCATTTTATACAAAGCTGAGCAATACCAGGTTCTTGTTCATGAACAGCTACTATTCTAACAGTATTTTCAAACTCACTACATCACCTAAAAGCTCATTAAAATGCACATTCCTGGGCCTCAACCTGCAATTCCCCAATCCCCAGATTCTGATTTAGCAACTCCAGGGCTGGTGTCCCAATAATTTGCCCTTTAGCAGGTAACTCCAATTAACATTTACACCGGAGGCCACAGGACCAAATGAAGAAGAAAACCAAACTACATCACCCAGTAAGTGGTGAGACTAGAGTTTAGATCTTGATTCTCTTCCTGTACTTAAAATAAAAGCTAATCCAAAGAGAGGATTTGAGTCTTTATTCTTTCTCTAAAGTAAAAGTTAAGCAAGTTAAAGGGCTGTGTAACGAGAAAATAGCATATGACTCTTACTGTATACATGAATGTAAGCCCAAGTTTTTACTCTGCCTCCTTATAACCCTAAAGTCAAGAACAAGAGAACTATAGTTTTTAATCTCAGTACTTTGATATTACCTATGTATGCTCTTTGTCACATTGTTCTCTGTCCCTTGTGCACTTGGTGTGTTCTCTAATACTCAGAGTCCCAGCTCTGCTCACGATCAAGTGTTTGATCAAGCGTTTACTCCATTCACTTCAGACTCCTTCTCACAATGCCCAAGGGTGGTAACTAAACACCCTACCTTTGTAGGATTATTCTACTAAAATCGTTATCAGGTGTCCCTTCTCTGCAAATTCCCTTCTCTCATTTTGATAATGTGATCACCCTGGGGACTGAAAGATTAAAACTTTATTATTCTTACCTAAAAGAGAAGAAGCAAAGGAAGTTTAAAAAAATAAAAGAAGGAGAAGAAGAAGAACTTAAACCATCAGGCAGGTGAGTGGGTAGGGAGAGTTGTTTTGCTGTTTACTACAATGCTGGACATTACTGACGGAAATAAATCCTGATCAGTACAGGGAGCTCTCCTGGAGTCATTTTAACGTTCAAGGGGTGAAAAGAACAGAACAAGGCCTGTCTGTAAACCTACAGTGTAAGGAATCCAAGTAAAACTTCGTTTTGTTGGAGAGGGTGAGGTTAAGGATTCAAGCAATAAAATCCAAATAACACTGTAAAATAAAACATTTACCTTTCTTGAAAATGTGTGTGCCTCTCTCACACACATTTTACCTTCCAAGTCCCTCAGCTCAGGAGAGGTGTTTATAACGACTGATAAGGCCCATTTGATAAGACAACCAAAGGCACACTGTCCACAACAGAGCTAGGTTACTAACTGGCAGAGGAGCAGCAAAAGTAGACGCGATTTTGGAGAAGGGTGGAATTTAGGTGAAGTTTAAAACCCAGCCGCCCTCTCACGGGCTCGCAGAAAAGCAAGGCTGTGCGCCACGGGGTTAATAGCTCACTGGCCGAGAGGCCACTCGAGGCACACAAGCTAAAACAATGGTCAGTAACCCTTCAATCTGTGCACCAAAGCTTGAAATCAGATCGGCTCGGTGTGTCCAGGCAACATGATTTCACTCAGCAAGGTCTCTCACAGCTTAGATGTTGCAGAACAAGGTTTCTCAGCTATGTTTCTGGGTTTAATTGGCAAGAGCCGTTTTTTCAGGTTCCCACCGTCAAGAACCAAGCAACCTGCGAGGCGCCAGAGTCGCAGCCCTCAGGCTGGCTACCCACGATCCTCGGCCCCTCGCCGCCCCGCATCACCGAGGGGCCCTGCTTCCACCGTCAGCCGGTGCACCGTGGCAGCCCCCGACTCTCAATGGCCCCGGATCCCGAGAAGTTCCAACCCGGCCTGTTCCGCCCCGGCTGTGCCGCCAAGGTGGCCGAGCGACCCGGAAACACTCGGGCTAGTCCCGCGCTCGCTCCAGCGGACTGGAGACAGTGACACCCGAGTGTCCTCAGCGCGGCCCCAAAACTCTAGAGAGGTCCCACCAAAACCTGCCGCACTCCGGACCCCGGGTAACCCAAGTCACACCTGCGAACTAGAGCCCCGCGCCGCAGTCTCGCCCGGATGGTGCACTCTCGCACGGCTGCGCCTGAGCCGGGCTCAGCAGAGCCCCGCCCCTCCCAGCGTTGGCCCCGCCCCCACCTTAATTAATTACTGTACTCTTGCTAGGAGCTTGTTCTGACTGTGGACTACATACATTATTTTATTGAATCCTCAAAATAACTCTATGCTGTGAATATCTCATTTACAGAGAAGTGGAAAGGCTTACCCTGCCCACAATCGCACAACTAATAAGAGACAACTCATATTTGAACCAAGGACACCAATCCCAAAGCCTATGCTCCTTGTTCTGCACCCTTCAACCCAAAGTACCGTAGTGTCCACGAATCAGCACCTGGCTGATTGGCTTCACCTGGGAAGCTTGTTAGAAATGCAGATCTACTGGATCAAAATCTACATTTTAGCCAGATCGCTACTGCAAATTAAAATTTGAGAAGAACTGCCTCTAATGCCCACCAGGTAGGAGGAGGAAGAGAGGGAAGGGGAGGAGGAGAAAAGGAATATAAAGTTCTGTTAAGGTACCGGGTGCAAAAGAAAGCCTGGACTACCCCAAATAGACAAAGATCTGCCTTCACTGACGCTGTAATCTAGCGGACAGAAAATCATGTCTGCAAATAACTAATGAAAAGCTCAGTGATTAGGGCCTTGCTTTAGACGCGAGAGATCCGTGAGCTGTGAGAGAAGGGGTAATGGCTGGAGCCGATTTTGTCAGTGCCGAGTAAAGGAAGTGCCTCTGAGAGGCACTCCTTGATGCCCCCAATTTTCCTATCCAACCCCCGCATGTGGTTCGTTTGCGCAACTAAACTATCATAAATAGTGGGAAATGTGGTTACGTAAACCATATTTATTTATAAGTAATGTCATTGATAGTCAAGATCACTCAGGTCTACACAGACCCAGAGCCCCAGTCTCTTCCACTATGTCGACTTTTCTGGTGACCTCTTCACGTTTGGGTATGCACAGTCTCTTGACCTCTCCTGTTTGCTCTGTATCCAAACTGCGTCTGGCCTGAACCTCCATTCTATTATTATGTATCTGACTTCCTCTCAAGCTTTCCTCATAAGATCGCTTTTCATTGTGTCTGTTACTGTTTTTGCTGCTATAACCCATTTTTCTCAAACATTTTTCAGAACTGTGAGGCAACACCTGCTCTGCTGAGGCTCCCCTCTCCTCCTCAGCCAGGACTTCTGCAGTCTTTAGAGATTCATCCCCATTCAGAGATTCACCCACAGTAAATATTTCTCATTTTAAAAGCAACCCCTATTACTTCAACAATTTGTTTAAAATATATATTACATATTTAAGTGACATGATATATTGTATATATCACTTACTCGATGCCAGGCCCTGCTTCAGTGTGAAATGCCAGAGCACCGGTGTTAAAGGGACCAGGATGACAAAACAAGATGAAAAGGTCATTGAAGTGGTTCAGACTGAAGAAAAAAACAACTTGATAACAACGACTGAAATGATTCCACAGAAACTCAGTCACTTCCACTGGGGTGTGTATATAAAGTAACTTAAGGGAGGTTTTTAACTGGGGTGGGAGTTTCCCAGTATCACACAAAACTTGACGTCCTCATATTCATTTCTTACACATCCTGGACCTCACTATAGATTTCACAAACATGTTTTGAGGTAAGGGTCATTTGGCCACAAGGTTTAGGGCAGGAAACATTTAGACTCTAGTGGAGACTCTAGTCAACTTGATTCAATCTTTGATTAGTGAATTGGGGTAGAAAGCAGAGGGTTTGGAGGGCAGGTGGGAGAGACTGGTAGCAGATTTTCAAAGTGGAACGGATTCTCACAAGTGTTGAGTGGAGAAACTCACAAGTAGCAGGTGTGAGGGCTATGACTGCACATAATTGGGGTGAGGGGTAACTAACCTGCTCCAGCCCCAACCCCAGAGGCAAATGCTCAAGCTCCTCCATTCAGAAGTCTAGTCAATCCTCCTCCAAGTCTCCAGTACCCTTCCCAAAAGTGTCCTTTGAGGGCTGTGCCTTCCTAGTCTGATCCTGATTTGCTAATTCTGGCAGAGGGAAGCAGGTGGTCAAGAGGAAATTCTCCTTACTGCATCACACCCCAGGCAAAGAAGCTGGCCAAAGTCCCAGTCTTCTGTAGTGGTCACAGGTGCAAGGGCCACAGTGACCCCACATTAACACTACCTAGGACATTTTCCGTCCATTCTCTCACGGTCAGCTTGGAGAGAGAGCAGCTAGCCAACCTGGCTGGGATCCTCAAGGTAAAGCTCATTTAATTACCTGACATGAGGCCGCAGAGATTAGTCTAGATTTGTGTAGATGACCCATTGATGCTGGGTGCCAAATGGCACCTACAGATAAGAGAGCCCAGGATCTTGGAATGGCCCAGGTTTCCTTTAGATGGCCACAGGACACACAGAGAAGTGGAGCGTTGCAGCTGCTGGGGACATTGTCCCCAAGGCAGGGAAGTGGGGGCAGAATCCCTGTGCAGACAGCTGCCAGCACTGGAGTGGAAGGGTTCTCCATCGCCTTCAATCCGGAAGGCCAAAGCATTACTAGACAAACGGCCTTAGATCCTGAATGTGTCCAGCATCCACTATGTCCTAAACTCCATCCTGCCCTCCTGGTATTCACTTCTGAAGAGGGGAACCAGTTTTAGTAAACTCCCAATCTACAAAGAGGATACACCCTTCTTCCTCCCTGCAGGATTCCAAGGTAAATTTCCATGTTGAACTTCCTTTGCTAAAATAGAGGCAAAAAGCACAAGTCTATGAAAGGGCGCCGCACTACACAGACAGGAAGACAGAACTGAAGGGGCCCATTTCCCTGCCCCTAAAAACCGGCCTTGGGCCAGTGGGCACGTGGGAACCACATGCTACTTGATTCCCCGTTTACTAATCAGACTTGATTTCGATCACCCTAGACTCTTTTTTTTCTTTTTGTCACCTGTTCTCTCTCTCTCTCTCTCTCTCTCTCTCTCTCTCTCTCTCTCTCTCTCTCTCTCTCTCTCTCTCTTAGCTGACAGCCTAGAAAATAACAGAAAGGAGGTAAGTAGGAATGATCTTTTTAATCTCGAAGAAAAATGCTTTAAATAAGCCTCCTATGCTGCTGCCACCAAGGCCATGAGCCACGCCAGGCCAGCACTGTCTCAGAGGTCCACCGCCACTTACCCCGGGTCCGAATGGACCCAGGAGCTGAACAGCAAGCTGGGGTTTCCCAGAGCAGGAGGCCCACCTGCACTCAAAGGCGCAGGTGCATCGCGCAGTCTAGGTGTTCCGCTATCATTCAGGGCACTGTTTCCTGCCCTTGTGCATCCCAGGCCATTAGAGTTGAGTATATGGAATTACAAGGGTGACAAGTTGCCCCGAGCTTAGGGAGACAAACAAGAATCAGAGCTCATATTACAATTCAAAACAGTCCCTGAGTCCTCCTATAATTACAGGCATTAGTGTCAGAACAGGATCCAGTCATACTGTCTTTTTTAATGTTTTACTCACTAAGTGCCAAAGAAAGGACAATAACAATGTTTGGATTAATGTCTTAAATTCTGTCTTCCCCAGGAAAAGAAAGACTCTTTATAATGGAAGGTACAATCCCACGAAGCAGCTTGGCAGAGAGTCCAGTCCTACCCCATTTTCTTTGGGGGCAAGGAAATTCTGAAATACGGAACCCTCCCACCTCCAGTGAATAGCATCTTCTTATTATGTAAGGTAATAAGACCTTGAAGGGGAAGGGCTGCATGGAAATTAAAAAATAGTTAGATACTCACACATTCTAATTTTACCTTTTTACAAACTTAAAAAAAAATCATGCCCTGACCAGTGTGACTCGGTTGGTTGGACATCATCCTGCAAAGAGCAAAGTCACTGGTTCGATTCCAGGTCAGGGCACATGCCTGGGTTGTGGGTTCAGTCCCCGATCGAGGCATGTATGAGGCAACCTATCAATGTTTCTCTCTCACATCAATGTTTCTCTCCTTCTCTTTCTCCCTCCCTTCCCCCCTCTCTCTAAAATAATAATAAAAAAAATAATAAAATAGTCACAACTTTAACAAAACCCAGATACGTGTTCCTTGCCTCTCAAAATGGAGATTAAAAGTTGCCCTCCCACATCCACCAATCTTCAGTAAGATACTTTCAGTGACATATAACGTTTCCTAGGTTCTATGATGCGTATGTTTCCATTTCTGAAATTGGAATGCATCTTACAATCTGTGTACACTTGACATAGTGATTTCTCAAAATGCTATTATTAAATAAAATGTTCTAGAATCCAGGAAATTTCTTTCCCTTGGGGTCACAAAAAAATGTCTCTCCTCAGAAGGTACGAGTTGTTTTTTTGTTTTGTTTTTCCTTGAAAAGTCCCATGGCCTTGTTTCTTGTAGCAGATGAAGAAGCGCCAAGAATGCAGTGGCGCTAAAGAAACCTGGGACCTCTAAGAAGGATCTCGCTGCAGTTGCCTTTTCGCCAGGAAACTCAGCCTGCCTTCCAAGCCCAGCTCCTTCAACAGCTAACTCGGCTCAGCTCCGTAAAACTCCAATGAACCTACCTGGGGGATGGTAACACTAGTAACACTGGTTTCCTTCATAGGGCTGTTATGAATATGAAGTTACATTCAATCATCCATGTAAACTTACTGGCTTGGCAGGGTGTCTGGTACATATAAGTGATCCATTTTTGTTAGCTATTATTATTAGCTGTTATTTTAACCGATATATGAGTAATTGTAGCAGCTAAGTAACTATGCGTAACTAGGAGTTAACTTCTTAAGGTTTAGCCTAAGAATTAACTTCTTAAGTTTTAAGCATTCGTTAGAGAAAGGTAAATATGGTTTTAAAAATATATATGCTCCTGGGGTTAGAGGGGATAAAAATGGAAGAAGAGTAAGAAGAATGATGTGGAGAAAAGAATGGTAGAGAAAGAAGAAAACTCGACATACAAGGGTATGTTCAAGGATACTTGAGTTAAGAAGAGGACAGAGAGTACATTTTTACCCAGAAAGTGTAATTAGGATATAGGCTAAATCACTGTAACAAAGACACTAAAAATTCAGTGGGTCCCACAGGGTAGACGATTGCATCCTTTCAAATACTGTTGAGAAGGAGGTAGGTTATTTGCAGAGTGGCTTTATTTCATCAGGTTGTCCAGTGAGCCAAGTTTCTTCTATCTTGGTCTACCATCCCCTGGAAGGCTGTTTTTCTCTGAATTTGCAAATCTGGCTGGCTAGCATCTGTCTGTCCTGCAGATGTGAGAAAGGGGAAAGAGAAGAATTAGAGAACAATCAACTTCCTGTGTTAAGGACATGGCCAAGGAGTTGCATGCAATTATCTCTGCTCAACTCCCACTAGCCCCAGGGCCATACCAAGCTGCAGAGGAGGTGAGACCACAGCTCAATTTATCTAAACTTGCAGAGGTGTCCACCATGCGGCCTATGGGCCGCCTGTGACACAGGATGGCTGTGAATGTGGCTCAACACAAAATCGTAAATTTACTTAAAGCCTTTATTTATTTACTTTTTCTCATCAGTTTTTGTTAGTGTTTGTGTATTTAATGTGTGGCCCAAGACAACTCTTCTGCCATTGTGGCCCAGACACCCCAGAATGTTGGACACCCCTGAAAGGAAAAGAGACTGCTGGGGAAAAGCTGGATAGCAGAGCGTGAGCGTCTCACTCTAGAAATTTTGACTGGCAGGGAAGCTCGGAGCACAGTGGTACCAGTGCATTCGTTCCCCTTGACAAAGCATCTCCCTTCTATGAACCTCACAACTCTACTGTTAAATAGGTCAGGAGGAGCAGCTGTCATTAGCCCCACTTTACATGGCCTTTGCATGTGTATTATGAGCTCAGAATAACACAACTAGCAAATGGTAGAGTTAAGATTTGAACTCAGGTCTTCAGACTTCTAAATTTATTGAGCCAGTAAATGGCAGATCTGAGCCTGGTGTCTAGAATTGCCCCCAAATCATGGACTCTCTTCCACCCTATTACTCTCTTGTCACGCCATGTAGGATGTATGTACAAAGCTATCAACTGAAGACAGAGCTGAGGTTTCATTCCATGAATTGCTTTTTGCAAATACGAATATTGTATGCCTGATTCAATCAAATAACTATTTGTTTAATATTTAGTATCTATTATTGTCTATTAACAGATTCCACTCTTACTTTCATTGGGAGGGTTGCCTATAGTGGTAATATGATCTGCCCTTGGGGTAATATTCCCTGATCCTCAGCCTGTTTTGCACCTGTGGTTTGCCTTTTGTCAGAGGTGGGTGTTCACAAAGGCTGGGGGTGGGGGGTTGCATGAGAATTAAATGACTTCCTCCTCATCTGGATGGGAGGAGCGCTTTATTCCACCTCCTGAGAAGCTCCATTAAAAGCTACCCCTGCACCTACAGAGCAGGTTCATTAGCAGGGAGCCAGCATGGCCACTGATAAGTCCAAGTTTATTGACTACATTGATGAAGCTCTGGAAAAATCCAAAGAAACCGCACTTTCTCGCTTGTTTTTCACCTACCAGGGGATTCCTTACCCAGTCACTATGTGCACCCCAGAAACGTTCCAAGCCTTGGACGCCTTTGAAGCCCGAAGTGATGACATAGTACTCGCATCTTATCCGAAGTGCGGTAAATAACTCTCTTTCTACAAGACCACTTTTACATAGTGAGTAGGTTGGGCAGGGTGCAAGGCAAAGGGGGCGGGAAGGCAGTTCATCTCTGCCGGAAGCTAGCCAGAAATGGGTGAGGAGGATGGCCAAGGTGGGTGAGACTGCAGGTTGTAGAGTCACCAACTAAAAAAGACTGCTAGATTTAGAAACCCCGGGGTGTGAGGAAGGAGGCCTGTGTGTCGGGGGCAAAGGCGGCCGGCCGGGCCTGGCTGGGCTGGGGTCAGGGTGGAAGGAGACAGATGCTCGGAGGGGCTGCCAAACAGAAACAGGATGCAGGGGAGTCCGGTTGCCCTGCAGCACTGAGAGTAGTAGCGGTTTTTTTCATGTTGATTTTGGACTGAAGAAAAAGCACAGCTACACCCATAATTTATATGATTTCCATGTAATCAGTTATTTTTTCAGGATAAAACATCAACCCTCCAGTTTCTCAAACCAGTCTTACAATGGTCGATCATTGATTGAGGATAAAATATTAAGAATATAAATTATCCAATTTCATACCATCAACTTTTGATTTTTTAAACCATTATTTTTGTCTCTAAGTGTTTATTAAAGCCAACCTCATTTAATATTTTTCTTTCCCTTCACTGATGCTGGGTTTTTATAGGATCAAAGTTATATCCTCCTATTGAAAATGTTCATTAACGTAAAATAATATGTGATGTATATTAAACAGTCATTGTCACAGCATAACGTTTTGCTATAAGGAATGTATTCTAGGTTCAGAAAGAAGTACTATCTCCTGTTAAAGGAGAAATCTGAGAAATAAGTTGAATTTATATTAATGTCAGTCAATAGCATTTTCCACAAGCCTTGGTTTCTTTGCACAGCCCAGGTTACTTCAAACATAGAAGAGCCAACTGCACACATCAGGAAACGGTGGCAGGTTTTAATTTTTACGATGGATTTGCTAAACTAACATGCCTTTACTATATCAAGACTCCTCAATGACCTTTGTATGTCTGATTTTTCTTATAGGTTCAAATTGGATTCTTCACATTATTCGTGAGTTAATATTTGCTGATTCTAAAAAAAGGTATGACTATCCAGAATTCCCAGTTCTTGAATGTGGGGACCCAGAAAAATATCAGGTTAGTACAAAGTAGCCTTTAAATTTATAGCAAATTATCAAAGAAAGATTTCTTCTGGTTTGGGTATCTTTGAGTTTTGAGTTCAGAAAGTATAATACTAAAAATTATTGCAACTTATTGTGTGCTTATCCTATCCCCAACACTTTTCAGGGATTGTTTCATTTTATTACGGAATAATCTGATCACCATTTTACAAAAGGGAAAACTGTTAGAGACTTGCCCAAGGTCAAGGGGGAATAAAAGGCAGGGCTAAGATTTGAACCCGAGTTTCCTGATTTGAGTTCTTAACCTCTACACAGTATAGCCAGCTTATTTTAGAAGAAGGAGGAGGAGGAGGAGGAGGAGGAGGAGGAGAAGGAGGGGGAGGAGGAGAAGAGGAAGAGGAAGAAGAAGAAGAAGAGGAGGAGGAGGAGGAAGAAAGAAAGAAAAAGAGAGAGAGAGAAAGAAGAAAGAAAGAAAGCTTTAGTAAAAAGGAAGACTTTAAAATCATCTAAATTAACATTAAAATGTTCTATAAGGCTAGTGAGACATAAGATCGCAGTTCCAGGGTTGCTGAAAAATGGTTTTAACTCAATACGGTACTTGGGTTTTGAATATCTGTAGTTTATCAGAAATGTTTATATATTTTTCTCCGGGTAGTTTTAAAAACAATTTTTTGTACTTTTGTAATTTCATCATACCTAACAACACAGATACTTTTCTATGCAATATGCCTTTTGTTTTAGAGTGGAAGTGAGAGGATGAACTCTACATAAAAGTTCACTTTCCAAAAAACTTTTCTAAAATACATGTATTTTCTTAAATGAGATGTAGCGATATCTAGTCTTTACATTGCTTACAGTATAACTATATCACACATTTTCATGAACATATTATATGTTTATCCAGTTTTGTTACAATTAACTCCCATTTTCCCCTTGGATATTTTTCTAATCCTTTTAGGAACTTTACTGTCTCTCATATGTCTTTATGTGGTTTTTGGACATGCAGTTTGTGGAAAAAGGACTCTATCACTTAATCTGAAAATTACCACCTGTGTGATTTTTCACAAAGGGCTTAAAACCTCAAAGCTATTGGTAATCTCTAAAATGGGGGTTACCACGTCTGCCTGAGAGGATTACTGTGAATGAATATAGAAGTATATCCAAATCTAAAAAGTACAATTTTATGTAAACCAAGTGGTATGACCCCTAATCACCAGTTGGACCCATATCATTGATTTAATCCTTTTTAATTTTTAAAACCTCATTTTTTTGTCTCCTTGCTAAAGTTGAAATTTCCACTAAGTTTTTACAAAACAATTGCCTGTAAATATCAGAACATCATTTTATCAGTCGAAATTATGTGACCAAGCAGTGAGTAATCTAGTCTACAAGCATGGAAATGAATATTTGATACCTTCCCCGTTCCCGCCACATAACATACAATAAAGGTTTGATATCAAGATGAAACCCTGAACCCTGGCAGACTCAACAGGTCACAACTCATTTGTAAAATTTTCGGTAGATCCCTTTATAAAGGGCGTGAACATCTAACCACTGTGCCGCACCCCTGAAACAGATACCAAGCAGTATTGGATGTAAACTGTAATTGGAAAATAAACTTAAAACATAAGTAAAATTATCGGTAGAAGTAGATTAGAAAAAAAAAGAAAAAGAATCAATCACTGAATCCTTACACTGACAAGAATTTCTCTCATTATTTCTCAGATACTTAAGTGACTGTGCACGTTCAGGTTCTGTTGGAGTATTTAACTGAGTGGAGTTTTGTTTGTAAAATGAAATAGAACTAGATCTTAAAAATGTATTTGAAGGAGCTATGGGAAGACTTGAATATTTTTGTTAAAGACCTTGAATGTAGAAGAGATCTAAATTAAGTGAAAAGGTGGATTGCACATTATGAGCTTTCTTGAACAAAATATTTGGTATGATTGTGGGAAAGGTAAATTAAAAAAAAAATGACCAAAAAATGATAAGCAGTATCCAACAAGGAAGTTCAAAAAGAAACTTCTAACTATTCATTTATGATTCTCCATTCCTCGTACCCACAAAGGAAATAGAAATAAAAAATTGGAAGAGGAAGAGGAGAAGACACAGCAATAGTAATGCTTAAAGCTACCATTCAGCCCTGGTTGGTGTGGCTCAGTGGATTGAGTGCCAGCCTGAGAACCAAAGGGTCTCTGGTTGGATTCCCAGTCAGGGCACGGGCATGGGTTGCAGGCCAGGTCCCCAGTGGGGGGTGCTCGAGAGGCAACCACACACTGATGTTTCTCTCCCTCTGTTTTCTTCCTCTCTTCCCCTCTCTCTGAAAAGAAAGAAAATCTAAAAAAAACCCCACTACCATTCATATACTAACCTTAGAAGTAATATACTATAAACACACAGACACATACACACATGCTTTCAACTTACTGTATATATTTTTAAGAGAATGAAGCAGTTTCCATCACCAAGGATTCTGGCAACTCACCTCCATTATGACAAATTACCTGGGTCCATCATCAAGAATAAAGCCAAGGTGAGTGTCATTTCCTAGTGGTATTTCAGCTTGAAGTTTTTAATGTAAAGTGATTGGCTTTCTGAACTATATGATGAGTTTGCTACTCATCATAGAATTTTAATAAATGAAGTGTGAGATGTGGGTAATTCTTTGGTTGTTTCTTTGGATATATATGTTGTAGTTACATTCACATCAGTGGAATCATCAACTATGATATAAAACATGTATTTTGAAATCTGTTTTATATTGAAGAGATTTCAGCTCTGGGACATTTAGCATTTAACAAAAGAATACAACCTAGGAAAATGAGCTAAAATTATTCCTTTGGTTCTATCTGGTGAGCACTATTTATCTAAAGTCTGATATTATTTCATTTCTGATTTTCACATGTAATAGCAAACTTCATGTCATGCATAAATAATTGTAGGTGGTTTGGTCATTCTTAGTTGTTTAAAAATCTTGTTTTATTAAACATTACTGGTCTATTCTTACAGCTATTAGTTTTTACCAAATCCTTTTTGTTTTCACCTGGTCTCTTCCTATTTCCTTATTTCAGAGTGCCTCTTTTCTCCGTCTCAAGAGCAAAGATGAGAATTAATCGAAATAAGGATTTAAATTATTTTTGTTGTCGTTGTTCAGTTACAGTTGTCCCAATTTTCCCCCGCTGTTCTGCCCTGTCCCACCCTCCCCCCAGCTCCCTCAGGTGGTCCCCACCCTGCTGTTCATGTCCATGGGTCCTTTATTCATGTTCCTTGACTAGACCCCTCCCCTTCTCTCCCCTGGTATCCCTCTCCCCCTATCCCTTTTATCACTGTCAGTTTGTTCCTTATTTCCATGTCTTTGGTTCTATTTTGCTAATTTTTTTTGTTTTGTTCATTAGGTTCCACTTACAGGAGAGATCATATGGTATTTGTCTTTCACCACCTGGCTTATTTCACTTAGCATAATACTCTCCAGTTCCATCAGTGCTGTCGCAAAGGGTAGGAGCTCCTTTCTCTATGCTGCATAGTTTTCCATTGTGTAAATGTACCACAGTTTTTGATCCACTCATTTACTGATGGGCACTTAGGCTGTTTTCAGCACTTGGCTATTGTAAATAACGCTGCTATGAACAATGGGGTGCACAGATTCTTTTGAATTGGTGTTTCAGGATTCTTAGGGTATAATCCCAGCAGTGGGATCACTGGATCAAATCTGGTTCCATCTTTAGTTTTTTGAGGAAATTCCATACTGTCCCACAGTGGCTGCACCAGTCTGCGTTCCCAACAGTGAACCAGGGTTCCCTTTTTCTTTAGACTGCAGAAGCTTTTTAATTTGAGGTAGTCCCATTTGTTTATTCTTTCCTTTATAACCCTTGCCCTAGGACATATTTTGTCAAAAATATTGCTGTGTGGGATATTTGACATTTTACTGCCTATGTTGTCCTCTTGGACTTTTATGGTGTCATGACTTATATGTCAGTCTTTTATTCATCTTGAGTTTATTTTGATGTATGGTGTAAGTTGGTGACCTAGTTCCTTTTTTTTGCATCCCAACACCATTTACTGAAGGAGCTATTTTTACTCCATTTTATGCTCTGGCCCACATTATCAAATATTAATTGACCATAGACACATGGATTTATTTCTGGGCTCTTTATTCTGTTCCATTGATAAAGGATATCCTTGATCCTTTTGTTTGTTCTTATGCAAGTACCAGACTGTTCTGATTACAGTGGCCTTGTAGTATAGTTTGATACCAGGTATTATGATCCCTCCTACTTTGCTCTTCTTTCTCAAAATTCCTGAGGCTATCTGGGGTCATTTATGGTTCCATATAAATTTTTGAAATACCTGTTTTATATGTGTGAGATATGTTATTGGTATTTTGGTAGGGATTGAATTGAATCAATAAATTGTTTTAGGTAGTATGGACATTTTGATGATGTTAATTCTCCCAATCCATGAACACAGTATATGCTTCCATTTGTTTGTGTCTTCCCTAATTTCTTTCTAAAGTGTTGTGTAGTTTTCTAAGTACTGGTCTTTTACCTCCTTGGTTAGGTTTATTCCTAGGTACTTTATTTGTCTTATTCTTATATTAAATGGGATTTTCCCCCTAGTTTCTATTTCTGATATCTCATTGTTGGTGTACAAAAATGCCTCTGATTTCTGAATATTGACTTTGTATCCTGCTGTTTTGCTAAATTCACTTAATAGGTTGAATTGCTTTTTGGTGGAGCCTATGAGGTTTTCTCTGTACACTATCATGTCACCTGCAAACAATGTCAGTTTTACTTCCTCCTTTCAAATTTGGATGGTGTTTATTTCTATTTCTGGTCTGATCGCTGTGGCTAGAACTTCCAGTACTATGTTGAATAGAGGTGGTGAAAGCGGACATCCTGTTTCTAAAAGAGAAAGCTTTTAGTTTTTGCCCATTGAGTGTGATTTTGGCTATAGGTTTCTTGTATATGGCCTTTACTATGTTGAGTTATGCTCCCTCTACTCCCACTTTGTTGAGTGTTTTTATCATAAATGGGTGCTGTACCTTATCAAATGCTTTTTCAGTATCTATTGATACAATCATGTGATTTTTGTCTTTCATTTTATGTTTGTTACATTTATTGATTTGCAAATATTGTACCATCCTTGCATACCTGGGATGAATCCCACTTGGTCATGGTGTATGATCTTTTCAATGTATTGCTGGATCCAGTTTGAAAATATTTTGTTGAGGATTTTAGCATCTATGTTTGTCAAAGATATTGGCGTGTAGTTTTCCTTCTTTGGTGTGTCTTTACCAGGTTTTGCAATTAGGATGATGCTGGTTTCATAAAAAGAGTTTGGGAGTCTTCCCTCTTCTTGAATTTTTTGGAGTAGTTTGAGCAGGGTAGGAGTTCGCTCTTCGCTAAATGTGTTGTAAACTTCTCCTGTGTAGCCATCCAGTCCAGGGCTTTTGTGTGCTGGGAGTTTTTTGATTACTGCTTCAATTTCATTAGTTGTTATTTGTCTATTCAGGCTTTCTGCTTCTTCTTGATTCTGTTTTGGGAGATTACATGTTTCTAGAAACTTGTCTATTTCACCCAGGTTGTCACATTTCTTGGCACATAGTTGCTTGTAATAGTTTCTGACAATCCTTTGTATTTCTCTGGTATTGATTGCAATTTTTCCTTTTTTGTTTCTGATCTTAATTATTTGGGTTCTCTCTTTTTTTCTTGATGAGTGTGGTTACAGACTTGTTGATTTTGTTTATCTTTTTAAAGAACTAGCTCCTGGATTTATTGATCCTTTGAATTGTTCTTTCAATGTCTATGTCATTTAATTCTTTTAGTCTCTATGTCATTTAATTCTGCTCTGATCTTGATTATGTCTTTCGTTCTACTCATCTGGGCTTTGTTGTTGCTCCTCTAGTTCCTGTTGATATAGGGTTAGGTTGTTTATTTGTAATTTTTCCTTCTGATATTCCTATGATGCAAATGTTGTTACATTTCATGTTGTCCTGAAGTTCCCTTAAACTATCCTCATTCTTTTTGAGTCTTTTTTTGTTTCATTTTGTTGCTCTGCCTGGGTATTTCTTTCTACCTTGTCTTCCAGCTCACTGATTTAGTTCTCTGCTTCATTCAGCCTATTTTTAATTCCTGCTAGTGTATTCTTCATTTCAAATATTGTATTCTTCATTTCTCCCTGGTTCTTGTTCATAGTTTCTATGCCCTTTTTAATGCTGCCATAGTTTCCACTCAGTTCCTTGTAGTTGTCACTGAGTTCCTTGACTATCCTTATAACCATTTTTTTTTAATTCTAAATCTGATAGATTGCTTGCCTCAATTTCATTTAGCTCTTTTTCTGCAGATTCCACCATTCCTTTTAATGGGGGCTTCTTTCTTTATCTCCCCATTTTAGGTGGCTCTTTCTGTTTATTTCTACATCTCAGGATGCTCTGCTTTGCCTGCCTGTCTTTGTGGGACGTACTTCTGTGGCAGGAGTTCTGTGGTCCTTAATGGGGCAGTTTCTTTGACCTCCTGATCTGGATGCTCTAGGGTCATCCTTTATTCAGTTTGTGTGGGCTCTCCTGTTGGTGGCCCATTCATTGGTGGGTTCCCCCCTCCAGCTGGCTGACTGGTAGTCACACCTCCCTGGCATGCTGTTGTACATTGTATATATTGTGCTGGTTAACAAAACAATATTGACAGAAAACTGAACCCATGCCAACAACAACAAAAAATGCCTACCACATCAGCAATATTGACAACAATGAGCAAAGATGAATAAAGATTGAGATTAAGAATATTATAAGGTAGAAAGAGGGAATAGGGCATGCTAAAAGAGGGGAAATGATTTTGAGTGGGAAGAAGGGGGAGAAATAAGAAGAGTAGAGAATAGAAATCAGGTAAAGAAAGACAGAGAATAAAATTTAAAATGTAAGTGAAACAGGGCATGGTGATGGCAAAAATAGAGTGACAGAAGGGAAGAGTATACTATGAGGTTTGAAACAAATAAAAAGGTGTTGAACCAATGGGAACAAAACTGCAGAAAACCACAGCAGGGTCAATAACAGTGACAGCTGAGCAAAGATTAATAAAGGTGAAAGGGAATAAGAATATTATACAAAAGACACAAGTGAGTATGAGATATCTACAGTAAATAAAAAAATGATTTTGAGAGGATGGGGCAGAAATACTAATAAGAGTGAGAAAAAGAACCCAGGCTAAGAAAGGAAAAAAATAAATAAAATCCCTAACTCAACCGATCAAAGGCAGAGGGAAGGGAAAATAGAGTAAGACAAGGGGGAGAGTAGCCAATGGGATTTGAAGTGCAAACAAATAGTGAACAAATAGGAACACCATTGGAGAAGAACAGCATAACCCTGATATCCTGGCAAGGATATTTCCCAATATTAAAAGGCTAGGTGAAAGGAAAAAAAAAGAAGAAAAAGGAAACACAAGTTCTGAGGAAGAGTGAGGTGAACTTCGTCTCAGCTGTTGGTGTTTGCCTTCTGACACTCTCTGGATCCCTCTCTGGTTTTTTAGCAGCTCAAAGTCCCGGGTGGGTCATCCAACTTCTGGCTACACCCCCTGTATCTCCTTCACCTGCCTCTAGAGGGAGCTTCTGTTGCGATGGAGAGGGTGAGGCCTCTGTGTCTCCCCTGGGAGGCACTGTTCCGTCTTCTAGGAAAATTGTGGGTGTGGTCCCCCTGCCCCTGTACCTCCCTTCTTAGTCTTTCCCAGTTTATTTCCAATAATGTATAGTTTCTGATTACATATTTGTCCGTTTCACAGGGTAGGGGACAATCTGTTTAAGTGTGTCGGCTCTCTCCTGCTTGGTGTAGAGGGCAGCTCTGTGTGCCAGCCGAGGCTGGGCGGTGCCCTGAATTCGCCTTGCTGCCCCTTGCTGCACTCTCTCTGAACTCCCTGCTGTGATGGCCACAGTGAAATAGCGCTAGGACCCAGTGTCTTTTGTCACTGTGAGTCCTTCAAAATGGCCCCTTTCAGGCATTTGTCTTGCTGTCTTACTCTTTTGGAAATGCCCCCTGCAGAGTTGTGAGGCCTGCTGAGCCAGTTTTGCAGGAGGTGGGGGCTAGGCTCAACCTTCCCTTCCTGGAGGTTCCCCCAAGGAAGGGGTCCCAGTCTGTCCTCAAATCATCTCAGGCGCACAGTTCCCAGCCCACCGTCCTCACAGCACACCGTGGCCCGCACTCTCCACTCTGCAGCGCTGCACTGGGCTGGGTCCGAGACCCCCCCCCGCCGCTTTCCACCTTTGATCAATCTGCCCAGCTGTACTCTGTGGGAGCAAATCACACCCACAGTCCTCCCTTGTTGGCCTGGCAGCTGCGAGCGGGGATGGGGGGGCGGTCCCTGCCCAGGTTGCCTCGGCTGTCCTTTGAAAAAAAGTCTCTCTGTGCGCTCCCACTGCAGCACCAGGCCACTGTCTGGCTTTTGACACACTCCACCTCTCAGAACAGCCAAGAGTTTATCGCATTTGTAGCCAGCCATGGCCATCCTCCTCCTCCACCAGAACCAGGTGCAGACAGTATCTCGCTAACTCTCAGGTATTCTCCCGCAACAGCTGTGGGTGTGCTGCTAGCTGTGTGTGTGTGTCGCCTGGTTCTCCCTGACCACTTTGTGTATCCAAGTCGCTCCTATCCTGGGCCTGGGGACTCCTCACCCTGGGAGGAGAGGGAGCCACTAGGCTGCTGTCTCTGACCAGGCTCTCCTCAGATGCAGGCGCCACTCCCAGGGACTTTTCCCATCCATCCATAGAACCTCCTTACCGCCCGTTTTGAAGTCTCCTCTGTACTCTTTGGCTTCCAAACTTCGTAAGATTCTGTTGTCTGTTCAGTTTGTTTTTTGGAAGATCAGCTAAGCGTCCTAGTTGGGTGTAAGAGCAAGTAGACCCAGCTCCCACCTACTTGGCTGCCAACTTCTGAATCCAGGATTTAAGTTCTTGAATGCCACAAATAAGACAGAGAGGATAGTGCAATAATAGCAAAGAAAGTGGAAGGAAGAAAACAGCTAAGATAACTACAATGGTAAGAGGAAGGAGGAGAAATAGTGGAGGAGGAAAGAAATCACTAGGGAAGTGGAGGCTTAGAATTAGTGCCTTATGGCGAAGGTATAGGATTCTAGGAACTTTGAATTGGAAAAGACCATAAAGGTTGTCTACTCCAATCCCCATGAAGTGTTCGAATTCCACTAAGTGGCTGTCTGGACCATGATTGAGCCCCTCGGTCGCTCACACCAGCTTTGGACAGCTCTGTTAAAGTCTATTGAGAATCTCCCAAATCCCAAATATCACTTTAATATATAATCTCTCCAGTTTAATGTGGTTAAATATAATCACAAATCTAGGTGACTTTTTGCCTCTAATTACTGCATAAGAAACAGAGCTAAAGTAATTTATAAGACATTTGGATTTGGGGTGAAACAGTTTCACTGTCACAAGAATACAAGGGCAAGAAAAGAAAGGCAGCCAAGGGCAGTGGTTGAAGCCGGGGGCTTGTCCACACTGCAGCTGGCCCTTGCTGTTCAAATCTATGGCTTTGTGGCAGCTGCTACAAGCCAAGGCAACCAATGAGTGATAGTCAAAGCCTCAAATATAACACCCTCAAGGGACAAAAACCGGCTATATCTGGATTCAGGGGTGGGGATACGTTGCAGATCTAAGTGAAAGACGTAGACCCCAGCCTGCTTATCTGCATTCAGTTGTACCCTGTTAGCGTTAGTTCATTTCTTTAGACTGACAAGGTGTTTTGAGATCCTGATTCCCTTTCAGTTTCATGTCATCTACAAATATGATAAATACAGCTTCTATATTTACCCAAATCACTTATTAAAATGACGATGACCTTATCAGGACAGTGGAAATGCCATCAAAGAACCTCTAGCATGTTTATCTAAGTTATTTATCTCTTTGCACATGAGTTTTATATGCCTAATTGCTTCTTTCAGCTTACAAGTTCCATTTTGTAGGAGAAATGATTAACAACAAATTTACTAGAAACTAGTTTAGAAACTATGAGTATGTCTAAGAAAAACTTGGTGTTGGCAGTGACTTGTTCTTAGAGAACTCATATTGCCCCTGGTGGTTGCTTCTTCCTCTCTTCTGCGGCCCCAAATCATCCACTTCAGTCAGTTCTAGGAAACTTCCTCCAAATGCGAGTCAGGTTCACAAGTCTGTACTTTGCAGATCCACGCCCACCTCCTTCCTGAGCCTGAAAAGACACCTGCCAGCTCCCAGTCTCCTGAAGTGCGGGGTGTCCTCTCAGACTCCTCCGTGACCATCAGCAGCGCTCAGTACTGTGTTCTTCAGTGTGCTCGGTTCCTGACACGGAATTCGTCAGGACAGAAGCTTAACTAAATCCACTTGGAGTGGCCAGACGTTCCCCTGTAATCTTTCCGTTTGCTTGGGTTCCAGTTTTCTCTTTACAATGTGTATTTCACACTTTCCACTCCAAAGGATAAAGTCACTCCTCATCAGAGAAGCTAGGTTTAAGGTGGGAAGTCAGAGGTCCTGCTGCATCTACATCACCCTTCACACCTCGGGCCCCAGAGAGTGGGTCTGCCATTCTTTGATCTTCTCCCACCAAACTTAAACATTATCTTAACTGCCCTTAATATTATTTTTCATTGTTTACTTTGTTTAGGGGTTTAACCTTTCAGATCATGGGCTTGTGAGCTCGCCCTCATTCCTTTTGTACATCTTCTACATGTGCCTCTTCACTGTCCAAACTCATGACCAGAAGTCCTCCCCTATAACGTCAGTGTTCTTTTTCTTCTTTCTCCCCTCTCTCCAGACTTCCCCCACTATCACCTCCTATTCCTCAGTTTCTTATCGTCATTCTTCTCTACATGTTAAAAAACTATGCCGCCTATAAGAGGACACATGATATCACTCACCCATTCACTTTTCAAAAGTTCAAAACATGTCCTAAATTGACTAACTTAGTTTTATCTACCTAGATGTTGGTGCTATTCCGAAACCCTAAAGATACAGCAGTATCTTTTTTCCATTTCCACAACGACGTCCCTGATATTCCAAGCTATGGCTCTTGGGATGATTTCTTCAGACAGTTCATGAAAGGACAAGGTATGGCTGTTGGTGAAAGAATTCTTCTTACTTTGACAGATGACCACATAAATACAAAAATTCAAATGTGTTTTAGGGTAAAGAAAGAAAGGAGATTAAGATGGATCTAGGAATCAAAAATAACTTTCCGTGAAGTTTTATAGCACCACTAGTCTGTGTATAGAACAATACATTACTGTTTTTCTTTTTTAAGATTTTATTTATTTATTTCTAGAGAAGGGGAAGGGAGGGACAAAGAGAGGGAGAGAAAGATCAATGTGTGGTTGCTTCTTGCACCCCCAGCTAGGGACCTGGTCTGCAACCCAGGCATTTGCCTTGACTGGGAATTGAACCAGCAACCCTTTGGTTCTCAGGCCCACACTCAATCCACTGAGTCACACCAGCCAGGGCTACATTACTGTTTTTAGAAGTGATTTAGACAATTTATATGTTGACTATGAGTATTGAGTGGCCATTCAGACATGGGACAAAGAAGCTTCTAACAGAGTCATGCAGAAAAGTGTTTCTAGTTCATTTCTCTTAATTCTCTAACACAATGATAAAACAAAAAATATATATATATAAAATCATAATACTGAGTAACCACAATATTTGTCTGCCAGAAAGGAAATAAATTTTTGTTAGACCATCTTGATATTTTACTTCTGGTTGTTGATAACTACAATTCTGAAGTGCCTACTAATGCTTCAGATTTTAAACTAGGTGTTATATATTCATTATTTCATTTAAGACCATAACAACCTATGAGTAAGGCAGTATTAGCCCCATTGCACAAATGAGAAAATGCATCAAAAAAGTCAAATCACTTGCCTGCCAATGGTCCCACTGCTTGTAAGTGGCAGGGACTCTACTCCCCTGGGTATAAGTGGCCACAGATTAATAAATGCCTCCTTTTAGTGGTGGCTCTGTTGTACCTGTCTCACTGGATTGCTTTAAACATTGAAGTGTAAAGCATATGCGTGTCAATTAATAGTGCATTTAGAAGAGCAGAAATCCTGACCACAGTGGCCTAAACACATCCGATTTTCTTTTTCTCTCCTAACAAGAAGTCTGAGGGCAGGCAGCTGCTTCAGCAGCCCAGCAAGGGAGGCCAGAACCTCTGATACTCCCTTGGGCTCACACTGTTGCTTTTTACACTGTATTCACAAGTTGGCTACTGTCTCCCTAACCATCACCTTCAGATCATGAAGAAAGTTCACCAAAACAACAATTGCTTTCCAGCAGACCCCTCAATCTGTGGCCCCTGCTTGTGTCTCACTAGCCAGACCATCATGTCGCCAATCACAGTTCTTCTAAGGGAGTCACGAACGGGGTTTGGTTAGCAACAAATAAGGGAGTGTATTGGATAAAGGGTAAGAAACTTACTACATTTGCCACAACAAATAAAATACATAGAAACCGCCTGGCTGAAAGCAAGGGCTTCGTGATAAGGATGATAACTATAGTAATTATGAGATTATTATTACTATTAATGAAACAATAATAGCCCAAATTTATTGAATTGGTACGTACTATTAATTAGGCATTTGACATGTGCTAATTCATTTAAACCTCACACACCAGACCCCACTCTACAGATGCGGGAAGTAAGGCACAAAGAAGGTTAGAGAGTTGCTCGAAGTCACACAGTTAGTACGCGGCGCAGCTGATCCGTGTCTAGCTCCACATTGTCCAGTATGGTAGCCACTAGCCTCATGTGGGAACTGAGCGCTTGAAAGGTGACACAATTGAGAAGTTAATTTTTTAAATTTTATTCTATTTTAATTAATTTAAATTTAGATTTAAAAAATATTCAATGCATTTACTGGAAATGTTTAAAGTAAGTTTGGTACAAGTTGAATGCATGAATCTACTTTTCCAAATATAAGTTTTGTGAAGTCTGAAAACATCAAGTGATTCAGGTAAAAACTTAACATTTAAATTATGGTTCTCTGTAAGTGCAAAATAATCACTGGCTTTTAAGACTTAAAATACAAAAACAACATGTAATGATTCATTAATAATTTTTGTGTTGATTACATGCTGAAGTAATAATATTTTGAGGTATATTCGGCTAAATAAAAGAAAATATTAGTATCAATTCCACATGTTTCTTTTTGCTTTTCTTAATGTGGCTACTAAAACATTTTAAGGTTGGGAAAAAATAAAAAAAATTTAATTACAGGTTTGGCTTAAAGTTCCATTGGATAATACTGGTCTAGATAATATCTGTCTCATCATTTCTTTTTGGCATGATCTCTGTCAGTATTCACATTGAATTCAGAATAATTCACTATTTCTGAATTATTTTCTTCACATAAATATTCATGAATGTCTATAGTTTTTATCAAACCATTGTACAGCTTGCTTAGTTGTATTATTATTTATGAAGATAAAATTAATACAGATCTGACAACAGGACTGGCTTGTGCCACTTCTTGTGGGGCATGAATTTGTAGTAACTTGCAAACATATGGTTTGAACTCACTCATATAGAGAGTGTATATTTTAGAGCATACATTAACCACCTATCATTTTAACCTCATTTATTTAGAATTCCTTAAGAATTTTTTTCTTGTGTTTTCAGTTTCTTGGGGAAGCTATTTTGATTTTGCAATTAATTGGAACAAACATCTTGATGATGAAAATGTTAAATTCATATTATATGAAGACCTGAAAGAGGTGAGATTATGATTATTGATATTCTATAACAAAATTTATTATGAACTACGACACAGAGCACTTGTAACATCTGCTTGTATGAACATATACAGGGTCTGGCACAAATAATGCCCCTTTTTAATTACAAAATCATAAGCATGTAATTCTGTAACATAACAATATCACACTCAAGCACACCATATGACATTTTAGGTGAAATGTTCAAGTTAGAGCTATAAATGATTACACCCATATTATTACCCTACCAACCACATTCAGGCAGGCCTTACTTCTGCTGGAAAAACAGAATATTTTGTATATATGATATAGTGCTAGGGAAAAAAAGCAAACAATGCATAAGTGCTTAGGTTGATTGTTTAACAGAAATAAATAATGCTTAGCAATTTATTACCAACAGTTGCTGCTTTATTTTCCTTTTATGATACATGGTCCAAATTAGAAATATGAAAAACAATAGGTAGGTCTTAACTGAGATTTAATTGAACATGCATTTGGCTGGGAATTGATTTTTCCATGTAATTTGTAATTGTTTATTCATAACCATTTAGTGACTGATTGCTCAGCAGTGTTCTAGGTCCTGGTGATACACCAGTGAGACCAGACAAAGTTCACTGCCCCAGAGAAGCTCACATTCTCACGGGAGAAAGAAAGAAGACAGAACGATAAATAATAAATACAATAACAATGAAAATGTATATAATATGTGAGGAGAAAAAGAAAATGGTGTAGCTGATTAAGAAAAACTGGAAATGCCTGCGGGTGGGGGATGAGGATGCTGGACAAATCCCAGTATAAGATAGGATGGTCGGGGAAGCATCATGGAGGGGATGCGATTTAAGGAGAGATCTGAAGGAAGTGAGGGAATGAGCCAAGTGGGTAACTGGCACAAGAACAGGTAGAGAGAATGACTGGAGTAAAGGCGCTGAGGGGGAGTTCCTGTGTGATTAAGGGACAGGAGGGAGGCAAGGGGAGAGTAACGCATGAGATCACCGCCACGTTGGGCGGAGTATGGGGAATGGCGTGACGGAACTCTGACCTCACTTTGGCCTCTGCTCTGAGTGAAATGGAAAGCCGTTGTAGGATTGGAGCAGAGCAGTGATAGGAGTTGCCGTGTTTTTAATAGGATCCTCCTGGCTGGTATGTGAGATCAGCCTGGAGAGGGGCCAAGACAGTGCAGGGAAAACTGTGAGGTGGCGGCAACCAAGGGAAGACGGTAGCTCGGACCAGAAGAAGCAGTGGAGGTGATGAAAAGTGGTTGCATTCTGGATATATATTGGAGGAAGACCCAGTAGGATTTGCTGCTGCATTCAATGGGGATAAGAGTAGTGAGAGAAAAAGAGGAATCAAAATACACTCCAATATTATTGGCCTAGCTTACTGGGAGGGTTGAATTGCCATCATCTGAGTAGGAGATGGCAGGTGAAGTAGGATTGTGGGGACAACTTGGGGTTTATTTTCGGGTTTGCTATGTTTGAGATACATGTTAGTCACCAGTCACCAAAATGGAGAGATCTAGTAGGCAGTTGGGCATAAAACTCTTGAAGGCAAGAGCTCTGGGCTACAGATATAAATTTGTGAATCACCAGCACGTAGATGGCATTTACAAGCCGTGAGATTACCTATCTATGCATGTACGTATGTGGATAGAGAAGGGTAGGAGACCGAGAATTGTGCCCTGGAGCCCTCCAACAAAAAGAGTTGGGGGCGAAGAGGAGGAATCGGCAAAGGAGACTAAGCAGGAATGCCTAATGAGGTAGGAGGTAACCAGAGCCCTGGACCCCCAGTGAAGAAAGTGTTAATGGGACACATGGACAAAACTACGGGGCTTGGAAATGGAAGGGAGGTGGGGAGGGATGGGTGGGTGGGCTGGAATGGGATTAAAAGATAGAAACTGTACTGAATAATCTAAAATTAAAAAAAAGGCAAAAAAAAAACCAATATAAATAAATAAACACTAAAAAAAAAAAAGAAAATGTTAATGGGAAGGGCGGGTGTCAAATGCTCGAATGCCCTCTAAATGAGTTGTGTTTTTAACACAAGTCTCTCCTGTCTCATCAAAGGAAAGCATAATGCACTCTAACTCTTCCGTTTATGGGATGCATTTCCGTAACATGGAAGAACATAGTTATTTAGTTTTTTCTCCCTCTAGTCTAGAATTATGTTTCTGAAACTTGTCCTCCATAGAATGCTAGTGTTGCCCCAGGTATTAATAATTCTCTCTTGGGGGTTAGAGGAAACTTGCTTGTTCAGAATGAGAACTGCTGTATTAGATAGCCCGCTCCTTTGGGACATTCATATTGCATTTTGCATATTAAAGACTGAGAGACCCTGTAGGGGAAAAAAAGTCTTACCTTTGTTTAACCCAAAGGATTCCAGGCTTATTTGACCTCAACCATTCTCCCTTCTTTTCTTTTTTCTTTTTTCATGAAACATCTATAACCATCCTGAGGTATATGAGTGTTTTGTATAATATAATTTAAGAAATTTAATGAATCTCCCCTGTTGGGGATACTGTTGGGGGTGAGGGTGAGGTTCATGATTTACCAGGGTATTTAGACAAGATAAATTTAAAAGTCCCTTCTATTTGGTATGATTCTAAATATCATACTTCCTTGATGACATTAAACATTAGCAATAAATAGGATTCAGAATAAAAGAGAATTCAAATGAGCATACACGAATACATTGATTTCTCAGAAGATTAGCCTGGTGCTTTTTTTAAAAAAACGACTATCATCTTGGATAAAATGCTAACCTATTAATTAATGTTTAATGTCATTATTTATATACTAAATAGTTTAAAAGAGTTATAAATTTAAAGTATAAGGTAACATTGATACAGAATATCTTCCAAGGACATCTCAACTATTTATACAGAGAGAGATATCAAAGTAAATCTGAGTAGAGAGATAAACAGATGAATTGAACAGGCTTAATAAATCCATTCTGTCTAAGAAATCCGTCTTTGCTTATGGCACCATTCACACTGAAAGAAGGTTATCCTTTAAAATTTTGTTTTCAGAACCTGGCCGCTGGAATAAAGCACATCGCTGAGTTCTTTGGGTTCTCTCTCACTGGGCAGCAGATTCAAACTGTTTCTGCTCAGAGCACCTTCCAGGCAATGCGAGCCAAGTCCCAGGAGACACACGGGGCTGTTGGCCCGTTCCTGTTCCGCAAAGGTGAGGTTGCATTGTCTTCTAGGACATCCCTCAATTGGCGTGTAACGGGCCATGCATATAACTCTTCCTTACATGACAGGTTTTTCTTTTTCTCTCCCTCAACAAGTCTGGCCACAGTTCAGAGCTGAAACTGGCAGCGTATAGTATCTTTTAGAGTACTAAGTTTCCTTACCTTTCTGCTTGTCACCTTCTGATGACAAGGGAGCAGCTAGGGCTCCACCATTACGTTAACGTTAGAGGACTGTTTCATTAAAATAAAAAGGGAAAGGCAAGAGACAGAATCCTGTGTATTAGCTGAGGGAGACCCCTTTTAAGAACATCGCTGGAAGCCTCAATCTGTGATTTCTTATGTCTGCTGGCCACCTCTCACTGTGCCCTTGGCTGGGAAATGTGATTTTCAAAAGGTGGACACATAACCCAATTAAAATTAGGGTTTTGTAAATAAGGAAGAAAAAGAAAATGATATTGGATAGGCAACTAGTTGTCCCTGGTACTGATGATTTTACTAAATTTCACTGTAGTGTTCCAGTGCCCTGTGGAAATTTATGATGGCATAGCGTAGGGATGCCAGTTTATTTTATTGCATATGTAATGAAAGTATAATACGACTTAGAGGCAGCACAGATCACAACAGCTATCAATTATTAGGCATCTATTCATGTGTTTGGCTCTTGCTGGGCTTAAATTTTATAGCAAAAAAAGGTATTGAATCCTTCATTTTACAAATGTGGACAGCATGCTCAGAGATATTAATTTGTCCATTGTCACAAAACTAATAAATGATGGAGTCAGGATTTGAACTTAAGTTTATTTGATTAACTCTATATACTTTGTCAAATACAAACCTATTTTTAATATCCATTGTGAACGGAACATTGATTGTAACTCTAACTTTGGTTTGATTCCTGACTTTAGCCCTGATTTTTATGCTTAGTCTTATGGCTTTAAGGAGGGTAAAATGCAACTTTTCCATATATTGTTAATCAAATACCATATGGAATAGAAAAATCTTAAAATAAATAGTGTAATAACAAGATTTTTACTACTATTTCTTGTAGAAAATTCAGAAAGCACCGAGACATGTGAAAAAACATTAAAAAGTATCCACATTTCCCCCACCAGAGGCAGGTTGAACTTTTTGGCATATTTCTTCCAGCTTTATTCTGTGATATTTTATATAGTTGACAACATGTGTAAACAGTTGTGTTTTATTTTATTTCCTTCATATATCTGAGCATTTCCTCATGTCTTTAAACCCTCCTTTATAAAAGAATAAATTTTGATGGCTATGCAACAAGGAACTTATAACTTCTACCCAAATCATCAAAAGATGATAAAGGAAGAAGTAACTTGCTTTACATTTAAATGCAAGTAAGAAAATCATATTCTAATCCCAGGCAAAATAATCACTTTTTGCAAAATTTTCAGGATCTGAGGTCTTAAAACTTGCTGTAAAATGTTCACTTCTTAAGGAGTATTTAAGGTATTTAAAAGACTTGAAAGAAGAATAAACTGGCTCTGAAAAAACACTAGACATTTAGGTCCTGAGTGAGGGGAGAGAGGTGGAGACGGGAGATTACTGAGCTCAAGAGTCCGCTCAGTGATATAAAGAAAGCATGTCACCTACCACACCACAGATGGGGAAGCCCCAGTGGATATGGTTAATTTTATAAGAGGAATTCCATTAGTTTTTTAAGACTCTATATTTTTTAGGTGTCCGTTTTCACATTTCAAAGTGAAGCACTACACTTCAAAATGGTAAAATTAAGAAAAAATATTCTAATAAGTGTCTGAGTCTACTGTTTTTTTGTGTGTTGTAGGTGAAGTTGGTGATTGGAAACATCTGTTCAGTGAAACTCAGAACCAGGAAATGGATAAAAAATTCAAAGAGTGCTTAGCAGGCACTGCCCTAGGAGCAAAGTTGAAATATGAATCATATTGCCAAGCTTGATTCTGGTCAGTTCTTCAGGCCTGGGTATTTTATTTTCCTTAATAATAATGGAATTTAAATAATTAATAAATTGGTCAAATAAGCAAATAATGATAAGTAAATAACATGTAGGGGTAAATAATACACATTTAACAATAATGATAATATTTGAAGTTTTTGAGCAAAAACTTAAGTTTGTTCCCTTTTTGAGGAAAGTCCAGTTAGCTACAAAAAAGATTTCAAAAATTGATCAAACATGTAGATAAAATAAAGGCTTTTTATATATTAAAGAACTGGGAGAAATAGTCTCTAACATATGTGCACTATAAGAAATATTAGAGCCCTGGCTGGTGTGGCTCAGTGAATTGAGTGCCAGCCTGAGAACCAAAGGGTCGCTGGTTTGATTCCCAGTCAGGGCACATGCTTGGGTTGCAGGCCAGGCCACCAGTAGGGGGTGTGCAAGAGGCAACCACACATTGATATTTCTCTCCCTCTCTTCTCCCTCCCTTCCCCTCTCTAAAATAGATAAATAAATAAATAAATAAAATATTTTTAAAAAAGAAATATTAGATAAAGTGGGTATAGGCAAAAGGAACATGATATAAGATGGAAATTTTAATCTACACAAAGGAATAAAGAGCACCAGAAATGGTGAATATGTGGGTATATATAAGAGCTATTTTAAAATCTCTTTAAAAGATCATTGCCTATTCAAATTGAAAATAGTAACAATGCAATTTGTGGCTTATAATGTATGTATAATAGGTTTTGTCATAAATGTATGACAAAAATAGCACAAAGGGTGGGAGAGGAGGAATAGAAGTATACTCTTCTACATTTTGGAAAAAAAATTGGTAAAGTCATGTCTATATACTTTACAGTCCAGCAATTATACACTTAAGCAAAAACCCTAGAGAAATTTTCCCACATTTGCATAAGAATACATGAAGGAAAATGTTTATTGCAGTATTATTTGTAAATAAGGAGAAATTTACAAACTAAACTGAAAGGACTAAAGAAATAAATGTACAAATGAAAGAGGAGACATTAGAATTGATAATAAAGAAATACTAAGCATCATAAGGAACTACTGTGAACAATTATACAAGAAATTAGATAACCTAGGAGAAATGAAAAAAATCCTTAGAAATATAAAACCTACCAAGACTGAATAATGAAAAAGTAGGAAATCTAAACAGACCAATTACTAGTAAAGACATTGAATCAGTAATCAAAAACCTCCCAACAACAGAAAGTCCAGGGTCAGAGAGCTTCATTCATGAATTCTACCAACCACTTAAAAATTAATACTAATCCTTCTCTAAATCTTTCCAAAAATAGAAGAGGAAGGAATGCTTCCAAACTAATTTTACGAGGCCAGCATTACTCTGATACTAAAGCTAGACAAGGACACTACAAGAAAAGAAAACTACAGGACAATATCCCTGATGAAAATAAATGCAAAAATCCTCAACAAAATATTAGCAAACAGAATTCAAAAATACATTGAAAGGATCAAGTGCAGTTCATTTCAAGAATGCAAGGATGGTTCAATATGTGTGATACACTATGTTAAAAAATGAAGGATAAAAACCATATGAGACCCTGACCAGTGTGGCTCAGTTGGTTGGGCATCATCCTGCAAAGCAAAAGATTGCCAGTTTGATTCCCAGTCAAGGCACATGTCTAGTTGTGGTTCTGTCCCTGGTTAGGGGCACGTACAAGAGGCATCGTACAAGAAACATCGACTCAACTGATTGAATCGATGTTTCTCTCTCACATTAACATTTCTCTCCCTTTCTCACTCCCTTCCCCTCTTTCTAAAAACAAAAAAAAAAACCCAAACCCATATGACAATCTCAATAGATGCTGAAAAGCACTTGACAAATTTCAACATTCATAATAAATCTCTAAACAAATGGGTATACAAGGAATGTACTTCAACATAATAAAAGTCACATATGATAAGGCCACGGATAACATCATACTTAACAAAAACTGAGAGATGTTCCCCTAACATCAGGAAAAAGGCAAGGATGCCAACTCTTTATGCTTTTACTCAACATAGTACTAGAAGTCCTAGCCAGAGCAATTAGGCAAGAAAAAAGAAATCAAAGTTGTCCAAATCAGAAAGGAAATTTGCAGATGAATGTGATATTATGTATGTAAAACCCTAAAGACTCCACCAAAAAAAAAATACTAGAAATAATAGAGGAATTCATTAAAGTTACAGGATACAAAATTAGTATACAAAAATCAGTTGCATTTATATACACTAATAAAAAATTATAGGAAAGAAATTAAGAAAACAATCCCACTTGCAATAACATCATAAAAAATAAAATAGGGATAATTTAACAAAGGTGAAAGATCTCTTCAATAAAAACTGAAGACATTGATGAAAAAAATGAAGATGGCCTAAACAAATGGAAAGATGTCCCATGTTCATGGATTGAAAGAATTAATATTGTTAAAATAGCCACAGTACACAAAGCACTCTTCAGATTCAGTGCTATCCTTATCAAAATTCCAATGGCATTTTTCATAGAAACAGAAAAAACAATCCTTAAATTTATATGGAACTATAAAAGATTCTAAATAGCCAAAGTGATTTTGAGAAAGAAGAACAAAGCTGGAGGTTTCACACTTCCTGTTTACAAACTATATTACTCTGCAATCTCCCAATGTAGGAAGTTACATTTACTAGTTACAAAATTAAAAATACTTGATACATGCAAGATTCTCCTATCTGTATGTGATTAGTTGTAATGTTATACCTTTGATCTAAAGTCATTGTGAGTGTCAAAACTGAAAAATAGATCTATGGCACTAACTATAGGTCAATAATCAAATGGGAATTCACAGAGAGTTACATATTAAATGAGACCATCACTGAAAATTAACGAGAAAGTTACCAAAGATGCTTTTGCTCTATGGATCTATGTTATCTACATATCCATTCCACTAAACACAAAGTTGCTTTCTTCCTACAAACATTCTGTCCTTAGGAAAGTAATTTCTATATTAATACTCAAGGACACAATGTAGTTTTTGGCCATGATGTATTTCCAGCACAGTGCTTCACATTGGAGGCACTCAATAAATTTTTTATTAAATAAATTAATGAATGAAGGGATTTTTCCAAGAAGTGTGTCTTTAGTATATCAGATCATGATTTTGATGTAACTATGAGAAAGTCAAACAAACTGGTGTTTAGTAGAAAGAAAAGGACAGAGGGGGCTCTGATCAGTCTGAGATAGGGCCAGCTTCAGGTAAGACTTGATCTGGGGTTCAAATAGGAACATGATTTTTAATCTTCACTTCTCAACTATAATCTCTTGGTGTAGGCTCCATTTCCAGAGAGGCTTCTCCTTGCTCAGGACAGGAATCACAAACCACTGTATATATATCTAACTAAAAGGTTTAGTAGGAAATTAACACATAATTGTTAGAATGAATGGCGGGACAGAAATCAGGAGGCCTCCACAGCAGCTGCTATCCAAAGTTCAGGACCCTGCCACTGCCACTGCTGCCACCACAGATGCTCGGACTCTTGGAGGACTGACAAGGAACCTGTCAAATTCTTGCAAACACTCCTGAGCATGGGAACTTGCTTGTGAGCTTGTCCTGCCAAAAACGATGTCCTACCCCCACTTCCATCCTCTGAATATTGTACCTGTTGCTCACCAGTCATGGGCAGAGCTCCAACTATATCCATAACTTCAACTCCATGGACATTTGGAAAGTCTGTTTTTAACCTTCCATATGTTACAACCCAGGAGATGATGAGACAGAAAGGAATGCTGTATTTTGCTATGCATAATGTATACCCTGTTTTTGGCCCAAACTTCAGGAAAAAAACCTTCCATTTTAATTTTTAATTTCAATTGTTTATTTATTTATACTTAGATACTTGTTTTTTGTATTGTAAAGGGATTTTAGCATTTATTTTTGAACATATTATGGTACAAGAAATTTTATATAATAATTACAATACAAGGTATTTCAGGTACTAACCATGTATAATGTGCATCCCTTTTTTTCCCCTCAAAAATTTGGGCCAAATGTGTGTATTATACATGGCAAGATATGGTAAATGGGAGCTAAATAAAAATGAACAATATCTAGTATAGTCCACTCCTTCTACCAATAATCTTGGAAGCAAACAACACTACATTCCCACCTAACTCATTCCCTTCTTCAAGGGAAAACATGCCCATCCTAGCCTTTAAATCTTTACACCCATTGTAATGTGATGTTTCTTCCTCTTCTATTTTAGTCACAATCCCACTTTAAGGCACTCTCATGTAAAGACTACCTTATAAAATTAACTACCATGAGCAAATCTCATATAAAAGGAAAGGGGAAAGCAACGAAAAGAAGTTCATTAATACATACAAAAGCAAAGCAGGTAAAAAAAACCATGCATAGCTTCTGTGGTCCTTTATTTTGCAACTGGTCATGAGACCATAGTTGGTGCTTACAACAGGTTCTTTATTCATTTGTTCCCTTTGCCCTCAGGTGTCTCCCCAGCTAGTAGGGTGATACAAATCAACAACCCTGAAGGACCTGAGGGTCCTTCAGAGTCCTGCTTGTGTTGGGCAGCTTTGGACTTCCATGAACATTTATCATTGAAAACAGGATTACTAGAAGGAACCCCAGAGAAGTCCCTTACTCCACTGTGTGGCTGCATCACTATTTCCCCTTGGTAATTCATATCGGTCTCCCCAGCCAGTTCCCTTACTTTCTTGATGACTTAATGGCATGATGAACCTGCAATATCCAAATACAGTTTCAAGTTCCTGTTCAAAGAATTCTATGTCCTCTAGTGGAGACAGAGCCCGATGTGATAGGAGCAGGGAGCACTTGATTTGCAAGTGCACGGTAAGGTCTACCTGTGGGAGACAACCCTTTCACTTCTGTTTCCCAGTCTCTTGTATTATGGCCATGGAGAAAAAACAACAACTTGGTTTAGAGCATATACTGCACTTGCAGGGCAGTATTCCCAGCTTGCTAAGTGTTGGCTCCTCCCTGGGGCTGTAACTGAGACTTCATTACTGCCTGGGGCTGAAACTGGGTCTTCACTACTCCAGCCCACTGTACTATAAGGCCAGCTGCTTTTGGATGATGAGGTTCATAATAAAGCCATCAAACTCTGATAGTCAGTGTACCGCCTCACTTTTTTTTCTGTAAAATGGGTTCATTAGTGAGGGATACCATGACGGTGAACAGGTATTTAGAATGTCCAACAATGATGTTGCTGGCAGAAGCATTACAGGGGGAAAAAGCCAATTCATAAGTGAAATAAATGCTTACTCCACAAATACCTGCCCACTCCATGATGGAAGGGCTCCCTGTAACCAGTCTGTCACAAAGTGACTGGCTGGTCTCCCTTGGAGTATGGTAATCCACACGGAGGGATCAGGGTTGGGCTCTGCTGTGGGCACCTTGGGTGCTCAGCAGCCAAATTAGCTTTGATGAGAATCCCATGTGGATGAACTCACACACATCATGAATTCTTGCTGTCACATCCTCTTCACTCCTTTTGAACTACCACTTGGGGAAAAGATGACTTATTCAAGGAAGTCTTCTTGCCCATCTGCTTCTCAAAATCCTCTAAGAAATGGGTGCCTTTGGTGAACATTCACAAGAGAACCAATATGCTCAAACTCTGTGTCCAGAGCTACAAGGAAAATGTTGTGTGTAGCCATTGATACCCTACAGTATGGGGGTGGGGGTGTAGAAGAGAAGTGGAAAAGGACTCTTAGAGCCAATGCCCGGCCTGTGATGTGCACTTGAGGTCCATCTTGGGGCCACTTCTCTCATTTACCCTAGCTAAGATTTGCTGGCACAGACTCCTGGTTTTAATTCTAGCTCCCTGCTTACCAGCTGTGATTACTTAACTTCTCTGTGCCTCAAACTTGTTTTCTCATCTGTTAAATGGGCATAGTAATGGCACATATGTTGCCGTATTGTTGTGGAGTAAGTTCTCAGCACTCCTCAATCACGTGTCAATGGGCCAGTATTTCTCTGGGAGTGTTTCATAGTCCATTAGGTGAGCAGGATTTGATTTTTTATAAATGGAGGACTACTGGTAAGGGCTTTGGTAGTGAGCTCCATGAAGTTTCGCCGGAGCCAAGGCTCTTCTACCTGCTGAACTGGCTGTGCTGGGTATAGCGGCTGGCAAGTATCTGTTCAATTAACGAATGGATGGGTGCAAAACAGAAGGAAGATTATGCCCCCAGGCCTCTTCATCCCCAGCCTTGTAAATGTGACGTGGCAGCAGCGTGGGAAAGGGAAGGAGTGTTTACGGGCCGGATCTTGAATTGAATGCTGTCTCTGCCACTTACAAGGCCCAGTACCCTGGGCGAGGTGGTTTACTGTTTCTTCTATTGTAAATGGAGCTGATAATATCACCCCCACCCCCAAAGGTTTTCGAGGAAGAGGAGATGAGACGGTCTATCCCTGAGCCTAGTGAGGCGCGCTCCGGCGCTCGGAGACCTCCGTGAACGCCCCACCTCTTGCGTATCTTCACCGTGCGGGGGCCCTGACAGCTCCAGAGGCCGGGGTAGGGCGCCGGGGCCTGAACACGCTGTGGAGCCGGGCCAGCCCGCGCTGCCTGCCCCGCGCTGCCTTCCGCGCGGGTTCTGGGCGAATGCGCCAGTTTCCCGCAGCCGGACGGCGTGTGACGAAGTGTGGGGAGAGGGCCGGGCGGCTGCAGCGGAAGGCGGAGTCCGCGGGGAAAACGAAACTGAGAGTGAGCTGCCCAGACCCGGCTGGGCTTCGAGGACGGCGGTGGCGCGAGGTGAGCAGGGGCGGACCGCGCGGGGGGCGGCTGGAGTGGAGGGCGCCCAGGGCGCGCAGCCCCAATCCCTAGCCTGCGTCCCCAGCCCCGGAGGTGGACGCTGGTGAGAGGCCCCAGACCCCTGGCCCCTCCGCTCCGGGAGCGCTGACGCAGGCCCGCAGCCGAGGTGCGGGGCCCTTCCCGGATCCGGGCAGCCGGCTAAGAACGGAAAGCCATTTTCTTCCCGTGAAGAACAGAGCAAGTATCCAACGAGCCCCAGCCGGGGTTGCGGGGTGGGGATCTAGTGGAAAACAGGCCCTATGACTTTACGGAGAGATGGGAAATATAGAGGCCTGAATGACCCATACATTGGCTCAACAATGCCTAGCCAAAAATCTCTTGCCTGGACAGTTATAATTATTTCCCAATTGCCCGACCGCTGCCCCAACTCCGTCCCCACCCAGCCTGCCATATACCTCTTCTCAGCACCGCATATGGGCCCACAGGCAGGGCCCCTTGCGCCCTCCACTCTGGCCACCCTGCTGTTCTTGGGACACAGCCCCGCACACACGCCTGCCTCTGGGTCTTTGCACTGTTTTTCTTCCTGGAAAGCTCTTCCCCCAGATGCCTGGTTGGGCCAATCCCTCTCTTTCCCCAACATTTCTTGAATGTCAGTTTGTCGGAGCAGCCTTCCTGACCAACCTGAAAGTAAAAAGAACCCCGCCTCCCTTCGCTGTGGCCCTCACTCCGCTTCAGTGTTCAACAGCGTACTCACATCACCCTGTGGCATGTTTTATGTTTTTGTTCGTGTTCCTCCACTAGCAGGTTCACCTGAGCAGGGTTTTGCTCACTGGTATAACCCCAGCACCGAGTACATAACAGGTGCTCATAAAATAGTTGCTTAATCAATGGTTATTCATAATTTCTCTTTTGAGTTCCAGAATAACGAGATTTCCTATTGCCCGTGAATTCTTTAGTACTAAAAATGCCTAGCCAGATAGAAGCTAAAAGGTATACTCTCTGCTGTAACTTAGAAACTCAGAATCTTGGGCAGGCTGTGCTCTTTTTCTTCAGTTTGCTTATTAGAACCTGAAGATCCATAACACTTGACCTGTAGTTCATTTAATGCATCAGATACTAATTGAATCACTGTTGCATGTAACCACTGTGTGGGCCCTGGGAAGCTCACTGTCTGCCCTAGGAGGTGGCAGACGGACAGGAGACAGAGGTGCAGCTAAAGGGACTTCTGGGTATGAGTAAGATGGACATGTAACAGGGCACAGCCAAAGATACTTCTGGGGATGAGTAAGACAGGCATATAACAGTTGTTAGTGATTAGGGTAGTGATTTCTTTCAGGAAAATAGTAACAGTATTAAAACAACACTTATTACAGTTAGTTAAAAAGAAACCTGCTGTTTCTTTTTTTTCCCCAAACTTGTAAGTACTTTTTCAAACATGTCAGTTCAGCACCTTACAAGTTTACACATGTATTTCACTTAAATTCAGACTGGCTTGTCCTCCTGATGATTAGCAGTTCCTCAGAGTTAAAAGTGCTGAGGATTTAAAGCATGAGCTAGGACTTCTGGTTAAGTAATTGATAAGGACTCTTTCATTACTGCTGTTCTGAGATCTGTGACCGCCTCTGACGTCACGTATGGTCTTCTGATTGTGACTACACTAAATGGCGCTTGGGTCCGTGAAAACAATGGTATATCTGCAGATGTTTATTCTGAACCCTTGGGCCAGGTGTGTTCTGGTGTTCAGAGATTTTGGATTTTAGAAAGGCAGTGCAGCAAAAACTCTGTCTGTTGTGTAATACTCTCAGCAGGGTTTCTGAGCAGCAGGCTATAATAAAGCCTATTTTTGCAGTCGGATGATAAATAGGCAACAAAGTATAATGAAGACTCTAAGTAGCTCATGTCAGTCTGGGTCTAGGCAGGGGGCTACAAATCTACCAAAACAAAACAAATGAAAACAAAACAAACCTCAGTTTTCGGTGCTTTTGGGGGTTTGGAATTGCAGACCAGGAGAACCATTTATTGAAGACCACTGGTGTGGGAGACTTGTCCGACTGACTTCTCATAGCAACCTGTGAATCTGGTGGTTCCAGGTCATGAATCAGAGGTTCAGAGGTTGAGAGAGGTGTGTAGCCCAGATCTCTGTGGCTTTTAAAGTCTGACTCTCTCTGCTGCACTAAGCAGTAATGTGAAGGTGTGGCTTTTGCTCAGACTTAGGCACTTCCAGCACCCTGCTTCCAGCCACCACTATTGCTCACCCAGTGTGGCAGCCTACTTGGTTTCCCAACTTCTCTTGTTCTGCTTCCCTTTCCATACTCAGCCCCTGCCCCCTCTGTTCTCTACATATCGTCAGAGTGATCATTTGAAACACAAATCCAATCACATCACCCGTCTGGTAGGACCCTACATCCACAGCCCTGACCATGGCCCACAGTGGCTGTGTGCTGTGGCGCCTGCTCACCTCTCTCACTCTTTCCTACTCTTTACCCCTGGTTCACTGTGTAGCAGTGCCCTTGGCCTTTTTGTTGTCCCTCCAAAGTCTGTCCAGGTTCCTACCTCAGGGATTGCTCTGCCTGAGATACTCCTCCTCCATATCTTGATGAGTGGACTTTGTCATCATTCAGATGTGACTTGACTATTGTCTCCTGAGAAGGGTCTTTCCTGACTGCTGTGTTTAAAACCTCCTCCCTCACATTTCTGTCCCTGCCTACCAATGCACCCTCTATCCCATACCCCTGGTTAATTTCATCATAGCACTTCTGGCCATCTGGCCATCATTATCTACTCCTGTTACTCGTTTCTGCACACGGGCGTTTTCTCCCTTCAGTGGGATGCAGGCCAGGACTTGTTCAGTCTTCTTCATGCCCATATACACAGTGTCAGAACAGTGTTTGCCATCTGATAAGCATTTACTGTGTGAATGAAAAAGGATGCCAGGAAACAGCAGGTGAATAAAAGGGAGAAGACGAGGAGGTTTACAGTGAAGTATCTAATTTTAATGAATCATTCTCTTATTCAACTGTATCTCAGGGGTTCAACATTCACTACTTGCCACTGGGTGTTGGTGATAACAGAAATGAATGAGATATAGAACCTGCTCCCCAAAGAGCTCACTGACTAGTTTAAAAGCATTCAGGGCTGTGATGGGAGCTGGGCATCAAAGGAGACTGTGCTGATCCTCACACATGAGTGAAAATCACCTGGTTGATAGAGGTTGCAGATGTTGCATTTTAAGCAGAGATAAAAGCCCGTGACAGGTCCTCCAGGCGAGGGTGAACTGGAGTTATTTTTATATTCATTCATTATTGAGCCCCTCTTATAAGGCTGGACCCTTCCTTGTTGTAGCTTGTGGTCTCTTTTGGAAGACAGTTAAATAAGCAGTTGCAGTAATGGGGACAAGGGCTGTGATAGAGTGCCAAATCAGGACCTCTTCTAGGGTGACTGATATGACATTTGAGCTGAGATCTATAGGAAGAAGTGGTTCAACAGGCAAAGGCAGTAGCAGGAGTAGAGTCAAGAGCATTTCAGGAGGGAGCATGTTGGACAAAAGCAGTTGGAATCAGGAAACAGCCAGTGTTGGAGGCACACTTTTGAGCATCCTTGTTATACAGGTGGAATATAAAGCCGCAAGCCTAGAGGCAATGACCAAGGTAGTGAATGTAAAAACCAAGAGGAGATCTAAGGACTGGATCCTGGGACATGACAATCTTTAGAAGAAAGGAAGAAGCAGGAAAGGAGACAGAGAAGGAGCAGCTTATGAAAAAGGAGGAAAACTAACAGAGTGTGGTGT
>CM052543.1:128068936-128095443 GCA_028533065.1 Trachops cirrhosus
AATGTAAAAAAATAGAATAAAAATTATATACTGCAATTACAGATATATGAAATATACATGAAGAAAAACAATAAAAAACAACCCAAAATAATAACTGATTGTGTTAGGATTGTCAATATATGAGTACTTTTTCTTCATTTTTATAAATTGTATGTCATATAAAGAATTTTTCAGATTAAACACTGAAATTGTACGATATTTGTGTATCCTTTCTCATCCTTGAAATCTCAGATATATTTAATCCACTGAGCATAGAATTGCCTTGACTCTAGAGTGCTCATCCCTGTCAAGTTCCCACACATACGGCGAAGTCTCCGTTTCTCTGCATAGATCCTCTCCTTGTGTATTGCCACACTGAAAATTCCAAATTAGGCTCTTTATGCTACCTGGGTTACCTACCCTTTTGCCCAAATGGGGTTTGTTTATGAACTCCAAAGTAACTTTAACACAGTCTAAACAAAACTTCACGTATGAATTAGCTACGAAAAACTGTATCATTGGCATTTCAAAGACTACTGCAAATGACTTTTAAATTGCCTGATATTTTAAACTGGGATGATTTAAGTCACTGTGTTTTTCTTTTATGTTGAAAGTGAAAGACAACTATGTATTTTCTGTATGCTCACTTTTTCCTTTTCAGTGCTTCTGGCTTTCATTTTAAAGCTCAGGGTGTGGGGACCATAGTGACTGTTTAATCAAGGAGGTGTTTTGTTACTATCAGGATGCATACTGACCCTTTATATTCCCTGTTTCTTTTAAGAAATAAGGTAATGGTAGAGCGTGAAGTAACAGTTTTGGCAGCGCTTGATCATCCAAATATTGTTCGCTACTCTAGCTGCTGGGATGGAACTGATGATGCTGTGGAAAGCCAAAGAGACAGGTAACTAAAAAAGAAATTCTCATAGTGCTAACAGGATGGAGGAAACTATCATCGACTATGTGTGGGCCATCAGATAACGCCACTAATTAATACATATAAAAATCACCACCACAAGCACTGTTTGAGATCCTGTTATGTCTCGATTCTGCAGATAAGGAGGCCATGAACAGTATTTTCCTTCCTCCTCTCCTCACTCCAAACTTGTTTTCAAACATTTTTTCCTGTCCTCAGCTGTTTTCAGCATCTCAGGTGTAGCTTTCCTGATGGCATTCTTTCACGAATAGGCTTACTGGCACGTCCAGTTCAGTCTCATCTGTAAATGACGTCTTGAGGAGGCTGTTCGAACATGTTGTCGATGCTGCAACTGGAGGGTTCCCTCCTCAGCTGCCAGTGCTTTTCTCTCCCTCTCTCAGGCCCCCAATTGGTAGGATGCAATCAGTGGGTTCCTTTCAAATGCAGTGACACCATTTATGGTGGGGTGGGGGCAATGAAAATAATTTTAAGACTTTGGTGGGAGCACCTCATCTTGCATCACTCATGTTTTGTCTCAGGTAAGCCACTGCCAAAGGGCTGGAAGATTCTAAAGAGCTGGCATCTCCCTTTGAAAGTCACTCAGTGCAATCTTGAGTGCACTGTGGGCCTGTTCATTCATTTTCTCCACACACAAACCCAGCATCCATCCCACGGACTGAGAACTTTATCATCAGTTTCAGGAGTGCTGGACCATCAGCACATGGGACTTCTTCAGCTTTCAGCAAATTCTTGGCTACCTCTTTCTATTTTCTAGTCAATATACGTTCAAAGAATATATATTAATAATGAGACCAATTTAGTTCAGAAAAAAATGTGGTTAGCAAAATCAGTCCTCTCAGTGACATCTCATAGCAGTTTATTGACATTTCTCTTGGAGTATCTAACCTTGTGCTGTTTTTTTAAGGCTTGTTTTTTCCTTGACCTCTCTCCTGTTAAACTGTCATCCCCATGATGGCAAGGACAGTGTCTAACTCATTTTCTCCTCTTTACATGCCTGTTCTATGCTTTTCACAAAATAGATGCTCAGTAGATTGATGATGAATTAAAATATTTTAAATTAATGATGAGATTTGGTTTTCTATAATTCCATTGTATTAATGCTCCCATTCCCATCTTTTAGAAGGGTGATCAAGGCCCTTTCTAAGCATTGAAGAATGGGCAGGTTATACTTCATAAATTAGCTAGACAAATAAAGCTCTGGACATCTGGGGACTTATGATTTAAACAAAACCAGTTTATTATATTTTGATTCCAATTATTTATTTAGATTTCTGTTTTGAGACATGTTTGTGCTTAAGAAGAGAAGTTACACTTTTTAAAAAAATACTTGAATGATAAAATTAAAAAAATGAATTTTTTACTGAATTTATTTTTGTTGCTACTTCTCTGTGACCAAGCCCCCAGTACCTTTTCATCCAAATGGAATTCTGTGATAGAGGAACATTGGAACAATGGATTGATGATAGAAGAGAGAAGGGCGCAGACAAAGACTTGTCTTTGGAATTATTTGAGCAAATAGTAGAAGGAGTGAATTATATACATTCAAAAGGGTTAATTCATAGAGATCTTAAGGTAAGTGGACAATGTGCTTTGTTAGGAATTGATAAATATCACTTAATAATATTAAAGTCTATCTTCTCCAGGTTTAGAATTATTTGACAGTCATGAAGAAATAATATCCCTGATCCTCTGTAGTTAGACTGGACCTAGAACTTGCCCCACATACCATTCCCTACAGCCACTCAGAAGATCTCCAGGGCTAACGAACTTGCCAAGACACGGAGCTGCACTGGAAGGCGCTCATTCACTCCTGGCGCTCGCTGGCTGATAGTCTTCATTCCCTCTGTAAACACTAGTAGCTTTAGTATACCGCCCCTTTCCGTGTGGATGATTACTGTGGCTGGCACAGCCAGCTGGCTGCTCTGTCCCGGCCTCTGTTGTCGCTCAGGCTTGTCTGAGGGGCAGAAGGGATTCTGCTGACTGCGGCTTTGGGAACAGGGGTTCTCCTGCTCTCCCAGTCATTATTCTTGAAGGCAGTCACAACTACTAAGCCCAGAGTCTAGATTTTTGTGTTTTTTTTGGCATTTGGACACTTCTGCCTCATGACTGGAAAGTTGCAATAATCCAAACCTTGGAACATGTAGCAGACCTTTGTGTTTTCATTTTCTTCTGTGTTCCTAGCATCCTACATGGTCTACATGAGCAGTTTTCCCATTTTTCCATCTCATCAAAATAAAAGAAGAGAGACAGAACAGATTTTCAGTCTCTCTTCTGTACTCTGTGCCCTGTGATTTGCCTGCTGTCCTCACAAACTCGCCACGCCGGATCCTGTCACTGCACCTGTGCGCATGTTCTCGCATGGAACACTCTTCTGCCCCTCCCCTTTGTCCCAGTTCCTTTATGTAGCCTTTCCAGATCTCTCCGGATCAGGCAGAAGCGCCTCATTTATATCGATCTTGGCTGTCTGCTTATTCCACCTATCTAAAACACCCGGGAGTGAGGAATGAAGCAAAAGTTTCCCTGAGTAAAATAAACACTGATACAGAGAGTTGTTTGTTGGTCCTTCATAGGCATAAGTGGCCCTTAAACAAAATGCATCCTCGGTCTGCCCAGGGGGCTGAGTGATGCCTTCATGTGCGAGTCCACCTGGTTCCAATATCTCTCTTTAACAATATATGAAGGTGTTCTTTGAAGTTAGAACATCAGAAGGACTATGCTCAGAAAGATACATTTAGAAGGGCTATGCCTTCACCTTGAAATAAATCATACATGGAGTGAAGTGAAGAATTAAGCACAATTATCTATTTATACAGTAATTTTTAAGAGAATGCAGAAGTGCGGGTATTAACTCCCACACCCTCCTCAGGATGAACTAGTGCGATTCTGACTGGTGTTGGCTGGAGTCTGCCTTCTCCTGCACCTCCTGTGTCCCCCACCACCCGTGCCCCATGTCAGGGACTGATCTTGTGTCTGTTTACAAAGACTGCTCCACATCTGTAGTTGCTCAAAGGTCAGACTTGAATACTACTGAGCCTTCTTTCATCTTCTTCAGCTGTTCTAGCTTCACTGCTACAGTTGCTGCTGTCTTGCATCTGAGATAGGATGCAAACAGAGGCGTGCACTTTTTTTGGTGATGCCTCCCAAAATACCAGTTGCAGGGGGCTTTGTCAGAGAATTGTCTTTACACAGTAAAGCCTGTTACGTGAACTTTACCAGTGCTTATCATTTCCTGCCAGAATCTTAAGAACTAGACCAGAGGCACTAGGGGAGTGACATAGATGCTTCTGGAGTGAGGGCTTACAGTCCTTGGAGGTTCAGTCCCCTGAGGCCCAGCTTCCTTGGTCATCCTCAGCCTGAGCATCAGCCCTTATTCCCGTACTGCCTGTATGAAACTGGCACCCTCTTTTAATGCTCTGCACCCCAACATTTTGTGAAATCACACCGTTACTGATTACACAAAGTGTGGCATTGTTTTTCTCTTTAATGAACAGGAAGTAAGCAACCTGATATTTTTACTACATGGTCCTATCCAGCTTGTATGTTTACGCAGCATCATAAGTGTAACCTGTTTCTCAGAGTCAGGCTGTAGGCTTGTGTGGGGCTAGCGGTTGCACTTGAGCAAACTCAGCATTTTCCTGCACTGTAACTTGAGTCAGCATTGGCACATTTTCTCTCAACACTCACCCCACACACAGCTACAGCTTTCCATCTGTATTCTTGGTGTTAGCTTCCAGTCTTACTGTTCGTTGTTCCAGTCCAACTGCTACTTTCTGTGTGGACCTTTTCAGGCTGGCTTCTTGGAAGTTCCTCTTTCAGCCATCCTGGGCTGATGTCTCCTTCCTCTCAGTTCCTTTACAAGGTCCTGTTACAAGTGTTGGCTCACGAGGCCTGTGTGCGAATGTGTAGCCCAACGTTGTACTGCAAGTCTAGCCTTTTAAACAATGGCAAATATTAATGTCTTCCCAGTAACCATCTATTTTCACATTCTGTAGAATACTGGTCAATACCTTCTACAGATTTGTGGGATAAGATGAACACCCATCATTCTGTTCTTTTTATTTTTTTCAATCTGCTCAAAGAATTGCATGGAAAATATACTTTAGTGCTAGTTATTAGTTTCTGGTTAACTTGGTATGCCTTCAAGGATGGAAGGGGTATGTTTTGAAGAAGTTGTCAGAGATGGGAGAAATTGACATCAAGGAAGCCCCCACAAGTAGTTCTGCACAAGATATCCCATAGTATTAGTGGGAAGAGACCCATTCCGAGAATCTGAAAATTGGAAGAGATCTTAAGGGCTTCTACTTCAATCCCCATCGAATCCTGGACTTGTATTTGCAACATTTCCACCAAGAGGGTGTCCAGTTCTGTCTTGAATACTTCCTGGGAGAGGGAACTCTTGAATGCCCATTTTTGGAACCACACTACTAGTATTTTTCGGTGACACTAAAGCACCCTCTAGTCCTGGATTTACCACCCGGGATGATGCAGAGTGAGTCCACCTTCCACTCAATAGCTCTTTAGATCTTTGAAGCCAGCTGTGCCCTGGGCCTTCTGTGCTGACAGAGAAGTCCTGACTTCCTCAGCTGGCACTTTAAAAGACCTGGGATACTAAATTTTCTATTTCGAGCTACCTGTGTAAGGGTAAATGCCTTATACTGTCCTAAGCAAATATAAAATTAGCCATTGCTAGATATGATTTGGATATGTGACACCAGTCTGTCAAATTGGTACTTCTACTTAAATACTGTTTTTTCTTTTTCTGTAGCCGAGTAACATATTTTTAGTAGATACAAAACAAATAAAGATCGGAGACTTTGGACTTGTAACGTTTCAGGAATATGATCAAAAGAGGACGCGTGATCGGGGAACTCCCCTGTACATGAGCCCAGAACAGGTGAGGTCACTTTCCTTTCTAGCTCCATATTTTTTTTTTACTTCTTTCATTTTTTTCAATCATAAAAATAATAGACACCTCTTATACAATCAAAACAGTACCAAAGTATATAGATAAAAATGGGAAAGTCCCCTTAACCTTCCTTTTATTGTACTTTTACTCCACTAAGGACAGTTTGTTGTTTATCCTTTAAGATCGTTTACTGTGAGTTATAAAAATACACAAACACAGATATATATTTACACAGAATTTTTACATAAAAATATACATACATACATTTTTACTGGAATACTAACTATGATGTTCTTTTGTGACTTTATTTTTTCTCTCAACAACATATCATAATTTTTCATATTGATACAAGTAGATCTGACACATTTTTTAAAAGAATTTATTCATTTTTAGACATAGGGGAAGGGAAGAAGAAAGAGAGGGAGAGAGATGTCAGTGTGTGGTTACCTGTCACATGCCCCCTATAGGGGATCCGGCCCATAACCCAGACATGTGCTCTGACTGGGAATCCAACCAGTGACCCTTTGGTTCGCAGGTCTGTGCTCAATCCGCTGAGCCACACCAGCCAGGGGACACATCCTTTTTACTAACTATATTGTATGCCAAAGATAGCTCTATCATAATTTAACTATTTTCTTATTGATGGGTATTTATTTAGGTTGTTTCCAACTTTTTACATTTATAGACACATTATATGTCTTCCCCCTTATCTTTGAATCTAAGAATAAATATTTCTAAGATAATCTATGATAGATTCCTTGAAGTGCAATTATTGAATAGAATGATAAGCGCATTTCTAACTTGATAAATACTGTGAGGTTGTCATTTTTAAAAAGTGATTCTACTGTGCTCTCCTACCTAAGTGCAGGAGGATGCTGCTTCCTCCCTCACATTGTCAGGCTAGGGTATGGGCAGACTACAGATTTGGTCAGTGTGATGAGTAAGGGCTATCTTGCTGTTTTAGTTTGCATTTTCTAGGTTCTTGGTAAGGTAGGCCATCTTTGTATGTCTTTCCTTATAATTTTCCTGCAAATTCTCTGTTCATCTTCTTTGTTTCATTGTTCTTAATTAGGTTATATTTTTCTAATGAATTTGTAAGGAATCATGCATTTCAGAAATCAATGCTATATCTATTAACTGTCTTACTGAATTTTTCTCCTTGATTGTTACTTATTATTTCTTTGTTTACATGTATACAAGTGTTACATGTATGAACATTTTCTTTATGGCTGCTAGATTTCTCAGTTTTCATTTTGGAAGTCATTTCTACCATAAGATTATAAAATATTTTGTTTTTGCTAATTCTTTAGTTGAATTGAATTAATTTTTGCATATATATGAGTAAGGATTATAACTTGATTTTCCCCACCTGGGTACCTAATTGTTCCATCACCATGTATTAAATAGCTCATGGTTTAAAATATTATTTTCAGGAAAGTTCATAGAGGCGAAAAGTAGAACATAGGTTACCATGGCCCAGGGGAGGAAGGATGGAAAGTCATACTATTTTTAATTGGGTGTCTGTTGGGGATGATGGAAAATCTTCTGGAAATAGGTAGTGGTGATGGGAACACAACATTGTGAAGATACTCAGTACCACTGAACTCTACAAATACAAATGGTTAACGTGGTAAATGTTATGTCATATATGTTTTAGCATAATAAAAATGCTATTTCATCATGAAGGAAATTCCCACACACTCATGGATCTATTTGTGTCCAGTTGACTTGTTTTTTTCTTTAATATCATGCTGTTTTAATTACTATAGCATTATTAAATAGGTCTTAGTATTTGGACAGTGGGATCTCTCACATCATTCTTCAATTTAAAAGTGCTCTTAATATTCACATTCATGATTCCAAATAAGTGATAGAGTCAGCTTGTCATGTCTCATAACTGGTATTGAGGTTTTGATAGTAATTGCATTAAATTTAAGGATTTAGTTGATGAAGATTGGCATGTTAATATAGTTGAAACTTCTCCAGAAAGTGGTATATTTCTCCAGTCAGCTTTTGCCAGCCAATGTTATGGTAAGAAATGACCCCTGATTTCCTGGTAGTGCACACAACGCCAAAGGTTTATTTCTTGCTCACCTGATGTGTCTGCTGCAGCCTGGCTGAAGTTTTGCCCGTCATGTCTCCTTCACTCCAGAACCCAGACTGAAGGAAGACCCCTAACTGAGTATTGCTATCCCTACTGGAAAAAGTGTTGTCATAGTCCTGTGATGGCTTTAAAGGTTCTGCTCAGCAGTGGCATACATCACTAAACATTGTTGCCCAGAGCCAAGTGCATGGCCCAGCTCAAGGCCAAGCATGCAGGGGAATGCCGTGCTCTCACTGGGAGGCCAGTGCACAATTGGGAGCAATAACACAATCTACCTCAAGGTCACATTTATATTTTCAGTGAAATTCTAAAATATTTTTTCTTTGTGAAAATTGCTCATATTTTAAAGCTTTTCCCCGAGCATGTATGGTGTTCTGTCATTAAAATGGGACTTCTTATATCTAATTGATGGTTAGTGAGTGAGGCTATACGTTTTTAAAATATATTTATTTATTTGTAATTGTGGCAAAATACATATAACATAAAATTGCCCATCTTCACCATTTATTGATTTATTATTTTTAAAGTATATTTTATTGATTCTTCACAGTTGTCCCAGTTTTTCCCCATTTGCCCCCTTCTGCCTGGTAACCCCTTCCTTCCAGCTATCCCCCTGCGTAGTTCATGTCCATGGGTCATGCATATAAATTCTTTTAACTTCTCCATTGCCTGTACTTTTCTTAACATCCCCCTATCTTGTACTTACCAATTAGGCTTCTAAATCCCTATACCTTTCCCCCCATTCTCCCCCTTCCCCCTCACAGCTGATAACCCTCCAAACGATCTCTATATCTATAATTCTATTCCTGTTCCAGTTTTTTGCTTAGTTTGTTTTTGTTTTTTTTTAGACTCAGTTGTTGATAGTTGTGAGTTTGTTGCCATTTTAATGTTCATAGTTTTAATTTTCTTTTTCTTAAATAAGACCCTTTAACATTTCATATAATAAGGGCTTGGAGATGATGAACTACTTTAGCTTTACCTTGTCTGGGAAGCACTTTATCTGCTCTTTTCATTCTAAATGATAGCTTTGCTGGATAGAGTAATCTAGATTGTAGGACCTTGCTTTTCATCACTTTGAATACTTCTTGCCAGTCCTTTCTTGCCTGCAAAGTTTCTTATGAGAAATCAGCTGACAGTCTTATGGGAACGCCTCTGAAGGTAACTCTCTGCCTTTCTCTTGCTGCTTTTAAGATTCTTTCTTTATCTTTAACCTTTGGCATTTTAATTATGATGGGTCTTGGTGTGGACCTCTTTGGGTCCAACTTGTTTGGAACTCTCTGTGCTTTTTGGACTTGTATGTCTATTTCCTTCACCAAATTAGGGAAATTCTCTTTCATTAGTTTTTCAAATAGGTTTTTAATTTCTTGCTTTTCCTCTTCTCCTTCTGGTACTCCTATGATTCAGATGTTGCCCCTTTTGGAAATGTTCCAGAGTCTTCTTAAACTCTCCTTGTTTTTTTTTTTTTTTTTTAATTCTTATTTCTTCATTTTGTTCTGGTTGAATGTTTATTTCTTCCTTATGTTCCAAATCATTGATTTGAATCCTAGCTTCCTTCCCTTCATTGTTGGTTCCCTGTGCATTTCTCTTCATTTCACTTAGTGTAGCCTTCATTTTTTCATCTAATTTGCAACCAAAATCAACAAATTTGGGTTCAGTTGTTGATAGTTGTGAGTTTGTTGTCACTTTACTGTTCGTAGTTTTGATCTTCTTTTTCTTAGATGAGTCCCTTTAACATTTCATATAATAAGGGTTTGGTGATGATGAGCTCCTTTAACCTGACCTTATCTGAGAAGCACATCCTTCTCAGTGAAGGTCACCTTCACTGATCACCAGTGAGCATCCTGATCACCAATGCTTTGAACTGTGCATCTGATAGGTTGGCTATCTCTTGGTCACTTAAAAGTATTGGCTCTGGGGCTTTGATTTGTTCTTCCGTTTGAGCCATTTTTTTTTGGGGGGGGGGCTGGTTTGGTGAAGCCTGTTATGTAGTGAGGAGCGGAGCCTTAGGTGTTCACCAGGGCGGGGCAACCCAGTCACTGGGTTGTGACGCTATATGTGGGGGAGGGTCAGAGAGGGAACAATGGCGCTTGCTCCACTCTCTGTCAGATTTCAGTCCCCTCTGCCGCTTCCGCCAAGCAAACTGGGCCTTTCTGGTGCTGATTCCTGTGTGGGCAGACTTGTGTACATTCTAGGGCCCCGTGGGTCTCCCCAAGGAACTCTGCTATGAGGCTGGGAGTCTCTCCGGGAACCTCAACCTCCACGAATGTTTTCAATCAGTGCTTTTAGGCTTTATTTCTCGGCGCTGGGGTCCTGGGTTGCATGGTTTGTCTCGCTGCCCGTTTTCACCTGGTTTATCTGCACGCGAATGTGTGACTGTGGACAGCCAGCTGCCTTGTGCGCCTCACTGGGTCTGCTCGTTGCCTCCTTGCACCAGCATCTGCCACCAGGGTCTGCTAGCCACCTTCTGCACCCTGCGGGCCCGGGTCTGCCAGCCACTGCTTTTTCCTGCTGCGACCCCTCTCCACTGGCTGCTGACTCTGCCCCTCTTACCTGTCTGGATGAGTGGTTGTTGGGACTTCTGTACAGTTCAATTTTATGTCTGTTCTGATTGTTTTTTTGTTTCTAAAGTTTTGTTGTCCTTAATTTTGGTTGTAAGAGGAGGCACGGTGTGTCCACCTATGCCTCCATCTTGGCCGGAAGTCTGATTGCCTGTCTTAGCTCACCTGTTAGGTTGTATGGGGCAGAGCCTTGGGTATTTGCCTGGGTAGGGCAAGCTGCTCTGTCATTTTGTGGCTCCGTGTGTGGGTGAGAGATTGAGGAGGGGACAGTGTCGCTGCTGGCTGACCTCTGGGGGCTTGCCTGGCACTTGCTCCTTTTCCAGTCACTTCACCTACTCTGTCTGTGACTGGCACCCCTCCAGCTGCTGTCCTGGTTGTGGTTCCAGGGTGGATGGCTTTGCATGTGTTCAGGGCTCTCCTGAGAAACTGGCACTTTCTTCTGCTGCCCCAACTCCCACTGGCTTTATAGCCAGAAGTTATGAGGCTTCATTTTCCTGGTGCTGGAACCCTGGGCTGCCTGGTCTGGCCTGAGGCTGGGATCGCTCGCACACAGGATGTCCTCCTGATTTTTATCCACCACAGGTAAATGTGGGGCTGCCCATTCCATAGGCCGCTGCTGCCTCGCCACCTCACTAGCCAAGCTCACCACCAGCACACTGTGTCGTCTCTGCCCCAGCTCCCTGTCTCTGCCCCTCTGACCCTTCTAGATGAATACAGCTTCTTTAAATCTTTGGTTGTTGCACTTCCATACAGTTCTGGTTGTTTTTCTGGGTGGTTTTCTGAAAGTTCTGGGTGTTTTTCATTATTAAGTTACTTGTGTTCTTCCTTATGGTTGTACAGTGAGGTGAAGTGTGTCTACCTGTGCCTCCATCTTGACCGGACGTCCCCATCTTCACCATTTTTAAGTGAACATTTCAGTGGATTAAGTACGTGCATGTTGTTGTGCTACTGTTACCACCATCCATCCACAGAACTCTTCATTTTGCAAAACTGAAACTCTGGGACCCATTGACCAGCTCCTCCTTCCCTTCTCCCTCCAGCCCCTGGCAGTCACCACTCTGTTTTCTGTCTCTGTGAGTCAGACTGCTCTAAGTACCTCATAAGTGTAATCAGAGAGTGTGTGTCCTTTTGGGACTGGCTTATTTCACTCAGCATAATGTCCTCAGGACTCATCCGTGTGTGTTAGCACATGTTCAAATTTCCTTCCTTGTAAAGGCTGAATAATATTCCATTGTATGAATGGACCACATTTTGTTGAGTCATCCATGGATGGATATTTGGGTTGCTTTTAGCTTTTGGCTATTGCAAAAAAATGCTTCTATGAATATGGTTGTACCATATTGATTCGTGCATGTTTGGCTTACATATAGACAGATTAATAATAGTTTTTGGTTTTGATTGATTGCTTATTGTCCATTTTCATCTTTTGGGGTTGTTCATTCAATTTTTCTTTTTTGATTTATAAATGTCCTTTAAAAATCATTTTAACTGAAAACATATCTTTCCAAAAACATCTATTATTTTGCCATACCAGAATAAATATACTGAGTTATTTCATGATTTGAGGGTCTAGAATGGAGAAAGAACACATCTTTTCCCTCTGGAGAAGGGATACATCTGGAAAAAACCCACAATTTACATTTTTTCTCAGTATGAAAGTAGAAGTCAATAAGTGGCTAATTGGCAGTCTTTTAACTCCCACTTCATTACATATCTCCTGTATCCTATGTTGTCACCCTCAAAATAGTTTATAAAAGTCATTCATTATTGTGCTTTTTGTTTGTAATTTAAAAAAATTTTATTGAGAATAATTTATGTAGCATAAAATACACTTTTTAGTATTTAGTATTAGTATTTAGTATTTAGTATTTATGTAGCATAAAATACAGATCTTAGGTGTGTGTGTGTGTGTGTATACTTGAAATAAATAATATTTTTAATGTTCAAGTACACTTGTCTCCATTTTCCCCCCCACCACTCTCCCCCACCCACCTACCCCCACTTCCCACCCTCAACCTACCTGCCTTTGGTTTTATCCATGGGTCCTTTATACATGTTCCCTAACAACCCTTCTCCTTCTTTCCCCCGTTATCCCCCTCTTACCTCCCTTCTGGTTACTGTTTATTCTTTATTTCTCTGTCTCTGGTTATGTTTTTTACTTGCTTGTTTGTTTTGTTGATTAGGTTCCACTTCTGGTGAGATCATGTGGTATTTCTCTTTCACTGCCTGGCTTGTTTCACTTAGCATAATGCTGTCCAGTTCCACCCATGCTATCTTGAAAGGTAGAAGCTGCTTCTTTCTTTCTGCTGCATAGTTTTCCATTGTGCAAATGTACCACAGTTTTTGATCCACTCATTTACTGGTGGGCACTTAGTCTGTTTCCAGCACTTGGCTATTGTAAATAGCACTGCTATGAACATTGGGGTGCACAAGTTCTCCTGAATTGGTGTTTCAGGATTCTTAGGGTATAATTCCAGTAGTGAAATTGCCAGGTCAAAAGGCAGTTCCAATTTTTAGTTTTTTGAGGAAATTCCATACACTGTGTTTTCCACAGTGGCTGCACCAGTCTGCACTCCTACCAACAGTGCACTAGGGTTCTGTTTTCTCCACAACCTCTCCAGTACCTATTGTTTGTTGATTTGGTTATGATGGCCATTCTGACCAGTGTGAAGTGGTATCTCACTGTGGTTTTAATTTGCATCTCTCTATGGCTAGTGATGCTGAGCATCCTTTCATATGTCTCTGGGCCCTTTGCATGTCCTCCTTGGAAAAGTTTCTGTTTAAGTCCTTTCCCCATTTTTTAAATTGGGTTTTTTGTCTTTCTGGAGTGGAGTCATGTGAAATCTTTATCTATTTTGGAGATCAAACACTTGTCCGAGGTATCATTGCCAAATATATTTTCCCATATGGTTGGTTCCCTTTTCGTTTTGCTGATGTTTTCTTTAGCCATGCAGAAGCTATTTATTTTGATGAAGTCCCATTTATTTTTTCCTTTATGCCCCTTGTTCTAGGGGACATATCGGTGAAAGTATGCTGCATGGAAAATCTGAGATTTTCCTCCCTATGTTCTCCTCTAGAACTCTTATGGTGTTACAACTTATATCTAAGACTTTTATCCATCTTGTGTTTCGTTTTGTGTATGGTGGAAGTTGGTGGTCGAGTTTCATTTTTTTGCATATAACTGTCTAGATCTTCTAACACCATTTGTTGAGGAGGTTATTTTTATTCCATTTTGTGCTTCTGCTCCCTTTGTCAAATATTAATTGACCATAGAGACTTGGGTTTATTTCTGGGCTCTCTGTTTTGTTCCACTGATCTATGTGTCTGTTCTTATGCCAGTACCAGGCTATTTTGATTACAATGGCCTTGTAATATAGTGTGATACCAGGTATTGTGATCCCTTCTACTTTGCTCTTCTTTCTCAAGATTGCTGAGGCTATTTGGGGTCATTTCTGGTTCCATATAAATTTTTAAAATATTTGTTCTATACCTGCAAAATATGCACTTGATATTTTAATAGGGATTGCATTGAATCTATAAATTGCTTTGGGTAGTATGGACATTTTGATGATGTTAATTCTTCCAATCCATTGATACGATATATGCTTCCATTTATTTGTGTCTTCCCTAATTTCTTTCTTCACTGTTGTATAGTTTTCTTAGTACAGGTCTTTTACCTCCTTAGTTAGGTTTATTCCTAGGTACTTTATTTTTCTTGTTATATATCAAATGGGCTTTTTTTCCTAGTTTCTGTTTCTGATATCTCATTGTTGGTGTACAAAAATGCCTTTGATTTCTGAATATTGACTTTGTATCCTGCTGTTTTGCCTAATTCACTTATTAGGTCGAGTAGTTTTTTGGTGGAGTCTTTATGGTTTTCTCTGTACACTATCATGTCATCTGCAAACAACGACAGTTTACTTCCTCCTTTCCAATTTGGATGCCTTTTATTTCCTTTTCTTGTCTGATCGCTGTGGCTAAAACTTCCAGTACTATGTTGAATAGAAGTGGTGAAAGCGGATACCCTTGTCTTGTTCCTGATCCTAGTGGGAAAGATTTTTGTTTTTGCCCATTCAGTGTGGTGTTGGTGTTGGCTGTAGGTTTGTTGTGTTTGGCCTTTACTGTGTTGAGGTACGCTCCCTCTATTCCCACTTTGCTGAGTGTTTTTATCATAAGTGGGTGCTGTATCTTATCAAATGCTTTTTCAGCATCTATTGATATGATCATGTGATCTTTGTCTTTCATTTTGTTTATGTTTGTTACATTTATTGATTTGCAAATATTGTACCATCCTTGCATACCTGGGATGAATCCCACTTGGTCATGGTGTATGATCTTTTTAATGTATTGCTGGATCCAGTTTGAAAATATTTTGTTGAGGATTTTAGCGTCTGTGTTCATCAGCGATATTGGCCTGAAATTTTCTTTCTTTGTTATGTCTTTACCTGGTTTTGGAATTAGGACGATGCTGGTTTCATAAAAAGAGTTTGGGAGTCTTCCCTCTTCTTGGATTTTTTGGAATAGTCTGTGAAGGATAGGGGTTAGCTCTCCCTTAAATGCTTTATAAATAAATTCTCCTGTGAAACCATCTGGTTCAGGACTTTTGTGTGCTGGCAGTTTTTTGACTACTGCTCAGACTTTCTTTTTTCAATTTTGGAAGATTATATTTTTCCAGGAATTTATCTATTTCTCTGAGGTTTTCAAATTTCTTGGCATATAGTTGTTCATAGTAATTTCTTACAGTCCTTTGTATTTTTGTGGTATCAGTTGTAATCTCTCCTCTTTCATTTCTGATTTTATTTATTTGGGTCTTCTTTTTTTCTTGAAGAGTCTGGTTAAAGGCTTGTCGATTTTGTTTATCTTTTCAAAAACTAGTTCTGGATTTATTGATCCCTTGAATTGTTCTTTTAGTGTCTATGTCATTTAATTCTGCTCTGATCTTGGTTATTTCCTTCCTTCTACTTGCTCTGGGCTTTGTTTGTTGTTGTTCCTCCAACTCTTGTAGATGTAGGGGCAGTTTGTTTATTTGAAATATTTCTACCATTTTTCAGTGGACCTGTGATGCTATGAATTTCCTTTTCAGGATTGCTGATCTGTGTCCCATAAGTTTTGGGCTGTTGTGTTTGTTATCATTTGTCTCCAGAAACTTTTTGATTTCTTTCTTGGTCTCATTATTAACTCATTCATTGTTTAATAGCAAGATATACAGTCTCCATGAACTTGAGTGTTTTTGAGTGTTTTCCTTGAGGTTGGCTTCTAGTTTCAGGCCCTTGCGGTCTGAGATACAATTTCAACTTTCTTGAATTTGCTGAGGATGGTTTTGTGTCCTGCCATGTGGTCTGTCTTTGAGAATGATCCATGCGCATTTGAAAAGAATGTGTATTTTGCTTCTTTGGGATGAAAGATTCTATGTATGTCAGTTTATATACCATGTATTATGTAATTTATAACTTATATAGCATAAAATGTATAGATCTTAAATGTCTGTTTTTTAGCTTTGACAAAAACATATACCTGTGAAGCCCACAAGCTTATGAAGATGTAGAATGTTTTCCTCGCCCAAGAAAATTTCCTCAGGCTCTTTACAGTCCCTCCTCCCCACCACCCAGAGGCAGCCTGAGCTCTAATTCCTATCACCATGAATTACTTTTCCCTGTTCTGGAGCTTCATATGAATGGAATCTTTCAGTATGTATTCTTTTGTATTTGATTATTTCACTCAAAGTAATGTCTGTTGGAGAACCTCTAATTGTTGCTTGTACTAGCAGATTATTACCTTTTATTGTTGAGTACTGTTCCCTAACTCAGAGGCATATACTTCAGAGATATTGCGGGTTCGTTTCCAACAATTGCAATAAAGCAAGTATCACAACAGAGCAAATCACATGCATTTTTTGCTTTCCCAGTGCATATAAAACTTGTTTACACTATACTTATACTGTAGCTTATCCAGTGTGCAATGGCATTATATCTTAAAACAACATACACCTTAATGAAAGAATACTTTGTTGCTAAAATTGCTAACCAACATCTGAGTCTTCAGTGAATTGTGATGTTTTTGCTGGTGGGGGGTCTCGCTTTGATGCTAACGGCTGCTGACCTATCAGTGAGCTGATTGCTGAAGTTTGGGGTGGCCATGGCAGTTTCTTAAAATAAGACAATGAAGTTTGCTGCAATGATGGATGTTTCCTTTCACAAATGATTTCTCCATACCACGTGATGCTGTTTGATAGCATTTTACACAGAGTAGGATTTCTTTCAAAATTGTAGTTAATTCTCTCAAATGGTGCCACAGCTTTGTTAGGGAGAAACCTGGTTCTCCTTGCCAGTGCAGTAAAGAATTACAGATCAGCAAGTCCATTGGTATGCAAGCAGGGTTTATTAGTGGTATGTTCTCATGGAAGAGAATAGGCCTTGCCAAGGTGGAGTGAAAGGCACAGGTTCAGGGCAGGGCAGGGCGGCAAGACAGGGGTGGCAAGAGCATCAGGTCCTTTGTCCTGAGGACTTGTGTAGTTGGTAGGATGGGGTGAAGAAGTTACATATTGATTGATGGGTAAAGGTGGTGCCAGCTCTCCCTGGTGACGTGACAACCCAAACTTAGGTATGTGTGGGGGTCTGTTAGCCCAAATCCTTATCTTGTTCCAGACACCATTTATTCATCTTGTAAAACAGTACATGACAGGAGGCAGTTAATTAAAGTAGGGGCAGTTACCCAAAGTTACTTATGCACTTTTTCTGTAAGCATTAGGGACCCCCTCGTAAAACAGATAGTGACCAGAGGAAGGCAATTAACCACCATCTTAACCAAGGTTGTTTTATGGGTTGCTTCTTGGGGCACTGTGGACCCTGTCCTCTTCCCCCTTCCAGGCCTTGGGATGAACACACAGTTCAGGGCTTTCTTTTGTAGATAGTGGAAGTGCTACATAGAATTTCAAGGACTTCTCTCCGTCCTTGCTAACGTAGTATTTCTTGTGATGTTGGAATACTTGGCAATATTATCAGACCAGGCTCAGGACTGTTGAGTTAATGGGTAAGACATGTCTCCCTCCTCCTCCCTACCTTGATTTACTATCCATCCTACATAAGTGCTAAAAGGCGTTTCCTGGCAACCAGGATGCTAGATGCTGGCCAATAATAGCAGCACAGTCTCAGAGTTCTTCCTGTGCTGTCTCTTTCCTCAGCTTTATGTGCCAAGTTTATGTTATATTCGAATTCTTGTCAAGGCACTAATAGGTGAGAGAAAAGAAAAGAAAGTAGAAGACAGCATTCTCTAAATAAATTCAAATTTAGGAACCTTTTAAGAAAACAATTATCATTTGCTACCCCACATCACAATAAGATGTTTCTGAATGGATTTGTGATCTAATTTTTGAAAATGCAGTACAACAAAATACAATAAAACAAGGTATGCCTGTATACCATGATTTGTTTATCCATTCTGCTGATGGACATTGGATTGCTTCTAGTTATGGAATATTATGGATAAATCTTCTATGAACATTTGCATGCAAGTCACCTACTAGAAATTATTTTAACTGTTTCAGCTGCCACATCTCATTTAATGCCACAATCAAACGCTGAGGTTGAAACTATTGTTATCCCATTTTATGGTTGTGATTATTCCCATGTTGATGGTTAATTTACACAGATGATTCAGGTACTTAGTGATAAAGATTTGAACTTGGGCATACTCCACAGATCAAACATAACACTGTTATGTAACATACTTTGATCAAATAACCTTTTTGGCTTCAGAAGGCATGGATGTTTATATAATAAAATGGGAATAATAAATGTAAATATATTTTGGTCTCTTTAGATGTCTTCACCAGAATATGGCAATGAAGTGGACATCTTTGCTTTAGGGCTAATTCTTGCAGAGCTTCTATACATACCTCCCACTCGTTCAGAAACAATTCATGTAAGTAATCTCACGGAAAGAATTTGGCAACAAGAATTACTGGTCATCATCCTCGAAGTGCAGCTGTGGACAGTTATTGCCCTCATGTAAGGATGGGCTTGAACATATTAGTGTTTCCTGCAAATGAAGTATGGCTTTTATCTCTTTCATGTTTGGGCAACTGAAATTTTTTGTTAGTTCTGGTCAAGATGGTGGAGTAGGTAAACAGTGTGCTCATCTCCTCCCACCACTGCATCAGTATTACAACTAAATTCTGGAACAGCCACCCTTGAAAACCTCCCGAGGACTAGCTGGATAGAACCTCTGCAACAAGGGATATAAAGGAAAAGCCATGTCGGGACTGAATTTCAGCTGTAATTGAAAAATTAAAGAAACAGAAAAACCCTTTTTGTTAAGGGCCAAAAACTTTGTTTGTTTGTTTTTAAAAAAGGTGTGTGCATCTCATAAAACCGTAGCTGTTTATTCCCATTTGTTTCAGTAAAATTTTGATTGCCTGCTTGGCATAAGACCCTGTGATAAGTGCTGCAAGGATTATAAAAGCGAATAAGCCTTATTCTCAAGGAGCTTGTATTCTAGAAAGTAGGTACTATAAGAAAAGGCTACAAGTGTTTTGGGAGAAGGCATGAAGCCTTAGGGAAGCAGCTAGGCGGAGACCTTTCCAGCCATAGGAATTTAGGCTTCGTGGAGGAGTTGAAGCTGGGCTCTGAAGGACTGGTTGGCTTCTAACAGTCCAAAATAGAAAGAAGGTGATTCTAGCATGGAGACAGGAATGGGCAGAATGTTTTTGGGAATATTAGGCAGAGTCTGATATTTTTATTGGAATATATAAGTTATAAGGAAGTCGTGGTTGATGGAGTTGGAAAGACACGTTGGGGCTAAATTAATGCAGAAATGTGGGCTCTGTTGTGAAGGCAGTGGGGAGCCACTACAAAGTCTGAAGCCCAGTAAAGGGGACTCATTTGGAGTCAACGGCATTCTCCCCTGTGAAACGGGTAATGAAAATACCTGTTGTATAGGGTTCCAAAAGGAAGGGAGAGAAGGCCTGTGATACCCTTGACACTGCAACATGTTGTAGTGATAAAGATTTTATTGGATGGGAGGGGTGGGGAAGGAGTCCTGCTCACTTCTTGGCTAAAGAGACTCTCCAAAGATCTGAAAATGTAACTAGATTTAGGATAACCCTAGCCTTTGTTGTTTTTTATGTTTGTTTATCCTCCCAAGTGAGTAATTTCCTAATGAATGCATATATGTTTTGTTTTCAGATCTTCCAAGATCTAAGGAATGGTGTTGTCCGAGACACATTTGATAACAAAGAAGTAAGCCCTTGAAAATAATTAGAATTTTATTTATTTCAATCTTTTATTTCTTCATAATGACTACTTCTGTTATTGCAGAAGAGTCTTCTACAGAAATTACTGTCAGCTGAACCCAAGAAACGACCTAACACATCTGAAATACTGAAGACTTTGGAGGAGTGGAAGACTGTGGGGGAGCGGAAGACTGTTGTCGGACAGAGGATGATGCGGCACACGTACTAGCGTCCTTCTGAAAAAGTGTCCTGCTTCTGATGTCCGCTTTCCCTGCGACTGTCTGAAACCTACCAGGGGTTTTGTTCCTTCTCCCTAATGCTTTTCACTACATTTGCAGAAAGTTTTGCACTTTTTAACTTCAAAAATGTTTTCACATTTGACTTTTTCCCAGGTCATCTGCTTATTATGAAGATGGGGAAAAAATCCCTCAATTTTTTATATCATACAATTGATAAATATTTATCAAATATCTACTGTTTGTAGGCCAAAAAAAATAAGATCTTCCCATGTCTTAAATAGGTAACAAGACAGTTGGAGGAAAATGGTAACCATAACAAGATAAGTTGTATACAGTCACTTCAGAAAATAATTTGGTATCTTCTAAAGGTAAATGTGTATATTCCAGAATGGAATTCCTACATTCTGCCTAAAAGAATGTTCATAGAATTCCTGTTTGTAAAAGCCAAAGGAACAGAAAACCATACTACTGTCCATAAAGAGAAAAATGGATTCATACATTGTGTTATATTCACAGTGGAATACTATATAGCAGTAAAAATGAATGAAGTACTGAGAAATGTGTAAAATGATACATCTCTCAGGAATAATGTTGAGCAACAAAGCAGGTTGCAGAAAATATATACAGAATGATTCCATTTATATAAAGTTCTAGAACATGCTAAATGAAATCATTTTGTTTAGGAATCCAAACAAATGTGGTAAAAACAGTAAAGGGAAGGAAATGTTGAGAAATATTAAATTCTGATAGTGGTTGTCTCTGAGAAGGGATGGGAATTGTGTGACTGGGGAAGTGGATTTCAAAGCTATAGCTAACTCTTTTTCCTTAAACCAGATGTTGAGGCTACTAGTGTTTACTGCAGAGTTATTCTTTTTATCTTAAATGCATTTTGTATCTATTCTAACAAACACTTTAAAGAGATGGTAACTGTGGTATAAGGCAAGCTAAGCACAGAAAATTGTCTGTCTGGAGGGTTGAGATCACTTTCTACTGAAGTATAATGGCACAGGGCTTCCCAGTGGCACTCTAGCAAGGGACTTAAGTGAGTAGAGAGGAGACCAGCTGAGAAGTCTGGGCAAGGGGCATGGCATATCAGATGACACAGAAAAATCATTAATTTTATTAGGTGTGATAATGATACTGTGGTTGTGAAGGACACTGTCTCATTCCTGGGCAATGCATGCAGGAGTATCCAGGGCTGATGTGGCATCATGTCTGCAACTTTCAAACGCTCAGCAAAAATCAATGTGTACGTGAAGAGAGAGAGAGAGAAAGCAAATGTGATGAAACGTTAACAATGGAACAACTGATAAATCTAGGTGTGTGTTACAGAGGAATTTCTCATCATATTCCTTGAACTTTCCTGTAGGTTTGAAATTTTTCTGGGAGGAGAGAAATCTTTTTATAAAAAACTATCATCTGGATATAATGAATAAGGCTATCCTCAAAAGAAGGTAGCCTTATTTTTACTTTCTCATTTTAATATGTATACTATTATGAAATAAATATAGCATCTCTTGGAAGCTTCTATTTATTTGTGAGTATGTTTTCTCAGCCTCAAAATTATAATGAATAAAAAATATCTTCTTAATCAGAAGAAGAGAGGGGCAGAGGCCGGGGAACTTATTTGCAAATTAAAGTACACACACACACACGGAGATTTTGAAAGGTACGTCTCTGTCTATGTATGACACATATGGATATTATATTTACCCCTTTTAAAAATTTTCTTTTGCTGACATATTTTAAAGTAAATTTAGGCATTGTTTCACTTGTACATACTTAAAAATGATTTTAATGCCTAATCGGTAAGATCTTTTTAATATTAATAAAACCATAATATCATTGTCACTCAACAAAATTAATGAGATGTTTAAAATTATTTGATAATTCAGCTTGCATTCGGTTTTCCTATCTCAAAAATATCTTCCTATGGGTCGTTTCAATCAGGATGTCTTTTACTCTGTAACGTTTACCCTTGTTTTTAGTGTCTTCCCTCCTGCCATTTATTTGAGGAAGGAACTGGGATATGTATCATGTAGAATTTACTCCATTCAGGATTTGGCTGATGGTATCCCTTCGGTGTCTAGTTAGATCTAGAATCTTCATTTGATTCTGGTTCGAAACTTTTTTTCCAAGAATACCTCATAGGTGATGCTGTACACTTTCTTCAGCACCACTCGGGAGGAACTGCTGTCTTGCTCCACTTTGGGTGATTTTCAGATTGATCGGTGGATTGCGGTGGTGCCATCTATTTCAAGGCTTCCTGTCCATCTTTCACCTGCAGGTTTTAGCAACCTTTGGTGAATGTCTGGATTCATTATTTTATTAGGGGTTACAAAATAGTGATTTTAGGATTCTATCAGTTCTCTTGCATTTATCATCTGTGATTCTTCACCTGTGATTCTATCAGTTCTCTTGCATTTATCTTCTGTGAAGAACTTTGTCTTCAGCCAAATGGGAAAGATGGCATAAATATTTAACTTACTAATTTTAGAATGAGTTGGTACCCTAGTAACCTCCAATGGTGACAAATGAGATTTTATATTTTTAAGCAGGGGTGTGACCCAGCTGGTACTCTGAAGCAGTGTGTTTAGAATGGGTTGGAGCAGGAAGAGACTATATTTGAAAAGTTGGACAAGTCTGAGAGGTTCAGAGGGCCTGACTAATAGAAGGGGACCAAACCAGGAGGACTTGGCAACTAATGAGATGTGAAGGGTTAGGAAGAGGTAAGCATCAGAGGTTACCTCCAGGTTTGTTTGAAGGTGAGTGACAGGAATATGATGCCCTAAAGGAAATACAGGTTTCCACTAAATTAATCCCCCTAAGAGCCATATGTATTTGAGGGATGTTTTTCTCATTTTTTCCTATTACACAGTTTTTCAAAGATTTTTATTTATTTTTTTTAGAGAGAGGGGAAGGGGGGACATCAATTTCCAAGAGAAAGATCATTCGGTTGCTTCTCACACACCCACAACTGGGGACATGGCCCACAACCCAGGCATGTGCCCTGACTGGGAATTGAACCAGTGACCTTTCGGTTTGCATCCTCAACCCACTGAGCCACACCAGTCAGGGCCCTATTATATAGTTTTTGATGAGTTAGAATTTAAGCCAATATAGCGGGGCCACCATACATCTGTCTACATGGTGCAATGGAGCACGTTTGGGAGGTAAAATGTCGGATATCACTTGGAGATACCCGAGTTTGGGGTGCTACCAGAATGTTCAGGCGAGGATGTAAAGCATACTGTAGGAAACAGGGCGGGAACTCAGAAGGGATAGATTGGAATCATACACAGAAGTGAAGTGCATGTTATCGAGAAGTAACCCCTGATGCTTCACTCTGAATCTGAGAGCTTCTATAGGAAAGGGAGAAGGAACAAAGCATGGCAGGCAGATGTCTCCATTTATTTACTCTTTGTATCTAATGCCAATCCCGTCCTTAAGGACTGTGATTCTTTATCTGTGATTGTGACCTGTCCCAACCTGGAGTTTCTCAGAATGGTCTCAGATGAAGGGCCTGTAGTTGATAACTGTAGAGTGGCCTAAAACTTTAACTGAAACTGTGTACTGGGTAAAACTGTGAGGCAAATAAAATTGTTCTCAAGCTGTGGCTGGGTGACTCGGCTGGGCGAGTTGGGGAATGTCGTCCCATACACCAAAAGGTTGAGGGTTCAATTCCCAGTCAGGGCACATACCTAGGTCATGGGTTTGATCCCCAGTTGAGGGTGCCTGTGAGATGCAACTGAGTGATATTTCTCTCCCATATCAATGTTCCTCTCTCTCTCTCTCTCCCCCTTCTGCTCTCTCTAAAAAGTCATTGGACGTATCCCCAAGTGAGGATTTTTAAAAAATTGCTTTCAAATATCTGTGGCTCTTTTGGAGTTAATTTGATTGGCACCTATATTACTTTCCTATGGCTGCTATGATAAATTACCACAAACTCAGTGGCTTAAAACAAAATACATTTATTTTCTTGTAGTTCTGCAGGCCAGAAGTCTGAACTGCATTTCACTGGGCTAAGGTCAAGGTGTTGGCAGGGCTGTGCTCCTCTGGAGCCTCCCGTTCCGTGACACGTGTGCATCGCTCCCTGAAGAAAGCGTGGCCGCCCTGGTCAGCTCTGGGTTACTGAGTAGGCTTCTGCACTCAGGGGCTCTGCTACGGCTTCTACCTGAAATTCCCTTCACCTGTGTTTAAATAGCACCTGGACTGAGATGTAACTCGCATATCCTCTGATTCTCCCATTTAAAGCATACAGTTCAGTGGTGTGACATATATTCAGAGTCGTGCAGCCATGACCACCATCATTTTTAAAACATCTTTTGTCAGCCCCTAAAGAGACCCATGTCCACTAGCAGTCATTCCTCATCTTCCCCCAATTCCAACCACTCATCTATCTACATAGCTTTCTGCATTCCGGACCTTCCATGTGAATGGAATCATGCAGTATGTGGTCCTCTTCACTCCGTGTAAAGTTTCTAAGGTTCACCCAGGTTGTAGCGTGGATCAGTGCTTCACTCCTTTTGATTGGCTCTATCATTTTACTTACTCTCTAGTCGATGGACATTTGGGTGGTTTCCCCTTTCCTGCTGTTAGGAACGAGGCTACTGTGAACGTTCGGGTCAGGGTTTATGTGGACACGTTTCCACCTCTCCTGATCGTATACCTGAGTGCCAACGCTGGGTCATGTTGTGACTTCTTCCTCATCGCTTTGCGTATCAAAGTTACGTGCGGAACCCAGATTCAGTGCTACTTCTGGAGTGTTCCCTCTCCCATGCAGAGTGAAGCTTCTCTCTGGTCCTCCTATTGTTTAGTGCCTCAGTGTTCTTACCAGTTGGCCTCAGAGCTCAGCTATCCCTACATACTGTGAATTTCTGGAAAACAGGGATAGGCACTCCTATTTTTGTATACCCCACGGCCGTGAGTGTACTGCCCTGCATAAAGCAGAAACTTAGTATTAAGTGCTTTTGAGTTGGTGGGGAATGAATATTAATTTCACATGCTTGAATTTACAAAATGTGTCTAATACTAAATGTTTAAAATTTCAACAATTGAATGTTTGGTAAATAACACGAAGTAAAGTATCTGTAAGGCAAATCAATTGGCTACATTGAAGTCTATTTATTTTGAATTTTAGAAGCTCCAGTATTTGGGTGAAAAAAAGTAAAGAGACTGAGCAGAAGAAAAACAAAGACGACAACAAAACAGACTCAGACACAAACAACAGTTCGGTGACTACCAGAGGGAAAGGCGGGTGGGGAAGAGGGTTTGGGGGCTAAATGTGATGGAAGGAGACTTGACTTGGGGTGGCGAACACACGATACAGTATGACAGATGATATAATATAGAATTGTATACTTGAAACCTATATAATTTTATTAACCTATGGTACTCTAATAAGTTTAGTAAAAAAACCAAAAAATAAAATTAGGAAAATGAAACATTTTAGAAATTGTAGATAGGGCTTTGAAAATAAGCAGCACAATATAAACAAAGGTAAACGACATGATATTAAAATTTACTTTGTTTCAAATTTCACATAAATGTTCTAAAGATAATTTGAAAATTCTCTCAATGTTTTGCTTACCTTGGTTTTCAATATTGTCCAGTTATGAACCCATAAAAGGCCTATATGAATACAAATATTTTTACTCACATTGAAAGCCTTTATTTTTAAGCGTTGATAGATAAGAATGGCAGGATGTCTCCCTCTCCAAGGCAGGCCCTAGGCCTGGAGTCATGGGGTCCATCAAGGTTATTCCCATTCTTGTTCATGATTGTTCTGAATACACTCAAAATATTCCATGCCACTGGGCAGGTGATGGTTGTCGCCACAGTAGGTAGTTTCTGGAATCATGGAAGCTAGTTCCTGATTCCATTTCATGTGAAACAACCGCATGGCTTTAGGACTGACTGACTGAATGGCTGTTGTGCTGGCTGAAACGACGGGAAAGTATCTGACTATAATTATGAGGAACAGATGTACTCCTTTGTTTTAGCTATTAATATAACTTTATTCTTTTTAATGAAACAAGTAAATATTAAACAGTATTATCTCACTATATAAACTCCAGCGTTTTATATATGTATTTATACTTATAAAAATGATGCATTTTCTGGGTGAAGAATTGAGGTCCATAACTTAACCAGGTTAGTGGTTCTCAAGCTCCGCTGCATCACAGAATCAAGGGTAGTGACACAAAGGTCATGATGACCAATTATGTCAGAATCTCTGGAGGTGGGACCCTTGTATTATTTTTTAAAGCTCCCCAAGTTCAACTAGAGGACAAGTGAACTAGGTCACGTAAGGTCAAAGGCTAAAACAAGAGGTGCTATTAATTCACTTGTGCCAGTACAGCTAGCTAGCTTTTGCTGTGTTCTCGTGCACGCTATTTTTTTTTTTTAATAATTCTTCATTTTTTTTTAATTTTAGATTATTCAGTACAGTTTCAATCTTTTATTCCCATTCCAGCCTACCCACCCATCCCTCCCCACCTCCCTTCCATTTCCAAGCCCCGTAGTTTTGTCCATGTGTCCTCTATATTTGTTCCTGTA
>CM052543.1:128095943-128193598 GCA_028533065.1 Trachops cirrhosus
TAGGTTCTTTTGGATGGGTGTTTCAGGATTCTTAGGATATAGACCCAGCAGTGGAATCGCTGGATCAAAGGGCAGGTCCATTTTTAGTTTTCTGAGGAAGTTCCATACTGTTTTCCACCGTGGTCGTACCAGTCTGCAGTCCCACCAACAGTCGTGCATGCTATTTCTAATGAAGAAGTTGATCTCTTGCTCGATGCTACTGAAAGGTGAGATGTAAAACTGTACAGGCAAGATCACAACTCTGTCCCAAGAACAGTAGTGCTATATAGTTAACCTACAGCATTAGTTCTCACCCACAGGTGCCTATCAGACTTAGTCTTAGAACTTTAAAATAAATACAGATATCCAATAAGTATTCTAGATTAGCTGAATCAGAATCACTGGAGGAGGCACCTGAGCTTGTGAAGAAAAGTTAACAATTTTGATGGCCAACCTTAGATGGAGCCCTGCAGAGGTGAGCCACGATATGTGCTTAGCTGTACTTGGCTAAATTACAGGAAAGCAGGTTTTGGCTTAAGATAGAAAAATAACTTAAAAAACCTCTTAGAGCTATCCAGCAAGGAAGGGTCTCTTTTAAGGCAGTGAGCTCCAGGAAGTGTGGGGATAAGCTCTGTGAACCTTCATTCATTCTCTCTCGACAGAGGGGTGTCTTATTTCCTGAGTGATTTTGGGAGAAGGGACTTAGCATGTGTTGCCCAGTCCCTGGAAGGTTCTATCACCTAGAAAGCTAACTGGTCTCCGAATGCAAAGACAGGCTGTGTCCCTGCAAGGCAGGGGTGGGCTGTCCCCTTCGGTCAGGGAGGCTGGCTGGACAAGTTGGCCTTGCTCTCTGTCTCTGTTTCAGCGTCACTGACTATAAAGACGGTATTTTAATATCTCTCTGACTCCCATGTCTTCTCAATTTGTTCCAAAGTGAAGAGGGAAAAAAGAGAATTATTTGATGTCTTTAAACTTCCTAAGCATCAAATAGAGTCATAAATTGTAGTGGCCCATGTCTACAACACTTGTGTTTTGAAATAGCGTTCCATTACTTTATTGAAGTCAGTGAACAATTACATTCTAAAGTACAAACTACTTCTAAAGTACACAAGGAACAAAACAAAAAAATGGCATAAAAAAGCTGGGAATTCTAACTGCTCAACTGACTAGGAAACAACAGCAACTGCATTTTCCAAATTTCTGCTTTATTGAGAATAATCTTAGTCGTGATCTGCAGAGGTTGGTCCCGGGCAATTTGAAGACAGGTCTTCTTTATCTGTAATTTACACGAGGAACATAAAGGATCAATACAACATGTGTAGTGAACTATTCTAGAAAATTATTTCCATATAACATGGATTTTGTAGCTGCATTTGCTACTTATTATTAAATACACTGGGAGGAGATTTTAAAGAAACAACTGAAAAGTCTTCACTCTCAAGTACAAAGTCCTCCATTTCTTTCTTACAATTAAAAAAAAATGGAGTGGATTTCAACATGCTGATTTTTATGGTTCAGGAGGAATATTCTGTCTAACTAAAAATTTAGTATATTTTTCAAGTATCTGCAACTAAAGGCCCTTTAAAAATTAAGCATGAAAAAAGTTACCATCCTGAAGTGATTCAAAATTCTTTCTTTTGAAATAAAACACTGAAAAATTCCCTTCTGCATGTTCAGTTTCTGAAAAGTTAAAAACACTTTTAATAAGGCCTCAATTATTTCTATATCTACTATTTCTTTAAGACATTGATTCCACGTTACCATTTGGATAGAATAAGAAATTTCCATTATTTATGGAAAATGTGACTTTTATTAAAAAAAAAGTTAAAAGTCAAAGAGCATTTGTATTCAATATTTTTAAACAGTTTAAAGTATTTTCTTACCTTCGTAGGCTGTTCCACACCAAATACAATATAGATGTTCTTCTCTTAAATAACTAGTCAATATCTGTAATTTGTCCAGTACCTAGGTATGGGACACAAACACGTTAATGGTTCACGTAGAACAGAATCTGGGTTTTCTTGTCTCTTGGATCATGCTGAATTAGCCCAGGGCCACGCATCTTCCACTACACTCTCAACCCTTAGGAGAATGTCAAAAGTGGAATTATTTTAGAACGTGTCCCAGTGTACCAGCTACCCTGATAGTTTCACAAGCCTCCCAGACACAACATGGACCACTTGTTAACATTCAGAAAATAGAATTCAGCTGCTCTATTAGGCCGGGATCCTTAAAAACCATCTCTGTTTTCAAAGGATCTACCTTTTCCAGTGGGATGAGGCTAAACACTGCCTCCCTGTACCACTGAAGTTCTCATCAGTGGTCTCCCAGTTAAGTGGAACACAGATTTTTCCAATGTTGAGTGTGTCCTCCAAAATGCTTATATACATGTAACCACAGAAATGTGCATTCAGTGTATTCATTTCTTGAATAATCTCCACTTCCTTAGAACTGAGTTTTTTTTTTGGTTTTGTCTTGTTTACAGGTGAGTGAGAGGTACTCATTAGAATCACTTTCACAGGAAATTTAACAGGAAACAAAGTAGAAATGAAAATAATTTACGTGTGCAGCTAATCCATAATCCAGGAGCGGTGAGGGGGTAAACTGAAGCTAACGGGAAAAATTATATGATATATAATTTTTTATATATATGGTATATAATATATATGATTTATAATTGGGGATATAAACCTATGACGTAGTAGTTCTCAAATGGGGGTGATCCCTCCCCTCACAGTACACTTAACAATTTCTGGAGATATTTTTGGTTGTCACAAGGGGCAAGTCCTGCAGGCATCTGGTGGGGGGAGGCCTGGGGTTCTGGGATAGATTTTATAATGCACAGGCCAGCACCCCATGCCAAACAAGTACCAGCTCACAATCTTAACAGTGCCAATGCTGTGACACCCTGATCAAGGAAATGGCACCAAAACATACACTTAAATCTTCACTGTCATATTCATCTTCATCTTGTTCGTTTTCTTCCTTTTCCTCTTCTTCAGCCTCCTCTTCAAGTCTCAGCCAGTACCAGGCCTCCCTGGGAACCTGAATATTCTAAAATGTAGAATTATTTCCAATTAAACATAGCTAAACATGAGACTATCACCTCACGACAGTGTGTTCATGTCAACATGAATTCATTCTTTCAATTAAATATTTACTGAGTGCAGTGTCAAGACTGAAGCACTCACTGTATTATGAACTTTGGGGATCCAAAACCCAGTTAGAATATTGTCTCCAAGTTGCTGACAGTCTAGTAGGGAAAATAAGCTATGGCATAAATAGCTTAATGGGTATAAAATAATACACATAAGCTAGAAAATCTTAAGAGTCATGACATACATAATAAACTGCTAGGGAAATATAGAAAAATGAGAGATTACTTCTAGCAATCTATTTAAAGATGATAGAAATTTCACTAAATGAAGTCATTTTATTTTGAACCAGCAAAATAAAAAAAAGCAAAATAAAAAAATAAGTCATTCAGATCTGAAATATATGGTATTCTCCCATGATCTTACTACTTAGAGACGCATGAGGAGCTGAATAGGGACTGAAAACTGGCTATTCTGGTTAGTCTGTTATCTTGGGGAATAGAATTTCCACACATAGTAGCCCTGAGTAATCGATATTCAAATGAACAGATAACAATTAAATGTAAAAATGTTGTTTAACCCTTATTGTATAATTCAGACTATTCAGGTTCCTGCCGTAAATAAGTCATCATTGTATCAATTATCATAGATCAGTAGTACACGGTAAGCAAAGCTTTAATCAGTAGAAGACTAGGTATACCAGACTTGGAGTGTTTGGTTTGGCTTTTAAAAATAGAAACGCATGGCAAACTATCCTGGTTGCCAAAACATGTCACTACCAAACCGAAAGCAGGTAGAAGGCTTGCCTTCTGCGTATCCAACTGCTGACAGGCTCGCTGGCTTCTTCTAAGATCTCCTTCTAGCTTCATTTCATCCTGCTTATTTTTAAGTCTCATTCTAATGGAAAGAAAAAATAGTACGTTACAGTTCTGTACTCTCTTTATCTATTTTATGTGACTGAGTACCAGAAAACATACCACACTGAAGAAAAGATGAAATCAAAAGCAGCTCCAATACAAAGTTTTACCGAAACTGTTCTGCAGCGTTTTCTTCCGCTTGGTTTTTCATATGAATCTTTCTTCTGTAGCTTTCTAATTTCTCCTCTGCTTTTCGTTTTAATAATGCCTCATGACCAATGCCACTTTTTCCTGTTCAAAGAGACAACTTTGATGAGAAACTTACTGACTTCATTTATTTATTTTTAAATTTTACTTTTCAATTACAGTACACATTCAGTATTAATTTGTATTTGTTGTAGGTGTAAGCATAGTGGTCAGACAATCACATACTTAACAAAGTGATCCCCCTGATAGTTAAGAAAAACTGTGAGTGGACAATTTTGTCTCAGAATACTTTTAGAACATTTCAGCTGATAAAAATACCTTTGTGTTTTTAATGGTTACAACAATTTTCTCCTCTATTTTTATGATTTAAATTTTATTTTATACTCACTAAAACTTATTTTTATTTTTTGTTTAGAAGTTTAACAAAGAAACATTTTAATGAGGGCTTCCTATAAGAACTGTAACAGCACTACTATAAAAATATTTATTAAGCACATGTATGTGTTAGATATAAGCATAAGCATATTATTACTGGTAAATATCCCTAAGCATAACTGCATACCTGTTTTGACATTGAGAGGAATTGGTTCAACAATACCATCTCCTAAAGAAAGAGAACAGAACACAAACTACTTCAGAAATTCTTCAAAACACAAGCACAGTGTGCAACTTTACAATGTTTCATACAGATTCCCTCCTGTTTCAATAACATTCAAACTGAAATCTGAACATCAGTATGCTAAATCAGTTACTGTCCTTTGACTCCTAGCCCTCAATAAGGCACAGCCTCCTAGGTCACCTAAAGGTAGGGTTTTAAGAAGTGAAAGCCTGATATTAAACACCCAAGACAGTGACAGCCTTGCTAGATGAAGATCAAAGCAATTACAATAGAGAATAAAGAGAAGAAACAGCTTACAGAAGGTACTTTAAATATATGGCCTTTATATCTTAATAAACAGTCTCACTTCCTAAGAAGAGAGGTGAGAATGGAGACTCTCCCATGGGGCAGGGCGGTCACTCGGGCAGCTGCTGTAGGTACAGAGCAAGCAGGGCCGAGTCCTGACATCGTCCTCAGTGTCTCTTCACTATCCTTTTGCCACTGTGCTTCTCAACCCTTCTCTTGTCACCACGCTTAGCTGTTGCCTCCACTTAAGCTTTGTCCATCCCAGTCGTTAGTGCCTTCGAGCTGGGCTGATACCCAGGGTTGTCTAAAGTGGGTGTGGAAAGGTGAAAGTTCTCCATAAAGCTTGTTAGCACCTAACAGACTAAGAAGCTTAAGTTGTTTTAATTTTTGTGTAGATGAGTAAGATTAAAGAGTCATCTCTGGTATTCATGGACACCATCTGGTGGTAAGAAAACCTTTTTATTTCTGGATGTGACTTACCACTCTTGCCAAGGGCCTGACCACTTTTATATCCCATCTTCTGGAGCAAAGCAAACCCTTTGTTTTCACGGCCTAGTGCATTCTTCAACCCAATGTCACGTCTTTCTTGTTCTTCTTCTTTTAAACTCTTCTGCCTGTTTTTCAGATTAGCTTCTTGTTGCTTTTCTTCTTTTCGACGGGCTTCTCGAATTTGCCTCAGCATTGGCAAACCTGGCCTAATATCTTCTCTGAAGAATAAGGGAAAAGGTTGTTTTAGATGAGTATGTGAAGTTTTCCTGTGACTTTGATACTTACTCACATTTCAGTGCTACCTCTCTGATCATCTTTGTTATCTATATTAGAACGCATCAGTGACTTCCGAGAACAGCTGTTCTAGTAAAAATGATGATGGTTGTTGCCAGATAGCACACAGTTGAAGAAATTGGAAAAAAGTAAGATTCGACTAATTTTTCTAAGGCGTTTGGCGACAATAAAGGGCAAAGGTAAACAGTAGCTAAAAGAGACAGTAAGATCAAATAAATGAAAAAAGTAAAGTTCCTTGGGGGGGGGGGGATAAAAAGAATCAAGGACAGAAGTAAAATGCTTAGCACTAAAAGGGAAGAGGCCCTAGTGTCTTTGGGTAGACATGAGGACAGTGTTCCCCTGAAGCAGTAAGACTAACTTTCCAACCTCAGATGTAAAGTCAATGTCATTGCTTAAGAGTCTACATTAATGCCTTATACGTATCATTACATGAAGTGTTCACACTTACTTACTGGACATTGATGAAGGAATCAGACATGTAGTCCTCTTCTTCTGCCATGTTCAACTTCGTATGACAAAAGTATCTGCAATTCAAAGAGGATAAAGTAACAGTTACTCCTTTTTTAGTTTGCCAAAATGGAAATAAACCTTTCTGTATCTCCAGCCATGAACTTTATCCAGAGCTCTACTCCACATCCTTGGGACCTTCTGACAACTTCCTGTGTGGAGCTCTCAAACTCAACAATCCCTACAACTCATTCTCCTCTATCCCAAATTTCCTTCATCCCCAGTATTTCCAAATTAAAGTCACTACTATCTCCCCATTCCCGACCTCTTAGAGACCTCTGTCACTTCCTCCTCTGTAATACCCCTCATAGGCATTTTCCCCTATAGTTGTGGCCACTACCTTAGTTCAGGTATTTCTTTCTCACTGGAGCTATTCCAACTGCTTCCTAATTGGTCTCATTGCCTTTGGCTTCTCCTCTCCCAATTCATCCTCTCCACCCTCTCCACCACAGTGTTTTAAAAATGTAAGTCAGGTCATGTTACTTGCTGTTTCAAATCCTTCAATAAACTTTGCCCTATAGGCAGAGGAGAACCAGTCGCTTTAACACTGTAGCAGAAGTCCTCTATAATCTGACCCCTGACTCTCTTTAGGAATCATTATTCAAGTCACACAGGCTTCTCATTGCCCTCTGAACATACCACTGATGTTTTCTTCATCCTAGGCTTAGGTTGCCCTCCTTTACAAAAACCAGGCCTCTACAGCATTTTATATTAGCTGCTTCATTTGGAATGTCATATAGTTAACACCTCACCTATATGGAAACATTTTTGAGGAGAGTCTCCATCCAATATAGCCAAATCATATGATTACTGGTCCGTAAATGGGTAAAATAATTACCCAGGAAAGTGCATCTCAAACTTTATTGCATATTTGAATTGCACCAGGATCTTAAAAGGCAGAGTCTGATCCTGAGCTGGAGCCTGAGGTCATGCATTTCTAACAGGCTCCCGGGAGATGTTAATGTTTTCCTTTGGGAACCCAGCCCTTTGGCCTCCACGTTGTTCTCGAGAGGAGGGCGACAATCTCCATACGTTCTTGAACATAAAATGGCTAATTATGGTTCTGCGCACCCCCATAACAGAGGACATAGCAGGGCAAAGAAACCTCTCTTTCTTTACATGATATGCATATGTGGATTGTGGGGGAAAAATCTCTTCACTGGGGATTCTGAACTAGAAGTAGGTGAAGCTGGGCTGCAGATGGCCCTCTTCTTGGCCATATAAAGAGATGCTGCTCTGCAGAATGACGCCAGACAGAGAAAATACGCCTAAAAGCAATAAGTCTCCAACCTAGGTCCCAACACCCTGATTTCTGTAGCTCTTTATTTGATGACATGACCTATGAATCTTCCAAGCTACAGAGGCTAATAAATTTACTCATTACTTTAGCCTGGTAGAGTAGGGATTCTGTCAACTGCAACCAAAGAACAATTACATGGGCTGAAAAAAAATTACTGTCCTAGTTTTTAATGTATATCTTCCCAACTAGGCTATAAACCACAAAGATAAGTCCCCTATATGCCCAATGCCTACACAACTGTGTCCCAAACATCATAAATTCTTGACATTCAGTAATGAGGAGAAAAAGGGTCTTTAGTAATATTTGTAACAATAAATACATTTCCCCGTGTTGTCATGTTTGATTTTTTAAAACTTGATGTAAATATATCATCAATACAGAAAACCACATAAAACAAATGGACAGTTTAATGAATTATTATAAGGCAAATAGTCTTGCAATCGGGTGGTAGCCTCCAAGGTGGTCCCCAAAGATTCCTGCCTCTTGGTTTTCAACATCCTTGTGTAGTCTCCTTTCACAGGAAACAGAACTGACCTGTGTATCCAACAGGACACTGTGGAAATGATGGAGTATGATGCTTGGTCATAAAAGACACTAGTTAGAAGTTAGTAACTACTCACTCTGAAGGAAGTTAGCTGTCACGTAGTGAAGACACTTAACCAGCTCTATGGAGAGGTCCGCCTGGGAGGGACAGAGGCTTCCTGTTGACAACAAGCACAAATATGAGAGTTACATGAGTGAGCAGCCTTGGAAATGGACCCTCTAGCGCCAGTCTGGCCTTGAAATGACTCCACCTGGGCTGGCATCTTCACTACAACTTCTTACAAAAGTCTGAGCTAAGCTAAACTAGTAACAATTTTGTGATCCAGAGAAACTGTGATATAAGAAATGGTTATAGTTATTCGAGCTGCTGAATTTGGGATAATTTATTATATAGTAAAAGATAACACAAACCACCACTCACATCAGGAGACAGAACCTCACTGGCCCTTTTTGTCCCCAATTCAACTGTACTCCTTCTAGTCACCTCCTTTTCTGTATAGTTTCATCATCCACTTGTGCATCTTTAAACATTACAGTTTAGTTTTGCCTACTTTTCTTTTTATTGTAGTATAATAAATTAAAAATGTGGAAGATTATATTCAGCATTTGTGATAATTCATTCACCAGACTCTTCATTTGTAGTAACAGTATTTTTACACGTAACAACTTAGCCCTTACCCAGTGTATCACACACATTTACGAACCCATTTAATCATCATTAAAAGCTCTACAAGGCAAGAATATAGTTAGTCCTGCTTACTCTGTAAGCAGAAATTAAGGAGAAATTAAGACTCAGTATGGCTAAATGACTCGCTCAATACGACAAAGAATACAGGCCTCAGGGTTCTTGCTACTGCAAATGGGATTCGATTATTTTCAAGGGACCCTTTAGGCTCCAAAGTGCTAGGCAGATCTTTAAAAAGAATTGGTAACCCCTATTTAAAGCTCCCTTTCTATAGGTACAATATACCTCAGCATCCCCCATTCCCATCAAGCACAAGGATAAACTTCACAAGGGGAGAATACAGGCAGAGATGACGGTGGTTCGGAGCACAGTGACAGCAGTGGAAGTGGTAAGAACTGGTCACACTCTGGATATATTTTGTAGGTAGAGCTATTTTGAAGATTTGCTGATGGATTGGGGGTGATGTAAAGGATTACATCAATGCATTTGGCGTGAATACCGGAGAGGATGGAGTTACCAGTTTGAGAGGGGTAGTTGCAGTTTGTTTTGTTTTGTTTTTGGCAGAGAGAGGGCAGGGAGGTAGCAACAAGAGTGCTGCTTCAGACACACCGAGGGTCCGATTACACAACCTAATGGAGAGATGGGCCACGTAGTTAGATGTACAGCAGAAAGGTGACAAAAAATACCTCAGTCTCAAACACTCCCCTCAGGGACCACTGATCCCTACCCTCTCGTGTCCTTCGCGGCTGCAAGCTTCCCACACACGCAACCACTTCGGATGGGAATGTGGGTGATGGTGTGATAACCAGCACAAAGATCACCACCCTTTATTATTCTATCTGGAGCCTCCAGAACCTTACCTGGTAGCTCTGCTAGCCCCAGGCCAGCTGACTACAGTGCGCCCTGCTCTGACGCTCACCGACCTGCGCAGAACCTCAGAACATCTGCTCCTACCTGAGTTTCCGTGTGCAGTTTAATGGAAACTTGCGGCGGGCGGGGCTAGGAGGACGTGGTTAGTGCGCTTGCGCAATACCAACCTTCTGCGCACGCGCTCTCCCCCCGTTTCCTGCTGTCAGGAGTGCGGGAGGCGGGGTATCCGGATACCTTGGTGGCTGCTACTGGCAGGAACTCAGCTGATCGCCCCTGCCAGACTCGGAGGTGAGGCCGCCTCATCTGCCGGCAAAGCCTGCACATTGACGCGCACACACTCCCCGGGCCGGGGAGGAAATTCGAATTCGTAAAGAACTTTTTCCCTTTTCCAACGCCGGACTCGATTCCGAGCCCGCGCCTCCTGGGGTTGACAGCCCAAGTGACCACCTAGGTCTGTGGCGGCCTGCTTTATTTTCCCCAGGCCCTGCGCTATGGTCTTCAGAGGAGTCGTGTTAACCCAGATCTGCAGCGCATGCAGCCTCTGCCGACTGCTTTCTGGGACGGCCCGGGGATGTCCCTGAAGCTTTGGCCGCGGGGACCTGACTGCCTCCACCTCTTCGTTGTAGGAAGGCTCTGGGGGACTTCCAGTGTGGGATCTTCCTGCTGGGAAGTTTTGATATACCCCTAGGCAAGGTGCAGCAGGGGAGGGGTAAGGGTGCTGTGCACCCAGCAGTGGACAAGAAAAAAGGGGGCTGGGTAGTCAGGCCTGGCTGGCGTTTGATCTGGTTCTTCAGTTTTCCAGTTTATGGAATGGGTTAATGACATGTGTTTCTTCTAGGCATATTTTTTTTTCTGGAAAAAATGCCTCATTTGCAATATTTATTTCAATCTTTTGCCCCATTATTCTTCCTCACGAATCATTACTTTCTTTCACTGTTTTGTACTTCTGTTTAAAATTTAGTTCTCAGGTTTTGCATCAAATGTTTCCTTCAGATGAAATGAGAAGTAAAGCTTGACTTTTCATTTCTTAGTGGTTGCAATCATTAAGCTGGACTTTTAACATACGAGTATTTTTTTAATTTGTTACTTTAAGGTGTGAAATTTAAAACTTCAGTAATGGAGTTAGCGCACAGTTTACTGCTAAACGAAGAAGCTTTGGCTCAAATCACTGAAGCAAAGAGGCCAGTTTTTATCTTCGAATGGTTGCGATTTCTTGATAAAGTCTTGGTTGCTGCCAACAAGGTATGGTATTGCCTTTTTTTTTTCCCTCCAGTTGGGTTAACACAGTCAAGAATATTATGTGCTCATGATTTGTGAGAAAGCATTTTTGGAAAGGTTGTGGGTCATTTATGGATCTTGAGAATATTACACTATAATAGGAATTTCTTTCGTACTTTTTTATTCTGTGGCAAAACCCAAACCTCCTTTAAACCCACCTTGTTGCCTTCTTCATGTCTGTACCTGGACAGCTGAGTGTGACTGGAGGAAAACAGGACTATATGACTGCTGTCACTTTAAATTCATCATCTCCAGCTTCAGATGGCCCGTCCATGTTGTCTAGCAATCCCACTGTCTTCATTCAGCTCTCTAAGGAGTTAACAATAGACTTTCCTTCTGTTTTCCTCATCCTGCACAGTCTATTTCATTATCTGTGTGTGGCTTTTCATTATCTATGTGTTTTATTTTCTGTCTTTAAAGGTAGATGCTTTCCTCAGACATCTGATGCTCTTTGGTTGTCTGCTTAAATATAAGAGTGAGTAGTAAAAATGTTTTCTGGGCAGGGTGAAGTTTGTTAACTGCACTTCACCATAGGCTAGTCTGGTTCTTTGAGGACCCCTCGATGCTAGTACCATAGGTTTTTTTTTGGCTAGTCATTCCCCAGAGGAGACTGTTCTATTCTCGTGTTCTAGGGTGTGTGACTAGTTGTTTAGGTTTTAGGAATTGAGGGAGAAGGGTGGGGACCTAAACATTCAGTATGTAAACTTTCACTCAATCCCCATGTTCTCAGTGCCATTTCCCAGCCCACAGCTGTGCCTGGGCTCCATAAGTCCAGAACAGAGGAGGGAGATAGGGGAGTCTTACAGCTTCTTAGATTCTCAATGTTTCCCTCCATTTCTAGACATAGCTTTCCCATATGTGCCTAGAGTCTTAAAACAGCAACAACAGACAACATGAGCTTTCAGAGGATTTTTTGTTGTAAATTGGGTCTCTTCTCAGCTTTCTCTGTTGAGTACACGTGACTTCCATATTTTGCATTGATTCTTTTCCTCTTTCTTTATTCTTGTGGATTTTTGCCTTTTTTTTTTTTGGTTGCCCTTTAGTTTTAAAGAAGCCCTTCTAGTAAGGCTTCTTTAACTAGACGTTCCTATTTTCTCTTAAACCCCTTCCAATTGGGTATTTGTTGCCTCTACTGCACTGAACAGCTCTTGTCCAGTCACTAGTATCTCAAATTGCCCAAACCAATGGGTCAGTATTCTGTGTTAATGGACATAGTTGATCTTCTACCTGAAACACTTGGATATTTTTTATTTTGTTGTGAAAATGAGAAATACAAAAGAATATATACAAAGTTATCTAAGTTATGACGCATAATAATAGGAACATCTGTACACCCTCCATTCGAATTAAACAATTGATTTTTATTGTTATTGTGGATGCACATTGCATCCTATTTGTGGTTCCCAAGACACCATTTGTTTTTAGTTCTTTCCCTACTTCCCTAGTTATTCCTCATTCCCATTTGTGGGTTCTTTCTCAGTCCTGGGCAGCCTCCTTTTTCTTTTTTAAAAAAATCTATCTATACAGCTCTGGCTGGTGTAGCTCAGTGGATTGAGCACCGGCCTGCAAACCAAAGGGTTGCTGGTTGGATTCCCTGTTGGGGCACATGCGTGGGTTGTGGGTCAGGTCCCCAGTAGGGGGTGCATGAGAGGCAACCGCCCATTAATGTTTCTGGCACTCTCGTTCTCCCTTCCTTCCCTCTGTCTAAAAGTAAATAAATAAAAATCTTTAAAAAATAAAAAAAAATATTTAAAAAATCTATACTTACTCCTACAGTGATATCTAATCTCAGATTTTTACTATGATCTGTACAGTAATGACTCCTAGATATACTGTGAGACACTATACCGCTTTGTCTTGGCTATCTAAACAGCATCTCAAAGTTAACATGTTCAAAACTAAATTCTTGTTTTCCCCCTTCCAAACCTGTTTATTCCCCAATGCTCTTCATCTCAGGAAATGCCCATTTCAGCCTTCTTATTGTACAGGTCATAAACCTTAGAGGCATTCTTGACTTGTTTCTTACTCTCAAATTTCACATCATATTCATCAGCGAATCCTATTGGATCTATCCACTAAATATACCCAGAATTAAATTACTTTTCATCATTGTTACCATCCTCATCTCTTATCTTTTGTATTATTGCAAAAGCTTCCTAAGTGCTCACTGTGCTTCTGATATGTGGTCAGAATGAGCCTGTTAAAACATTTAGATCACATCCTTCCTCTGCTTCAAGCTCTCAGAATAAAATACGACACAATCGAGTCCCTTCTACTCTTCTGATTTCATCTCTTGCTACATCCTGTCTCTTACTCTGCTCCAGCCTAAATGGCCTTCTTACTGTCCTCAAGCATGTTAAGCATGCTTCCTCCATGCCTTTACACAGCTCCCTCTGTCTGGAATAATTCCTCTCTGAGATATTTGCATATCTCACCCTTTTTGCATATTTCACTCTTTTTTAGAGAGGCCTTTCCTTACTAATCAACTTAAGGTAGTCAGCACACTATTCATTTAGTTGGTGAATTCTGTGTCTCCTCTCTAGCATGTAAATTCATGAGGGCATAGACTTGGTCTGTTGTGTTCACTGTGGCCTAGACTATTCGTGCCTAGAATAGGGCATGGCCTATAAATGCACAATATACATTGAATGAATGAATGAATTGTTAGTATTGATTATGGGTAGATCTGAGTATTTTTTCTGTTTCCTAGGGCTCCTTCAGAGTTTCTTTTAATTTCCTTCACTGACCTATAATGTTTTGGACTACTGAATTTGCTTTTCAAGGAGTGCTTATCTGGGTTCTAAGACATCAGTTGTCCATATGCCCAGTATTTTATGTCCTTGGACTGTGGTTTATTTCTTAGTGAGTTGGCATGAAAACTTGAGGCAGGAGTAGTCACTTTTATTGGCAACTAACTTTTGGCTATGGAGGGGAGTGAAGGAGACTATTTAATGTAGCAATGAATGATTCATTTCTTACTGAACTCATCTCGAAAATTCTCATTTATGGTTTTATGCCTAATATAATATAGATTTGAATTATTAGAGTACCTTAACTATTTTTATTTTGACTAAAAGGCAACAAAAGTACATATAAGAAAAAAACTGGACAGAGACAGACTCATACAGGATGTGGCACAAATAACGCCCTCCTTTTATTATAAAGTCATAAGCATATAATTGCTGCAACATGACAATATCACACTCAAGCACACCATATGACATTTTAGGTGAAATGTTCAAATTAAAACTATGAATCATTACACCCATTATTATTGCCCTACCAACCACACTCAAGCAAGCCTTACTTCTGCTGGACCCTGTAAATGGAGAGCAGATAACAGCTAGCTGGGGGCAGAGGGTGGAGTTTAGGGGGTGAAAGGATTGAGCAAAAAGGGAAAAGCACTCATGGATCTGACAACAGTGTGGTGACTGCTGGGGGAGGAGGCTATAAGGGGACTAAATGGTAATGGAAAAAAATATAATAAAGATTAAATTTAAAAAGAAAAACAGAAAAACTGGCAATGTTCTTTATTTTCCTTTATAACAGACTGATGTTAAGGAAAAACAGAAAAAACTTGTTGAACAATTAACTGGATTAATAAGCAGTTCACCTGGACCGCCTACGCGAAAATTGTTAGCTAAAAATCTCGCAGCCCTCTATAGCATTGGGGATACTTTCACTGTTTTTCAAACACTTGAAAAATGTAATGACATTATCAGAAGTAAAGATGACACCGCAGCCTATTTACCAACAAAACTGTGAGTACTTTGAGATCGACCCTTGAACATTTTTTGTGCTTTCAGAGTAACTTGTCTTAATAAGAGGCTGTTAATTATAAAGACCTCCAGGTAGACTGAACCTGAGGCATGCTGCTGACAATAAAACTCCCCAAGCAGGTCTGGGAAGTGGTTCTCTTTCAGCATTGGCTCCATTGCCACTGGGACTTGCAGCAAACTACAGAGGATTGGTATAATGTCAGCAGTTTGCATCGGGGTGTTTTGGTAAATTTGGATGGAGATAATATTCTCGGCTGGGATGGAAACAAACAAAGAATCCCTAGGTGATGGGATTGAGGCAGGAATGGGCGAACTGTAGCCCACAGGCCAAATCCAGCCTGCTACGTCTTTTGTAAATAAAGTTTAGTTGGGATGCAGACGTGTCTGTTCATTTAGGAGGTAGCTGCTTTTGTGCTATAATGACAGAGTGGCAGAGTTGAGTACCATTTTGCCTGCAAGTTTGCTGACCCCTAGATCAAGAGCTTAGCCCAGCTCCTAGCCCATACTTGTGGTTTGGATAAAGGGCAGACATTTTTGGAGCAAGTCTTAAAGATAATGGCTATTGGGACACATTCTGTGAAAGAGTTAAATAAATGCAACAGTTACAGTACCATGAGGAGTGCCGTGGGAGAAAAATAACACCTAAATGAGGTTAGCTGTGCCTTGAGGGAAGAGCATTGTTAAGAAAGACCGCTCAAAGAAGCATCAGCCAAAGTAGGCCCACCATCACGGAAGGAAATAGGGAAGTTAGTCAAGTGAGGGGTTAAGATAGGAAGAGGGGAAGATGGATGCGATACGCCAGGGATTGGCAAACTATGAAAAGGGCCAGATAGTAAATATTTTTGGCTTTGTGGACTATACATCTCTGTCAAAATTACTCACCTCTGCCACAGACAATATGCAAATAAATGAGTAGGGCTGTGTTCTTGTAAAATGTCATTTAAAAAACAGGTGGTAGACTGGATGATGGGCCAGATTTAGCCTGCAGGCTGTAGTTTGCCTACCTACTCTCTAAAGAAACTTCTCATTGGAAACAAATATTGTACCTTATTTACAGTACTTTTCAGAAAGACACAAAACAGTGGAGGAAACAAGTTGTGAGGGGAAGCTGAGTTCATTTCTGGGCATGCTGATTTTGGAGTATTAGTGGAACAGCCGAGTGACTGTGTAGTAGGAAGTGAAAATCCTGCTCTGGATTTTAGAGAACTGAGTTGGGAATGTAGTTTTGGTGAGCAGAGAGTGGAGATTTGGGGATAGGCTGAACCCTTTGGTATGGGTAAATTCACCTAGGAAGAGCGTATACTACTGTTTGAGGACGGAAGGTGCCAAGGATAGAACAGGAGAGCACCACCAACATTCAGGTGGCCAGGGCCAGTGTAGTAGCTTACAGAGGAAATGGGGAACTTACTCTGAACACAGGTTCTTCAGCCTGTTTTCAATGGCATAGATAAGTCGTGATTAAATTGTGTGTTGCTTGAGACAGATGTAGATCTCAAAAGTTTTAGAAGAGATTAGGGAATATTAGTGCTTTCCAGTTTATTTTGGAGTTTGAAACTATGTTGACCATTTTGATTGATTTAGCTCTCTACCCCTTAGCAAATCCACACATGATTTTGTAGTGATTTTGCAGTTCTGCTTAAGTAGAGTTTATTACATATTACATATCATTTGTATGTGTTTTCAGTGGATTTATGGTTTCTATTTAGGAATTTCCTAGTATATTCTGGTATGTGCCCATAGTCATCTTTAGCTTCGTAATCAGAGAGTATTGAAAAAAGCATGGGATTTGGAGTCAAGAGGTGATGGTTGATTCCCTGATTTTACCGTTTCTTATGCGTATCATAGTGAGCTAAATTTCTCTCCGCCTCAGAGTAACCTGCTGAGGACACATAGCTGCTGGGTGGCAATCTCTGGATTTCGGCACCCGTCTGCCAGACTCCCGTGTATACGCTCTTCACCACTGTGCTCTGCTCCGGCCTCTAAGCTAAACTCAGTTATTCACGTGTTTACTGTTTACATGAATGATGGTTGGGTGGGCGCCCCCTTCCTGAAGAGATAGGGTGCTGTTACATTTCTTCTTCTAGGTAGCCAAATGTTCCATTAAAGCCATTTAGATTAAATTTTGTAAGTAATTGTTTACTATTATTTTTATACTAAGTAGCAATACAAAAATTATGATAAATTTCCTGTTTCAAGATTTATATTTCCATTGGCAGGATAAGAAATAGCTGAATAAGATGGTCAAGTCACAGCACAGTAAACAATATAATTTCATCAAAAATGAGTGGTGGACATTATATATAATGAAATAAGAGAGGGATCTTTGTGGCTTGGCATAATTTGAGAACTCTTCATAAAAGGAAAGCTTGGGTTTCTTTCCAAAGAATGGGTATAATTTGTTATGTAAATATATATTTGTTCTCCTAACAAGAATGCAATTTGATTAACCATAGTATTTGTTATCATTATAAAGAATAAATGAGCCCTGGCTGGTGTAGCTCAGTGGATTGAGCGTGGGTCTGCAAACCAAAAGGTCGAGGTTCGATTCCCAGTCAGGGCACATGCCTGGGTTGCAGGCCATTTCCCAGCAGGGGGCGCCTGAGAGCCAACCATGCATTGATGTTTCTCTCCCTCTCTCCTTCCCTTCCCCTTTAAAGATAAATAAATAAAATCTTTAAAAAAGTGAAACTTAAAAAAAAGAATAAATGAGGTGTTTTTTAAAGTTGAAAATTAAGGTTTCCTAGCCAAAAGTGTCCTGCACAAATATAAATTGATTTCTGAAAATGAGAAAAGTATTATTAACCTGAACAATGACTAATGAAAATCCCACTGCTTACAGGGCTGCAGTGACTTGTATTGGAGCATTTTATGAAAAAATGGGGAGAATGCTAGGCAGTGCATTTCCAGAAACAGTAAATAATCTTTTGAAATCTCTGAAAAGTGCAGAGGTAAGTTTTACAACAAATGTTATTGACATGTTTTGCTAGTGGCAGGAGTTAAATGTCATTTAAAAATATATGTTTGCCTTACACTGCTTAGCAGGAAGGTAATTTAAAATTACTTGCAAAGAAGAAAATTCTTGCCCCTTTTTTTAATGGATGTTACCTTATCTTTTAGGGAGTGGGGAAAGAATGCTTTTCTTTGACAGAGAATAGGTGTACCTATCATTTTTTATTTAGCCTTATAATGTTTTTGCATTACCATTTTATTTTTTGTACTATAGCTGCTAATGTATTAGTTTTCTAGGGTTGCTGTAATAAATTACCACAGTGGCTTCAAACAACAGAAATGGATTGTCTCACAGGTCTGGAGGCTAGAAGCCTGAAATCAAGGTGCCAGCAGGGCCATGCTCCCGCTGAAGCCTCTTGGGAAGAATCCTTCCTTGCCTTCTTAGCCTCTCGTGGTTACTGGCAGTCCTTGGCATTCCTTGGTATTCTCTGGTTTGTAGGTGCCTCCATTCTTTGCTTCCCTTGTCACAGGGTGCTCTCCCTCTGCACCTGTGTTCTGTGTCTCAAGTCTTCTTCTCAGGGTACTGGTTTGAACTCATTTTTATTCGATTAAAAATGAACTCATTTTTACTCGATTTCATCTGCAAACACCTATTTCCAAATAAAGTCATGTCAACAGGTAATTGCACTTAGGACTTGAACTAATCTTTTGGGTGGGTGGGGGGGTGCTATTCGATCCACAGCAGCTAATATCAAGTAAAATTAATTCTGTTTGTCAGGTCAGTTTGCTGTTGCTTCTGAAAATTCCTCAGCAACTGGAAGTTACTAAAAACAGACTAAGCCCTGGACACTCATAGTCTTAATTCCCTTATCTACGAAAGCTAAAGAGCCCTGGGAACTATTTGTGTATTTGTTTATTAAATAAGAGTTGAAGAGATATTGTCAGGCATTAGACATATAAAGATAAATAAGACAAGGGCCCTGACAGCAGAAAGCTTACAGTTTAGTGAAAGAGATCTGTGTTTGAGTAACAACACTAGAAACATGAATCAAGCATTAAGAGTATGAAAATGAGTTTGAATTCCTCACAAGAAAATGAGGACTTGGCATATCTGTGACAAAATTTTTAAATGAGTTGGATATTTTCCTTATCTTTTAGATGGTTTACATTACTTCTTAACTGCTTTTTACCTAACCTTTCACATTCTGAAAGTTTGGATCCTTGAGATCTGATACTAAGCCGTTTAATTTTTTCTTTATATTTTCATTATATTGTACTTCAACAGGTCATGGAAACATTGGAATGTGTTTACTTGCCGTAACCTAGTTTCTCAGAAAGATACTATTTAATTGAACTTAGTAATTATTTTTACCTTTCAGGTACTCTCTAGATTACTTAATTTTTTTTGTTACTTACTATTTAGATTACAATTTAGAGTAAGAGCATTAAGCCCAGAGAACGTTTGTGTTTGGTATGTTGTTTAAACATAGAATTTGCTTTACAGCATAGTTTTTAAGTTTTCTTTATGTTTGAGTCTAGTCTCAAGGGCGAAGTGAAATCTTAATGAGTCTACAGAAAGTTCTAAACGGACTGGGCGGTGCAGCCGCTTCTTCTCATCGTGATATTTACAAGAATGCCAGGTCCCTCTTGACTGACAGGTCAATGGCGGTTCGCTGTGCAGTTGCCAAGGTTAGTACTAGACCCACTGATGATGCTCCTTACCCTGCTTGTTCTTTTAAAGTTTTAAAGTATGATGGCACACCTTTTGTCCTCATGGGTTCGTTTCATTTCATTCAGTATAAATGGAATCGTGCAGTATGTGCTCTTTTTTTGGAGGGAGTCTTGAAAATTAAGGTTTCCTAGCCAAAAGTGTCCTGCACAAATATAAATTGATTTCTGAAAATGAGAAAAGTATTATTAACCTGAACAATGACTAATGAAAATGCCACTTCTTCCAGGGCTGCAGTGACTTGTATTGGAGCTAACTGCAAAAGCTAAATACTTAGCGTACTTATTTTGAAATACATCTATGTTGATACATGTTTATTTAATAGTTTATTGCTTTTTATTGCTAAGTTGTATTTCATTATATTTCACAATTGGTTTATTCCTTCACCTATAACAGACATTTGGATTGCTTCTAGTTTGGACTGTTGCAAAAAAAGCTGTTGTAGACATCTGTGTACAAGTTTTTGTATGGATGCATGCTTTTTATTTCACATGAGTAAATGTCTAGGAGTAGAATGGCTAGATTGTATTCTACATTTATGTTTAACTTTTGGAATATTGCCAGTTATTTTCCAAAGTACTTGTACCATTCCAGTCCCCCCTCATCCTCACCAACATTTGATATTCTAGTCATTTTAATTCTAGCCCTTATAGGTGTGTATGTGCAGGTATCTCACTGTGACTTTAATTTGCACCTCCCTAGTGACTAATGATGAGCATATTTTTAGAGGCTTATATACCATCAATATCTTCTTTGATGTAGAGCGTATTAAAAACTCTTATGCATTGTTTTATTGAGTTGTTTTCTAATTATTAAGTTTTGATGGTACATTATAGGTTCTTTATATATTCCTGTATCAGATACATTATTTGCAAATATTTTCTCCCAGTCTACAGCTTGTCTTTTCACTCTCTAAATTATGCCTTTCTAAATAGAGAAGTTTTGAATTTTGTTAAAGTCCATTTTATCAAATTATTTTTGGTGCTGTTACTAAGAAAACTTTCCTAACCCCCAGCTTCACCTGTGTTTCCTTCTTAAAGTTTTATAGTCAATGTATTATTTATTTTGAGTTAATTTTATATCTAATATAAGTTATGAATCAAAGTTCTTTTTTTGCATGTGGATATTCACTTGTTCTAGTACAATGTTGAAAAGATGATCTTTGCTTCATGACTTGCCTTTGCATATTTGTTGCAAATCTGTTGTTCTTATAAATACAGGTCTATTTTTATATCTTTATTATGTGTCATTATCTATCTTGATGTCACTAACACTTTCTTGATTATTATAACTTTACAATAAGTCTTAAAATCCGGCAGTATCATCCCTCCAACTTTTTCTTTTTCAAAATACTTTTGGTTATTCTAGATCCTTTGCATTTCCATATGAATTTTAACTTACCAATTTCTACAAAAATAGCATGCTGGGATTTTGATTCAGGTTGAACTGAAAATATAGATCAATTTGCAGAAGGTTGACAGCTTACAGTATTGTCTTCCAACCCATGAACATGATATATCTCTCATTCAATTAGGTCTCTTTGATTTCTCTTAGCAACATTTTGTGGTTTTCAGTGTACAGGTTTTGCATATCTTTTGTGAGATTTATCCCCAAGCATTTCATATTTTTATACTATTTTAAATAGTATTGACTCAAAACTTTCTGAAATTTCACCCTGGCTGGTGTAGCTCGGTGGACTGAGCATGGGCTGTGGACCAAATGGTTGCTGGTTCGATTCCCAGTCAGAGCACATGCCTGGGTTGTGGGCCAGGTCCCTAGTTAAGGGGTGTCTGAGGGGCAACCACACATTAATGCTTCTCTCCCTCTCTTTTTCCTTCCCTTCTCTCTATAAATAAATAAATAAATAAATAGATAAATAAATCAATAAATAAATGGAAAATAAAACTTTTTAAAATTTCTAATTGTTTATTAGTACATATGGTAGTACAATTGGTTTTTGTACATTGATCTTATATTCACCAACCTTTCTAAACTGATCAGATTTTTTAACAGAGTCTGTCAGATAGTCTATGTAGACAATCATGTTGTCTATGAATAAAGACAGTTTTAACTCTTTTCCAATCTGGATACCTTTTATTCATATTTCTTTTCTTACTCCACTGACTGGCTGGATCCTTCAGTACTATGTTGAATAGAAAGGATGAGGACAGACATCATTTCTTGTTCCAGATCCCTAGGGGAAGACATTCAGTCCTTTACCATTAATGCCAACACCATTTGTTGAAGAGGCTATCTTTACCCCATTGTATGCTCATGCCCGCTTTGTCAAATATTAATGGACCGTAGAGACTTGGGTTTATTTCTGGGCTCTCTATTCTGTTCCACTGATGTAAGGATCACTATCCTTTATAACTCCTGATGTTCAGTGTCTTGAAAACTGTGGTTTCATATATTTTGTCAAATGTAGTTTGATTCTTTCAGGAGAGTAAATCTGGTTCTTTTTACTCCATCTGTGGAAGTGTAAGTTTTAGGATTTAATTTACTTTTCTTTTTTTTAAATTACAGTGTCTCCTCGAACTACAGAATGAAGCTGTGTTCATGTGGACTGCTGAACTGGAAAACATAGCCACTCTCTGCTTTAAGGCTTTGGAAAACTCAAACTATGGAGTACGAGTGGCAGTGTCTAAGCTCTTAGGGACAGTCATGGCTACGGCATTGATGCCAAAACAAGCAACAGGTACCATTGTTTGCCACCCCCTGATCTAGACTGTAACAGACAGTTGAAGGTATACGGGATGGGTCCTTCTAAATGGGTTACTACTTATAGGCAAATCACTTTAAAGGATTTAAATTGTTAGGTAGTTGTCTACTTTTTCATAAAATTAAAGTACCCAAAGGACATTTTTCTTGATATAGTCAAGACATTCTTTTATGAAGATAATGTACATGATACTATGTAGCAAGTACACTGGACATATAAGCAAGTAATATTTATGAGAGATTTTGTATTGTGTTCAAGGGATTGGAATCTGGCACTTGATATGCTTTCTTACTTTAAATCTCTGATGACTGGGTCCCCATTTGTAGCACAGTATCGGTTTTCATTTGTTCCTTTACTGTCATTATGAGCAGAATCAGAGGCAGCACTGACTTTTCAGGTGACTTCTCCTGTGCCTCACAGATTCATAGGCTTTGGGGACCGAGTGGGTGCACGCTGAGCAGACCAGCTCTGCTCTTGTCCCCACCGCTCCTCCATCGCTGCCTGGCAGAAGGAAAATCAGATGTTATGGAGCCAAGTCCTAACTCCTGGGGTTATTAGCTATGAAACCCCCAGTTTTGTTTTCTTCATCTTCAATAATAATTATTTCAATCTGTGAATAAGATGACGATGATGATGACAGGTAACATGTATTAAGTGCTGTGTGCCAGGCATTGATTTAAGCACATAACAGAATTGTTTATTTAATCCTCACAAATGCCCTATGAATCGTAAGAACTGTTGTTATTCCCTTTTTATAAACAAGAAAATTGAAGTTTAGAGAGATTGCGTAATTTGTGGTCTACTAAGTATTAAGTGTCAGAGCTGCAATTAAAACCCACGCAGCCAAATTCTAAAGCTTACATAATTGATCATGAGCTTTATGTCTCTCCCATGGAATTCTTGTGAAGATTCTGTTTCCTATTGTATGTGAAAGAACTTCGTAAAATATGAACCTGTATTCTAGGGATGGCAAGTCGGTTGTAGTCAGTGACTTTGTAATGCATCGGTAACTGCTGTAGAGGAAGCATGGTCTTAACAAAGTCTCTTTATGTCTGCTTCAGCTTTGAGAGTGAGGCTGTCTGTGGTCAGTTAGCAGCATCTGCTGGGGGTATGCTTTGTCCTTGTTGTGTCACACATATCCAGGTTACATCATTACTAGACTTTTGTCATAGTTGTAGTGAGCTGACTTTAATTTCTAGTTCCCTCTGTTCTTCTTAGCATTTCTGCTACAAACTGAATTTATTTTTACAAGTGCATTGTAAATTTTAAAATAATAGGAAAATTAAATGGCCTTTTCTCCTTTGTGGTAATTGAGGTATATTAAAACATAATTACTTGAATTTTAAAGCTAGATTATTAGAAAATATTATTTAATAACAAAATATATTTATTTATAAATTTATTTTTTCCCCTGAAAGTAATGCGCCAGAATGTGAAGCGAGCAACTTTTGATGAAGTCTTAGAACTCATGGCCACAGGATTTCTACGTGGAGGGTCAGGTTTCTTAAAGAGTGGAGGAGAAATGTTAAAGGTTGGAGGGTCTGTGAATCGTGAAGTGAGGGTTGGAGTCACACAGGTTTGTGATACATACTTACGAAAGAATTCTGTTCATAGCACTTGTAAAAATTCATACAACACTCTTGCTAAATAATAGTACGCACAAAGAGATTTTTAAATATTGTCTGGTTTATTTCAAAAACATTTCTTTTATCAAATGAATGAATTACATTTAAACTTCAAATTACATTCTTGCTGGAAAGGTAGATACTTAATGATATATAAATAAGCCTGGGTGTACTATAATTATATAAATATCTAACAGTTTTTTCAAAACTTACTTTTTAGAAAATCAGATGTGAAATAATTCAGTTGTAATTGAAATGTTATTTATGTAGCTGGAGGCATTTAGATTATAATTTTGTTCAGCAATCCTGTAACTAAAAGTATTGTTTAATACTTTGACTTTCCATAAATGATTAATTACCAATGTAATTCTGAAAGTAAACCTGACCTGGAATTATAATTTTAAAATAGTAATTAATACTAAATAAGATGCTATAATTATGATCTAATAATAATTAATGCCTAATAAGATGAAATGTTTCTTTGTGATTTTAGTCAAAAGCATTTCAGTTATTTCTTATTCCTGAAGTGAATGTAAATAGAAGTAACCATTTTTATCTTAAAGTCAAAAGCAAGTGATTTGTAGCTCTATGGCTATATTTATCTGGGATGTTAGGGTTTCTTATTCTTCATAACCAGGATGGATTCAGCTTTTCTTCCTTTATACTCTCTGTTCTTCATGAAGCTATTGTCTTAACTATTTTTGAGTCAAAGATAATTCTACCAGTAATTCCTATGCTAGAAGTACTAAAAAGGTCTCATGATTTAAATTTTCTCTATTGTAATCTCAAATATAATTCATTTGCATGCCGTTATCACTTATTTCTGTGGTTGCTTTATCTGTCATTTCAGTTCGGTTAGACACATTTATTTGTATACATTAAGTCGTATCTTAAATCTGTTTATAGGCATATGTTGTTTTTGTCACAACGCTGGGTGGTCAGTGGTTGGAGCGTAGCTTCGCTACATTCTTGTCCCACGTGCTGGATCTGGTTTCCCACCCTCGGGCAACGCAAACGCATGTAGAGGCTGTGTACTCAAGACGGTGCGTCTCCTTTATTCTGAGAGCTACTGTGGGCAGTTTGCTAGGTGAAAAAGCCCAGATCGCAGCTGCCAAAGAAATTTGCCAAGCTATTGGAAAACAAATGAAAGCAGTAGGTAAGGACTGATGCAGTAACGCTGTTGACTCTCACAGTCACTTAGTTCTTTATTATTATTCTCAATAGATACTAACAGATCTGATTAGTTCATACTTTTTATTCTGGGCTGTGTTTTAATAGTCATTTTTATTGAGTGCTCTTATTTGATATTAAAGGAACATATATTTTTAGTGAATACATTTATAAGTAGTTTAGTGATAGTTTTTGTTGTTTATACCTTACTTAGCAAACCAGTTTTAAAATGTACAGGGCTAACTGAAAATTTAAATTGTGAATTAAAAGGTGTTTAAATTAATGAGTTATATATGTCTTTAGATATGTTAAATTGGCAATATATCCTAGGTTTACAACTTGAAATATATTTGTACATTGGTTCATTGAAGAAATGTTTTAGTTCCAGAAACACTGCCAAATGGTGGTAGTAAAATAGTGAACCAGATACATCTAGATAACTGCTTTTCAGGCGGCTTATAGACTAGCAATCAAAGCATTCATGTATTTTAAGTTCAGGACTATCTAACAAAAAAAGAGGTATTTAATTAGAGATATAATATGATAATCTGTTGTATTCTATTATTCTATATTATAAATTTTGTTGTATATTCATAATGAATGCAAAAAGAGTAAGAAAGTTATACTGTCATTTGAGTTATTAATCTTAAGGACATAGATTAGCCATTTGATTAAAAAATCCTAAAAACAATCAAATACAGTGCCATATATCTGTAATTTATGGGGCAATATGTATTCTCAATTAGTAATTTGACAAGGGATGTACAGCTGTATTATCTTACATGCATTTCAAGTCGGGTAGAAGTTAAAAGGTGAGGGGAGAGGGCACAAAGCTAATGGGGACTTTGAGAAACATTCTAGTAAGAAGTTCTAAAGCCACTTTCTTTATAAATCCATATTCTGGTCAGCAGTTTGACAACAATACTATTATACCAATATATTACAGTACTTGAAAGTAGCAGTAATAATAAGTAACAATAGTAGCTGCTAACATTTATGAAATGTGTTTTGGAGCAGCATTGTGCTAAATTCTTCATATGCATTAACTGTTTAATCATGACAGTACTCTTTGGAATAGGCACTTAGTCCTCAGAGTGAGTGTCTTGTCCAATGCTATGTAGCTAACATGACTGGGGGAACTGGGATTTGTACCCAAGTCTTCTTTCTCTAAAGTCTGTGCTTTTGTACCCTACAGTTTGTTGCTGCTTGCTAAAATTAGGTACTATCCCAGAGCAGACAAAATATCTCAGTATACACGTATTTAAGCATTACCATGAAGCCATTAAATAAGGTTTTTAGGTTACTTCACTATTAGTTACACAAATTTTCTGCTGAGAAATAACTGCAGACAGAATCTTAACACTCACGCATCAGTTGGGATGATCTAAGAATGTAATTGGGGAGATCAAGAAAATTACATCACGGCTCAATTCACGCTCACCAGCCCATGATTTCGTGTTTCCAGAAGCGGTGGTGAATGACACTAGTGGGGAGAACAAGTCTGGAGCAGCAGACATCGCAGCCAGCCAGCACGTGATGGTCTGTGCGCTGCAGGAGCTCGGGAGCCTGGTGCAGAGCCTCAGCGCCACTGCCTCCCCTCTGATTCAGGAAGCTTCCATAGGTATGACAGTCCAGTTACTCGCTGAAATATTTTTTCACTGTTTTTAAAAGATATAGGTGTAATTGATACTTAATGCCTGGTCAGTTGCTTGTCATGAAGTTAGCAGTTTAGATTGTTCAATGTTTAGTTTTATTGAATTTAAAATTCACTATGCTGGTCTTGAATTAAATGGTGAAGTGAAGTTTGGGGAGACAAATCAAAAGAGTTGATGACTAAAATTTGTTGAATACCTTCATTTAATTTTACATCAACACCTATATTTTATTGAATATAATTATACTATGTTCTTTATAGAAAATGTTATTTTAAAGTACTCTGCTGTTTATGAGGTAATGTATATGTTTTTGGCAAAGTTCTGAAAGTATCTGTGTGAAACCATAATAATTTTAATTCTTGTGTTGTATTGGGTTGGCCAAAAAGTTTGTTTAGTTTTTTCTATACAAGAGCTGTAGTAGTGCTTAGTTGTTTTTAACTTCATTCAAAACAATTTTGTTAGATTGTATTGTGACAGCTGTCATATCAGTGTGCATTTAAAAAAAATCAAAATTGGTGAAATTTTTGCAAGTTTATTTTATGTAATCTTTATTGTATTTTTTTCCATTACCATTTAAGCCCCCTTATACTTCCCTACCCCCAGCAATCACCATACTATTGTTTGTGTCCATGAGTCCTTTTTCCTTTTTGCTCCACCCCTCCACTCGCTAACCTCCCCCCACAGCTGTCATCCTGCTCTCCATCTATGAGTCTGCCCCCATTTGCCTTGTTAGTTCAGTTTGTTCATTAGATTTCACATATGAGTGAAATCGTATGGTATTTGTCTTTCTCTGACTGGCTTATTTCAGTTAGTATAATGTTATCCAGATCCATCTACACTTTCACAAATTATAAAATTTTCTTCTTTTTTATGGACAAGTAGTATTTCATTGTGCAAATGTCCCATAGTAGTTTTATCCACTTATCTACTGATGGACACTTGGGCTGCTTCCATGTCTTGGTGATTATAAATAATGCTGCAGTGAACATGGGAGTGCTTATGGTTTTTTTGAATTAATGTTTTGGATTTCTTCAGATACATTTCCAGAAGTGGGATAGCTAGGTTGAAAGGCAGATCCAATTTTAATTTTTGGAGGTAACTCCGTACTGCTTTCCACAGTGGTGTGCGGCCATTTTAATATTGAAGGTAGAAGAAGATAGGCAACATTTTCAGCATATTATGCTGTATTACTTAAAGAAAGATAATAAAAACACAACTGAAGTGCCAAAAACGATTTTTGCAGTGTATGAGAACCTGTGTGACTGAGAACCTGTGACTGATGGAATGTGTCAGAAGTGGCTTGTGAAGTTTCTTGGTACTATTGACATTTTGACCAAATAATTCTTTGCTGTGGGGCTATTTTATTCATTGGAAGATGTTTAGCAGCACCCCTGGCCTCTACCCACTAGAAGCAGGAGATAACCAACATACTTAAGCTATCCAAATCAATCAAGTTATTGGTGAAAATGAAAAATGTGTCTTTTAGGGGGTTGGAAATGGGAGGGAGGAGGGGAGGGATGGGTGGGTGGGCTGGAATGGGAATAAAGGATAGAAACTGTACTGAATAAACTAAATAAAAAAATAAAAAAAAAGAAAATAGGGGGAGGGCAAAAATAGTAGGGGAAATGTAGAAGCTAAAGAACTTATGACACATGGACATGAACTAAAGGGGGGGAATGTGGGTGGGGGAGGGTGTTCAGGGTGGAGGGGAATGAAGGGGGGGATAACAGGACAACTGTAATAGCATAATCAATAAAATATAATTTAAAAAATAAAAATAAACTTAAAAAAAAGAAAGAAAAATGTGTCTTTTATTTTACAGAAAAAACTAAAGGCACTTTTTGGCCAAGCCAATACATAGTCTTTTAGTTCATGAAATCCTTTGACTTCATTAAAGAGTAATATTTTGAGTATTTCTTTTATTAGGACTTTTGGAGACTGTGACTTCTGTGCTGCTTCATCCAAGTATAGCTGCTCGGCTTGCTGCTGCATGGTGTTTGCGCTGTGTGGCTGTGGCATTACCTTTCCAGCTGACACCGTTTCTAGACAGATGTGCCGAACGGCTCAACAACTTGAAAACTTCACCAGAAGCTGTTAGTGGATACAGTTTCGCAATGGCTGCGTTGTTAGGTGGAGTTCATCAGTGTCCACTGGGCATTCCTCATGCCAAGGGAAAGGTAGGGAGAGATCCTAGACTTGCAGGCACTATCCTGTGGGCTTTAGTTTTTATTGGAACACCTTCTGTGTTTAATGTTGAACTAGGTGATCAGGAGACCACAGACTTACGATGATAATATATAACGATGTTCTGCTAATACAGAGTTGACAGACCCTAATTAAAATTTGATATTTAATTCTGACATAGGAATAATAAATAGAATTTGTTTGGGTATTGTATAGTTTATAATTTATTTTAGAGAAAAAGCCCTAAATAATAATTACCATTATTTAGAAATAAGAGCTTTTAGCTTTTAGAAATAAAAATTCACACTGCTGTATTAAAAAATGTCAGGAGAATATGCTATTGCCATATTTAGCATTTTGATAATAATTAAAGTTGAATGAGTTTATGAATCAGTTACTTTTCTTTTGATTTCTATTGTATGTCCTATTACCATCATGGTTTTCTTCTCAGGAATATTAAATATCTTTATAAATATTATTTGCAACTCTACATAGGCAGATTGGGGCTAGATTTTAACTTCTTTTTTTCCTGGGTCATTAGGCCCATGTCCATTCATTTCTGTGAGCTCCATAGCTACTACTTGAGCCTAGGCATCCATCTCCCTTTGCCATGCAATTATCTTTGCTCAGGCTAATCTCTTACAATAGAATTTGGTCCGCCTTCTTGTTCATTCACCTGAACCAAACTTACCTATTTGTGTAGAGGCCCGATTCAAGTTCCACCTCTTTTGTGAAATCTCTTCAAAACTCTTCGGTCTTTGATAGCCTTTTTGACCACTACCACCTCTGTACACTATTTGTCATTTAATCGCGTGCTGCTTGTTTCATCCCATTTTTCCTATGTCTTCTCTAAGGCTCTAAGCACCATAAGATTAGCTGAATGGCAGTTTCATAGTAGGACTTTATTATGATAGCACATAATAGCACTTCAAACGTTTTATATAGGATAGTAGTGCCAGTAATAATAATAATAATAGTAATATTTGTAATGTGTTTACATGGACCAGCACTGTTCTGAGTGCTTTCCTGCATTAATTTATTCCTCAAAACAGTGAAGGAGGCACTTTTATTCCCATTTGGCCAGTGAGGGACCTGAGGCAGGGACATTCTCTTGTCCAAGGCCAGAAAGCAGGAAACAACAAAGCTGGGATGCACCCCGGCAGGCTGGCTCTAGAGCTGACGCCTAACTGCTACGCTGGGGTCTCCGCAGTCAGCAGTGCAGTCTGCTGACTGTGGGTTAAGTGGGTCCTGATGTTGTCTCTTTAAAAACGTGTTAACGGTAACGACAAAAAAAGGACAACTTCTGTTTTAATAAAGTATATTAGCTATGCATTTTCTTATTCGATTTCTTTAACTTTTTTTTGCAGATGGTAGTTAGTATTGCTGAAGATCTCTTAAGAACGGCTGCCCAAAATAGCAGGCTGTCCTTACAGCGCACCCAAGCTGGATGGCTTCTACTCGGAGCACTTATGACTTTAGGTATAATTATATTTGAGTAGGACTTTGTCTTATTCTATAACTGTCAGTAGACAATACAGAGAATTTAATTTAAAGGTGTTTAACTTCACATTCAAGACTCTGAATGAGATTATAACATGGTAAAGATGTTTTTCCCATCTCTTGGTATATTTCTCTGTCTTTGCAATTTCTGCTTGAAGACATTTAATGAGAAAGTTGTTAACAGAGTTTTCGTCTTTACTATCAGAGTAGCCAAGGTCTAACTGACTAGCTTAGTGTAAATCAAGAGAGTTGAGAGTGTGGGGGGCACCTTTCATCCCCAAAGTAAAGGCCAGTGACATAATTTTAGTAGGGTGATAATTTCACATTGGTGGGTGTTTAAAAGGAAAGTATTGTTAGTGCTGCTTTCTCGGGTTATCCTTGTGTACTTCACTTTCTGAAATGCTATGAGAAATCTGAGATGCAGGCAAAGTGTAGCATTGTATGTAGAACAGAAAGACATGTTATTGTGACAAGGTGTGTCTACCCTTTAGTTCACTTGTTTAGCTTCTGCTATGAAGTTTGTGTGTGTGTGTGTGTAGGCTTACTCACCACTTTGAACATCTGTTTTTTGGCAACTATGCTTTGATGTAGTTTTTTAAAGAAAAGAAAAAGTGGTAACTTTTCTAGAAATTTCTGTTAAGTGATATGTTAAATGAATTCCTTAGCAATATAAATATGGATTCCTAATTCTAAATATGCTGCACCTGTATAAAAATAAATTGACCATATATAGTCACCTGCCAAGTAGAGAAATATATATGTGTGTGTGCATGTGTAGGAGTGGATATATATGTTTATATACATATATTTATAGAAAAGTCATCATAAAATGTGTTCCAGATATATTTTGTCATTGATAACATGTAATTCACCATTCTTAATATATTTGGGTAATTTGTTTTAGATTACTTTTTGTGGATTTGTTTTATGTTTGTATGCTAAAAATATTGATACTTTTTAAATGAACTTTTAATGCTTTAGTAGATACATATTTTACCTACTAAATAAGAACATTTTGAAAATGTTAGTATTAGAATTAAAGATAGAGTGAAATGCTAGCTGTTGTTAAAGCTTGTAAGGGCCTCTTTTAAAAATTTTTTGTTGTAGTGTATGTTATAGATATATGGCTGTGCATTCTCCTTTTCTTGGTTAGGACCATCTGTCGTCCGTTACCATCTGCCAAAGATGTTGCTACTGTGGCGAAATGTTTTCCCTCGTTCTTTAAAGGAATTGGAGGCTGAGAAGGCCCGAGGCGACTCTTTTACCTGGCAGGTAACATTGGAAGGCCGCGCTGGCGCTTTATGTGGTAAGAACTGAAAGGGATGCACTTTCAGACTATTATTTCATTACTAAAATGTTGTGAATTGACAGCAAATCACTACTACAGATTTTTATTTTAATATATAGTAAGTTTGTTATGTAAACTAATGTGTTTATATAAAGCTTGTAGATCTTTAGATTTAGAAAGAAACTTTATAAATAACCTACACCAGTTTGCTAATTGTGTAATAAAGATGAAACGGAGGCCGAGAGGGAGGGTAGAGTTAGTGAAAACAGGAGCTAGAACCCAGGCCTCCTAATTCCCAGTTACCTCAGTCTTCCACCTGTCAGGAGCATTGGACTGCCAGGTAAACACAAGCTAGTGGGTGTGTAAAGGAAAGTGAAAGTCAGGATTACCAAGTTTATTGAGTTTGCAGTGAGTCTTTCCATAATGGACAGACAGCTATTTCCTCCTATCATTTTCAAATCTGCAAACATGGATACGTTTTTTAGATGTCAGCATTACAAAAGTTATGAATAAAGTTGTTTTTGTTCAGGAGTCAGCAACTTACAGGAAAGGCTCAAGTTTTGTTTTGTTTGGGAACTAGAATTACACTGGGTGACCCTGTTCTTTTTTGGTTTATCGCAGGGTGAAAAGTGCTTCTTTTCTCAAACTGTGGGAGCCAGATATAAGAGTGGCAGGGCAAGGTGTCAGTTTTGTTCTCATACGTCTAAGAGCTGCTTTAGTCTTAGCTGTATTGCTAAAGAGCCAATAAACATATTCCTTCTCGCTGGGCCATTGTGGCCATCGATTCTGTCTTGAAACTGCTTTCTTTGTAATCTTCTAGGTTCATGTAGGGTTATAGATCTCCGAATTCCTGCTCATGGAAATCTCCCTAACAGATGTCTCCCCTCCCTCCATTTCTGCTGCCAGTCCTTCGTCTAGCTCTTCCTAATGATGTTTCTCTGTAGTTGCAGTTAGTTCTTCTTTTGTTTGTCCTGGTTTTAGAACCTTATATGTTATAATAAGAATTGTAGGTACCTTTATATGATTTTATAAATTTTTGATCCTCACAAAACTTGTTCCAAATCTGTCCTTTTAAAAATTTTATCTAGCAATGAGAAGTTTTGTTGCACATTGTCCTGAACTCCTAACCGAAGATGTGATTAGAAAATTGATGACCCCTATTGAATGTGCCATGACTATGATGTCACAGTAAGTAAACATTATGACAAGCAATATCCAGTTTTACATATTGATAGTCATGTATTGTACTTCCTTCTAGTATCATATAGGAAATATATAAAACCTTATTTTTGTAAAGTGACTTTTTAAATTGCATTAATGATATAATTGAAATAAAATTGTACTTTATATTGTTTCTGTTACTGACAGTAAGGTCACAAAATAAGCTGAAATGAAAATGTAATACCTACCAAAGTACTATCAGTTTGACGGTACTTTTGAAACATTGTTAAAAAAAGTGGTTATAAGTAATACTTATTCTAATAAGATGATACTAACCATACTTTTGATATTTTAGCATTCCATCTGTAATTAAAGCTCACGGAGCTCATCTGAAAGCTAGTGCTGCAATGGTCCGTTTGAGACTTTATGATATCTTGGCTTTATTACCTCCAAAAACATATGAAGGTAAATAAAATTTGTGGTATCTGATAAAAGTTTTCCAATGTATCTTTCCAGTTCTCTCAGTGTGACAGAGTTCTGACCACGGCACTCCCACTGACTCACTCTACAAGGGAAGGCAACCGTTTCCTTTTCCTTCGTGTAGACTGTGGACACAGCACGTACTGTGTCCCAGGCCCCTTTCTAAGCTCTTTCCATGTACTAACATCTTTAACTTTAACACCAACCTTATGGGGTGGTTAGCTCTACTTTATAAATAAAGATTCTTGGGTACATGTATGTAATAAAACTTACCCCGGTCTGAGAGCTAGTATGTGGCACAGGTTGATTCAAACCCAGCTGATTCGTCTTTTAAGTCTATGCTTTTAATAACTGTCCTCAACTGCTTCATATATATTATAATATAGGTAACAATTTAGGAATCTAGAGGTAGACTAATAATAAACTTTGCATAAATTATATGTTATATAAAATGTTAATGTTAAATTAAGTCATTGATTTGTTTCCAGTTTAACCATGCCCAAGAATTTTGATATGCTCTAGTTCAGTGGTTGTATATCATTGGGCAATTAGTAATATAATAATCATGTCATATTTAATATATTTAAAATAAAGAATCTTTTCTCTATTTGAGTTTTTTGGTTACTTTAAATAATTTGGGCTAAAAGGTACAATACAATAGTAAAAAAAAGTACCATTATTATATGTTAAAAATAGCATTAAAGTATTTAATATACATTTTTATAATAGGAAATAGGAACTTAATTATTTTATTTCTGTGAACATGTTGCTGCTCTTTGTGGGCAATGATTGTAATTTTCATAAAAATTATTCTTCTTAATCTGATCTGAAGTTCTGTTTTTTAGTGTCTTTCAATGCACTTCTTAGAGAACTGGTGGCAGAATTCACGCTGACTGACAATTCGGCCAACACAACTACTTCACTCCTCAGGTCCCTCTGTCATTATGATGACAGTGTTCTTCTCGGCTCCTGGCTTCAGGAAACTGATCATAAGTCAATTGAAGACCAGGTAGGAAACCATACAGGGAATTGAACTACTTGTTTATTTGAAAACAGTGGTATTATTACATATTATCATTTAAAAAAATATTGTAGACTAAGGTTTTCATTGAGCTTTCTTAGACATTTAAAGATGGCTTCCCAATTATGGATAAGTAGTGAAAACAGGTAAACCTGCAGCAATAGTTAGAATTTGACAAATTCTCTTTTTTCAATATTCTTTGCATTTAGATACCCTGTGGTGTCTGTGGCAAAGACCAATTTCAGCCGGTTTTTGGTTATTGGTGTTTTGTTTCATTTTAATTTGTTTTCTGACAGGTTGTAGAGGAATGGGAGTTAGTAGGTTAAGCATGTAGAACCTTTAAAATTTCTTTTAAAGAAATTTTTGTGGTTTAAATTTTTTCTGATATTGCTTTGCTTATACATTTTAAGGTGGGTAGCATAAAAATGTTTTAGAATGAACAGTCCTTTTCTTAACATTATGTAAGTTGTTACAGATGGCTTTTTTAAATGGCCAAATTACATTTTTATCTACTTAAAAATTTTTAGACTCAGTTATTCTGTGATTTTAAATGGTTTCTCCTCCTCACCCATTCTATTTTCAATGTGCAATTTTTAGTAAGTGAATTTTCTAAAGTGGATTTTGAATGGTTTTTATGTCATTCTTTCGTAGCTCCAGCCAAACAGCGCATCTGGCAGTGGGGCTCTGGAGCACGACCCCTCCTCCATTTATTTACGAATACCTGCTGGAGAAGCAGTGCCTGGTCCTCTCCCTCTTGGAGTTTCAGTCATTGATGCTTCTGTGGCTCTTTTTGGTGTAGTGTTTCCTCATGTTTCTTATAAACACCGGTTAGTATAACGTCAATCAAGGAATTTTAGTTAAATATGAATTATATCCAAAGAGTAGATTTTCCCATCCCCGTAACTCTGCAATAATGTGTATTACTAGTTAAACAATAGGCTTATAAATTTAGTAACATAAAGGACAAATACATGATAAAAAATTGCATGTAAAAAATTCCACATAATTTGGAACTATTTTTAATTTTTTTTTAAAGATTTTATTTATTTATTTTTAGAGAGCGGAAGGGAGGGAGAAAGAGAGGGAGAGAAACATCAATGTATGGTTGCCTCTCACATGCCCCCAGCTGGGGACCTGGACCACAACACAGGCATGTGCTCTGCCTGGGAATCGAACTCGCAACCCTTTGGTTCACAGTCTGTCACTCAATGCACTGAGCCACACCAACCAGTGCTGAAACTATTTTTAATATTTGACCCTGTGTACCAGCATCTGGTGTCCACTATAATAGTTTATTTGCCATTTTATAAGTAGGTTTTGATTATATTTTTAGTTAGGGATATCAATTTGGTAAGTCTTTTTGTTACTGAAGAAATATCCCCCAATAACTTTTGTTTGTCAAGTGACTCATGTCTAGAAATTGGAAACTAAGGTAACTGTTTTTTTTTTTTCCTAGTAGGACCTTTTTGTTTTCTGTACTCTATGTCCACAGATACTGTCCCTAAATTTAATAGGCATTTTCCCAAAAGGAAGATGGAAACTAAATTAATGCAGGACTTTCACAGATAATTTGCTTTATAAGATATGCCTTAAAAACATTATTATATTTAGATGTAAAAGATAACATGAATGTTATCTTTTTAAATGTGTAGGTTACTTGGTTAATGACTTTTGAATTTGAGGGGAAATTTTTAAATATGCAATTTTACTTTACCCAGATATCTTTAAGAATACTGGGTTGCCATCTAACTGTTTAAGAACATTGAATATGAAGGAACTTTATAAAGCATCTGCTTTGATGTCCTTGTTTTAGATTTAAGGAAATTCAGGTCTATTACTTCATGGTTTGTCCAAAGTAATACAACTAGATATGAGAGGTATAACTAGAACCCAGGAATAAGTTAATTATAGTCAATCACTTTTGTGGAATAAGAAGATGTAAAAATAAATACATTCTATTAAAATATAATAACACATACTCAGTGCTGGAGGAAAGAGGAATAAATTATGGAAGTTGACATGCTGGAATGCTTTCTACAGACAATGTTTTGTTTTATTTATTCATTCATTTATAGAGAGAAAGGGAAGGGAGGATAAAGAGAGGAAGAGAAACATCAATGCCAGAGAAAAACATGGATAGGTTGCCTCTCACATACACCCCAACCAGGGACCAAACCCACAACTTAGGCGTATGCTCTGACCAGGAATTGAACTGGTAACCTTTTGCTTTTCTGGGACAACCCCCAACCAACTGAGCTACCCTGGTCAGGGCTACAGACAATGTTTTGATATCACAAAATGCTCATTATGCTATGTTAAAAAAGTAAAATAAAGGGCAAGAAGTAATCTCAGTTCAGTATTTTAAAATTCATAAAAATGTACATGTATATACAAGTATAGATACATATACATAAGGAAAAGACCTAAAAGAAAATGAATGTTCCCGAGTGTCACAGTGGTAATGTCTGGGTAATAACTTTTTGTTAATAGTTTTCAAGCTGTATTAAATGAATATTTTGTAAGGAAAAAAATGTAAATACATTTTAAAAAATAGTTATGCATTTGAGGTCAGGTATAGGCAAATGATGGTTAACAGTAGTGTTGGAGACCATGTGTGTCTTCTTACAGGTGTCCTTGAGTAATGAACGCCCTGCCTTTTCACCCATCCATGTGAATGTGCGTCAGAGTGAGTGTAGAAGTAGTCAGCTTTAGTCCCCAGTAACTCTAACTGGGTTGTTTTACTAGAGACAGGAACTATGTGATTTTTTTGAAGGGTGCTTTGACCTGAGACCCATGTCCTATTGTAAATTGAGCTTAAATCCTAATAGTGACATGAGGAAGATTTTGATTTTCTAGTTTATGTCATGGTTACCTTAGAACTAAACCCAACTTGCCTAGATTCCTTTGCCCAACTCTATTTCTTTTTTTTAATCTTCACCCAATGACATTTTTTTAGAGAGAGAGGAAGGGGGCAGGGTCAGAGAGAGAAACATCGATCAGTTCATTTGCCTTCTTGTACACATCCTGACCAGGGGTCAAACCTGAAACCTGGGTGTGTGCCCTGACCAGGAATCAGATCCACAGACTTTCGGTCTATGGGACGACGCTCCATCCCACTGAGCCACGCTGGTCAGGGCCCCCATTTCTTTTTAGGAGAACCTGAAATGATCTCATTCTCTTTCATCAGAATAGCCTCAAATTACTGATTTATTTTTGTTAACTGTCTCATTTAAAAATTTAGAAATAATAAAAAAATTCACTTCTGATTTTTTACATTACAAATAATTGACCAAAGCTAAATTTAAAAAAATCTTCCTATTAGTTTCCAAAGATAAGACATGAGGTACTAGTTTTTCTGAGAGTATTTGAAAAAAAATCATGCCACAATTTTTTACTTCTGCCTTAAAAATCTTCCACACAGATAATATAATTAAGATTGTTATTCTATTCAAAACAACCTTGAACACCTACTGTATGCCAGGTACTTTGTTGGATGCTGGTGTTAATGTTAAAGGCCACTGATATTATGGCCTTATTTTCCTAATTGAAATGGTATTCAATCTTTTTTCTTGTTCCAGTTGATTACTACGTGTTCATAGATTAATTCAGGAGGAGGACATCTGGGTTGGACCAGCTGTGGAAATGAGATAGAAATGAGACAGCCAAGGCATTATTTGTTAAACAGTTAGCTCATACTCCTCTTATCTCGGATTTTTTGAGCCATGTTCGAATAAGAAGTTTTGTTAATGTGATCTTTCTTCCACTGTTACAGACTGCAGATGTTGGATCACTTTGCTGAGTGTGTGAAACAAGCTAAAGGTGTCCGCCAGCAGGCTGTGCAGCTAAATATTTTTACCGCTGTTCTTAGTGCACTTAAGGTATTTACTTTTAAAACATAATAAATATTTTGAACTGAGATTTTAATTAATGCCTTTAACAAGGCAGGGATATCTAGACTGTTATGGTGTTTAAATGTATATCACTTGATAACTGTTTTTATATTAGTTGAGTTAAATTACTAGAAACTTCATATTAGGCTCAGTGTAATTAAATAAGCATTTTATATTTTAATAATGTTAGTCTTTCAATTTGACCCATCAGATTTTACGAATGCCAGTAGTTCTTTCAGAATTTTTAAAGATGTCTAATGAAATCTGATATTCTACAGAAGATTAATGAGATAGAGCTAAGTTTGATTTGTGGTTTACCATGAATCAGGAGAGGCTATGTTATATAGTTGAAAGTATTCTGCATTTAGAGATTGTGTCATGGTTTGCTACTCACTTGGTTTATATCCTGGGTAGTTTCTGCAACCTTCTTTTGAACCTCAGTGTCTACATGTAAAAACTAAAATAACAACTGTTTCGCGTATCTCTCAGAGTTCATGCACTGTACTACTGTTTAGCCTGCATCCTTTCATGGTATATTTGAACATTTTTTATATTATTCGGTACTAAGCTCATTGTAAGGTATTACTGTTTTAAAGTAAAATGGCAACAAGTACAGGTCTTTAATGGCATGAATTAAATCATATTTTGTAAACATCAGGGGAAGGGGATACAGGCACTGTAGAAATATAGGTTTGTACCATTTATATAACCATTAGCATATGCCCCATTCAGAGACCATCACCTTACACTAACACTGAGTTTTTTGAAAAAAGAAGTGGGTGGTCATGGTTTTCCTTAGGGGTTGGAAAGCTAGTGAACCAATTGTGATACTGCTCTATAGTATACTTTTCATAAGTGTGCTCGCTAATGCCTCTGCTGTGGTTAACATTTTCCCCAGGCACCATAGCTGGGATTTTTTTGGTCTCAAGTGAGTAAATTAAGCTGTAGGACAGTAGCTTTCGCTAGAACAGAGATATTAATATTTAGAATGATGAACAAACTATATCAGCATTCAGTTACTGATTTTTCTTGCCTCGTTTAGCCTTAAGACATGTATTGGATGTACTCTTTGTGACATAATTATCTATTCTGGAGTTTTTATATAAATGAATCAAAGTTTCATACTCATCAGGCCTTCCTTAAAGTCATGGTAAATTTCAATCAGTTGAATAACAGCTGATTTACTAATATAGTGTTCTGTATATATGAAAACAACTTTTAAGTATTAATGTTTGGATAGAGACACCCCCAGGGATTGTTGGTTTTAGGGTTGATTGAACTATGACTGTGTTATGTATCATGTTCTGAAGCATGTTTAGGAAACTGATTACCATCAACTTAACAGATATTGATTCTAGGCTTAATATATGCATGTGAAAGATGACTGAAGAAAATAATATGGCAAGATATATGTATATTTACAAAGTTTGTAGCACATTTTTTTTTCTTTTATTTAATGTAAATTATGACTTGCTTTTAAAAAAACCCCATAGGGCCTGGCTGAAAACAAAAGTACTCTAGGACCCGAGGAAGTACGTAAATCTGCTCTGACACTGGTTATGGGCGCTCTCGACAACCCAAACCCCATCTTACGGTGTGCAGCAGGAGAAGCTCTTGGAAGGATGGCTCAGGTGGTTGGAGAGGCCACTTTTATTGCTAGAATGGCCCAGTATAGCTTTGACAAGTAAGTGGGTCTCTTTACCAACAAATAGGTTTCTCATACAGACAAAGAGGTCTTTTAGGTACTGTGTTTTTCAGACTATAAGATGCACCCCCCGGCCCCCCGAAATTTGGGAGGAATAATGGTTGTTAATGCTGCTGTTGAGTTCGGTTTACATTTACATTGATGAAATATTATGTTACTTATGTTATTAAATATTTTACCACATTTTTTGCTTCAAAATTTTTTTCTTATTTTTCTCCTCTAAAACCTAGGTTTGTCTTATGGTCTGAAAAATATGGTAATCAGTAGTTGTATACTGGACTGGACTGTACAAATGGTATAGCATGGGACGGTATTTTGTGATTTTTTTCATAATGGCTTCATTTTTATTTCAGTAGTTAATTAAAGTCTAGAATCTGGCTAAGTTTTGAGGTACTTTAAACGTGGTGAGGCTTTGGTTTCAGCTTTTGAATGTTACATACTGGAGTCAAGAAGATTGCTAATAGGATCTCCCTCAGTCGTGTGCACTCTGCCCTGAAGAGGTGCTCTGGGTCCTTTTACTGCAATTCCCCCACATTGTTCTCTCTGTTAGTTATGAACATTTTTAAATGAGTCATTCTTTTTCTAACTGCTGCTAAGTTTATCATCTCTTAAATTATCCCTGAAACAGAGGATAAAGTTAGCATTAGGTGTTAAGGATTTCTTTTAATATTCATTAAAAAGAGTGATCTCAGAATTCCAAATAAGTATGATTAAGATAATAATGTGCAGTTATTAGTGACTGTTGGTTGTTAATCAAGTACTGAAGTAGAGAAGTTGAAAATCAAGAATGGTCAAGAATTGTGGGGGGGGCTCCGCCCACAGGCCCCCCCACCCCTGGCCTCCACAGATGAGAATAAGTCTACCAAGATATGATCTGCTTGGGGAGGAAAGGTGGCCAATCTCTCAAAGGAGAAGGGCCAGGAGCCTGTTCCTCGATGGGCTTTTATTGGGTTCATTTGCACAGGGTTACAGATAAAGCCCATTAATCATTGTCAGGCAAAAGGATCAAACAATAGATAACAAAAAACTCTGAGGGCCTATTTTGAGTCAGGGTCAGATAGCTAAAGAGCTGTAAAACTTTGAGGAACAAACTCACTTCTTGCTTGGACCCTTATCATTTAATTGAGAGCATTCTAAACAGAGCAGGTTTCACAGGATTTTACATATTCTTTCTTAGGCCTGATTGCCCAGGGAACCCACCATTTCCAGTACAGGGTTGCACCACCCTCTGTCATTGTTTCAGGCTTAGGTGGAGCAAGGGAAGTGAGGCAGCCAAGAGATTAGGAGACTTCTCCCAGACAGAATGAGGACTCAGGCTTTGTCAAAGCCCAGGGGTGAGGGTCTGTCACTTCCTTTTGCTATACCCGCCCAAGTCCTTCCTTGGGGGCCTCCCACTGTGATCATGCCTGTCTTAGGTCGTTCCCCCCTTGGGGAAATCTTACCCATCATTGGCTAACCGACCAAACATTGGGGGCCAGTTGTGGATGAAGGAGCAGAAGTAGCGCCCCTGCCAGGGAGATAAGCTTTTGTCTCCTCGGTGGCTTATGTTCCAAGGTCATTCCCTCAGCCTTAGCCTTGGTGGGGGTTACAGCTTCTGAAACCAGGCAGGGCAGTTCCCAACAAAGAACCAATACTTTACTTATATAAATTAATCATTCTTAACTATTACTATATTTTGAGTACTAGTTACACCAAAGTAGGTCATAATCATTAATGAGAAGGGCCATGGAGAAGCAGTGCTTGTGAGTAGTAGTTCTGAGAAGTTGTGGTTCCTCTTTATACTTTCTCTTCAGTGAAATGTATCACTTTAACCAACCATTCTAAATTGAATTAACTCTTGTTTGGGAGTGGAGAAAGAGCAATCCTGGTTGTAGTCTTGTGATTTCCAGAATAAATCCTTTTTATTGTGTGGCTTATAAAGCTTGTTATTGCCATAGGGAAATAGAAAACCAAGTCCTGGAGCATCCTTTTTTTCCAGGTTGAAATCGGCTCGAGATGTTGTATCCAGGACTGGGCATTCACTGGCTTTGGGCTGTTTGCATCGTTATGTTGGTGGAATTGGCTCAGGACAACATCTGAAGACCAGCGTCAGCATTTTATTGGCTCTGGCACAAGATGGAACATCCTCTGAAGTCCAGGTATAATATTAATTTTTTTATTATGAAATGTTTAAGTAATGTTTTAAGAAAATTATTTGCTATATCAAATAGTAATGATTCTGATAGGTTGGTAGGAAAAATGTGTTAGGGCCTTCCTTTGTCATTTTGTTTCATGAGCCTTCTTAGTAATCTTGTTTAACAGGATTTTGTTTTTTAACCTAATCTTAAAACTGTCTTATTCTGGGAATTTAATGCATTTCGCATATATTTCTTGAAGCATATTTTCTTTTTATTATTTATTTTCTTTTGTACTTGTTTTCTCTCTCTCTCCCCTTTGCATTTTCTTACATTTGTTAGATCAATTTTTAAAAAGATTTTATTTATTTACTTTAAAAAAATAAATTACTTTTAAAAGTACTTTAAAAAATTTAGAGGTGGGGGAAGGAGAAACAGCAGGAGAGAAACATGATCAGTTGCCTCTCGCACATCCCTACCTGGGGATCTGGCCCACAACCCAGGCATGTTCCCTGTCTGGAAATCAAACTGATGACCTTTTGGTCCATAGCTGGTGCTCAATCCACTGAGCCACCCCAGCCAGGGCTGATCAGTTTTTTTTAATGACCAGCCTTCTGTGTGTCCCATCTTCTAATACCCCCAACACAGGTCCAGGGTCATTGGTTGGATTTTCAAGTGTAGTCTGAATTTTTGTTTGTTTGTTTGTTTCTCCTTAAATACAAATAGAAATAACTACATTGAGAGTCAAGAGCTTCCTATATGTAAATATCTATTACATTTTTTGATTTACCACTTCACATTGAAGCACCTAAAAATATTAAGAATACATGAATGTAACAACATTCAACTTGTCAGCCTCATATTGGGACTCACAAGTTTAATTTCCATTACTACTTGCCATTAGTTTGTTGAGTTGATGAGTGAGTTCCTTCAGGACTGAATAAAGGACACTAAATCACCAGAGGCGTCTAGTATACAGATTTAGTTTGCCTTTGACTTCTTGGTAAAGGTTTCTAGCTGTGTAAAGCACAGAATTCCCAAAAGCATTAAAAATAAAAATCAAGTAATCTTGTTCCTTAAGAGGCATTACACTGCTTTTTTTAATAAATGCTGTTTTATATTAGTTTAGAAGAAAAAAACACAATTATGAAATTATTCTACACAAGAAGTTGCTGTTTGCTTCTTTTATGTCAAAGAATAGGTGCTATTTTTCTTCTTTCATCTTTACCACCTTCTCAGCTCTCTTTTGCTTTAATTTCTTAAAACTAAACTCCTCTAAGAGACCACCCTAAATGGATTTTATATGACAGGACATTATACCATAATTTGGATCAAATACATTCCTTCAAAGCCAGTATTTCAGTATATATCTTTACAGAATAGCACAACAGTAATTGTTAAGTTTTCCTTACATTTTTGAGGATATTCTCGAAAATCATACTTCACAGTTGTATTGTTGTATATGTGTATTTAAGTTTTATTACTGGAGACTTACTGTTCAATAATATTTTCTTTTTTTGTACCCTCAACTCCTATCTTGAGATCTTTGTTCTTAGGAAAACTTCCTCCAGCAATAATTATTTTAGGAAGGGTCTTGATTGGTATGTTTTTGGAATCCTTGCTTATCTAAAAAGTAGCTTGTATTGCTTTCACATTAGATGATATTTTAGTTGGTTATACTATATCTGGCACACAGTCCTTTTCTTTCATTATTCATAAATGTTTCAGTATCTCCTGTCTTCTGATGTTGTGCATTACAGGCTAATGTTAGCTTGATTATTAAAAAATTAAATTTCAATAAATATTAACATCTCAGTTTTTTATATATATTTTTTTTAATTAATGATTTTGTTGTTCTATTACAATTGTCCTGATTTTTCCCCTTTTGCCCTTCTCCATGCATTCCATTTCCTGCTCCCAGAGTCAATCCTCACCCAGTTGTCCATGGCCATGGATCATTCATACATGATTCTTGACTAGTCTCTTTCCCTTCTTTCTACCCTTATCCCCCTATCCCCTCCTCTCTGGTCAATGCCAGTCTGTTCCTTGTTTCCATGCCTCTTGTTCTATATTGTGCATTTGTTTGTTTTGGTCATTAGGTTTGTCTTATAGGTGAGATCATATAGTATTTGTCTTTCACTGCTTGGCTTATTTCACTTAGCATAATATTCTCCAGATCCATCCATGCTATGGTGAAAGGTAGGAGCTCCTTCTTTCTTTCTGCTGTGTAGTATTCCAGTGTGTAAATGTACCACAGTTTTTTGATGCATTCATTTACTGATGGGCACCTAGGCTGTTTCTGGCACTTGGCTATTGTAAATAACGCTACTATGAACATAAGGTCACGTAGATTCTTCTGAATTGGTGTTTCAGGATTCTTTGGGTATAATCCCAACAGTGGAATTGATGGATCAAAAGGGAGTGCCATTTTTCGTTTTTTGAAGAAATTCCAAACTGTTTTACACAGTGGCTGAACCAGCCTGCATTCCCACTCACACTATATTAGGGTTCCCTTTTCTCCACATCCTTGCCAGCATTTGTTGTTTGTTGATTTGTTAATGATGGCCATTTGATTATTGTGAAGTGGTACCTCACTGTGGTTTTACTTTGCATCTCTCTGATGGCTAGTGATGTTGAGCATCCATTCCTATGTCTCTGGACCCTCTGTATGTCCTCCTTGGAGAAGTGTCTGTTCAGGTCTTTTGCCCATTTTTTAATTAGATTGTTCATCTTCCTGGTGTTGAGTCATGTGGGTTCTTTACATATTTTGGAGATCAAACCCTTTTCTGAGGTATCATTGGCAAATATGTTTTCCCATATGGTTGGATCCCTTTTCATTTTGATGATGTCTTCTTTAGCTGTGCAGAAGGTTTTTAATTTAATGTAATCCTGTTTGTTTATTTTTTTCCTTTATTTCCCTTGCCCTAGAATATATATCAGCAAAAATATTGCTGTCTGGAATATCTGAGATTTTCCTCCCTGTGCTCTCTTGTAGGACTTTTATGGTGTTACGATTTATATTTAAGTCTTTTATCCATCTTGAGTTTATTTTTGTGTATGGAGGAAGTTGGTGGTCAAGTTTAATTTTTTTCATGAAGCTATCCAGATCTCCCAACACCATTTGTTGATGAGGCTATTTTTACTCCTTATTATGCACCTGCCCCCTTTGTTGAATATTAATTGACCATAGAGACTTGGGTTTATTTCTGGACTCTCTATTCTTTTCCATTTATCTAAGTGTCTGTTCTTATGCCTGTACCAGACTATTTTGATTACTGTGGCCTTGTAGTATAGTTTGATATCAGGTATTGTGATCCCTCCTACTTTGTTCTTCTTTCTCAAGAACAAGATTGCTGAGGCTATTTGGGGTTATTTCTGCTTCCATATAAATTTTTAAAATATTCGTTCTATATCTGCAAAATATGCACTTGATATTTTAATAGGGATTGCATTGAATCTGTAGATTGCTTTGGGTAGTATGGACATTTTAAGGATGTTAATTCTTCCAATCCATGAACATGGTATATGCTTCCATTTATTTTTATCTTCCTTAATTTCTTTCTTCAGTGTTGTGTAGTTTTCTGGGTATGGGTCTTTAACTTTCTTGGTTAGGTTTATTCCTACGTACTTTATTTTTCTTGTTATAATAAATGGGATATTTTCCTAGTTTCTGTTTTTGATATTTCATTGTGTACAAAATGCCTTCAATTTCTGAATATTGACTTTGTATCCTGCTGTTTTGCCAAATTCATTTATTAGGATGAGTACTTTGTTGGTGGAGCCTATGGGGTTTTCTCTGTACACTGTCATGTCACCTGCAAATGATGTCACTTTTACTTCCTCCTTTACAATTTGGCTGCCTTTTATTTCTGTTTTTTGTCTGATCACTGTGGCTAGAACTATGTGTCTAGTACTATGTTGAATAAAAGTGGTGAAAGCAGACCACTTGTCTTACTCCTGGTCTTAGGGGGAAAACTTTTAGTTTTTGCCCATTGAGTATTATGTTGACTGTAGGTTCATGTTCTCGTATATGGCCTTTGTTATGTTGAGGTATACTCATTCTATTTGCACTTTGCTGAGTGTTTTTATCATAAATGGGTACTGTACCTTATCAAATGCTTTTTCAGCATCTATTGATGCGAACATGTGATTTTTGTCTTTCATTTTGTTTATGTGGTGTATTATGTTTATTGATTTGTGAGTATTGTGCCATTCTTTTATCCCTGGGATGAATCCCACTTGATCATGCTGTATGATCTTTTTAATGTATTGCTGGATCTGATTTGCCAATATTTTGTTCAGGATTTCAGTATTTATGTTCATCAGATATATTGTCCTATAGTTTTCTTTCTTTGTTGTGTCTTTACCTGGTTTTGGAATTAGGATGATATTGGCCTCATAAAAAGAGATTGGGCATCTTCCCTCTTCTTGCATTTCTTGGAATAGTTTGAGAAGGATAGGAGTTAATTCTTTTTTTTTTTTTTTTTAAAGATTTTATTTCTTTATATTCAGAGGGGAAGGGAAGAAGAGAGGGAGAGAAATATCAATGTATGGTTGCTTCCTGTGCATTCCCTGCTGGGAACTGGCCTGCAACCCAGGCATGTGCCCTGACTGGGAATCGAACCGTGATCTCTTGGTTCACAGGCCCACGCTTAATCCACTAAGCTATACCAGCCAGGGCTAGGAGTTAATTCTTTAAATGTTTGGTAAATTTGCCTGTGAAGCCATCCAGTCCAGGGCTTTTGTGTGCCAGGAGTTTTTTGATTACTGCTTTAATTTCACTGGTTGTTATTGGTCTCTTTAGGCTTTCTGCTGCTTCCTGAACCAGTTTTGGAAGATTATACATTTCTAGAAATTTGTCCATTTTACCCAGGTTGTCAAATTTCTTGGTGTGTATTTGTTCTGTAATTTCTTACAATCCTTTGTATTTCTGTATTGCTTGTAACTTCTTTTCTTTTGTTTCTGATTTTATTTATTTGGGTCCTCTTTTTTTTTCTTTATGAGTCTGGTTAAAGGTTTGTTGATTTTGTTTATCTTTTCAAAGAACCAGCTCCTGGATTTATTGATCCTTTAAATGTTCTTTAGTTTCTATGTCATTCAATTCTGTTCTGATCTTGAATATTTCCTTCCTTCAACTCATTCTGGGCTTGGTTGTTGTTCCCCTAGTTCTTGTAGATGTAGGGTTAGGTTGATTATTTGAGATTCTTCTATCTTTTTAGGTAGGCCTGCATTGCTTTGAACCTCCCTTTCAGGACTGCCTTCATTGTGTCCCATAGGTTTTGCGCTATTACATGTTAATTTTCATTTGTTTCCAGAAGCTTTTTTATTTCTTCCTTGACCTTATTGTTAACCTGTTCATTATTTAATAGCATGTTATTCAGTCTCCATATATTTGAATGCTTTTGAATTTTTCCCTTGAGGTTGGTTTCTAGTTTCAAGGCATTTTGATCCTAGAAGATGCTTCATACGATTTCAGTTTTCTTGAATTTGTTGAAACTTGTTTTGTGTCCTATCATGTGGTCTATCTTTGAGAATGTTCCATGTGCATTTGAAAAGAATGTATATTTTGCTTCTTTGGGTTGAAAGGTTCTGTATATATCAATTAAGTCCATTTGATCTAGAGCATTGTGCAATGCCACAATATCCTTGTTAATTCTTTGCTTGGAATATTTATCCATTATTGACAATGGGATGTTAAAATCCCCTATGATCAGTGTATTGCTGTCTGTATCTTTCATGAAGTCCTCTAGATTTTCCTTATATATTTAGGTGTTCCTATGTTGGGTTCTTATATGTTTGCCAGGGTTATACAAAGTCTGGCAGAAGTAAGGTCTCCTTGAAAGTAGTTGGTACAGTAATAATATGGGTATAATAATTTATAGTTTTAATTTGAACATTTCACCTAAAATTTCATATGATATACTTGAGTACAGTATTGTTATGTTACAGAATTACATACTTATCATTTTTTAATAAAAAAGGGCTATTATTTGTGCTAGGCCCTGTATATATTATAGTAGAAGAAAATTAGTTCATCACTGAAATTTTATTTCTGACAGTCAAAGCCATGCTGGAGAGAAACTTTAAACATAGCATTTGTATATCTGTTACTTTTATTTTTGGCAGTTGCTAGCTTATATGTTATCTCTTATTTCTTAACAAATATATTTTTAAATATTTGTAGATCATAGATTAAAATCTAAGATGATGGTATTTACTAAAAGTTAACTTAAAAACTAATTTCATATACTCTATTTCTGACAACTAAAATTGTATTTTATTCCAGACTTGGTCTCTTCATTCACTGGCTTTGATAGTGGATTCTAGTGGCCCAATGTATCGTCGATACGTGGAACCGACATTATCTCTAGTTCTTACCTTGCTGCTGACAGTTCCACCCTCACATACGGAAGTTCATCAGTGTTTGGGTAGATGCTTGGGTGCTATAATCACTACTGTTGGCCCTGAGCTACAGGGTAAGTTCATCTTAAATTAGAGGAACTAGATAGATAATTATTATCTTTCAGTTTCCTGAATGTCATCATGTTGCTTAAAGAAATTTTGTAATAATAATAATCATTACTATGAACTTAATACTTGTAATTTATGGAAAGCCTGGAACTCTGCTTTTTACATGTATTATTTTGTTTAATCCCTACAACAAACATATGACTCGCAGTGCTTTTTGAAGTCTTGAACAGAGAAAAAATTTCTAAATGAAATGTTAATTGGTATCCCATTAAGTAAAGATGAAGGTAGAATTCCTTTAGCCTGGAGAACAATTCACTTGTATTCATGAACTTTTGCTTTGCTATCTTTTTAATTCCAAGGATCAGGAGCATAGTTTGAAAAGCCACTGCCATAAAGTACGTAATATCATCTAATTTTTCCCTGTGGAAGTGAGTTCAGAGAAAATAACTAACATGCTTAGAGTTACCAAACTAATGAGTAGCAGATTTATGATTTTAAGTTCCATGTTCTTACCACTGAGTTACACTGAAATAATCCCACTAATGGTTAAATTAAACACTGAAGTCAGCAAATTACTGTGAATTTATCTTGTGTATATAAGCTACTTTCAGAGTTTATTTCAACATTTATTAAATGCTTTCAATGGGCCAAGTTTTTTATACACATCATCTCATTTAATTACGACAACAATCCTGAGATAAATATATCTCTCCTTTTTACAGATGAGACACTGAGGCTGAGAGAGGTCAAAAGTTTTTTTCAAATATATATATTTGAAAATCATACATATATGTGCCAGTGAGTGGTTGGAATCAGAAATGAAGCCCAGATCAATATCCTCTGCTTGTATTCTTAACCATCATGGACCGATACTTTTAAAAAGAAAGCAGTGGAAACAAAAGATCTTAAGGAAAAATGCTAGGAATTGAAAAAATAGGTGATTTAGATATGTCTCTTTTTTGGACTCAGTGTCCTCTTTGAGAAAGTTGATAGTTCTTCAGTAAATATCAGAAGGATGTGGAGAGAATAAATATGTGCGTTGGATTAAGTATATGTGTTTACCAAGTGCTTTCTGATATGATGATGATGGGGCAATGCGTGTTTCAAGGTAGAATGTGACTTCTGTGGTTTCGTGATTTCCTTGTTTAGTCTTCCTGTGTGTATAATATTATTTTATATTGGTGAAAATTTTAAATCACTTATATTTGGCAATTAAGACATTTTTATATAGATAGTATATAACACTACGACTTATTTTTCCCACTATCTCTGTAAAAGTTGCTATTAATCTTATTTGGAAAATGGGATTTCAAGTTATTATATAATAGAGATGATAATGTTGGTTTAACAGAAAACCAGAAATGAGGACTCTTTTAACTCTTTCAGATAAAATTGATAGATTTAAAAAACAATACAATTTTTCAGTAAATAAGTATAAATCTAGCTAAATCTAAAAAAGTACATTATTCTCATCTATATGTCATTGTGTTTTAAAATCATTTCCAAACAATCTGAATAGTAAGTGGAAGGAAGGTTATTTAGAAAATAATTGTTTTCTAGAAATATTTTTGTTGAAATAACAAAATAGTTGTATTGTCCATTTTCTTTTATTTTACTACTAGGAAATGGAGCGACAACTTCCACAATTCGTTCTTCTTGTTTAGTGGGTTGTGCGATCACCCAGGACCATTCGGATTCTCTCGTTCAGGCAGCTGCCATCTCTTGCCTTCAGCAGCTTCACATGTTTGCTCCACGACATGTCAATCTGTCTAGTCTTGTTCCCAGCCTTTGTGTAAGTATGGAGCTCTTTCATGATTGATTTATTTAGAGAGCTCCAATTTGTTTCCCAAAAGATCAAACTGGACCAAAATAAAAAATATGTTTCCTGGATGGTGAAATCTAGGGTTTCAGCTTCAGTAGTCATTTTATGATGATTTATTTTATTTAGTGGTTTTCTTTTTCACATCTTAAGTATTTTGATGAGCTATTTATTTCTTGGCTAGGAATGAATGTTCATATTTTTAGTCTTACCCACTCAGAATTTTTTCCAAAAGTTTTTTTTAAAAGTTTTTATTGTTTATTTTTAGAGAGTGGGGAAGGGAGGGAGAAAGTGGGAGAGAAATATCGATCAGTGCCTTTTGTACACATCCCAGCCAGGGACCAAAACCACAACCCAGGCATGTGTCCTGACCGGGAATCGAATCGCCAACCTTTCACTTTGCAGTCCGATACCCAGCCAACTGAGCCACACTGGTCAGGGCTGTTTCCTCAGCTATAAGTTGATAACTTCTGAGACTCTGTTGCTACCCTCACAGTTATTAATTTATTCACTCAACAAATGTTTGGTGAGAGCCTGCTATATGTCAGGCACCATGCAAAGTACAGGGGATAGATTTGTGAGTGAGATAAGATGAAGCCTCTGTTGTAATGAAGTTTATCGTTTCAAGGGAACATTATCAACAGTGACTATTTACAAATGAGTGTTAGAAAAGGCTATAGGAGAGCATTTATCAGGGAGCCTATCATAATTCAGACATTCAGAAAAGATTCCCCTGAAGAAATGATATTTAAGGTGTGATCTTCAGGATAAATAGGAGTCAGTTTGGGAAAGAGCAGAGTATTGGAGAAGACAGCATTTATTTTTAGGCAGAGGGAAAATATATGAAAGGCCCTGACAAGGAAGGAGGGATGCATTTAAAGAACTGTTTAGTCATGTGGTAGACTGGTACAAATAGAAGCCCAAATACATTGGATTACAGATGGCATATAAACAGAAACTTCTTTCCAGAAGTTTGACTGTAAAGGAGAGGACAGAGGACAGGGGGTGATAGATAAGAAAGACTCTTTTCCTCCTCCAGTAGCTAGAAGAGAGCATATTTCAATGCTGTTGAGATGAAGCCAGTAGGGTTGGGGAGTTAAAGGTATAGGACAGAGAGGGAATAATCTTCCAAGGTTTCTCATGGGACAGCATTTCCAGGGCATACGTAAGGGGATATGTCTTCCAGGACAACCGAGAAAAAGGAGAGGATGAGTGTGGGTGGAGGTGCATTTGTAGATTTGGTGGCTGGAAGTGGAGGGAGTTATCTGGTGATTTTTACTTTTTTTTTTTTAATCTAATTTTTTATAAAGATTTTATTTATTTATCTTCAGAGGGGAAGGGAAGGAAAGAGGGAGAGAAATATCAATGTATTGTTGCTTCCTGTGCATTTCCTGCTGGGAACTGGCCTGCAACCCAGGCATGTGCCCTGACTGGGAATCGAACCGCGATCTCTTGGTTCACAGGCCTGCGCTTAATCCACTAAGCCACACCAGCCAGGGCTGATTTTTACTTTTTAATCAAGTCAAAGGGAAGATGAAGTTCCATTAATGAGGGAGCAAAGAGGAGGGTGAGAAGTTTGAGGAGAATAGGATGTGGGAGTTGGAGGAAATAGAGAAATACAAGATCCTGTGGTAGGACTGAGGGTTCCCTAGAGGTCAGCGGCCCTCTTTGGCTCCTTTGTGCGATGCAGGATGGTACCATTTCATCACGCTGTGAGATTTTTCTCCAGCACCTGTAAACCAGGTGGGTGCAGGCATCGAGCAGCCACACTCTGCTACAGTCACAGTTGGGCTTTGGCCAAGCAGACTCAGTTAAATGACAGCAGGATGAGGGAGGTGAGGAAGTTAACAAGACAGCACTGAAATGGTGGATTATGAAGTCTCATCTGGATACGGGAGAAAGGTAAAGACAGGAGGAGGCTGATATATAGGGAGAAGGAAAGGCACTACAGATGAAACCCTGGGAAGATATCACTGAGGAAAGGAAAGAGAAGGTCATCCAGGATGTGGTGAAAGAGCTGAAAGGCCACGGTATTAGGCCTCGTGATATATTTAGCTTTACTCAGCAAAATTTGCTCCTGTTTCACCACAGACCACAGGGAACTGAATCAGTCCCGGGTCATCAAGGAGTTTGAGTGTGCCACAGGGCAGAAACCAGATGCACGTGAAATGTTTACAAAGAATACCCACAAAAAAATAGTCAACTAAGAATATACACTAGATTGAATTCTGCAGCATGACATGTTAACATCCTGGCAAAAGCCATGGTCTAATGCCCAGGCTCTGAGGCCACAGATGGCATCTCTTGAGCAAGGTGAACCTGTTACTGGATACGGGCTTAGATAGGCAGCTGACACGTGATGAAGATGCAGACACACACTCCGCAAGTTGTCTGCTTCCTCTCCTTTTTTTTCCTCCTTAGATATATTGAGGTTGACCTTATGAGATAGAACACATTTAAGAGGACCTGGGAAAGTAATGACATGACTGTTTATCTCAGTGGCAGTTATCAGGAAACCACAGGGAATGCAATGAGTTTCTTTTGTGTTAACACAAGATTATGTCTCCAAACTGATATCCTTAGTAGAACCTCCAGGATTAAAGTTTAGGTGACAAAGTCTAGTAGGACCATGTGTAAAGTAAGATATGGAAAAGATCCTTCTGGAATCTTACTAAATATATTGTATGATGCTTAGTGCCCAGGTCTTGAGACAGTTATTTTCACTACCAAAATATTCTTTATATACTTTATTGGTATTATTTTTCTAAAAGGCCATTATTTGACTCTAGTTTTTAAACAATTGAGGCTGTTAAAGGAAGAGCCCCTTCACAAGTTAGGTGTTTATATATCTTCATGATGCAAGTACAATTACAGCTTTTTTAAAAAACAATGTCTAAAACTGTTACGGTTTCCAGGTTCACTTATGTAGCTCCCATTTGTTGCTTCGGCGAGCGGCGGTGGCGTGTCTCCGGCAGCTTGCGCAGAGAGAAGCCGCGGAAGTATGCGAGTACGCCATGAGCCTAGCAAAAAATGCGGGGGACAAGGAGAGCGGCGGTGCTAGTAAGTTATTTTCTAAACCAGTATTCTCTTCATTTAAATACTTCACTGTTTCAAATGACTATTACTTATTCAATGACATTATTTTGTGTGTTAAAATATGGTCAATTTTCTTATTCTTTGAAATAAAACCATTATCACCTTAAAAATTATAGTTTTTAAAATAATTTTACACTTTTACCTTTAAAAAAATTGTATAGCTCAAAAAATACCATTTAGTATCTGAGTACTCTGCCATCCCTTGAGAATGATTTAGCTGTATAATGGGTGACTAACTGCAGGGGTATTGCTTGGTATCTCTAATAGACTTCTGAAAAGAGAAATGATTTATTTTGAAAGCTTCCAGTCTTTGACAGTAGTTAACTTTTTGTGATATAAATTTTCCTCTAAGAGGTAAGGCCAGAATAACCAATAATCTGTGACATATTAGTAGATATTTTGGTAGTAAAAGGTAGATCTTTGCTTGCTTCAGGTCCTCATGTCTTTCTGCTTTCTGAGGGCTTTTAGTATAGCTTGAATTCATAGCTGCTCTTTTACTTTCTAGGGATAGGTTGTTTGGGAACTTTTTCAGAGCTTAATTGACAGATATTTCCCCTATTGTGAGAGAAAAGCCTGACAGCTATCAGAGGGAAGTGGGGAGCAGGGGACTGGATGAAAGGAGGTGAAGGGATTAGTCAAAGAACATATATGCTTGACTTACAGACACTGACAACAGGGTGAGGACAGCCAGATGGAAGGGGGGGGTGAGTGATGGGTGGAGGCAGGCAAAGGGAGGGAAGTGAGGACCTCTGTAATAATGTCAACCATAATTTTTTAAAAGAGTTTGTAATGCATAGAGGTTGCTTGGGTACTAAGAAGGAAGATACCAAAATATCCTCAGTTTTAGCATAGTATAATGAGAATTCTATTAACAAACATACTGTGTTCATTCTTATGGCTGCTAGTTTTATTACTTCTTCGGTTTATGAGAATGAAAAGATTTTCAGATAAAGCAAGAACTTTACTACTAATTCATTAACTGTATTATTTTTTGATTGTATGTTTCTTAGAAAGGATTTTTCAAAAATTTAAATGAACTTTTAGGATACAATCCGTTTATAATTTGTGTTCTTGCTTTATAGATTTAAAAAATATCTAAAGTATGAGACTAAATAAGTTTCAGTTTGTTCTTCCAGCAAATATAGCAAATTTTTTCACTCCATTAAATTAAATCTATTTAGCAAGTGTCTCTTTACCTCTCTTGTTAGAATCAAATATATTTATTGAGCATCATTCCTTGGAGATTTATTTAAAATATCTAAGAATATCAATGTTACATATCAGGATTTTACTTTTAATTGTCAGATTAAACTCTAATCTGAAGATATGTAAAATGGAGACCACAGATAAATATAGCTAGCTGGTTTTATTGCTATTGTGAATTTATGTGTAAGCCTTAATTCTTAGTGTAATTGTTACTTACAATATACAACAAAATCTTATGCAAGTTCATCTGTGATAATTGCTTTTCAGATGTCAGTCCTTTTGCACCTGGAGTTAGTTCTCAAAGTGATATCCATTGCCGGCACCAAGGTGTTAATATAACAGAAACGGGTCTCGAGGGACTTCTTTTTGGAATGCTAGACCGGGAGACTGACAGAAAATTATGTTCTGATATTCATGATACTTTGGGACATATGCTTTCATCACTGGCTGTAGAAAAACTTTCCCACTGGCTAATGCTTTGTAAAGATGTCCTGGCAGCATCTAGTGGTACGTACTTATTATAGAAAATATATTCTCAAAATAATGAAAATTCTTTCACTTCTGATATGTACCTATATATACACATATAAATATATACATATATAGATATATAAATTTGAACTTACATTTAAAAATACAGTTTTTAATCTAAATATCTGTGAAAATGTTGATGAGTATATTACAGACTAGTGGCTTTCTTTATTTTTTGGAAGATGACTAAGTTCAAATGAAATTTTCCTGTATAAAAGTCCCAGGTTACTGTGCTCTGGCCAGCGTGGCTCAGTTGGTTGGAATGTTGACCCATAAATCGAAAGTGGCGGATCTGAACCCTGGTCAAGGAACATAAGGAGACAACTGATCAATGTTTCTCTCGCACTTGGATATTTCTCTCTCCCCCATTTCTTTTCCTAGCTCCCCCTCTACCCCGCTCTCTAAAAGCAATGAAAAACAAATGTCCTTGGGTGAGGATTAAAAAAACAATCCCATGTTACTCTGTAGATAGCACAGTATGTTAAACTAATGAAATATGTAAGATATTTTTTTGCCCTTTCCTTGGTTTGTTATTAATTGTCTAAAAAAGAAAGCTTGCCAGTTCTACTGTTTTCTTTTTTTATTAGAAATCTAACATTGTTATATCTAAAGCATTATTTTGTTATGTGTGAGGTGGTTTAATATGCTTTTATTTTGGTTACAGATATGAGCACAGCAACTCCGTTAGGTAGTGGAAAGGATGAAGAATCTGAAAAGAAGGATGAGATGGATGATGATACCATGTTTACCACACTAGGCGAAGAAGATAAATCAAAGCCTTTTGTGGCACCTCGGTGGGCCACTCGGGTGTTTGCCGCCGATTGCCTGTGTCGAATCATCCATTTGTGTGAGAATGCAGACCAGGCTCACTTTGATCTTGCCATGGCGCGTTCTGCTAAACTTCGAAACCCTACAAGTAAGTTTAAAATCTGTACTTCTTTCCCCCAAAGTATTTTTATAGGTTTACAATATTTTACTGCTATGTAACATGCTTTATTTTCTTTCTTTTCTTTTTTTCCCTGAGGAGTCTACTAATTTTTTTTTTAAGATTTATTTATTTTATTTTTAGAGAGAGGGGAAGGGAGGGAGAAAGAGAGGGAGTTAAACATCAATGTGTGGTTGCCTCCCGCACGCCCCCTACTGGGAATCTGGCCCGCAACCCAGGCATGTGCCCTGACTGGAAATCAAACCTGTGACTCTTTGCTTTGCAGGCCCACACTCAATCCACTGAGCTATACCAGCCAAGGCCCTTTTCTTTCTTTTAAAACAAATTTTTTTTGTTGATTTTAGAGAGAGAAGGGCAGGGGGGAAGAGAAACAACTGATTTGTTGTTCCACTTATTTATGCATTCACTGGTTGCTTCTTGCATGTGCCCTGACCAGGGATCAAACCTGCAACTTTGGCACATTAGGGTGACACTCTAACCTACTAAGCTATCTGGCCAGGGCCTAACGTGTTTTAGACCAGGGATGTCCAACCTTTTGGCGTCTCTGGGCCACACTTGAAGAATTGTCTTGGGCCACACATTAAATACACAAACACTAACAAAAACTGATGAGCAAAAAAAAAGTCCCTGCATAATTTTTGTGATATCCACCACCACAGATAAGCAAAAAAGTCTTCATGTAATAACCCTAATAATTATACAGTGGCCCTTTTGGTAATCTTAAAATCGTTGAGCAGGTCCCAAGTTTGTGATCACTAATACAGAAAATATACATATCTAAGTAATCAAACTAAATAATGTTTTAAGTAAATTTAGGATTTTGTGTTGGGTCACCTTCATAGCCATCCTGGGCCGCATGTGGCCTGTGGACTGCGGTTTGGACACTCCTGAGGACTGCTACCTTTCCTCCACCCCTCTCTCCTCCTTTCCCTTTCCTCCCTCCCGCCCTCCCTCCCTCCCTCCTTCCCTCCCTTCCTTCCTGTCTATCAGTATATTTATCTCATTTGTTCTAAGAATAACAATGGCAGTAACTTATGTTTCCTTAGTTTTAACAACTCTGTTCCAACTGTCAGGTTGGCGCTCTATTTTACAGAAATGACAAAACTTTAAGGTGTGTAAACGTTAAGTTTTGCAGTCCCCAGCATGAAGAATCTCAGAATTTATGAGTGCCTTGGCAGATTTCAAACTCTCAGGTTTTAGAAATGCTATTAGGTATTTTTGAGAAGGTGGAAATTGTTTATTACTGAAACTCCTCACTGTTTTTAATGTTTCGTGAGCTTTTTGTACCACATAGCCCCTCGATCAGATATTAGGGAGGAATTTGCAAAGAGTTGATGAGGTCCAGTATCTTCATTTTCCCAAGGCAGAGACCCAGACAGTCAGAGAGCTGTGTGGGTTCTGTGTCTTGTATTTTGTTGTCTCTTCATTTCCCTGTCATTTTTTAAACATCTGGAGACAAATTTTATGTATTAACAATATTGAAGTCTGTATATTAAAAATGTCTTTTAGTTTACTTTATTGTGTTTAAGAAGTAGCAGAGCCTACAAATGAATTAAAAAAATAAACAAAAAGTAAAACATGGAACACCACATATAAAATGTGAATCTGAACGTAGGGTAGCAGCAAAGCACGATATGTCATAAACACTCTTTATTCCTTGTTGGAGCACCGCATACCCACCTGAAGGCACACTGTGACTACTTTCATAACACAACAGCAGGGTTTAGTAGTTGCTATAGAAATTATATGGCTGGCTACGCCAAAATGTTTACTACCATATTGTGCTGTGTATAATGCCCCAAGTTTTGAGGGAAAAATAAGGATGTGCATTTTACATGGGTAGTACCTGAAATACCTTTGTATCTGTTCTTGTGTTTTGTAATTATTTGTTACATAAAATTTCTTGTACCATAATATGTTCAAAAATAAATGCTAAAATTCCTTTATAATTTAGGAAAGAAGTATCTAAATGTAAATAATTGAATTTAAAAATTAAAATGAAAGATTTTTTTCCTGAAAGTTTGGGCCAAAAAACACGGGTGCGCATTATACATGGGAGCACATTATATGGTAAATATGTATATCTGGTGGCAAATATGGTATCTGGTTCTTTACAGAAAACATTTGCCAATCCCTGTTCTTAAAGAATTACAGACTCCTTTGGGGAAAGTTATGGTAATTAGTTTACCAGTGTTCTTGAGAGATTATGATATGCAAGCTTTCTTGTAAGTGTATCTTTGCTATTTTTAAGCACACTGAAATATGTGATTCATAACTGCTTTATAAAAGAAATCTATTTCATTTCATATTTTTATGTTATTACACCTATTTTCAGAAAAGTTACCTTTTGCCTCCCATTTTTATTTTTAGATGACCTCTTGGTACTTCATCTTTCCGACCTGATTCGCATGGCATTCATGGCTGCAACTGATCACAGCAACCAGCTGCGGATGGCTGGCCTCCAAGCACTTGAAGACATTATCAAGAAGTTTGCGTCTGTTCCTGAGCCAGAATTTCCAGGTCATGTGATTCTGGAGCAGTATCAAGCTAATGTGAGATACTCTATTTATTTAAAAACTTAATATTGATCTTTTGGGTGACCATTAAAGGAGTGAGGACACACTGGAGAAATGTATTTGCAACTGCAACCTCTCGATTCATGTGGAAGGAGTATCCCTACAGCCGCCGTCTGTTACATAGTTTGAATCAACCCACAGTTGCGGAAACAATAGTATAACACTTGTCACTATTTTTAAGTAGTGATAGCACGTTAGTGATAAACCTAGAATAGAAATTCCATCCTGGCTTTCCTGTCTTGTGTTTTACATATTTAGCCGTGCCACTTAAAGATAAAAAGAACATTCAAAGAGTGCTGTGGATTTGTTCCCATTGTTTTTATATATCCAGACTTCCTTTGTAAGCCTTTTTAAAAACAAAAAGCAATTGTGCCCTGTATGCTGAAAGAAATTAACTGTTAAAAACAGCAGATAAAATATTACTGAAAGAATTAGATACTGTCAGAAATTTTTATTTCATTCTAAACAGACAGTTACTTCTTCTGAAGTTTATTCCTTTATTTGTGTTCTTCAAATGAGGCTTATTTGATTTGATCCTAATAATGGGGAGTTATATAAAGGGAAAAACTTATGTTAGCAAGGAAAGAGTAAACATTTTTTTACTGTGATTATACCAAAATCTTGGCTCTGGAATACCACAACTTATCTAAAAGCTGTGCTCAAACTTAAACAAGATAAAAGTGTGAATAACGTATAATCCATTGTTTTTCCATCATAAGTACAAGTGAAGAATTTAGTTTCTAGCCCAACTGGCTACCGAAAACCTGTATATAATTGTTTATCCCAAATACCCAACCTATTAGATTGAAGGTCATTTCTTTTTGTTAAACATTTTATTTAGAAATAAAATCAAACAGAAAAGTTGAAAGAATAGTACAAAAACTGGCCTATACCCTTTATATCTGCCAATTGTTAATTTTGCCTCATTTGCTTTATCGTTGATTGTGTCTGTCTCTCCTCTCTTGACACATACACACTTTTATTTCTAAACCATTTAAAAGTAAATTATTTAAATCATGTATCATTACCCTTGAACACTTCAGTCTGTATTTCCAAAGGACAAAAACACTGTAGAACATAATCAAGAAGAGTTATCAATTTCTGGAGATTCAACATTGTTATACTATTTTTATATGATCTATCATATTCTAGTTTTATCAGTCAACCCAATAATCTCTTTTGTAGCATTCTTCTCCTTCAGTACAGGACCCAATTACCTCCTCTGCAGTTAGTTGATTATTGTAATGCTAATACTGCAGTTAGTGGCCATGTGTCTTTAGTCACAGAGAGGGGTTCTTGGTTCATTTCTTCACTGCTCTTGATATGCTTTCTCAGGTGTATCTCTAGTGAAAGGGAAGACATCTCAATTAGGAGTTGACTATGTCTAATTCCTTATTTAGCTCTTACATATTAAATCTGATATATCTAAGAATCTATAACTGATGTTGGCTTATTAAAACTAAAGCTCAAATTCCTTCACTTATTGCTATAACAACAGTACCTAAAATAAGGTTTCTTGAACAATCTTCTCTTCAAGAATCTCTTTTTGAGGTGAAATTATCTCTAAGTTTTTTTAGTGACTGTGAATTTTTAGGACTAAGTTATTTAACAGAACTGATCCAGTTATATAAGATTCCCCTATGAAGTAAATATTGTTAGAAATATATTTAGGAAAACACAAGGAAAAAAAGGATAGCAGTTTTTTGTTTTTGTTTTTTTTTATCTTTGGGAACACGTAACTTTGTCTGAAAATCCTGTCTACAATTTAACAAAAACAAAGGAAAAAAAAACAAAATTCATTGCCTATTTGGTATAGTATCCATATGGATTTGATAATGGTAACCTCCTAGAAAGCAAAAGAAAAATGGCATGGCTGAGTTTAGTGTAACCGGAAAGAACGATGACAGGGATATAATAAAAAGGAAAGGAACAAAGGTGTGTTTTGCGTGTTTTCATCTTCAAAGACAAAAGAGGCTTTATGTTGAGAACTTATCTTTAAAAATAAAATGCTCGCACTTACTTTTCTAGGTGGGAGCTGCTCTAAGACCAGCCTTTTCACAAGATACCCCATCAGACATAATAGCTAAAGCCTGCCAGGTAAGAAGAAAGGTAGGGTTTTCTATTGTTATTGTCTGTAAATTCATAGGTATCTTAGAATTTCACTTCTAAAAAAGAACATAGAAAAATTAAATAACATTTATTTTTATCTTCGTAATATAACAGTGACAGTTTTTTTTATTCTGTATCAAATAATGAAATAGAAACTGTTAATCACATTCCCTTTTTGTCATAACATTTATTTTTATCTTGATAATATAACAGTGACAGTTTTCTTTTTTATTCTGTATCAAGTGATGAAATAGAAACTGTTAATCACATCCCCTCTTTTTTGTCATTGCTGAGGACATGACTTTGGGCTACAGAAGCTCTTATATAACCCAGAAGCGAACAGAAACATGACATCATAAGAGGATCTAAAATAAAAGGTCTCAAAATCTGGAATAATTAAAGAATGTATAGTAATGATAATTAGGATACAACAGATTTTTCTGATGACAGGCTGTGAAAACTCTATGAGTTTTTGGATATTAAATTGTCCAAAAGAATTTCACAATATGAGTATTTCATTGCAAAATTAATCCCGGGGGATTAGTCTTACATTATTAATTATATCTGAAGAGAGTCACAAAAGCACATGTTCCTACACCTTTAATAAGTTTCTCTTTTTTATGCCTCATCTTGAAAAAGGATTCATGCATTAAGCTCTAACCTTTCAGAAATCAGATTCTTCATTTGCTTATCTAAGGATAGAATAGAAGTAACTCTCTCCTTGCATGTTTTCTGGAGTACAGAGCTGTGGTCTATCATTACTGCTTTGAATCCACAATCAAGCTACATGTGGGCTCTGTGGAGAAAATGTTCTGTGTTGCAGTGATGATTTGAAAGTTCTGACTTTGTTCTCTCTGGGGCTGAATGGATTTGCCTTCCACTGTCAAGAGTTATTTCTCTGAAGCCAGCTGTCTTAATGGTGGCCTTAAGAGAAACGAACTCCTCCTACCAATCGCAGACCAGAGACAGCAGAGGGAGCCATGTTTGAGAAAGAGGTCTGGGTGGGTCATGGTACAGCCTTCGGAGTGAGAGTAGGCCATTTGCTTTGGAATGCTGGCGAACCTGAGAAGTCACAGTCACATCGCATAAGTGTATCATGGTAATGTTTCAGAGCGTAGTATTTAAGCAGAGAAAACCTCTCACAAAGCTCCTCATCATTAGAAAAGCAAAAGCTATTAAAATTTTATCTTGTGAATGAGTAGTATGACAATTTCCTGTTACTGAATTTGCCTTAAACATCTTGGTTCTTATGTGGCCCTAGCTGCTTCTTTTGATAAGCAGTTTCCTCTTTTATAGGGGCAGGCATAAATTTTTGACCTCCTGTCCTTCTGTTTCTGGAAGAAAACCTGATTTTGCAAAAGGCGAAGCAGTGTTTCCATATGGGAAAGTAAGGACTTGGCTTTAGGCAGATCATGAAACATGGCATCCCAGGGTAATTGTTAGATATTATAGGAAGACCTTCAACTGTAGCACATTTGGGGATGGTAATCACTGGGTTAATCAGAACATTATTTAAAGCAGGGTGGGAATCATAAACATATTACACACTTTAAATATTGATTTCAGCTTAAAACTTATAAGTGTACATTCATTCACCATTCTTTTCATATAAGACCAAGATCTTTTCTTTGAATATGATTTTGCTGATTCAGTGTTGGCTTTTTCTTTCTACATTAACCAAACCCAATTACAGTAACTGCAGTTTCTAACTTGATGTTCTTTAAAGTGGAAAAAGAACTTGGGTCTTTGCAAAGTAAACTTAGTGCCTACCTCAATCTTTACAATTTTCTTCAACTTACAGTTGTATTTCTACCAAATTTTACAGAAATATTCTCAAATCTCTCCAATATGTTTCATCTCCTTGGGAGTATTAACTGTTTATTTTTATACTTACATTTAGTCTTTTTCACTTGAAATGTCATTTCAACGTTGTTTTGATTGGCATTTTATTTTGCCATCCGTATGTTTATAATTGATCATCAATTTTAAAATATCCTTATTAATTTTTATTCAATTTAGTTTTTAATTCACTGAGAGTAAGATTGTAAGAGAATAAATTAGCTACATAAATATTTATTCTCAACTTTTAAAATGTTTTCAATATAGGAACACAGTCCATTAACCATGATTCCATATGCAGATGCTCTGAAAACCAAAGCTTTTTCATGATTTGGTAGCAGAGCCTGAACTGACCCTACTCATTTGGCCCTGACATGAAGCTTAGCGAGACCAGGACATTGGTTAATCTCTTTCGTTTTAGTGTGATTCATACGGCCTTTCACTTGGGAAATGCCCGTGTTTCAAATATGTGGGGCTGCCACACATCTTGGTTGGTGTCCTTCTTAATGAGGTCTCTGTCCCCGGTTGCCTTTACCAAACGTTGTGGATTGTGAAACACGTCTTGACCGAGGATTTCAGATAAGACAGCGAGGCCTTGTAATTGCTGAGTGAAGCTGGCACTCTCAGACCACGCCTTCCTTCTTGACCTTCTTCCCTTGGCTCCAGTTATCTCCACACTTCCCTGGTTTTCCTTTTGTGTTTCTAGCCTTTCAGTTTCTTTCATTGTTTGTTCTTATTCAGTTTGTCCTGTCAGTGTAACTATTTTCCCTGTGTTCTGTCCTTCAAGCTTGTAAAAAAATACATCAATTCCTGAACAATTTCACCTAGTAACATTGCTTTAGTTATCACCTTTGTGTGGAGCATTCCTTGGTTACCTTTGACCTTGCTCCTAAAATCCAGACCCAAGTTTCCAGCTGCCTGCTGAATATCTTTTCCCAAGCCTCTGACTGGTACTTTAAACTCAACATTTCAAAATGTTCACAGCCTGCCCTGGCTGGTATGTCACGTGGGTTGAATGTCATCCTGCAAAGTGTAAGGTCACTGGTTTGATTCCCAGTCAGGGCACCTGCCTGGGTTGTGGGGTGTATGAGAGTCAAACAACCGATCGATGTTTCTCTCCCTCTTTTCCTCCCTCCCTCTCTCTCTAAAAATAAATAAATAAAATCTTTTTAAAAGCGTTCACAACCAAAGTCATGCTCTCTAACTTCTCACCTCCACTAAACTCTTCTGTTTTCTTACGTTATCTCTCTTAGGCAGTGCTGTTGCCTTCCTTCCATTCATCCAAGTTAGCAGCTTTGGTAATCAGCATCTGGCAGTCTTTGATTCCTCACACTTTTTTGCATGTCCCTGTGCCCCACCAACTAAAAATATTTAATTGATTTTCAGACTGTGGTTTCTACTTCCAGCTTTCTCCCTGATGCCTCTCCTTTTTCATTCCATTCCCAGTTTGATCCCTGTTGTCTCTGTTCCATAGTTTTGTAATAGTCACTTAACTGAACACGTTGCTTGCTGTCTGTACATATTTCTTCCTATGCTTAGTACTGGAGCAGCGTTTATCCACAATTCTAATAATATCTCCCTGCTCGGAAGCCTTGGAAACTCATGATTGCTTACTGAGCAAGTCTGAGTTCAGTCCTAATGGAATTTAAATTGTACTGCAATCTAGTCCCAGTTAACTTTCCTACTCTCATCTCTTCCTCCATGTAACTCCCATATATGTATCCTTCCTGAAATCTAAACATTCCCATTTTTCCTGCCAGAATTAATCCCTCCCTACTGTTTTTTAAGTGTACTATTATAGTCTTAAAAGTTCTCACAGTTCATTCAGTCTGTTCTTTTTTGAGGACAGGGACCAGAATTTTTCCTTTTACTTAAAAAAAAAATGTCTTCTATAGCACCCAGAATAGCCCTTAGGCTGTAGTAAGCAGAAATGTTGTTGAATTGAAGAATTATTCATGACTGGCCTGATGTAGGTGGAAAATTTTTTCTAATAAAACTTTTGCCCAGTTAGACAATGGAGACATGATAAGTAAATATTATTTTGTCTTCTACATTAAGTGTATAATAAATTCCATACTTGTTTTGTTAGTAAAACTAATATTAAAGCATAGCTTTGGGTTTTTTTTGTTTTATTTGCTTTGATTTATGTTTCTTCCCTCAAGGAAAAGAATTATATTTACTCTATGTTCCTGTATGTTAAATGTTAATTTTTTAATACAGGGCTTTAAAATTTTTCTTTGGCTAGGTGTGTAGTACATGGATCGGAAGTGGAGTTGTCAGCGATCTGAACGATCTTCGCCGAGTACACAATCTGCTTGTTTCTTCTCTGGACAAAGTGCAGGCTGGAAAAGGGTCGTCCAGCCAGCTGTACCGAGAGAGCGCCGCAACCATGGAAAAGCTGGCCGTCCTCAAAGCGTGGGCAGAGGTAACCATGGTCTGTTGTTTTTGAACTGTTTCTCCATGCATCTATCTGTGCATGAGAAAATGTTTCTCTACTTTTATAGGTATAAAAATTTTTATTTGATTTTTGTGTTTTTTAAACTGACCTTTAGCCCTGACTGGTGTGACTCAGTTGGCTGGGTGTCATACCACAAAGCAAAAAGTTACCAGTTCGGTTTCCGGTCAGGGCACATGCCTGGGTGGCAGGTTCCGTCCCCAGCTGGGGCATGTACGAGAGGCAGGCAACCCATGTTTCTCTCTCACACCAATGCTTCTCTTCCTTTCTTTCTTCCTCTTTTCCCATCTATTTACTCTCCGAAATAAATGAATAAATAAAATCTTTTTTAAAAAGTGAGCTTTAGATCCAAATATATTTGTTATTTCTCACTGAAATACACAAACCTTTATATCTCAAAAAAACCTCTTATTAAATTGAAAATTATATTTTTCAATGAGTTTTTTTGAAAACTTCTATATTGAGGAAGGGCTCCCCTTACTTACTATGGGGAAATTAGGCAGGGAAAACATACAGCTATAAGTAATAGAAAATAATTTAGGCTGAGTCTTTTGTTTGATTAAATTTGCCATCACTCATTGATACCAAGGCTACAGGGTGCTAGGGATTTTTGTGTTTTGTTTTTTAATAGCTGGTTATCTCTGGGAACATGTGACTTTGTCAGAAATGGTATTAAGTGAATAGGAACAAATTTTTTGGTCTATTTCCTTATTAGATATTACACAAGAAAAATACAAAAATTGGAAGCATAAGTAAAATAAAAACCACAGTATGTCCAAAGAAACCTGAAACACCAATTCTAAAAAATATAAGCACCCCTATGTTACTGCACCATTATTTACAGCAGCCAAGATTTGGAATCAGCCCAGGTGTCTATCAGTAGATGAGTAGATAAAACAACTATGGGACATTTACACAATGTAATACTACCATGCCGTAAAAGGAGTAAAATTTTATCCTTTGCAACATTGTAGATAGACCTTGAGGATATTATGCTAAGTAAAATGAGCCAGTCAGAGAAAACCAAATACCATATGATTTCACTCATGTGGAATTTAATGAACAAACTGAACTAACAAGCAAAATAGAGACAGAATCATAAATAAAGAGCAGGCTGACAGCTCTCGGTGTGTGTTTGGGGGGATAGAGGGATTGAGCAAAAAAGAAAAAGCACTCTGGATATGGATAACAGTGTGGAGATTGTGTGGGGGGGGTAGGGGTGGAAGAGGGTATAAGGGGGATAAATGGTAATGGGAACACACACACATACACACACAAATAAAATCCACACACAATTCTATACCAGAGATTCATTCATTCTTTACACAAACCATCTAGTAGTTTTTAGGTGGGTGCCAGACACTGTGTCTAGGCACTGAGTGTAGTAAAGTGGGGAAGATAGATCATTCAAAACAAGTTTAAAAGAACATTCCTTCTTTCAGCATGTTTTTCACTCCCCTATCATTATATCAGTGTGTGAGTTCATGGAAGGCCAAAACCATGTACTGTTTGTCCTCATTGCCTCAGGTCCTAGCACAACAGCAACTGCGAGGCAAGAATTAGTCCCTGGTAAGGATCTGAGGATTGAATGGTCAAATAAACTGTAGTGCTGATGAGAGGTTTTTACAGTGTCAGCATGATAATAAACATGGGTGCAGGGGAAGCAAGCCTAGGACTACTAGAAAATATGAATGTGATATATTTATAATTTGAAATCCAGAGTTCTTATTCCTAAAATTAATTGCTTTCTGTTTCTAAATATTCATGATTAGAATTTCCACTGATTGGAACTATTGCAGATCATTGCAGTGTTAAAGAATGCTTGTTCTCAAAAATGAAGATTCATTGTTTCCTGTAACCATGGTCTAGAACTTAGAAGGACTGCTCCGTAGCTGTCTGCTATTGTAGGGACAGAGATTAGACCCTGCCTCCAAGAAGCTTATGGTGTAAGTGCACGCCCATGGACTTCCTCATGGGGTACAGCGAGAATAACACCGTGTAGGGGAAACCAGTTTTCTCAAGAATTTTACCTAGTGCAATTTTCTTTCTTCTTCATCTCCCCCTCATTTTTTTTTTTTTGCTTTTTTCATTGATTCAGCTTTGTGTGTACCAGTTACCAAAGCTAAAATGTACAAAAACAAAGAAAACAAACAAAAAGTAACTTCAACAAAGACGAATCTTTAAAATTATGTTTTAGGAAGTTGCAAATTTTAAAAAGTTTTAAAAGTTTTATATCTTTTTGGTTTTAAAAAGTGGAGATAAAGGATATAGGTAATATATATTACTAGTAAATTACATTCTTGGCTCAGCTGTCTGTTGTAAAGCCTAGGTTGCTAAGTATCACATAAGGACTATGTAAGAAGGGGATTAGAAAGATATTTATGGAAATCTGTCTCTGACTTCTCCACCCTTTTCTTTGAATGCTGGATTGTGTTTAATAAGTCTATGAGAGTGGAAACAGTAAACAGGAAATTATACCCTATGGGAAAAAAGAAAAGAAAAACACATGTAAAAGGGGACTTTGTAAAGTAGAACAAGAGAAGCCAGAAAAAATTCCGAGGATCCTACTCAAGGGATGTGTTGTGAGTGGAACACCAGTGAGAAGTCAGATCAATGAAAAGGATTGCCTCCAAGGCAGGTAGCACTATTCTTCTGAGGTTACCAGGAAATCATGAGGTTGTATATTCTTTAGTATTTCTATTCAGTTGCTTTTTGATGACTCGACTGCATGATCATAACAACTTAGAATATGCCATTTAAAAAAATTATGCTATTTTTCTCCTTCTGAATATCTTACTAGGTATATGTGGTTGCTATGAATATTAAAAAGGAAGCAGAGTCTAAACCAAAAGGAGCAATTAAAAATACTGATGATGATGATGATGATTATGGCACCATAGATGAACTACCGCCAGATAGTTTAATAACACTTGTACAGCCTGAACTGCCAACACTCAGCCGCCTGTGGTTAGCAGCACTGAAAGACTATGCACTTTTGACTTTACCAGCTGAATTTGCGAGTCAGCTCCCCCCAGATGGTAAGTACTGCATTCAGAGTTTTGCTTTTATGGAGTTTCAGGTATAATTAAACAAAATGGAATTGCTGGAGGCTAAAAATAATAATAACATCTTAAATTTCTGCCAACTTCAACTAGGCATTCTCTCATTTAGAGCATGTTTCTCCATATTGAATTTGTGAGTTCAAATATAGTATTAAATTTACCTGTTAGCCAAAGCAAAAGTGTTCTCACTGTTATAGTACTAGCTATGAGCCAGGGTACTCTGAGTAACTATGCATAACAAGTCCTTATGCATAAGCATGATGAAGTATATTGCTGTGCTGGCTGCCAATGTATGTGTGCAAGGACAGGTGAGGAAGTCCTCAGTTTGGTTGTGGAAACAGGAGGTAGGGAGAAATGGCAGAAGAAAAGCCAAAAAGAAGCAGCAGAGCCCCCAGGCTGTGACAGGAAGAGAAGGTGATAAGGGTTTTATGAGTCTCTAGCAAAAATGAAGATGAAGCTTGTGGCTAGAGGGTGGGGAGTAGAGGATGCTCAGTGGCTTGGGCAGTTGCAAAGGAAAGGCTGGACGCCCCAGCATCAGTAAGGAAGAGACAGGTTCAGCAGCTGCAGGAAAGATGTTAGTTTTGGTGGCTTTGTAAGGAAGATAATCTCTTTGGCCAGGCTGCTCTTTTGTATGTGCGATGGTCTGAATGTTTTTGTCCCCATGGGATTCTTTGTTAAAACCTGATCTCTGTTGTAATGGTAGTAGGAGGTAGAGCCTTTGGGTGGAGAGTGGAGCCCTCATCAATAGGAGTAGTGCCCTTATAAAGAGGCCCCACCCAAAAAAGACACCCCTACCTAGTTCGTAACCCCTTCCAGCATGTGGGAACACAGTGAAAAGGTAAATCTGGAAAAAGGCTCTCAGTGGACCATGCTGGCACCCTGGTCTCAGACTTCCAGCTTCCCGAACTATGAGAATAAACTTCTGTTGTGTATACGCCATCCAGTTTGTGGTATGTTGTCACAGCAGCCCAAATGGACTAAGACAGTATGTAATGAGTATTTTTAAGTTAGTCATACATAAATGAGTGAACACTTAGAATAAAAATAATATTTTTGATTGATATGATTGTTTTATAGGTGGAGCATTTTATACTCCTGAGACTATTGATACAGCTAGACTTCACTACCGGAATTCCTGGGCCCCAATTCTCCATGCGGTGGCACTTTGGTTAAACAGCACAGGATTTACATGTTCAGAGTCAGCAGAAGCAGCAGCTGTATCTGGTTTACAAAAACGTTCTGCAACTGTCAATTTAAACCAAGCATCAGGAGCAATGCCTAGTGCTAAGTCTTTACCAGAAATTAACAAAGACAGAATGCACCTGATTTTGGGTAGGTGTGCCATATTCATGTATTTCGACATGTGTAACTTCTGAAAAGTTGTATCTCTAGGGGACACTTCCTTCTACCCTCTTAGGTTCTGTGACTGAACCAAGAATTAAACCCACATAATACAGATTAACAGGAGAAAAGCATACAAAGTTATTTAATATTTTTACATGTACACAGGAGTCTTTAGAAGGAAAATGAAGACCTGAAGGAGCCATTAGGCCCCAAATCTTATCTACTGTATTACACAGAGAACAATACATTGCGGAGCTATGGCACGACACAGGGGGTTGGGCCAGGGGCAGCAAACTGGGACAGCGACTAGGAAGTACATGGGAGAAACTAATGGAACATAAGGGTTATTTTCGGAGGTTGGCTTCACAGGACTGTTTTGACATGGACTCCCAGTCTCTCGTGATAAGAATGTTATTTTCCTGATACAGGGAGGGCACTTTTATCATGAGAAATTTTATGACCTGCTTTGAGTAGAAGAGTCAGAACGCCCTTCCTACCTATACCTGCTGTTTCTCCAGTACTTTCAGCTCAAAATAATCAGTATACCAAAGAGGCGTATTTTGATGTGGGATGATCTGACCTCCTTCATATCTTTCTTTTTAATCCTATGGAAAGTTTTTCATAGCACAAGTCCGAGAAGGAAAGGAGGATTTTAAGCACATTTTCTAAGTTGTTAGCTAAATTTGTAATCTAAAATTTTAATTGTTAAAAACTGCTGTAAAAATTATGGCTATCACATTTATTCACAGAGCAACATTCTTTCAAGAAACAAAATAAACTTCCTTTTTAACATTCTTTTTTTTTTGTTTTGTTTTTGGCTTGGCACTTAACAGATTGTTCCATGAGGAAATAATAAACTGCAAAGTTGAAGTAAATTGAAATAAATCTTAATCTATAATGGCTTTATCGATGTTATACATCATCAATATAATGAAGCTCTTAGTCATATTTTTTGGAGGGTAAAGGAACATACTTATTAATGCAAAATTGTGGAGTTTGTCAGTAGATTTCATAAATGAAAATATAAAAAATATTTTATATGTTTTATACAAAACAGTGGCCTTACCCTTATGCATATTAAGAGCAATTGTAACCCATGATATTCATTGTGCCTTGCCATTTAAAAAACTTTGCAGGCATGAAAACATCTTGGCAACCATTTAATGAAATGTAATTTTATAGTTTTCATAAATGTATTCTTAATGCATTATTTTTAAATGTCCTAGAAATAAAAAAAAATTGAGTATCTTCTTAATCAAAGTGATGATCTTAGAACTACCTCCCCACCTCCAATTTCATTAGTAACATAATTGCAAAGCTACAATCTATGTTAAGTTTAGCTGCTTATTTTGGAAACTATTTTGAACTCTACTTTAAGGCATTAATAAATATACGTTAAAGTAATTTGTTAAAAAAGTAAGTATGAATAGAGAAAAATTTGGTGTGAAAGCGATCGTGTTTTTATGTCGACAAACCTGTGGCTTTATTTTGTACGTCGCAGGTGTGAGCATACAGTTCCTTTGTTCCCCTAGACCCGAGGAGCCCGTTGAGCACGTCACAGCATGCCTGCAGGCCTTGCATACCTTACTAGATTCTCCTTACGCCCGGATCCATATTGCAGAAGATCAGGTACAGTCTGTTCCTACAGATAGATAATTCTATGCTTTGTTTTCATGATATTTATCTTAAGATAATTTTCTCACATATGAAATCTTATATGGTAATTACTCAGGATTTTGGCTTTATTTAAGACCCCATACTGAATTTGAGATGTCTAGGCACAGCTAGATTGGTGACAGTCACTATGCCTTCTTTGATTTATTCATCAGCAGACAAGTAAAACTAAAAACTTACGGGATGACCACAGTCCCAGTTTATGATTCTACTAATAAAGGACTAAAATAATTTATAAGGCCATTAAAGAATTGATGCTACTTTTAAATGTTTGAGGAAGTTTTCTCTCTCTCTTGATGCAGGGTTTTTATTGTTTTATTTTGTTTTTTGCACTGGCTCAGTGTCATCTCAACAGTTTAATGATTGACTTTTCCTCATTATTGTATGGACTATTTAGAGGACTTGATCTATGTTTAGGATGGGTTTGATGTAGAAGATAGTGAGTAAAGGCTTAAAGTGAGTAGTGATAGATTTGAAATAGTTGCTGAGATGAATGGGGAGGGACTACTAGCAGTGCCTAGAATCTCTGGTAGACACCTCTTGGGTGCTCAGTTTAGCTTGAAAATCAAAAACTTGGATGTCACTGGACTCTCACACTACTGCTTAGTTCAAATAGAGGAAAGAAATAGGAGAATGATCATTTTTTAATATAAAAATTATTTAACTATATGCATAACAAAATAATTTGTTGACTGAAAATATGTCGAGATAAATGTGACCATTTCTCAAGACTGTGATAATGTTTTCATCTGTTACATAGGCTGATGTGCTAATTTTAGCTACCAAATTTTTTTATTTTTATATGCATATTTTCTTAGGTTTTAATAATATAAATTTATCCTTTGAAATGAAAATTAATTAAATGTATCCATATTAATTCATAACAGCTGATTGGTGTTGAGTTGTTGAGCGTTTTGCACCGCCTCCTGTTGACCTGGAATCCCCCGTCCGTTCAGCTGCTGGTCACTGGAGTCGTACAGCAGATAGTAAGAGCTGCTCAGGATTATTTGCAAGAAAAAAGAAACACTCTAAGTAAGCACTAGAAATTACACTAACTTTAACGTAGATCTTATTTATACTCTCATTTTTAAAATACTAATGCCAGGAAGATTTTTTTTAAATAAAAAATTAATCATACGTTGAGATTTGCAGTCAACTTTGCTTTCATTAAAAAGAACCAAATTAAATTGCTGACAGTCAACTATTTTTCACCATCCAAGTGTCAACTTCGTAGGGTTGCACTTAATATATGTGTTACTCCTGTTATAAAATACATTCTTTTTTTTTAAAAAGATTTTATTTATTTATTTTTAGAGAGAGGGGAAGGGAGGGAGAAAGAGAAGGAGAGAAACATCAATGTGTGGTTGCCTCTCATGTGCCCCCACTGGGGACCTGGCCTGCAACCCAAGAATGTGCCCTGAATGGGAATTGAACTGGCGACACTTTGGTTTGCAGGCCCGTGCTCAATCCACTGAGCTACACCAGCCAGGGCATGAAATACATTCTTAATAAAAATATCTAATAAATTTTTTTTCAAGTAAAAAATGGATTGCCTTTTACTTTTAAGGAGAGGTCAATAAACAGAATTCTAATAAGGCAGATAATTATTCTGAAAAAGACATGTTATATCAGTAGACATTCAGTTATAAATTCTTTTGAAAGAATTTCTCAAATATACTTACTGTGTTGTTTTATCTACAATTTGTTGTCATTATAATTATTTTGCTGGAAATTTCACCAAATTTTCTTTTACCCAAGATGAAGATGACATGGAAAAAGAGTCCTGTCCCGTGTTGGGAGAAGGAGGTGATAGCGGTGGTCTTATTCCTGGGAAATCTCTTGTGTTTGCAACTATGGAGCTGTTGATGTTCATTTTAGTGCGGCACATGCCGCACCTCAGTACCAAGATGTCAGACTCCCCAAGTCACATAGCCACTAAAACGCGGCTGTCGGAAGAAAGTGCTCGTCTGGTGGCAGCCACAGTCACCATCCTCTCTGACTTACCGTCCCTGTGTTCGCCTGCTGGTACAGTATTGGTCACTCTTTGAAAGTGTGTTATATTGTGGTAGACAAAGATGAGCTTGCTTTTGATTTTAAGCACTATTATGACTTATTTTCCCGTTAAATCTCATGTGTGAAAAGAGAGGTTGTTTTTTTAAGGGTGTATTTATATTTAGGAGCCTACAAAGATTTTAAAAAGTCAAAACCCAAGATACTCTTTTCAGATGTATTTCTGACAATCTTCAACAAAAAGATAGAACCACACCATGAGGGAAGGCACTGAATTTTAGCAGACAAGCACAAGGTGAAATTACTAAACCCTTTAGTGTCTGATTTGGTTGCCACTTTGAGCAACATTGACAAACTAAAGGAAGTCAGAGGAGAGTGACAACCAACTAACTCTAAGGAGTAACTGAAGAAATTATAGCTAAAAAAGATAATAGCTGTCTGCATTTAACTAAAGAAGGACTGAATGGAAAAGTAGACATCCCTCTGTTTATCCAGAAGGTAGAAATGGTATTATCGGAAGACATAAAGGTAAACTTGAGCTCAACATAAGCCCACAGATGTGAAAATAACAGGCTTCGCAGGCAGACTACAATCACAGAAAGGGAGAGTTGCGAAAGGAGTCCCTCATTAAGTGGGAGGTTGAATTCCTTGACCTTGAAGCTCATTCCACTACAAATCTAGAATTCTGTCATTTCTTTCCTTTTTTAATCCTCACCTGAGGATATATTTTATTGATTTGAGAGAGGGGGGGATATATTTTTATTGATTTGAGAGAGAGAGGAGGTCTCTCTTGGGCTGTAGAGAGACCGAGAGATAGGAAGACATTGGTCTGAGAGAGAAACAATGATTCGTTGCCTCCTATACGTGCCCCAACCAGGGATTGAACCTGCAACCTAGGTATGTGCCCTGACTGGGAATCGAACATGCAACCTTTTGGTGTATGGGAAGATGCTCCAACCAACTGAGTCACCTGGCCAGGGTAGATTCTGACATTTCTCGTTTGCTTATCCACATACTATGTTTATCATTACCTGGCTTGCTTAGGCTGACTTTTGTCCACTGAAGATTGATTACACATCTTAGAATTGCTACAAAATTCACCAAGTTACATAGATAGTTTTCAAGGTATGGATATGGTAGTGTTTTCCATCTTCGTTTCTTAATTTCATTATAAAAGGCATGAAATACTAAATAGATAAAGTACTGGAAATAATAAAAACAAGGCTAGTTGAAAAAAAAAAGAAAATACTGTCTTCTTTGAAATGAATCTCCACTTTTCTTATTTTCTTTTTCAAACATTGAACTATAGTAAGAGTAATGCAATAAATTTTGTATAAAAAAGGAAAAGAAATAATATTAAACCACAATCAATTGTAAAAAATATAAACAACTGAAACAACTGAATATGAGAACTAAAGTAGTTATGAGTAACCCGCTTTGTTTTGATTTCAGGATGTATGACAATTCTGCCCACCATTCTGTTTTTAATTGCAAGGATATTGAAAGACACAGCAATAAAGTCTGCAGATAATCAGGTTCCTCCACCAGTTAGTGCAGCTCTTCAAGGGATTAAAAATATTGTGACGCTGTCATTGGCCAGAACGGAGGACACTCAAAAACAGTGGACGGCTCTCATTCGTAGCACCCTTGCATGCATCCTGGAATATTCGCAACCAGGTAACCTAGTCAGAGTTTAAAGTTTTTAATCGATAGGCTATCTCTTCTCTAATAACTAATTAGTTAAATGAACTTGTGAGGAGAATTGCTGCATAACACTGAATCGACTCAGAGAGGTGTTTTGGTCACGTCTTTCAGATGTGACCTTTAGTGCCCTTTCTGGATATGGACTCTAAACGCCCTTGTCTTAAAACTTAGATACAAGTTGGGAGGTTTGGTACGACCCCATTATTTCCTAAGTACTTCCTCACTTTCTGGCTGTAAGACAGAGTGGGCTCATGTTGTATTATCCCTGTTACTGAAGTCACAATTTAAGAATAAAATGTTAATTTTCTGACCAAAAAAAATTGCTTGCAATGGTCCCAACTCTGAATTAGAGATTGTTCTCATTTCACCTAGAGTAATATTGCCACTGTGGAGTTCACAAGTTTTTAACATGTATGGCTAAGGGTTTTGTTGATTGGTTGAATCCTTTGGATTTTAGATCACTTTTTTTCTTTATATTATGTTAATGGACTATTGTGCCCTCATTATAAGAGAAATATACTGGTGTATATCAAATGTATATGTAATTTTGATAAAGGACTGATTATCATTGGGTATTTGCAGCTGCCAAATTAACCCAAATTCACATATATAGAATGTTGGTGAGTTCAGCTGTGGAAGAAATGATAATCATAAAATAGGTTGTCTCTTATTTTATGTTTACTAGTATTGTTCTTTAGAATAAATGTATATATTTCCTTCCTTTCTAATTATATACTCTGTTTTCATTAGGCTTATTATTTCTGAATAAATGATTGAAATAGCAAGAAATTCTTTTAAAATTATGAGATTACTATGTTCAGGATATTGTGCAAGATTTTTTTTACTTATGGTTGTATAGAATTTATAGAATTACACATTTATTAAATACGAAGGTGATATCACTAAGAAAAGTCTTTTCTGGATTTTTAAATTACTTAGAATATCTTACCAAAATCATTTAACTTTGTTGTAAGGAGAGTATTTGGAAATGTTTGATTAATCTAAACTCAAAAAACCTTAAATGACTTGTAAGTAATTTTATATTTCCGTATTATCTTTTTTATCTTTCATATCTAACCAAACTTTTCATATTAGAGTTCTTATTAGGATTTATGCCTGACTTTTTTCAATTAATATTGTACCATCCAGAAAAACAAGGAAAAAGACTTAAATATAGAACTTCTAATAAAGTGTCTCCTATTTCCTCCATAGTGGATGAGCTCTATTCATGAAGTTGTTTATGGGCTGTGTTAGATGGAGACACACACGGCTATAAATGTTGTTGCGGAGAGAGAGGGTTATTGTTCAAGACTGAAATTCCAAAGCACTTCAGAACCAGCACACTGCTTTCATTTTTCCTAGATTTCAGCATTTCCTTATTCATCTGTTTCAGAAGATTCCGTGCCCGCGCCTGATGAAGTAAGCATGCTGACGGCAATCGCACTCTTCCTGTGGTCTGCTGCTGGTGAAATAATAGGAGTCCAGTCGTTACAGAAGGGCTGCGTGAACAGATTTAAAAACGCATTAAATTCATGTGACCCGTGGGTAAGTTGCACTTAAACGTAGAGGTAAATATTCCGCTTTATCAGGAAAATTTCAGATTGATTTGTTAAAATGTATGATGTAGCAAATGAAAACCTAATATTTATACCTTTTAAAACAGAAAAACTCAACAAGATCAGGTTTAGACACTAGGAGGGACTTATGTGTATGTTAATTTACATGTGCAAAATTCTCCAATACCTAAAATATTTGGTCAATTCTGGCTTATGTTGATAGAGATTTTACGTGAGTCTATGATTGTATTTTTCATTGTTTACTTAATGATACCAAGGGCATTAAAAGATAAATTTATTTTATTACCTGTTTTAATGAACCAATTGGAAACTAGTTTTTTTCAGAAAAAAAAGTTTTATTGTTTTACAATGTCAAAGTCTAAAGTAATGTTTCTCAAACCCGCTACACATCTGAAAAATTACAGTTTAGTAACATGATCCCAGACTTTACTACTGTGTTCCTGTGTCAGAGATCGTATTTGAAAAACACCCAGGGGATTTAGCTCCAGCAAGGTTTGGCACCTCCCCTCTCCCAAAGTGCTGAAGCAGTTTCATTCCACTGTCTGTCCCATATGTTAATGGACCTTCCTTTCTTCCCTTGCTTCCTTCCTGTTTTTTTTTTTTAAATTAATATGGAGTCTTTCTAATCTAAAACTGATCCAAGGAGACCTTATTTTCTAGGCCTGGAAAACCTAAATTGGCATAAGCAGCCATTTCCAGGGAATTCAAATGGAGCTGAGGTGCCTAAGCAATGTGGGAGAGGCTAAAGTGGGAGGGACAATTGTATTAAAAAAAGAACTGAAAAACAAATTAAAATGAAAATGTCTGGTGTTTAGCTTTTCCTACACTGTAGAAATCTACAAATTATATAAGCATGGTACTTTGGCAGTTAACCTATAAGTAATATTTATTTGATTAATTTACTTTCAGTTATTTTTATTTCATTAGCTTATTAGCAATCTCATTATTCTACTCCATTTCTATAAGTAGAAAGTGTCATTGACCAGTCCTGCATTTGTTTTCATTCTGCACTATCACATCTTTTTATTAGGTATTAAGATGCAATGTGATTGTACAGCAGGTAAGAACTGTCACACATGTTAAGTAATACAATGATTTTCTTATATAGGTTCAAGCCAAATGTTACCAGCTTCTCCTCTCAGTCTTTCAACATTCCAACCGTGCCCTTTCAACTCCCTATATCCATTCATTAGCTCCAATAGTGGTTGAAAAGCTAAAGGCTGTTGAAAGAAATAGACCAGCCAATAACACAGAGCTTTTAGCTGTTCAAGAAGGAATCAAAGTTCTTGAAACATTGGTTGCTCTTGGGGAAGAACAGAACAGTAAGTATTTTCTTATAAAAGCCACTGGTCTGAAATGAAGATCTATATTATATAAATCATATTTGATATTAGACACAGGCTATTGCAACAGTGAAACTAAATCTAAGGCTAATGCAATGCAAAAACCAAAGGTAGATGTAAATATTTACTAAAGATAAACTAAAGGTAAAAGGTAAATATTAATGGAATGTGATAGCATTAATTAGGAGGATACTATCAAATAAAGAAATGAATCAATGTATAGTATATTGAATTTTTTAAAAATGCTAATAACTTACTCTAACTCTCGAAAGTCTTGCTATAGTACAAAATCTGTATTCTGAGTGAAGCAGTCCATTAAAAAAATGAAAAAATCTTGATGATGCATATTATCGATATATCTAATACTGCAATACAGTTATTTACATATATATTTACCATATATAGTGTTAAGTAATACTATAATAAGTAGTTATATAAAATATAGTAAAAGGGTAAATTTTCAGCTTTTAAATTTATTTTATCACTCAACTTTTTTTACAAATTAGTTACAAATGTTAACTTTTATTTTTAACTTTGTAGTATCCACTATGGAAACAGGCTGTGAATTTTTTCTTATCCCAAATGATCAAGGTTACAAACTGAAAATAATAAATTAGACTTGACTATTAACTCTTCTCCATCATCTTTATTCAATCTATTACTCCAAACTTGTCCTGTCTCTTTTTGGAACTTCTCTAGGATTCTAGAGAAACGTGCTTCTTATTCTTGTAAATAGATAATTATAATAGTTTACTAGCAGAAATTCCCATCAGATATATCTAAAACAATTTTTCTCTCCCTTGTTTAAGACTTTTAATTTCCTCTTGCTTTACTTCATCAAGTTCAAATATTTTTGCTTGGTTTTCAGAGCTTTTTATTCTGTTCCCCAGTGTGCATAACTACAAACCTAACCAGTCCAATTTTCTCACTCTGCTTATTTTAATCCCTATACAATGTTGGTTGTATCTTCACTCTCTTCGGGTGTTTTTTTCTCTCCCTTTTTAGATAAATCTACTAAACCTATGTCAGGTCTCAGTTCTTCAAATGTTGCCAGGTTATTCAGCCACTCCGATGTTTTCCTTCATACGGTTTCTTTGGCAGTTGTAATCAACCTTATGTTATGGCCTTGTTATTTTAAAATAATTACTAAAACTATGAAATCCTAAAGTATTGCTCAACTGCGTGAGTCTTTTGATGAACTCTGTATCTCCAATATTACCTATAGGTTTTTAGCACATAGTTCTCTAGTTCTATGTGCTGTATATGTATATTCTTCAATTGGGTAATAAAAGCATTAGGGAGAGGTGAAGTATATATTTCCTAAAATGCTTGGTACATTTCCAGATACTTGATGGGTTCTTAAATAACTTATGATAGATTTCTTCCAATCAATTATATTTTAACTATTAAAACCCAAAACTCACCTTTTAACCTACTGTTGAAAAGCTCTTCTGCTTTAGTAAGCACAAAATGCACTGAAATAATTTCATATTTATTTGATAATTTACTATTATATTTTCATTATAAAAGTCAGTCTTATTATATAGTACTGCTGTCATTCTTTGTGAGGGAACATGAGCTAAATCTGGCTGGAGGACTCACTTGGGACTTTTAAAATGTCAGGTTATCATCTTCTGAAATTTTAACATGGAACAAATTCAATTAGTTAAAAACTTCTGAATGGTCTCCAAGAGAAAAAGTGCATGTATGTTTATTCACGCATTCAACAAATAGTTATTGGATACCTTACCATTTTCCAGGTACTGTTCTAGACATGATAATTCAGTGTGAAATAAAATACACAAAGCTCTCACGGAGCTTACGTTCTAGAGGGAAACCACAGACAACACCTTCTCCCTCTTAGATAAGTTTTATTTCTTTTATGTATAGATATAACATTTATATGTGTATATAGTATAGACATATCTCTACATAATTTCACATAGAGGTACAAATGGCTAAAACTATATTAATTTTAGGTGAAGGTATAATAGTGAGATGAATAGATGTTGTGGAGAAAAAATGCAGGAGGGAAGGAGGAAGTTCAGGGCCAGAGTGAGGTTGGGGTTCTGGAAAGGCCCCAGTGACTATAGTCTCTGATGACATCAGTGAGTATCGTATCCCACATTCTGGATCAGACGTTTCCTGCTCCCCCGCCGCCTTGGCTTTGACTTCATGGATTGCCATTCTGCCACAATTAACATTCATTAAAGCTGGGGAAAGAATTATTCTCAGTGTTCATTATGACATACACATACATATGATTATATATTTTTTAAAAGACAAATTGCAGCTTTAATGAAATTTGTATTCCAGGATGATGCGTTAATATGGAAAGACAAAGAGACTAGTAAAGGGGATTAAGCCTCCAATAAGTCTTTTTTTAGGGCTTGGAATTTATGTCAGCCAGGCATGGGTTCTTTTTTTTAAATCCTAGTATGTATGTATCCCTTATTTTTGAAAGATTTTTTCCCTTTACTTACTGCAAGGGAATGATGAAATGGGAAAGAGCTGTATTTCTGTTTTAAAGAGAAGGAAATATCTTGTTTTAGTTAAATCATAGTAAATAGATGCTGTTCAGGTTCCTGTTCCCTGCTCCAGCCTCCCTATTCTGAATCACCCTTAAATATTCCACAATCTTACTTTCAAAATACGTTCTACTAGATGGCAATTATAAAAGGTTTATTTCTTTTTAATCACTTAAGCATTGTTTTTATTTTTTTTAATATTTTATTTATTTATATCTAAACAGAGGGGAAGGGAGGAGAAAGAGAGGGAAACATCAATGTGTAGTTGCCTCTCACATGCCTCCAATGGGGACCTGGCCCACAACCCAGGCATGTACCCTGACTGGGAATCGAACCAGTGACCCTTTGGTTTGCAGGCCTGTGCTCAATGCACTAAGCTACACCAGCCAGGGCTGAGCATTGTTTTTAAAATAAAATTTATATATATACATATAAAATATATACTCTTAACAAGCCTGGTTTCCAACCTTAACATAGCTTGGGCATTTGGTATATATTTAATAATAATTATGAGTTATCATTGAGGTCTAAAGAAGATTATGCATGTTTACTTATATTTTATTATAATTTAGACTACTGTGCCTAGTTTTAAAAATAAAGTTTACTGTCATTTTCAGATTCATGAGCATCATCAGACTAACCTTATTATTTGCAGGAGTCCAGTTACTTGCTCTTTTAGTTCCCACTCTGATCTCTTACCTGCTGGATGAAAATTCTTTTGCCTCAGCAAACACAGCCTCCAAAGATCTTCATGAGTTTGCACTCCAGAATTTAATGCATATTGGACCTCTGTATCCGCATGCTTTCAAGACAGTAATGGGAGCAGCTCCCGAGTTGAAAACACGCCTGGAAACTGCTGTTCGAGCAAGCCAAGCCAGCAAAGCTAAAGCCGCTACCCGGCAGCCAGCCCCTACTATGCCTTCTGCACCAACAATTAAGCTAAAAACAAGTTTTTTTTAATTTGCTATTCCATTCATTTTTATTTATATTGTCAACTAGAAGCTAATTAGTGGTAGCCACTGAATCATTCCAGACCGTAGGTTTTACTTTATTTGTATATTGGTATTATATGCTTCCAGGTAGGTTAGCTGAAATAATGCTCACACTGCTTTCTTGTTTTGAAGGAGTGATTTATTTTTTATAATGTGGTAAATGTGCTTTCATTTTTCTCCTAATACTGTTTCTGTTTTATTAATTAATTTATTTTTTAAACACTGAGCCAGACTTTTAAATTTAAATGCGAAAAATAATTGTATCATGTAGTTGGGCTGCTTATTGATATTGTCAGAAAAAATAGGTAGGATTCAAAACCTGTCATGAAAACTAATTGAAAAACAGCAGAATTTAAGTTTTGAAGTTAGCAATATAATGTAAAATGTCTGTTTTGTAGTGTATATAATATGAATAGTCATATATTGTTAGCATTTCTCAAAATGTCCTTACCTTTCTAATAGGTCTTTTTACTTTCATATTAGATTACTAAATTATGCTTGTGTATTTTTTAGTTGTTAACCAAATTAAAACTTTCATTTAAGATCCATTAAAATATTTCAGATGTGGAATAATAGTCTGCTTTTTTTTAATGGCTAAAATTTGGCCTCAGTTATGTTTTGTAATCACAGAGCCTTGAGTTCTGGCTATGATGGTTAGATCATAGCCAGATCTAATCATCAAATATTTCATTCATCAAATATTTATTGAGTGCCTATTGTGGATAAGGCATCAAGCTAAGTGCTTCAGGGCATACAAAAATGAATTAGTCATAATAATAGTTATGCCAATGTCTAATGCAATGGCAATTTACAATATCAAGTAGGTAATTGATGAAATAATGTTTGCCACCGTGCTTAGCAAGTTTTAAACAGCAAGTTTTACCAGTGTTATATTGACTGTATTCAAAAGCAAGCCATCTCTCTTAACGTTTATACCAATTTGTTGTCTACCTCCTCTGTAGTCTCTTATACCCCCACCAGTTGGCAGCTTAAAAATCTTTGCCTTTCCTCTTCATTCAGTAATTTAGACTTCAGATAGGTACTTTCTCTCACTTATTTCTCACTGACTTTTAGCTCTACAGGGTTGTTTTTCACTTCAGACTTGCTTTTCTAAAGTTATCCTCCCTTTTTTTTTTGATAACAGTCTTATTGAGTTATAATTCTCATACCATATAATTCATCCATTGAAAAATGTACAAATCAGTAGTTTTTAGTATATACACAGAGTAATACAACCATTGCCAAAAACATTTTGGAACATTTTCATTACCCCATAAAGAAATGCTGTACCCCCACAACCTTTCCATCTCTCTCTTTTTTAATATATTTTATTGATTATGTTATTACAGTTGTCCCATTTTTCCCCTCTTTATTCCCCTCTGCCCTGTTCCCTCTCCCACCTGCATTACCCGCCCCCCCACCTGCATTACACCCCCTTAGTTCATGTCTATGGGTCACACACATAAGTTCTTTGGCTTCTTCATTTCCTATGCTATTCTGAACCTGCCCATATTTTGTACCTACCATTTAACTTTCCATTTCTCTTTAACCTCAGATTACTTTCTCTCTCTTTTTATTCTCCTATTATGAACATTTCATATAAATGAATCATATAATATGTGGTTTTTTGTGACTGCCTTCTTGACTTCACATAATGTTTAACCCTGTGGTAGCATATACATCAGTACTTTATCCCTTTTTATGGCTGGATAATATTCCATTGTATGAATGCTACATTTTATTTGTCCATTCAACATTTGATGAACACTTGGGTTGTTTTCACCTTTTGCCTGTCATGAATAATGCTTCTGTGAACAATTTACTAGTTTTGGGGTAGACATATGTTTTCATTTTCCTTGGGTCTTTAGCTGGGAGTGGACTTCCCTACTCAATGCTAACTGTTCACCTTATTAAAGACCTGCCAGACTGTTTTCCCATTCCTTGTTTCTTGTAGACATAAAATCTTTTCACTCACCTACTTAAGAAGTATGCTTATTTTTGACTTGGCTATTTTCTGCTGTCCTTGGCACCCCCCAGACTTTTTCCATAATTTCCCAGTTTGCAGTAGACTCCATCATGCATTAGCAATGGTTGTGCCATTTTTCTTCTCCCTCTCTCCCTTAGGCTTTCTCTTCCTCTTTTTGCCCCTCCCAGTACATCTTTATACTTTCTCCAAACTCCTCCATATCACTTACTTCTTGTTTTCTAAGATTATTCCTATAAAATATTTGTTGGAAGAATTGTATGTTTCAGTTTGCTCCTTGGCACAACCCATGAGATTTTCTCAACCCAAGTAAGCATATTTATTTAAGAATGTCCAAAATCAAGAAGCTAAGAGGAACATCATGATAGCCAGTAGATTCTTTCAGAAGCTTACTCTGAGCAGTCTTAATGTTGTAAGAAATAAAGTATCCTCTATTTGCTTTCCAAATTCTTGTTAATAATATCATAGTACGGCTCCCAAATCAAGCGTCCCAGCCCTAAGTGGGTTCTGCCATCAGGGAAAGAACTTTGGACAACCTCAACCTGTGGGAGCTTCAGTTTCCCTGTCTACCAAATGAGAGGAGCATTTCCTAACTATTCTCTCCGCTATCTGCACATCTGAAACAGTGCATGTCTCTATCTGTTTACCCTGCCCCCTTTTTTAAGTCAAGAGAATGCTCTTTGGCCAATCCTTTAAAATCAGCACATCATATTATTTACTCTGGTAAGTAGTTTTTACACGTATATAAAATGGCTATCACAGTATGACAGTATAACGTACATTAAATGCAAACAGCAGCTAAAATATTGCAGATTATCACTTTGAAGAAGAGCTGCCATTTCTGTTGAGTGTCAGGCACTGGGCTAGAACTTTATATCCCTTATTTCTTTTTCTTCAAACAATGCCAAGGATGGATATAATTAGCCCAGTTTTCAAAATGCATTTAATTATATGAATTACTGTGCTTCACATTTTCTTCATTCTTAATTGGAATTTTTAGGTTGGTGCCAGAAATGGCTAGAGTACAGCTATAAATAAATGTCTTGCCTTTAATGCTTCACATCAGATGGATTCTTTTAAAACCAGAGTCAATCATTAAACATCCATTTATAATTCTAAGAGCTTATAGCATTATTATTTATGGACTTCACAAAATTTTATTTAAATAAATGGGAACTGCGTGTTTTAATCATAATTTAGAAAAATTGTTCCGAGCTAAGTCACTAAACAAGCGTGAGAACCACACGTGCACAAGCGAACAGTACAACTATTGTTTCTCTTCCCTCAGGAAATCTTATTCACTGCCTTGGTCCCCTGTCCACATGACCTGTCCCTTTTTGCCATTGGAACTCAGGGGTTTTCATTTCAGGCATTGTTTTCCTCATACGCATATACTCTGTGCTTCTGTTTGTTCTTTTCCCCTTAACTTTGCATGTGAGTCAAAAGAATCCATGAAAATTTAAGTGATCTTGTTTGACCTTTCCAACTGCTCACTCCTGATTACTTATCCTCTCTTCAAATCTCTCCATTTTTTTTGATGGCGACTTACATTTTAATAATAATGCTGCATTTGACTTTTTAAAAAGGAAAACTTGCAGATAATTTCCTGGAGTAGTTCCTTAAAGAGGTTATAAAAATATGACAGGTTTGAATTTTGACACATATTGCTTAATCTTAGTTGTGATGGTTTTTGAAATAACAGATGGGAAATGAAACTGGGTCTTTTCCAAATTCTAAGAAAATGCTTGGGAGTGCCCTTAAATCTCCACAAGTATTTTGATATACCTAAACATTTTTTAAAATGGCATTTTAGGTGACTATGAAGCTTTATGAAGCTAGTAGAAAGCCTCAGTAGAGCTGGGCTGTTTTTTAGTAAACATATACTTGTTTAAAATAAGGAAAGTAACAGTCCTTCTCACACTGGGGCCTCAGGGTGTGTGCGTAGTGGGCCGCCTAGCGAGTTCAAGGGTCGCCGTTTAATGCCACACGTGAAGGGCAAGGACAAACTGGTGTGTATCCAAGAGGTGATACAGAAGAACTGAGGGTAAAAAAGGGCAATATGGTCATTGATCTTCAGAGAGGAGGGCCAGTTGGCAGACCGCTCCAACAGGTCAGTGTTTCAGATAAGTGGTGTGCGATCCAAGGTAAAAGAATTTCCTGAGAGCTATTTAAAGATGATTGCCTTAGGATAGTGCATTTCTTGTCACAATGAGATCTTGAATTCCTGTTTGTCAAAGACTTCGTGATAAGATTCTCTAATGCTGTCTTTTGGTCACTCATTGGACAATTATTTATGGGACACCTACTGTACGCCAGGCATTGGGAATACAATAGTGACCAGTCAAGCAAAGAATATGCTGTATGTCTACATTCTGCCTGGAAAGAGAGAAAATGACCACGGGTTTGTGATAAGTAGGAAGGAATTGTATGAATTACGATATGATAGAGAATAATAGGCAGAGATTCCTTCATACGGTTGTCTGGAGCCCTAGCCTCTTCAGACTTGCATATGTGACTGCCCACCATTAGCTGTGTCAGAAGCTCCTCAAACTCAAATTAATTTACACTTGCACTCCTCATCTCCTTATCTAACACCTGCTTCTCAACTCATGATCTCCCAGCAAACAGTCCAACTCTTTTAACCTTTTGGGTAGCCACTTTTGTAAATCTTAGCTTCATTCATGACTCTTCCCTCACTATGCTTAGTGCACCACCCTATTTCCTAAATACCTGCTCAAAGCCTTCCATGTGTCGTCATTGCCATCATTAGCATCCTAATCCAAATCAACACGTGACTGCAGTAGAACAGTGTTTGGCCTGGACAATTAGGTCAGTTCACCTGGGTTGATATCTGGCTTTGTCGCAAGCCGTGTAACCCTGGGCAAGTCACTAGTCCTATTTGGGCCTGTTTGTGCATCTGTAAAATGGAACAATAATAATACCTATCTTACAGACTAGCTGTGCATTAAATGAGTTAATACTTGAAAGGACTTTAAAATAGTGCCTGATCTTCAGAAAACAATTTAGAAGTGCCAGCTAATACTATATTTCCCACTCAGAAACTGAAATGAACTTTATATATTCAAATGTGATACCTTGCTGAAAACTCTTCAGTTGGTTACTTTACCCCTAAAGGCCATTTCCTTAAGGTGCCCACCCTCAAGCCATCCTGCCTTTTATTTCTTCTGGCCCTGTGGCCATTCGTTGTGTCCGTATTTGTCAAATAAAGGTAACATTAGTACTTACCTCATGGGACATTGTAAGGATCCAATTAATGCATTCAAAAATGCCTTATTTTAATTGAGCATATGCTCAATAAGTATTGGCTATAAAAATAATTGTTACTACTTTCCTCTTGTTCTTTATTGTTAGCTATACTGGACTTCTTTCAAGTTATCCAATGCACTATGTACTTTTTCTACGTAAAATGTTTACATTTTGCTTAAAAAGCTCCATTCCACGCTTTTCTAGATAATTTATACTCGTTTCACATTTAATCTGGTCACATTCTTATAAAAATGTTGCAGCTTTAATTTGGTTACAGCCATAAACTAAAAACTATGATCTAAATTATCTTTTGCCCCAGTAATGAAAAGGTGTGTATTGGCTCTTTACCTTGAACACTCCTTGGTTATAATGTCACACATTATGCATTATGAGTTCACATGACAGTGTCTATGAGCTGGTTCAAACCACTCCTCTTGTTACTTCATGTCCTGCAGCTGGGGGGAAATCTGGGAAAGGAGATAACACGGATAAAGGGAGGATTTGCCATTACAGGGAACAACTGCAAAGGCTAAAATTAACATGGATTGAACAAGGAACAGTAGGATGTGGAGGGCCTGCAGAACAGAGGGAGGGAAACGAAGCAAATGTAAACTAAGTTAAATCTTGTTTGAAAAGTTAAGAAAACGTGGGTCTTCAAAAATTAAAACAAAAATGTGCCAGACCTCCTTAACCTGATTCATTTTTCTTGCTTTTCTGGCACAAAGCCCAGATTTCCCTCCCCACTGCCCACCATGTTTGTTTGTTTGTTTACATATTTTTTAAAATACTACATTTGAATTATTTTGAAAATGGACTTAATTTATGGTAAAGGACTATCAGACAGGAATTGGTGTGGCGGCGGGGCAGGTGATATTCTGAGCAGTTCAAGCCAAAATGAAGATTGGGTGTTTTCTTCTGGAAGAAGGTTCTACAGGGAAACGAGCATGTCTCTATTGCATAGTTGGCAGGAACAGAGCTTATAAAAAATGTTCTCCTCTCCCCACCCTCATCCCAGTTATTTTTATGCAATGGAGATTACATTAATTGTTTGAAATTTAGTTCCTGCCTTAGAAATGGGGGGGGCATGGTTATTTCAATTAAAAAGTAGAACCGGAAAACAATCTGCTGAGTAGAGCTTTTATTCACTTAAAATTTTAGGGAGGAAGTTAAGAAGCAAGTGGTGGAGTTGATGGGGAGAAAGAAAAAGAATGTTCAAACCCAGTTTATGTGTGATTACAGAAATAGAATCTTAAGTTGCTCACCATCAATATTCCAAGAGAAGTCTTGGTAAGCTTCAGAGCTCTGTATCAGTTCAGTGTCTCCCTGTGTTAGATATTTAGATTTGTTAAAGCTATCCTGACTTTAGATTTGAAGTATTTATTTCTCTAAATATTAGCTACCACAATATTAAGATCAATTTTAACTTCAAAATTAAATTTTGTTTTGTTAATCTTACTGAAATAAATCTAAAAATTTTAATTTTAAAATTAAAATTAGGTAACTCTCTAATTTCAACCACACTCTTCCAAAAGAAAATAGTAGTAGTAATGATAATAAATAATAGAGGCTGTTTTTCCATTCTCTCACAAGACTAGATTTAGTCTTGTAGAGACTAAATGATGTAGATTTAATTATTGAACTCAAAGAAGAAATTCAGAAATAGAATCCCTTCACTTCCCAACTTGTGATTGGCTGTATTCCCAACCCAGTTCTGAATAGGGAGCAAGTCTGGAGGCTGAGGAACCAGAGGCAGGGACAGGCCCGTGAAGCAGGGTAGGAGGAAAGGAGAGATGAGAGAAATTGGGAGGTGAACAGAGGTGGGAGAGGACGACAAACACTGGGCTGTTGCACGTTCTTCTTCCCCAACGTCCCATTCACCCTAGCTTCTTGCCAAATTCTCTACTCTTTTTTTTTTCTTGGCAGAATTCTGAAAAGGCCATCCAGTTCAATGCGAAGCCTTTTCTTTCACCAGTTAGAGACCCAAATAACAGGTCATCTGGAACCTTCTTTTAAAAAAAAATCACTCATTTTAGTAAAAAATACAAAAAAGACAGCAGGTGAATTATTTGCCATTGTGTAGAACTATAATCACTGCCACACAAAGCGTACACATATAAACCAAAAGTAGCAAACATTCCAATTATTTAAATAACATTAATATTTCACAATTTTTCACTTCAAACTGGGTACATTGATATATAAATCAACATTTTGACAGCTGCTCTCTGTGCTTGGAAAGGAAACACTTTTTTGTGTGTCACAAGCTTTATTAAAATGATCGGGAAATCAGCAACACCTTGAGGTCTGAGGCTTACTGGTTGGGCATGGACATTATTTTTCAAAAAAATTATTTTAACTCTGCTGAGTTAAAGTTCTGAATAAGGAATAAGAAAGCAAAAGGAATAATTGAGCCCCTGGTATTTCAATTTTACGTGTTACTTCAGTTAGTCTTGTGAACTCTTAAAATAAAAGCTATCATTCAGTATATACTGTATGTCTGTCTGGCACTATGCTAGGGATTTACATTTCTCTCATTTAATCTTTATAATGACTTTATAAGGTTAATACTATTCTCATATTAAAAATCAGAACTGCAGCAGTTTAAACGATTTGTCCAAGATTCCCAAATTTGGAAAACTGTAGAGTGGAAAATATAATTTAGGTTAAACTCATTATAAATGCTGTGTCCTTTCTAGTTATTAATTTTTTAGAATACTTTTTTCAAATTCAAAAGCATTTTTGCTGTATTTTCTGAACACATCGAGAGGGGTCTTTGTTGTGATATCGATGTGACCTGGCTGCCAAGGACAGTGGACCGGTATGAGCATGTGTGAATGGTGGTGACCTCACTGTACTAGTCAGTGGGGGCAGTAGATGCTGTTGAGTGAGCATGTGTACTGTGTGGCCGTCACATTCAAAATGACCGAGCAAGTGGAGCAAGGAATCTGCATTAAAACATTCGGATGATTAAGAAGGCCGAAGCTATAGGCAACTGGTGATTAGAGTTTCACCACAACAACCTGACTGCTCCTGCATCATATCTCATGCAGAGATTTTTGGCAAAACACCAAATCACCCAGGTGACTCAGCTCTGCTACAGTCCAGATTTGGCACCCTGCAACTTCTGGCTTTTCCCAAAACTGAATCACCTTTGAAACTGAAGAGACTTCAGATAGTCAATGAGATTCAGGAAAATACGATGGGGCAGCTGATGATAATCGGGAGAACTATGTGAGGTCCCAAGGTGCCTACTTTGAAGGGGACTGAGGCATCCTTGTCCTGTGTACAATGTTTCTTGTATCTTCTTCAATAAAAACCTCTATGTTTCATATTACATGGCTGTGTACCTTCTGGACAGACCTCATATGTTATATGCAATAAAGAGTTTACTTAAAAATGTAATTCATCTTGAATACAGCAAATGTGAAAGACAGATAAGCACAAAGTAGATGGGTTTTTGTGGTTCCACACAAATTTTAGGATTTTTTTCTATTGCTGTGAAAAATGTCATTGGAGTTTTGATAGGGATTGTGTTGAATTTGTAGATTGCTTTGGTAATGTGGACATTTTAATAATACTGATTCTTCCAATCCATGAGCATGAAATATTTTTCCATTTTTTTGAGTTGTCTTCAATTTCTTTCCTTAATGTCCTGTTGTTTTTAGTATACATGTTGCTCACCTTGGTTAAATTTATCCCTGGGTATTTTATTGTTTTTGACACAATTGTAAATGGGACTATTGTCTGTCTTTTTCTGATAATTCATTATTAGTGTATAGAAATGTAGCGGATTTTTGTTATTGATTTTGTATCCTGTAACATTACATACTTTATTAGTTCTAACAGTTTTTGATGGAGCGTCTAGAGTTTTCTATGTATCCTAGGTGTCATCCGCAAATAGTGAGTTTAACTTCTTTTTTTCCAATCTGGATGACTTTTATTTCTTTTTCTTGCCTAATTGCTCTGGATAGGACTTCCAATACTATATTGAATAAACGTGGTGACAGTGGGCATCCTTGTCTTGTCCCTAATCTTAGAGGAAAAGCTTTCAGCTTTTCACCATTAAATAGGACGTTAATTGTGGGCTTGTCATATGTGGAATTTATTATGTTATGTTCCCTTTATACCTGCTTTATCATAATTGATGTTGAATTTTGTCAAATGCTTCTTCTGCATCTATTAAGATGATCATGAATTTCATCCATTTTGTTAATATGGTGTATCACATTGACTAATTTATAGATGTTAAGCCAGCCTGGCATCCCTGAATAAAGCTCACTTGATCATAGTATTTGATCCTTTTAATGTATTAATTTGCTTTTATTTTGTTGAGGATTTTTGCATTTATTTTAATCAGGGATTCTGGCCTCTAATATTCTTTCCTTGTGTCCTTGTCTAGTATTGGTATCAGGGTATACCATGCTGGCCTCAAAATAAGAGTGGAAGAGTTCCCTCTTCTTCTGTTTTTTGGAAGAGTTTGAGAAGAATTAGTATTAATTTTTCATTGAATGTTTGATGGAATTTACCAGTGAAGCCGTCTAGTCCAGGACTTTTCTTTGGTGAGAGGTTTCTGATTACTAATTCAGTCCCCTTACTAGTTCAGATTCTCTTATTTCTTCATGATTCAATCTTAGTACGCTTTATGTTTCTAGAAATTTATCCATTTTCTTTACTGTACAATTTGACTTATAACTGTTCATAGTCTCTTATGATCTTTTGTATTTCTGTGGTAACACTTGTAGTATCTCCTCTTTCATTTCTGATTTTATTTGACTTCTCTTTCTTTTTTTGTTTGGTGAGTCTAGCTAAAGGACTTATGGGTTCTTAAACAGGTACCATTAAATTTAATTATGTTTAATAATGCATTATGAATATTTAAATGAATTGTCAGACATGTCTTCTATTACAGAAAAAAAAGCTTTTAACATTCAAAGCCTCCAAGGTTACTTAAATCCTTCAAATTAAAAAAAATGCCACTGTTGCATTATTGTCCTCTTAGAACTCTTATAGGTCTGATAAGAAAGGAGGCAGTGTTAATGGAAAGGTCAGTGAACTAGCAGGCAGGAATAATGGTCTCTAGTTTTGCCTGTGCCACTGAATCAAAGCCTCATTGTAGACAAGTCTCAATTTATTTGAACTTCAGTTTCCTGAGCTGTAAAATGAGAGTATTGGGCAGTATCTCAAAAGACATTTACAGCCAAATAATTAAGACATTGGGGATTTGCCCACATATCAAACGTTTATTGGCTCTAGCCGGTTGGGTCATTGGGTTGTAGCATCATCTCATGTATCAAAAGGTTGTGGGTTTGATCCCTGATCTGGGGTGCATATGGGAGGCAACCGATTGATGTTTCCCTTTCACACTGATATTTCTCTCTCTCTCCCTTCCTCTCTAAAATCAATAAACATATCCTCAGGTGAGAATTGAAAAAAAAACTATGACACTAAGTAATGAATTAATAAAACAGAAATTTGAAAGAATATATGTATCCCTATGTTCACTGCAGCATATATACAGTAGTCAAGACCTGGAAGCGGTCCAAGTGCCCATCAGTGGATGAGTGGATCCAAAAATGGAATATTATATGCAGCGGCAAAAAAGAAGGAAATTTTACCTTTTGTGATAGCATGGATGGACCTGGAGATTATTATGCTAATAAGCCAGACAGAGAAAGACAAATATCATATGATCTCACTTATATGTGGAGTCTAATGAAGAAAATAGAAACAGAGGCATGCATATAAGGAACAGACTGACAGCTGTCGGAAGGGAAGGGGTGGGGGACTGGATCAAAGAAGTTAAAGGCATTAGCCGAAAAACATATATACATAACATAGACACAGACAACAGTGTGGTGACAGCCAAGAGGAAAAGGGGGGTGGGGACTAGGTGGAGGTGGGCAAATGGGGGTAGGGGAGCCTGCGGGCATGGGCATGGAGAGACTTTGCGTGGGGCATGGGCACAGTACGCAGCATATGGACTGTTTTATTGAGTTGTACATTTGAAACCCGTATGGTTTTGTGAACCAACGTCATCCCCAGAAATTCAGCTAATAAAAAAATAAAACAAGTGGGAGAATAGAGTTTGCCATCTTTACTTGCAGACAGAGCAGATACAATGTGTTTCCTGTCTTTTCCACAAGTAGCCATGGGAAAAGGGGGGGAGAGGACAGGGACAGGATGTGCTTCCCTGACATGTCACTCACCAGCATGTATCTTTAAACTTTTTAATGGCCTTCAGATCTGACATCCCAGGAGTCCATCCCACAAAACAAAATTAGAAATAACTTGTTATGAAGACTAAATAAGTGCTTGATTTCATTTTCAGTTCTTATACTTTTTTCAAGTCTGGACTTACGGTGACAATTTCAGGGACTTTGGAGAAGGATAACATTCACAGAGAATAGCTGAAAGGACTTTGGCGTTCCTTCGGTAGCCTAATACTGTTGCCAGTTTGCAGGGGAACCGTGGAGAAACTGGGAACTGGACAAGTGAAACTGGAGAAGTGCCTGGACACCTAAGACCGTTCTAGGGAGCAGAAAGGGGCTTTGTTCTTTCTTTAAGGCACTGTGAGGTTGACTATATACTTGCCAACTTCCCTTTGATGACAGGAAATGTCATTTATCCTTATATCCCCAGCTACAGATATAACCAACTATCAAATATTTGTTGAGTCGAACTGAGTAAAAACTGCACGGGAATAACGTAGGTAAAAGGAGACCGAAATAACGTAGCCTCGGATATCTGAAACTTAAAAGATTTACTGCACGATTAACTACAAAGGGAAAGCGACTTCAGCGGAGCACTTTTTCAGATGAGGCGTCCACAAACCAGAATAGGAGAGAGAGGTGATCAGAGTTCATGTTAAGTGAAAACTGATGCGGCAACAGGTTTGAACTCCTGAGTGAAAAGGGGAGAAGCGACAATAATGTGCAGATTGATTTCACTTTTTCAGATGAGATGTCAACACCCGAAAGGAGAGGTATGAGTCCCGGAGCTCGACCGACGAAGCTCGCTTTGAGCTTGTTTCTTAACAGAACTACCAGGAAGCTCTAAAAGATGTGCAGCTCAGGCTGGTATCTTGGCCTAATAACTTCCGTGTGTGTGGGTGCGCAACAGGGAGCGCACCCCGTGGACTTCCGCGTGCGGGAAACCTCCGGTCCGGCCCGGCTGCGCCACGCCCAGCCCTTAAGAAAACGCGCCCTCCCCGCCGGGGCCAACCCCACAGCCGCAGGCGGGCCGGGGGCGGAGCCGCAGCCCTTCGCAGCCCTTCGCAGCCCTTCGCAGCCCTTCGCAGCCCTTCGCAGCCCTTCGCAGCCCTTCGCAGCCCGCAGCCCCGAGGGCCGCCTCCGCCACGCTCGCTGTTGCCACGCCCCAAGACTACATTTCCCAGCAAGCCCAGGGCAGCCCGCGCGCCGCAGTTGACCCATTTCCCGGCCCGTCCCGGGCTCGGCCGGCCCCCGCGCCGAGGCGGCAGCTCCCTGCTGACTGGGGTGTGGGCGGGGAGCGGCGGAGGGAGGAGGAGGCGCTGCTGGCCGCCGCCGTTGCCTCGGCTGCTGGGCGCTGGGCAGCTCACCGGGCTTCTGCGGCCGCCATGGACGAGCAGGCGGGTCCCGGCGTCTTCTTCAGCAACAACCACCCGGGTGCTGGCGGTGCCAAGGGTCTCGGGCCTCTGGCGGAGACGGCCGGCGACGGGGCGGCTGCGGCGGGGGCGGCCCGAGCCCAGTACAGCCTCCCGGGGATCCTGCACTTCCTGCAGCACGAGTGGGCCCGCTTCGAGGTGGAGAGAGCCCAGTGGGAGGTGGAGCGGGCGGAGCTGCAGGTAAAGACCCTCCCGGCCTGGCCCTCTTCATCCCGCCTCTTCGCTCCCTTTCGCCCCGCCCCGGACCCTTCCCCCTCCCCGTTCTGCCCTCGCTGGTCCCCTCCCCTTTGCTCCCACCCTTCCTACCCAGGACTGTCCCCTTGCCCCCTTCACCTTTGCCTGCCCCCACTTCCTTGACCCGGGTCCCCACTCCCGCCCTGATGCGTTGTTTATCCTCCCCGCTCCTTTTCGTTTGCTCCCTCTTTCTCTTAACTCTATCTCATTTCAGCTCTCTTGGCATCCCACATTCTAGGTCTTCTTCCCTTTCAGTGTACTAATTGGGCTAACAGGAGCTTTGAAAGACGCGTGGCAAATCATCCATCCTCAGTCCTAGGTCTAGAGACGTTCCCGCAGCAGGTATTGGCACTTGGCTTCTCTGAGAGGAAGGTGATCAAAGAAGACGACAGAAGTTGTGTCTCTGAGGCCTGGACTTGAGGCGAGAAGCTGACGTTGGGGGAAAGTGTTACTAGGAATATCAGCTCTCTTTTTATATATGTAAATGTTTCTTCTCTTCTTCCCACTCCCTCACCCCCTCCCGCGTTTCTTTTAGGTATTTCAGATTCATGGATTTTAAATGAAGGACCTAGATGATCAGAGTCAGGTGATAGTTCAGAGACGGTTTCCTGTTCTCAGAATCTGAAACTTCCCGAGGATTGATTTTATGTTCAGTGTTTAATGAGGTTGACTTTTACATTAAAAGGAACTAAAAGGGACTTTAAAGTTGGTTACATTTCCTGCATAATCTGCAAGGAAAAGCATATCCAGGGAGGAGCTGTGGTGGGCTCTTAGAAGGATGAAAGTGTGGCTGATACTTGACAGGCCATTCTGAACTGCTAAGCAGGTTTCACTGGCTGTTCTTAAAACTTCCAAGCTGCACACCAGTTTCACAAGGAAGGTAAAGAACTGTGAGTGGCTGTGCCTTTCAGCTTTACTGGCTAATCCTAGATGCTTATGAAGTCATAGTATAGTTTTGGTTGGTGAAACACTTTATGTTAAAATGCTAACCAGTGTGTCACTTTTTTTGGTAACATGTATTTTCTTTGGCACTTAAGAAAAAGGAAAGGAGAAGTCTGTTAAGTAGAATCTGTGCTGAAGTAGGCTGCTTTGGTGTAGTTCAAGTGGCAGTGGAAGGAGCCAGGGTTATAGTCTGGGCTGGGTTTGCTGCTAGCTGTGTGACCTTGAGGAAATCCTTTACCCTCTCTGAACTTCAGTTTCATCACTTAGTTTTTGGCTCATTTATTTAGTGTCAGGTGTGTGCCTCCAGGTCCCAGGATTAACACAATTGGCAAAGCCTCTGCCCTCATAGAGTTTACGTTTTAGTCAGGAGGCAGTCAGTAAATGCAACTATATAACATACTGACCCTGGTGGCAACTGCTATGAGAAGAATAAATCAGGGTACAGGGATAGAGGGTGGTAGGGGCTGCTATTTTAGATGGGGTGGTCAGGGAAGGCCTCTGGGACTAGTTGAATGAGGTGAGGGAGTGACCCATCTTTTCTAAGCTTCCTCCTTATTCTTTATATTTCTATTATTTGGTGGCTTTTTCGTTCCTACTGTTGTGTTCCTTTAGTATCTAGTCTTTTGATATTTGTAATGTTTCTTGTAATGAATCTGTATACATGTCTGTATAGTAACCAGCAGACTTAAATGCTTCATTCAAATTTACTGGTAATTCACCTTTATTAGCAAAGAATTCCATGAATGAGTTTGTGGATTTCAGACTTCAAGGAAGTGTTAAAGGCAAGATTTAACTTTAATGTTGTACAGTTGTGGAGAATGATTTTAATGTGGGATCCCTTAAATTTTAACTTTTCCTGTTTAGGGAATGTAAGATTAGTCACAATAATTTGGTCAAAAACAAACAAGAAAACAACTCTTAGCTTCCTACCTGTGGAAGTTTGGGAATTTCCAACCCATCTCACCCCACTGTGTTTAAACTTTTAAATTTACCTGTAACTGTAGCCACTCTTCAATTTTGCATGCACACACACAGCATCCTGGGTTATTTATGGCGAACGTTGAACTTAAGATAGGTTTCCCATTGGTGCTGATTATATTAAGGACACTACATTTTTACAGTACCTTTTGTTCTGTGTTCAAATTACATTAAGCATCCATGGAGAAACTTAAGAAAAGTGTGCCATAGTTCCCAAACAAAGCAAGTGTTGTGTATTTTGGGGAGAGAGAGTTTGCAAGAACCTGAGGTTTTCGACCCCCTTATTAGCATTATTGAAATATATAAAGAATACATAAAACATATATTTTTAAAAATCACATCTTTACATCAACATCATTAAATTTGAACATATCCCTTTATTCTTCTTTTGTCATTAGAATTTTTCTAGAAAAACAATAGGTATTAAGAGTTGAATGAGTGATTATGATACTTGGTGTCTTCCTTTTAATTTTTAAATGTCTTCTGCAGTCCTTAACACCAAGATTAAAATTATACCTTTAAGATTAAGTCTAGTTTTTCCCTTTAGGAACCTGTCAGTCTTGCTCTTTCAGATTGCCAGGGCAGAATTGTGAAAGGCAATCCAAGCGCTCATCTATCTACCTGGCCCGCCTTCACCACTTCCTCCTTCAGATCTTAAGAGTAAGAACTGGTCACATGGTAAAAACTTGTCACTTTGTTCCCCCTCGCCCATGTGAGTTAATATATGACTCTCCTTTTACTTTTCATCATTCTTCACCACCCCCCACCACCATGCAGATGAGAGTAGGTAATTCATGGGGAAAGAATGGTCAAATTATTACTGAGCTTTATATTTGTGAAAGGAATTGGAAATGGGATACATTGCATCTGAGAGAACTTTGTGTGACACAGTTTGGGCTAGATTACCTGAAAGAAATATGCAGTCTATTCACAGTGCTAGAACAAACAAAATGCAGAAGAATCAGTGTTTATCATTTTCGGGGTTTAAATTTTCTTAGAAAAGCACAGAAGAGCTTAGCAGTGAGTGGGGAAAATAGCAGGAAGGAAGAACTTTATGAGGTAATGAGAACCTAAGGCACAGTATTTGAAAGTTACTGACTTGTGGGAAAGCAAGCGTGTAAATAAAAAGTAAATGTTAATGCCCCAGATTTTTTTTGGGGGGGGGTGTCTGTTGTGTAGTAGGGGAGGCTCTGCTGTTTACCTGGAATTACTACAACTGTGAAAAAGGTATTATGATTGAGCAGCTTAGGGCCTGTGGTGTGGAGGCTGATACTAGAATGTTCGTGAGTCTGGGTTTTGGCATTAGTGATCCATATTTTCATTTAGCAGATGTTTTTCAAGCGCCT